>CM035345.1:13780526-14444131 GCA_020226455.1 Prunus salicina | reverse complement strand
GTAAGAAAATAAAGACAGTGGTGAAATAGCAAACTCATTAAAAAAAAAAAAAATAATCGTACCTGCCACGCATGCTACAAATTGACCAACACTTCCGTAAAATAATTACAATAGCTTATGTTTTTTTATTTTATGTTATCCTTATTTTTGGTCTACTTGTAATTTTTTATACATTATTTATATTTTCATTATTTATTATGGATCCAAATATTTTTTATGTGGAATATATTTTGTATACATTTTCTATGTTGCAAACCGTGAACTCCGTTAAAAATGGTTGGATACCGTGAAAAGATGCGAACTCATTAATTAGCAAGGTCACAAGGTTGGATACCGTTTGTCGTCTTCAACTATTGCCAATCAAATTTCTTTTTTTTATTTATAAAAAACTTGTATTCCCTGGCCTTTTTTGGTTGTTTTAATTTTGGACCGAGTCAGGCACGCATTAAAAGGTCAACTATTGCCAAGCAATGGTTTTTCTAATTTTGTTTTAATTTATGGTCTTGCAACTCTGTAATCTAAAATATAAATTTCCCTCTTTTCCAAGCATTTCTTCGAATTCAGTGTATACATCCAGCATTTCTTCGAATCAGGCACGCACTCAAACCTGTCTAGATAAGGCTTAAGCAAGGGTGGATCCACAGCCAGGGCCATTCATAACATGGGATGGTTATAATTTTTTGTCTTTTTTTTAAAGTTTGAGTGGGCTTTAACACATGTGGTGTGGGTTTTATATGCGTTGGGTAGGCAAGAGTTTATACCAACACATGGAATGGGTATCAATTACATAGCTTATATATAGGTTTTTTTTTTAGTGAAAATTTTTTGGGTAGGCGGTAGCCTACCCTGCCCTGGCTGTAGATCCACCCTTGCTTCAGCCTTATCTAGACAGAGTCGGAAGAGCTTCTTCTCAACGCAAGTTTTTAAGGTAAATTTCGCCTACCTGACTTTTGAATCCTGAATCCGCCACTGGGCTAAAGCCCGACCCAAAGAAATGTAAGATATCAAATTTATGGTCTTGTAACTCTGTAATCTAAAAAATATTAATGAGGCTTACTGCTTCTCTCTCATAGTGGAGGCGATATAAATTTCCCTCTTTTCCAAGCTTTTCTTCGATTTCAGTGCATACATCCAACATTGCTCCATAACAGACTTTCATATACTCTGGCAGTTGGGCCATAGCTGGAATGTCCTACCTGATGACTAAAATAAGTTAATAATAAGATATAGACTAGTGATGACTTAATCGGTAATTAGAGAAGGATAATTGACTACTGGATATAATATTCATTCCTTCTTCTTTCTCTTGAACTCTTTTTTCTTTTTTTTTTAAACCAAATATACTAATATTCAACTTTATCAGAGGAAAACATTAAAAAGTTTATGAATTTGATTTGTATTTGTTATTACATGCTAATTGATGATGAATTTTAGTTATAAAAAATTTGTTTGATGAGGCCAAATGGTTCCACACGAAGGATGCATCCCAAGCATGGAGGAATATATGCGTGTTGCTGCAACTTCTGCTGCTAGCCTCGCACTTTCAACTACGTCTTTAGTTGGCAAAGGAGATATTGTAACCTAGGAGTCCTTCGAGTGGTTGTTCAATGACCCTAAAATTCTTAGAGCTTCCAATATCATTGTTAGAGGCTCATGGATGACATCGTTTCGAGCAGGGTACACGGAAACTACGTACTAAATTGTGCTCTAACTGTTACATAACTTAGGTCTCTCAATTCATAACTATTTCATCACTTAGATTCTTTTTTGGGATTCTGGATTCCACTTTTGCAGTTTGAAAAAGAGAGAGGCCATGTTGCTTGTGCTATTGATTGTTACATGAAGCAATATGGGGTCTCAGATGAGCAAGAGATAATTGATGTCTTCAACAAACAAATTGTGGATTCGTGGAAAGATATCAACGAGGAGTTCCTTAGACCAACTTCTATGCCGATGCCTATCCTTGAACGTATTGTTAATTTAACAAGAGTGGTGGATCTCCTTATCAAAAAATATGATGGCTACACACATGCTGGAAAATCTTACAAAAAATATGATGGCTACACACATGGTGGATCTCCCTCTCACCGCTCTCAGTCAATAATTGCTGAAAATAATCATCAGCTTATGTGACGTGACATACAAAATGGTTATGAAAATATTTGACATCGAAAGCCCGATGCATAATTTAATGCAATAATTTATGTGTTATAAGATTGATTGATCGGATATAATGAAAATTTGCCAGAAAATCAAAAAGAAAAAAAAACAAAACAAAACAAAATCTTTAAATTCTAATAAGCAATTATTGATTGATGTGTATCGAGTGCTACTATTTTCCCATGTCCTTTAAATTCTAATAACCAATTTTGGATAGTTGGAGTCTATTTTCAACCACATTATATGGCAACAAGAAAATTTCTTACAAAAGTGATTGCCCTGTGATCAGTTTTGGATGATATCTACGATGCATTTGGCACATACGAAGAACTCGTGATTTTTACTAGAGCAATTGAAATGTTAATTGGAAAAAATTTATAATCTGCTTTCTAATTAATTATTGAAGCTGATTTATTTGGAGTGCTGCTATTTTCACACCCTTGTCTTATTTCCCCACCTTTGTCTTATTTCCCCACCCACCTTATCTTCAAAATTTTAAAGGCAATTTACCCATTTGTAAAATGACTTCTAAGGACTTAAGGAAAAAAAACCCAACTAACATATCCCATCTATTCTAGGGTTTGACAAAAAGAAGAAGAAAAAATTAAAGAAGAAAGCGTACATTTTTTTCCGGCAAAACGATACCTGTAGTCCCTGTGGTTTTCAACTTTTACCACTAAGGTCCCTGTGGTTTCAATTTCGTCACTTTTGCCACTGTGGTTTCAATTTGAAACAATTTAAGGACAATACTCAATTTCTGTCAAATTTTCTTAACCTCTGTTACTTATGGAGGGGCAATTCAGTCCACAAATTTTTACAAATTTCATTCCTTTTAAAATTAAACATTACAAATATAAATTTATATAAAATAATTTTAAAATTAAAAAAAAAAACCTCTCCATCCCCATTTGGCCTTTCATAACAGAACAAGCTAAACATGGAGCCTAGTATTTCCTGTGTGCCAACTCCGTCACAACATCGGCAAGATGTTTCTCACTCTGAACACTCTGAACCCATTTGGCATTAATCTGTACCTGTTCAATGCTCTGCTTCTAGGTCCTTGTTTGGGATGGAATTTGAAGAACTCATCTACTTCATTAACCTTCTCAAATGAAGCCAACTGCAGAGGAAGCCAATTGCTTCTTCTATCGTCAGGCCATGCCCAAACACAGCAAGGGCAGTCAAAATGTCTCCTCTCAACATTGCATCTAATTGGCTCTCACCGGGTTTAGGCTCCCAACCAAGCTTCCTGTAAACAAATTCAAACATAGATAATAAACTGTTAACAAAAATAAATTAAAAAGAAGAAGCAAATCTTGTGGATAGTTGGGGAGTGTTAAACATTTTGTTCCAGTCCTAACTGCTTTGTCATCAGACAAGCTTATCTACCTACTACTTCTCCGGAGCCGGCGACGGCGAGCAGTGCCAGCAGGGCATGGCCTTCGCGATCCAAGTCAACAAAGGGCTCGGGTTGCCGCCGATCCTCAACCAACCTCCGCCTCCTCCGTACAGTGAGCCTCCGAGTGCTTCGACTCAGTCGCCGCCTGTGACCGTCGCCGGAGATCAGATGCCGGGGAATGGAGGAATGAGAAGCGGTGCTAACATGCGCGAGGGGTTATTTGGGCTTCTTGCTTTGCTGCTGCTTCTTAGGCCAAATGGGGATGGAGAGGTTTTATTTTTATTTTAAAATTATTTTATATAAATTTATATTTGTAATGTTTAATTTTAAAAGGGATGAAATTTGTAAAAATTTGTGGACTGAATTACCCCTTCATAAGTAACAGAGGTTAAGAAGATTTGACAGAAATTGAGTATTGTCCTTAAATTGTTTCAAATTGAAACCACAATGGCAAAAGTGGCGAAATTGAAACCACAGGGACCTTAGTGGTAAAAGTTGAAAACCACAGGGACTACAGGTATCATTTTGCCTTTTTTTCCCCTCTGCAAAACCGGCCAACAAAAAATTTTCACGTTTCAATAATTAATAACACTAAAAGAAAATTGAACCAAACAAATTAAGAAAGTCTCATCTTCTCTCTCTTCACTTTTCTTCTTTTTTTATCATTATCAAAGCTGCACAAATATCTTGTTGGTCGTGTTTAGGGGTGGTAGAAATCCACCCGGGGCACAAGAATTAGCTCTGCACAGGTGAAACTGGGCAGCTGGGTTTCAGAGTCTTTGGGCTTTCGAAAACACAACTGGGTCTGCTAGGAGCTCGAGGTTTTGCGGCCAACCGGATTGGAGAAATTCACGGCCGGAGGTGCGGCTGAGTGTGTTTGGGTGAGTGAATTATTGCTCGGTTTTTTGACTGGAAGCTCTTTGCGGCTGGGGCCTTTGTCGGTCTCCAAAGTTAGAGCTGGAGTACTTGGGCTCTTTAGAATTCCGGCGGAAGGGTTTGCAAATATGCGGCTGAAGGTTTTGGGTTTAATGAAGCTGTGGATTATTTTGAATTGTGCGGCCGAACCCTTGCAAACCCTCCTTGCCTTCCAAAAATCATAATAAATCTGAAAAATTCACCAAAAAATACCACGGACTCCTTGCGACATTTCCAACCATTTTTGAGACTTAAAATATAATTTTGACTAAGAGAAAAATTCAAATAATTTCACAAAGTCAAGTTTGCTTCCATACTAACAATAACACTAAGTTGAAGATCACTAATCTTCATCACTATAACTCTTCCTCCAACTATTACTTCAAATTTTTCAATGTCAAATTTTGATTTTCGAGTATCATAGTCGAAGATAATGTCGCAAGGAATATATAGAAATTTTCGGTGTATTTTTCTGATTTTTTTAATGATTTTTCATGAATTTTTTTAAGATAAACTCACAAAAATTAAACATTAATGACACATGGCGCTATGAGATATTGACACCCGTTGGAAAAGCTGATGACGCTCCCATCAGGCGCTGCCATGTGTCATTTTCTCCCATTTATTACTATTTTCTAATATTTTGACTTCCAAAAATCATAATAAATCTGAAAAATTCACCAAAAAATACCCCGAACTCCTTGCGCCATTTCCAACATCTTTTGAGACTTAAAATATAATTTTTACTAAGAGAAAAATTCAAATAATCTCATAAAGTGAAGTTTGCTTCCATACTAACAATAACTACAAATTGAAGATCACTAGTCTTTATCACTACAACTCTTCCTCTAATTATTACTTCAAATTTTTCATACTCAAATTTTGATTTTCGAGTATCATAGTCGAAGATAATGTTGCAAGGAATATGTGGAAATTTTCGGTGTATTTTTCTGATTTTTTTTAATGATGTTTCGTGTTTTTTTTAAGATAAACTCACCGAAATGAAATATTAATGACACGTGGCGATATGAGATACTGACACCCAATGAAAAAGCTGACGAAGCACCCATCAGGTGTTGGCATGTGTCATTCTCTTCCATTTATTATTATTTTCCAATATTTTGACTTCCAAAAATCATAATAAATTCATAATAAATCTGAAAATTTTACCAAAAAATACCACAGACTCCTTGCGACATTTCTAACATTTTGTGAGACTTAAAATATAATTTTGACTAAGATAAAAATTCAAATAATTTCACAAAGTCAAGTTTGCTTCCATACTAACAATAACACTAAGTTGAAGATCACTAGTCTTCATCACTACAAGTCTTCCTCCAATTATTACTTCAAATTTTTCAATGTCAAATTTTGATTTTCTAATAATGTCGCAAGGAATATGTAGAAATTTTTGGTGTATTTTTCTGATTTTTTTTTAATGATTTTTTGTGATTTTTTTAAGATAAACTCACAAAAATGAAACATTAATGACACATGGATATTGACACCCATTGGAAAAGCTGACGACGCACCCATCAGGCGCTACAATGTGTCATTTTCTTCCATTTATTACTATTTTCCAATATTTTGACTTCCAAAAATCATAATAAATCTGAAAAATTCACCAAAAAATTCCTCGGACTCCTTGCGACATTTCCAACATCTTTTGTGAATTAAAATATAATTTTGACTTAGAAAAAAATTCAAATAATTTATCAAACTCAAGTTTGTTCCTGTAGTACCTATAACACTAAGTTGAAGATCATCACTCTTCCTCACTACAACTCTTCCTTCAATTATTACTCCAAATTTTCAAAAGTCAAATTTTGATTTTCACGCATCATAGTTGAAGATAATTTCTCAAGGAGTTTTTAAAAAATTTCAGTGCATTTTTCAGATTTTTATTAATTTTGTGTAATGTTTTTTAAGTCAAGCACACAAAAATGAAACTTTGATGGCATGTGGCACTACGAGAAGCTGACACCTGTCAAAAACTCATCATGTGCTACCATGTGTGATGCTCTTCCATTTATTACTATTTTTCAATGCTTTAACTTCCAAAAAATCATTAAAAAAAATCTGAAAAATTCATAAAAACAATCCTAGGAACTCCTTACAATATTTTCTTCATCCTTTAAGTTTTAAAATATAAATTTGACATATAAAAAGTTCAAATAATTTCTCAAGACACTGTCACTTGTCATTTTCTCCCATTTATTGCATTTAATACGAATTTTTGAAGTTAAAGCATAGAAAATATATAAATAAACTGAACATAATGACACATGGGAACAGAAGAATTATGCGAATTCAATTTTTTAAACAGGTGTCCTCTTATAGCGCCATGTGTCAAAAATATTTCTTTTTTATATTGTTTTGCAATAAATGGGAGGGAATGACAAGTGTGAGTGCCTTAAGGCTTGCGTCATCAATGCTTCTCACGAGTGTCACTCTCAGTGGCATCATGCGTCATTAAAGTTTCATTTTTGTATGTTTATCTTAAAAACTTCACAAAAAATATAAAAAATCAGAAAAATAAATGTGTCAGAACAGTGTTTATAACACGTGTCATTGTCCAATTACACCACGTATTTCTAGAATTACTCTAAGTGGAGAATAATATTTCACCAAATATATGGGTTAAAATAAGTTCCATTAACATTTATACAGTCAATAGGTGTTTGCTAGAACTTCAGTAGGTGTACAAGAAAGTTCGACTGAGGTTTCTCACCTATTTCACGTAATATGCACTAATGTTTCACTTAGTGTTCATCCGAACCTAATTCGAGCAATTATCGCCAATTAGAAGAGTCATCAAGCCTTTAATTACTCTACACTTCTTCACCAAATATTTGAAAAATAACAGAAATTGTCAACAACAAAAAAAAATTTATCCCTCTCCATTAAGGATTAATCATAAATTTCAGGGATTAATCACACACAAAAAAAAAAAAAAAAGAAGCATATATCAAATAAAAACCATGAGCTCCCACCAACACATCAGTAAACAAATGGCAACCGTACAACTGAGTTCTTACCTAGCGAGAGTCGAACTGCAAAATCAAATATCCACAGACAAAATTGTTGAAGGGGCACAAGACCCAGATGGGAAATATCGATAAAATCAATTAAGTAAAAAAAGAGTTAGGAAAATTGCAAAACTTACTGAGCGGAAGAACATGGGAATATATAGGAGCAACCAAGAACTTAAATTGGGAGCCAGTGCTTCTCTTTCTAATAGCAGCCTCCCTTTCAAGTTCAACATATTCATGTACACAATTTGATATCAATTGCTAATAAGGAGAATAAATTTCTACGAATTGAAAGGGAAAATCTATGTTGTGGGTTTCGTGGAACTTACTGATTAGAGGGATTAGACGATGAGGGCCAGGAGGCCATGGCGGAAAAATTTCTGAAGATGAGAGGAGTGATGCTTTGTATAGAAATGGAAGCAAGGAAATGGGTAAATTAAGGGCATGATCTGACCTGGTTCCCTAAAGCACCTCACCACCCTGATTCCCACATGAAACTACCACGCACCAGACACAAAAAACCATTGACTCTTGGAAGTTGATTTACTCCTAATCAACCGCCCCTCAGCACTTTGGAGATAGTAAAACCCAGTTTGTTTAGGATTCCTCTTCAACAGAAAGGAGCACATCATATGGTGAATGCTCGGTTCTGTTGAGAATAAAATGATGAGAGAAGACATAATGATGATACCACTATTCATCCATGATGACAGAAGACATAATGATGATACCACTATTCATCCCACTTTTGAATTTTCTATTCCTAGCTAGAGCATCCAATGTGTGTGTATATATATCCCGTTTGTGTCATTGTAAATATCAAGTTCAATAACAATCATTCAATATAATATCAAGTTCTTTTCATGGTATCAGAGCTTCTTTATCTTCTTCCGCTTACCCAACTACCATTCAACCCAGCAAGAGCTTCTTCATCTTCTTCCGCTTACCCAGAAGCCTTTGACTCTGGAAAAGCTTGGCTCTTTTTGTAAACTTCCCCCCTTTTTCTGTTGTTGCCAAAAAAAAAACACAAAATTCAATTTTCAAACACTTCCAGAAAAGACAAAACCCAATTCTCAAACAATTTCCACAGCGTCAAATGCATATTTGACTAAGCAACAAATGCATCACCAGCCAAAGCATGCTTCCAGCGCGGACCACAAGGAGCCTGCCTTCTTACATGCTGCCAACGCAACAAATGTCTCTACACGTCCAGTCCAGACTTCCAATTGGGGCCAACAGTCTCAAAGCTTTCATGCAAATGTGCTCCAACAACCTGCTCATGCAAACCGTGTCTTCGGTAATAACAATTCTTATGCAAATACTTCAGGTCTGTCATCTTCTACAGATGTCTCAATTAATTCTGCCTTCACTAAACCTTGGATTTTGGATAGCGAGGCCACTGACCACATCACTTCTAATTCTGCACTTTTCACTAAGACAGAATCTTGTCCAATGCCCATTGTTAATTACCTAATGGATCCACAGTCCCAATCACTTCCACTGGCACCATACCTTTCAACTCAGACGTCACCTTAGACAAAGTTCTTTGTGTTCCTTCTTTCCACTTAAATCTCATGTCTGTCAGTAAAGTCACTAATTCTTTAAACTGTTGTGTCCTTTTGTTTCCCACTTTCTGTGTCTTGCAGGACTTGGCTACGGGGAAGATAATTGGCTCGGGTAAACAATGTGGTGGTCTCTACTACATGTCTCCATTACAGAGCACACCTGTCTCAAATCAAGTTTCGCACCCCTCCAGTTTATGGCACCATCGTCTTGGTCATCCCTCACTTGCTCGACTTAAATTACTTTCCAATGTGCTTCCTTCTGGTACTGTTTCTTTTGAGAATAATTGTGATATTTGTCCTATGGCGAAACAGACAAGACTACCTTTTCCGTTAAGTTCCATCTCTTCTAATGTGCCTTTTGCCTTGTTACATTGTGATATTTGGGGTCCCCACAAAATTAAATCTCATTCTGGGGCACGTTACTTTCTCACCATTGTTGATGATTACACTAGGTGCACTTGGCTATTTTTGATGACTCACAAATCCGAACCACAATCCCTCCTAAAATCATTTTTCACCTTTGTTCGTACTCAATTTCATACCACCATCAAAGCGATAAGGGCCGACAATGGAACCGAATTTCTCTCATTGCGAGATTTTTTTCTTCATAATGGGGTTGAATTTCAACGTTCATGTGTTTACACTCCACAGCAAAATGGAGTAGTTGAACGCAAGCATCGTCACATTCTCAGTGTGGCTCGTGCTTTGCTCTTCCAAGCCAATTTGCCATTAATTTTTTGGGGGAATGTGTTCTCACTACCGTTTTTCTTATATAGGCTCCCCACTCCATTATTATCCAACAAAACACCTTATGAGAGACTGTACAATCGCCCCCCCCCCCCCCCCCCCCCCCCACACTTGCTCACCTTAAGGTATTTGGGTGTCTTTGCTATGCCACTGTTGTTCAACCATTACAAAAATTTGATTCACGTGCCCGTCGTTGTATTTTTGTTGGCTATCCAACAAGTCAAAAAGGCTATAGGCTTTATGATTTGGCTACAAAACAATTTATTGTTAGCAGGGATGTCAAATTCCATGAACATAGTTTTCCTTATTCATCTGCACCCCGTGATGACCATCAACAAAACTCACAAAGTGTTTTGCCCCTCCTTTTGCCTACTCCTTTGTCCCATGATGCCACCCAAGAGGTCCCCACCCAACCTTCCACTACTTTTCCTACCTCTCTCAATGAATCGGCCATCAATGCCTCTCCAGATGACAATACTTCGGTCCCCACCTCCTCACCTCTTCCTATCCCTACTAATCCCAGACAGTCTACTCGACTCCGCCAACCACCATCATGGCATAAAGACTACCACATGTCCAACACTATGTTTACCCAAGTGCAATTCTCTGACTCTACGCCACCTCCTGTTAAAGGTACAAAATATCCATTATCCAATTTTCTTTCATATTCGAAATTGTCTACACCACACCGTGCTTTTTTAGCTGCTATTTCAGGTCATAGAGAGCCCACCTCATATGCCCAGGCTGCTCAGGATCCTCTTTGGCAGCAAGCAATGAAAGTTGAATTAGATGCCTTGCAACACAACAAAACTTGGAGTCTTGTTCCCTTGCCTGCCGGTCAAAAACCCATTGGATGTAAATGGGTTTACAAAATTAAGTATCACTCTGATGGGACCATCGAAAGATACAAAGCTCGTCTTGTTGCTAAGGGTTATACCCAGCTTGAAGGGATTGATTATCAAGAGACTTTTTCTCCCACCGCCAAACTTACTACTGTGCGGTGTCTTTTAGTAGTTGCTGCTTCTCGCAATTGGTTCCTCCATCAATTGGATGTTCAGAATGCCTTCCTTCATGGTGATCTTCATGAGGTCGTCTACATGGATGTTCCCCTTGGTCTTCGCCGACAGGGGGAGAATATGGTATGTCGGCTCAACAAGTCCTTGTATGGTTTAAAGCAAGCCTCCCGCAATTGGTTTGCGAAATTCTCGCATGCTATCCAACAGGCAGGTTTCATTCAATCAAAGGCCGATTATTCCTTATTTACCAAATTTGAAGGCAACTCTTTTACTGCAGTGCTCATTTATGTAGACGACATTATTGTAACAGGCAATAATGAACACGCCATTAAGTCCCTCAAAGATACTCTCTTGCAACAATTCCGCATCAAAGATCTTGGACATCTAAAGTATTTTCTTGGCATTGAAGTCTCTCGGTCCCGAAGAGGGATTTTTATTTCACAACGGAAATATGCACTCGATGTTGTACATGATGCAGGTCTTTTAGGGGCACGCCCTGATAAATAAATTCCCAATGGAGCAACACTTGAAACTCACTCCCACAAATGGTGATTTATTAGATGATCCCACAAGGTATAGGAGATTAGTGGGCAGATTAATCTACCTTACTGTGACGAGACCGGATATTCTATACTCAGTACAGACCTTGAGTCAGTTCATGCACCAGCCAAGAAAACCTCACTTAGAAGCAGCTCTTCGTGTTCTGAAGTTCATTAAAGGCACTCCAGGTCAGGGATTATTTTTCCCAACTAATAATAATCTCACATTGAAGGCTTATTGTGACTCAGATTGGGCAAGTTGTCCTACCACAAGAAAATCAATTTCAGGCTACTGTGTCTTCCTTGGAGACTCTCTTATTTCTTGGAAATCAAAGAAGCAATCAAATGTTGCTCGTTCGTCTGCAGAAGCCGAATATCGAGCCATGGCAGCCACTTGTTTGGAATTAACTTGGTTGCGTTATATATTGCAAGATTTGGGGGTAAAACAAGATCAGCAAATTCCTTTACATTGTGACAATCAAGCTGCTCTTCATATAGCTGCAAATCCCGTTTTCCACGAACGCACGAAGCATATTGAAATAGATTGCCACATAGTGCGAGAAAAATTGTTGTCTGGTATGATATCCACCTTTTACGTCCCTTCTCGCCTACAATTAGCAGATATATTTACCAAAGTTTTGAGAAGGGAACTTTTTAGTTCGTTGAGCAGCAAGTTGGGACTTCACAACATTCACTCTCCGAGGGGGAGTGTTGAGAATAAAATGATGACAGAAGACATAATGATGATACCATTATTCATCCATGATGACAGAAGACATAATGATGATACCACTATTCATCCCACTTTTGAATTTTCTATTCCTAGCTAGAGCATCCAATGTGTGTATATATATCCCGTTTGTGTCATTGTAAATATCAAGTTCAATAACAATCATTCAATATAATATCAAGTTCTTTTCAGGTTCAGATGAATTCACTTCATTCCATATCACGTACATGCTCTGCAACGCCCGATAAATGTTCTGATTCATCTGGATGAGCTGCAATACCCAGCAACGTCCAATAATTCACATCGTAGTGGCAAGCTTCCATTCCCACTCTTCAAAATCTCTCTCTCTCTCTCTCTCTCTCTCTCTCTCTCTCTCTCTCTCTCTCTCTCTAAGAATAAATATATGTAGATCTCTCTTCTCTTACTCCCACTATGTCTCTATTCTCTAATCAACCCGTCTCTCATGAAACTTTTGTCGAACACATAGAAGATGATTGTGGAAAAGCAGAGCCAGCTACAACATATTGTGGAACGCGAAGGAATTGAGCTTAGCCTCTTCGAAATGATCTAAGAGCGTAAGCTTCTTCACGATATACGACCTGCGCGTCTTCACGATCTACAAGCATAAGCTCTTCAAAATTTCTGAAGATGAGAGGCTGCTTTGTATAGAAATGGAAGCAAGGAAATGGGTGTACATGGAAAGATAGATGAGAAAAGAGGGATGTAGCTCATGGAGATTGAAAAGTCCACTAGAAGGGTAACTGGGATGGGTAAAGCTGATTGCTTTCAGTATTTTAATATAATTTTGGGGCAAAAATATCCACATTCTTGTTTCACAAGGATGCTGCTGTGTTTTTCTTCTTCTTGAGCACACTTTTTTTATCTTCTTGATCGATGCCAATTCGTTTCTTCTTCTTTTTTTCTTTCCTTTTTGTGTAATATGTTTTTTCCCCTTTCAGATTTGGCTCTTATATAAACTGATTAATTATGCTTTGTTTATTTAATTGATAATTTGATATTTATTTTCATTAGATTAATTGATATTGATTTTCATTAAATTAATTGATATATATATATATAAACTATAGTCAATTAGTCATAGACCTAAAATCCTTATGTGTTTTACTTATACAGTTATGGAACATTACTTTAAGAGAAAATGTCTAAATCCTCTTTCGAATAATTTGGGTAGTTCAATTTTTTATATAAGAATATTAGGTTGTCAATCTTTTTTTATAAAGCTTTTAGCCTTTCAAAATTGCACCTCTGCTAAAAAATTCCTAGATCCACCAATGGTTGTGGATGCCATACTTGGTTTTTCCAAACATGTGTTTATGACAGACTATCTTTTGTCCTATGTGTGTATGAGTTTGATGTTGCCGATGGATCCTTTTGTGTTGTTTGTAATACATTTTTGGGTAGTTGTAGTGGCCACTATGGCTATTGTATTTGAATTTTTCTGGTGGCGTAATTTATGATTGCAATCTCCCTACCCAGTGGCAGAGGGAGCTAAGACCTAGGGTGGGCATGTGCCCCCTCTCAAATTTTATTTTAGGCTATTGTATTATTAATATAATCATACTTTTCTAACCAAAATTTGAAGTGCCCACGCATTTCTTTCTTCGTATTTTTCTAATTTTCCTTTTCTCACTATCATTGCTATCCTTTGAAATCTCTTATTGTCGTACTTCAACTCTAAATTTTGTAGTGATAAATTACCGTTCAAATTTTCTTAGTGTGTTTTTAATAAATTACATTTCATTTTGATTGTTTCCTAGGATCCATGATGAGTAGATAGTTAATATAATATGTACAATAATGGAGTAAAAAATTTAGGGATTTTGTATCAAGTAAAAAAAATTAGTTTCATTGTCACCCTAAAGAAAAATATATTTCACTATATGAGGTGCCCTTCAATGAAAATTTTCTGGCTACGCCACTATCCCTACCATTTGACTTTAAAAACAAAAAAACAAAAGCCTGCTGATTTCATTTTCTACATTTTAATATGGAAATTGGGCAAATAGCATAGTTGTAGGCACTACTATTGGAGTTTTTTACTCTTTCGTTCTATAAAAGTTGTACAAATCCTCATAGAGAAGTCAAATAAATTGATCAAGTCAGTCAATTCTACAGATGCGGAAGCGATTTTCTTCTTTTTACACTCGCTCAAGTTATTCAATAGCACTAGTCAAATAAATTGATCACTAAATAAATAAATAAATAAAGTCGCACTACAGCTAATGAGGGGGTTGACTATCGCTCGGCTAATTCACGTTACATACATTTGTTATCCGATGTCCTCTTATTATCTTGTGCAAATTGTAATCCAAAGACTTGTTAATTCTTCAAGTCCATGGCCAACCCAAAAAAGAAGTTTTGTTATCAAAGTCGCTATTAAATTTACTGATGTTGATCAAGAATCTTCAATTTAGAGTAGATGCAGCCAAAAGCTTGACTTGGAAAAGTCTTCAATTTAGAGTAGATGAATCTATGACGATAAATCTACAATCATTGAGAGTTCAGTATTACTCACTGACTGGCAATAAATCTACATCGTTTATATTTTCTGCTTGTAGGAATAATAAACAGAAGGCTAAGAAAATGAGAGAAAAACAGAAATGTTTTTTTTTTTCTGAATAGTTCTGAAGATTTTTCACTGTATTGATTTAGAAAGCTAAACAGAGTATTTATACTCTTACCCAAGCTTAATAGTTAAGTCTTAACACTAGTCGGGTCTAGCCTAGTGAAAAATTGTCTTAATTTGTAGATCAGTGGTTTCATATTCTAACTCTCATGACACATTGATGGTATGTGCGTGTGTGAAAAACTCATATCCTCTTATATTTCAAGAATGACCCCAAACTTTCAAGGGGTAAAATGATGTTAGCCTTTTTTTCAATTATTCCATGGTTTCAATTTTACACTAAAAACGTGAATAAGATAAAATTTGATAATTACGTATTTTCACCGAAACCTTACCTATACCATAGGTAGGGGTGGGCATCAAAACCGTAATACTGAAACCATCCCGAAACCGTGCC
Source organism: Prunus salicina (assembly GCA_020226455.1). NCBI lineage: Eukaryota > Viridiplantae > Streptophyta > Magnoliopsida > Rosales > Rosaceae > Prunus > Prunus salicina. Next base: position 14,428,984 of record CM035345.1, on the reverse strand, counting down.
AAACCGTGTCAATTTTGTGCCAAACCGTTTGGTGTTGACGTGTAAACGGGATGATACCGTGTCATCCCGTTACTATTTGACACGACAACGGTTTCAACTTTGTGATCCCGTTTGGTGTCATACCGTACCGAATAGTAAATACAAATAATAACCCTAACTTATTTGATTCAGTTTCTCTCCTCTGTCCATATTTCTTCTTCGACTACTCCTTCTCTCTCCTGCGATTTTTTTCCTTTCCTTTCCTCTCCTCATTCTATAAACTCCAATCTGCAGCCGTGATTTCCCAAGTGATCGATCGATCTCATCTTCTTCTCCTTCTCATCCTCCTCCTCCTCTCTCTCTCTCTCTCTCTCTCTCTCTCTCTCTCTCTCTCTCTCTCTCTCTCTCTCTCTCTCTCTCTCTCTCTCTCTCTCTCTCTCTGTTCTTGTCCAAACCAAACCAGTGGAAAAGCCCCAACCCGAAGTTTCTGTGTAGGTATATTATTCTTGAATCTGTCTCTCTTGCAGGTATATTATTCTTGAATCTGTCACAGAAGCTTGAATCTGTCAGGTGTATTATTGAATCTGTCACAGAATCTGTCTGGTGTATTCTTGAATCTGTCACAGAAGCTTGAATCTGTCTTTCTTGCAGGTATATTATTCTCTCTCTCTTGCAGGTATATTATTCTTGAATTGAATATGTCACAGATGCTTTAAAGAAGCATCTTTTTTTCTTTCCCTGAAGTCTAAAGATAAAGGCATGAAATTTGTTAAATAAAAGCCACCGAAAGTAAACTAATAATGGAATTTCACCCGTCATAGTGTGAATACATGAAAAAGAAGGTTTAGGTTTTTTAGGTTTTTTAATTATTTATTATTTTATAATGTTGCATTTGGTTATAAGAACATGTGTGGATTTATTTTTTGCAGAATATGCAAGTAGTGAAGCTGCTGCCACCAGTACAAACACATTAGGTGCAGATCCAAAGGGAAATGGACATGCTATTTAAGATTTCCATTTCTTGCTTTGAAGTTTGTACTTAATAATTTGGTTGGTCTTGAATCAAGATTCTTGATTTTGATTGTTTATTTTGTTGTATTACACACTTATTTATGAAACTTGGCAGATTTTTTACGGTATCAACATTGATACCGAATCATACCGATCCCGATTATGTTCGGTATGGTTTGAACGTGTTTTCAAAAACTCCCATCCCGTGTCATCCCATACCGATTCTACTATTCGGGATTGACACCGGGATGACCTCCATCCCGTGTCATCTCATACCGTGCCCACCCCTAACCATAGGTATTTTTATTTCTATTTTGACCCAAAAATTACCTACAATACAGTTAAAAACCTACAGTATAGGTATACGTATTCGGATCCTCTGCTCAGATTTTCTCTGTCATGATTTGCTTTACTTTTGTTCTTCGTATGCCACCTCATTAAAATTTAATCTAAGGGACATAAAAATTGACACATCATTCTTCAAACAAAAATCCAATTTACTCCTACTTAAAAAAGGAAAAAAAAAAACCCTAATCCAACTATCGACAAAGTTAACGTTTTGTTCTTTTTTCTTTCTTCTTCCTGTCTCACGCCCTCCACGTCCTGTCCTTTTTTTTTTCCCTTCTTCTTGACTATGCCCCAAAATCTCATCTCTCACCAACATCACAAAACATATTAACAATTATCAAATACTGAACTTCTTGACTTTACCCAAAAATGACAAACAAGAATTTATTCTTCTTTTTCTTGTTTCTCAGGAAGCTTTATAAACATATTAGATTTTTAGGTTAAAAATGAATAAGTGGGTCAACTATCTGAAAAATTACAAAAGGCATTAGATTTGGAAGCCTCATCACAAATTTGGTTGCTGGAATTCGGAGAAGGCTGCCACTTCACCATAAAGCCCAGAAACGCAAATATCCCACCACCTACAATAATAGTAATACAAATGTACAAAAACACACACTCTCTTAAAACATGAATTTTCTTTTGATAGGGGAAAAAGAAGGGATTGTGATTGTAAAGGTTTGGGAGAAATGAAGGTGTGGTGTGAGACAGTGGCGAAGTCAGGATTTCATGTGTCTGGGGGCCTTTCACAAAATATAAACAATAAAAACTTCGAACTCACAAGACATCAAAACATCAAAAATCATATTGTCTATTCATTATAATCATAATTGCCCTCGACAAGTTTTCATATTTTGAAATCGTTGCATAACAACCTCGTCATCTATACTATTAAAAATGTCTTTCTCAATATATGCAACCAAGCAATCATTCATCCATAAATCCCCCATTCGATTGCGTAACCGATTCTTCACAATATTCATAGCAGAAAATACTCGCTCTACACTTGCGGTTGCAACAGGTAGGATTAGTGCCAGTGTCAGAAGCAAGTACACTAAAGGGTAGATCTGATCTTTTTTTGTCTCAACCATCTTTTGCGCAAGATCAGTAATCCCTTTCAATTCTGTAAATTCATCGTTAGAGCTCACATCCCAAATGTAATTCTCAAGTTGTTCTTCAAGTAATTTGAGGTCATGCTCAGAAAAATCACTAGGATAAAATTGGGCAAGTCGCATCAACTTTGCTTTATCAAAAGCAGAGAATGAATTACTTGGACTCAAGCATGCCATACAAAGAAGTAATTCAGTATTCTTCTCATTGGACCGATCATTTAACTCTCGGAGCTTAATATCAATAACATCAACGAATAAATCAACACGATAATGATGTAAGTTTGTGATGGGTTGAGCTTTACGTTTTGGTCTCCCTCCACTAGAAAAAATATCATCCATTTTAGGAATTTCAATATGATACTTGCCACAAAAGAAAGAAACTTGATCAAGTAAAGAATCCCAACCATTATCTCTCATGCTTTGCAATCTTCCTTTACATATTTTGACCAAGTCCATGGCATTCACAATATCTTGATCTTTCTTTTGTAATGCCTGAGACAAGTCGTTTGTGATTCCCAAAATTCTTTTCATCAAGTGTAGACCAAAAATGAAGCTGAATGATTGCATAAAAGTCAATAGAACCTTTGCTTCAAACTTTTGTTCGTAACCTGATCCATCTGTTCTTACAATCTTCAACACATCTATCACAGATGGGAACATGTTTTCCAAACTGATTAAACAATTATAATGAGAGCTCCATCGTGTATCACTAGACCGCTTAAGATTAGTTTCCTGATTCAGGCCTTGTCCACTTAAGAGCTCATTATTATTGAGTGCTTCAAAAATTGCATCAGCATGCTTTTCTCTCAACATATCACGGCGCTTAGCAGATGCACCCACAACATTCACCACATTAGAAACCATAGTAAATAAATCTGCAATTTCTGAATGTTTCTTTGCCACGGCTACCAGAGCTAGCTGAAGTTGATGAGCAAAACAATGAACATAAAAAGCAGAGTCATTCTCATTTAGAATGAGTGTTTTAAGACCACTAAACTCACCTCTCATATTACTTGCGCCATCATAACCCTGCCCTCGCAATCTAGAGATGCTTAATCCATGTCTCGAAAAGAAATCATCAACGGCTAACTTGAGTGAAGAAGATTTAGTATCTGTAACATGCACAATACCTACAAAACGTTCAATTACCTTACCTTTATCCACATAACGTAGCACAATTGCCATCTGCTCCTTTGAAGACATGTCGCACGATTCATCAACAAGAATGGCAAATAATGAATCACCAATATCCCTTATGATTGCATTGATAATTTCAGTTGAAATAGCACTTGAAATGTCCTTCTGGATATCAGGTGATGTCAACTTCATATTTTCAGGAGCATTTTTTAGCGTGACAGCTTTTATATCATCATTGAAACGACATAGCCATCGTAAAAATGCAAGAAAATTCCCTTGATTGGTTGAATTTTCAGATTCATCATGCCCACGAAATGGAAGCCCTTGTTGCAAAAGTATCCTATTGACACCAACTGTGTTTATGCCTAAATAAATCACGGCCTTTGTGGCCGAGGAATCCTCCTCTCGGCCGTGGGCTTTTCTCATGGGCTCAAAGAGAGCAACATTTCGTTGCCTCCTGTTTTCGGACAACGAAGGAGAAAGCGCTAAGGCAAGATTTTCTCGGCCTCTCGAGTAACCTCGCGGGCCGAGGCCGAGGAACGAGCGGGGCACGGCCAGGGAGATATTGACCAAATCATCACGTGGCCTCGGGGTCCCATGCTTCATTTAATGAAGCAATGCCTCTGTCCACCACAGCAAATCCACTAGGGCATGAAGCATTTAATGCATGAGGGCAGAAGGGAAGTGATTGAAATCGAGATTCTGTAATCAGGGTGGTTAGGCACAAACATTCCATCAAAGGTTCTTGCAACTGGCAGTCTCTTCACCAACCACTAAACCAGAGCATTTAATGCATTCCCACGGCCAGAGGTGCAGAGCCCTCGATCTGGGTAAGGGCCGAGATCTGCCGAGATTTATGGGGGTCACACCACCATGCTTCACGATCCCAAATGCTGATCAGACCCAGCCATGCTTGCCTTGATTAGACTCCACCATGCAGGTCTTGTCAAGCTTCAATTGTCTCTCCAAGGCTCCTACTATAAAAACCAAGCTCAAGACCACATGCAAAGGGTCCAACACCAAAAACCAAAAGCCTCCCACGGAGCAACTTATTTTTTCTGTCATGTACTTTCAATATTTTTACATGCTTTCTTAGGAGTAGTGATAGATTGTAAGCAACTTCCATTCATCAATATATCATACGACCCTTGATTTCTCAAGGCGCCGGAGCATCACCCTTGTTATCGCCTCACTCACCCCATATATCATACGACCGTTGCTCTCCGAGCAACGCGCCGGAGCACCGCCCAAAATCCACCACCTACACCACCACTAACGGCCTTGTAGCTCAGGCCGTGAACCTGACGGCCGAGACCAGTTCCTTTCTCGGCCACAATCGTTTGATAAGAAGTCCAGATCAAACAGGCGCAACACCCCAAACACCTTCTACCCAAACACCTCACCGAACTCAACGCACGGTAGACCGTGCTGGCACGCCCGCGCACAAACAGCACCACATCCAAAAGTAGAACTCCGTGTTAAACGCACGTCCCCTCGGCCCGGAGAACCAGGCCGAGAGATTTGCGCAGCCAACAAACTGATGCACCTAAACGAGTTCGATAATCAATTCGATCTTGGTTTGAGTGTTTTGAGAGAATTGTTTCAATATGCTGCTTTTGGTTTAATAAGACCTCACAACTTCTCCAAGCCTTATTGTGGGCACTATTCGGTCCTCCAACATGAATTTGTAGTCTATCTTTTTTCTTCCAATTCGAAAATCCAACACCAACAAAAGATTCACCACCAGATTGCTCTCCAATATCAGGTTTAAAGAGATAACAACATAGACAAAAGGCAGCATCTTTTTCTATGCTATACTCTAACCAAGTAGGAAATTCACTAAACCAACCAGGATTAAATCGTCTTTGTTTTGCTCCAAAATTTTTGTAAGGAAAATTATGCCCTCGAGGTTGACAAGGACCTTTTTGGAGATAAGCTCTTCAAACTTGGTCTCGAACATTTGGATGGTAACTCAATATTTGATTACGTAATCCAGGATCAGATGGCAGATTTTCCGAGTTAACTTCCGTAGTTTGGTCTGGACTACTTTCATTTTTCTTTTGACTCTTTGCAGGTGACGACTCCACTAACTCAGACTTTGATTTTCTTTTGAAAAATCTTTCCATAACTGAAACACATATATGAACAAATTTAAATCGAAACAGTTATGAACATCTTCTCAAACTTATAAACCAAAGCAAATTGAGCAATTCAAAGCAATATATTAATCAAACCAATAGAGAATCATATATATAGAAATTTATAAATTAAAATTAAAATTTCACCAACACAAGTTCACAATTGCATTAAAGGGATAAACAATTATATACTACGCAAGAAAAATTACAAGGGATAAACAAATACATACTTGGAGTTGAATAGCGATTTACCAAATATCTCCAACCAAAGCCTTTTCCCTTTGGTAATCTATACATAAATTGAAAGACCCATTAAAATCAATAGAAATAAAAAATAAATAAATAAAACTTGATAATTTAATTAGAATTTGAGAAGAAAAAAAACTCACAAGCAACTGGCTGGTCTGGTTTGGTTGTGTTTCTGACCTAAGAAAAGGGAAAAGGCTTAGGTTTATTGATTTACACTAGAAGGTAATATATAATAATAATAATTCTAATCCTTTTAGGAATGGGTATTGTATAATTTTAGGATAGTTGAGTGGCGCACGTTGAAATCTATTGGACCACGCCACTGTGACTTACCACTATGACTTAACTTTTTGTTGAAATCTTCTTTCTTTGGCCCATATGCATATAGGCAGACTCCTAATACTAGTACTATTTTTTTTTTTTAATAAAATTTCAGTGGGGGCCAGTGACTGCACTGGTCCCCAAGTGCCTCCGCCACTGGTGTGAGAGATAAGATTTTGGGGTAGAGACATGAAGAAGGGAAAAAAAAAAAAGAAGAACACGACGCGAGACAGGGATTGAGTTAAAAAAAAAACAAAACAAAAAAAACAGATGTGAGATAGGAAGAAGGAAGAGAAGAAAGAGGACATGATGTTAACTTTGCCGTTAGTTGGATTAGGGGTTTTTTTATATTTGTAAATTAAGAGAATTGGGTTTTTGTTTGAAGGATGATGTGTCAATTTTTAAGTCACTTAGATTAAATTTTAATGAGGTGGCATATGGAGAACAAAAGTAAAGCAGATCATGACAGAGAAAATCAGAGTAGAGGATCCAGATCCATTTGCCTTTTATGTTCACTGGCGCATGTTGTAAATATCTTAAATCTTGTGGATATAAGATTTGCTTATTCGGCCACATTATTGAATTCGTGAACTGCAATCAACAATAGACAATTGATGTCCTGCGTCCATTCTATCTCAATGAAATTGGACCTATTTCCAAGAAGTTCTAATATTTTTCCCAATGTGTCATGCAACGATTGGTTTACTTATATTGGCTTTTATTATTCATAAGGTGTTTTATTTTAGAGAGCATCCCAACAAAAACATATTCGTTTTTATTATCCAATAATTATTATTAATTCCTGCACACAGAATAATAAAAAAATCATGAATTTATCATTTTTTTTAATAGGTGTTCACCTTATTTTTTCATCCAAAAAGTCCGGAGTGATCTTATATATGGAGCACCCTATTACAAACTTTTTATTTGTCAAGCACAAACACTGTTCCACCTAAATAATTCATAAGTGGAGGAAGATGTTAAATCTCCTGAATGAAACTTTCTCAAGCTTGTTGCAACCTATTGAGGCCCAAAAAATTCAAAGCTATGTCCAAATATATTTAGTAAATTTAGGTTTTAGCCACAAAAAAAACTTTCACTTTTGGAAAAAGCCAAAACTTTTCCGAAAAAGACAGAAAAACCCCTCAACTTTCAAACCAAAGACATGCAAATGTAAAGGATTCCTTAGGAAATCCAAAAATAAATAAGGGCATTTTTGTCCATTTTGGAGAATACAAGAAAGTCCTACATGAATTAAAATCATAAGTAAAATCTTGTAATTATAATCTATTAAAATCATAAGAAAAGTCATGTAATTACAAATCATGCTGAAATCTATTACATTAAAATCATGTAATTACAATATATTAAAATCTTAATTGAATACATCATTCATGTAGGACTTTCTTGTATTCTCCAAAGTAGATTTCACCGAAGTGTGGATTGGATTCGGGTTAGCCATCTTTCATCCATTAGTTAAAGGATGTCAAGCCTTTAAAGAAGCAGAAAGTTGAAGTTACACCAATCTTAGCTAAAGTTATCATTACTATCTGTCATGTATGGCTTTCTTCAAATCATCTTGTTCTAAAGCTAAAACCACAGCGGTCCCAAAATTCAAACATAATTGTCATTAAACTAAAACCATACAGCTATTAAGTTTTGTTTGGAACTGAGAATTGACATAGGAACAAGCTACAACAATGAAAAATCTTGAATTAATTGAATTTATAAATATTACAACAGATAAGTTAATTGAATCAATTCAAATAAGAAACAGGACAGCTGAAAACAAGTCAAAATGGTCCAGCTATGACATGATACTAGTACATAACACTTGTCACTCAAATTGATTCCACAAATTGACTAAAGAAAGACAAATAAATCAAATGAAATAAACGAGCTGATCAGTGGTTTCGTATTCTAACTTTAAAGACACATTGATAGTGTGTGTGTGTGTGTGTGTGTGTGTGTGTGTGTGTGTGTGTGTTGTGTGAAAAACTCTTATCCTCTTATATTTCAAGAATGACCCCAAACTTTCAGGGGGTAAAATGATGTTAGTCCTTTTTTTAATTCTTCCTTGGTTTCAATTTTACACTAAAAACGTGAATAAGATAAAAATTAATAATTACGTATTTTCACCCAAACCTTACCTATACCATAGGTATTTTTATTTCTATTTTGACCCAAAAATTACCTACAGTATAGGTATACACCTCACAACCTTACCTAAAACACAGGTGTTGTAATTGACGGCACAAGGTGAGAATACTCCAAATTTGTAGAGTCGATATTAATTGAAACCCAAAAACCTATGCATTGAAGAAGCATGAATCAACATAAATTGGTATGAAGGAAACATGATTTAGGGATATGTTTGATATATTTGCCTTTTATGTTCACTGGCGCATGTTGTAAATATCTTAAATCTTGTGGATATAAGATTTGCTTATTCGGCCACATTATTGAATTCGTGAACTGTGCGTCCATTCTATCTCAATGAAATTGGACCTATTTCCAAGAAGTTCTAATATTTTTCCCAATGTGTCATGCAACGATTGGTTTACTTATATTGGCTTTTATTATTCATAAGGTGTTTTATTTTAGAGAGCATCCCAACAAAAACATATTCGTTTTTATTATCCAATAATTATTATTAATTCCTGCACACAGAATAATAAAAAAATCATGAATTTATCATTTTTTTTAATAGGTGTTCACCTTATTTTTTCATCCAAAAAGTCCGGAGTGATCTTATATATGGAGCACCCTATTACAAACTTTTTATTTGTCAAGCACAAACACTGTTCCACCTAAATAATTAAGAAGTGGAGGAAGATGTTAAATCTCCTGAATGAAACTTTCTCAAGCTTGTTGCAACCTGTTGAGGCCCAAAAAATTCAAAGCTATGTCCAAATATATTTAGTAAATTTAGGTTTTAGCCAAAAAAACACTTTCACTTTTGGAAAAAGCCAAAACTTTTCCGAAAAAGACAAAAAAACCCCTCAACTTTCAAACCAAAGACATGCAAATGTAAAGGATTCCTTAGGAAATCCAAAAATAAATAAGGGCATTTTTGTCCATTTTGGAGAATACAAGAAAGAAAGCCTACATGAATTAAAATCATAAGTAAAATCTTGTAATTACAATCTATTAAAATCATAAGAAAAATCATGTAATTACAAATCATGCTGAAATCTATTACATTAAAATCTGTGTAATTACAATCTATTAAAATCTTAATTGAATACATCATTCATGTAGGACTTTCTTGTATTCTCCAAAGTAGATTTCACCGAAGTGTGGATTGGATTCGGGTTAGCCATCTTTCATCCATTAGTTAAAGGATGTCAAGCCTTTAAAGAAGCAGAAAGTTGAAGTTACACCAATCTTAGCTAAAGTTATCATTACTATCTGTCATGTATGGCTTTCTTCAAATCATCTTGTTCTAAAGCTAAAACCACAGCGGTCCCAAAATTCAAACATAATTGTCATTAAACTAAAACCATACAACTATTAAGTTTTGTCTGGAACTGAGAATTGACATAGGAACAAGCTACAACAATGAAAAATCTTGAATTAATTGAATTTATAAATATTACAACAGATAAGTTAATTGAATCAATTCAAATAAGAAACAGGACAGCTGAAAATAAGTCAAAATGGTCCAGCTATGACATGATACTAGTACATAACACTTGTCACTCAAATTGATTCCACAAATTGACTAAAGAAAGACAAATAAATCAAATGAAATAAACGAGCTGATCAGTGGTTTCGTATTCTAACTTTAAAGACACATTGATAGTGTGTGTGTGTGTGTGTGTGTGTGTGTGTGTGTGTGTGTGTGTGTGTGTGTGTTGTGTGAAAAACTCTTATCCTCTTATATTTCAAGAATGACCCCAAACTTTCAGGGGGTAAAATGATGTTAGTCCTTTTTTTAATTCTTCCTTGGTTTCAATTTTACACTAAAAACGTGAATACGATAAAAATTAATAATTACGTATTTTCACCCAAACCTTACCTATACCATAGGTATTTTTATTTCTATTTTGACCCAAAAATTACCTACAGTATAGGTATACACCTCACAACCTTACCTAAAACACAGGTGTTGTAATTGACGGCACAAGGTGAGAATACTCCAAATTTGTAGAGTCGATATTAATTGAAACCCAAAAACCTATGCATTGAAGAAGCATGAATCAACATAAATTGGTATGAAGGAAACATGATTTAGGGATATGTTTGATATATTTGCCTTTTATGTTCACTGGCGCATGTTGTAAATATCTTAAATCTTGTGGATATAAGATTTGCTTATTCGGCCACATTATTGAATTCGTGAACTGTGCGTCCATTCTATCTCAATGAAATTGGACCTATTTCCAAGAAGTTCTAATATTTTTCCCAATGTGTCATGCAACGATTGGTTTACTTATATTGGCTTTTATTATTCATAAGGTGTTTTATTTTAGAGAGCATCCCAACAAAAACATATTCGTTTTTATTATCCAATAATTATTATTAATTCCTGCACACAGAATAATAAAAAAATCATGAATTTATCATTTTTTTTAATAGGTGTTCACCTTATTTTTTCATCCAAAAAGTCCGGAGTGATCTTATATATGGAGCACCCTATTACAAACTTTTTATTTGTCAAGCACAAACACTGTTCCACCTAAATAATTAAGAAGTGGAGGAAGATGTTAAATCTCCTGAATGAAACTTTCTCAAGCTTGTTGCAACCTGTTGAGGCCCAAAAAATTCAAAGCTATGTCCAAATATATTTAGTAAATTTAGGTTTTAGCCAAAAAAAAACTTTCACTTTTGGAAAAAGCCAAAACTTTTCCGAAAAAGACAAAAAAACCCCTCAACTTTCAAACCAAAGACATGCAAATGTAAAGGATTCCTTAGGAAATCCAAAAATAAATAAGGGCATTTTTGTCCATTTTGGAGAATACAAGAAAGAAAGCCTACATGAATTAAAATCATAAGTAAAATCTTGTAATTACAATCTATTAAAATCATAAGAAAAATCATGTAATTACAAATCATGCTGAAATCTATTACATTAAAATCGTGTAATTACAATCTATTAAAATCTTAATTGAATACATCATTCATGTAGGACTTTCTTGTATTCTCCAAAGTAGATTTCACCGAAGTGTGGATTGGATTCGGGTTAGCCATCTTTCATCCATTAGTTAAAGGATGCCAAGCCTTTAAAGAAGCAGAAAGTTGAAGTTACACCAATCTTAGCTAAAGTTATCATTACTATCTGTCATGTATGGCTTTCTTCAAATCATCTTGTTCTAAAGCTAAAACCACAGCGGTCCCAAAATTCAAACATAATTGTCATTAAACTAAAACCATACAACTATTAAGTTTTGTCTGGAACTGAGAATTGACATAGGAACAAGCTACAACAATGAAAAATCTTGAATTAATTGAATTTATAAATATTACAACAGATAAGTTAATTGAATCAATTCAAATAAGAAACAGGACAGCTGAAAACAAGTCAAAATGGTCCAGCTATGACATGATACTAGTACATAACAATTGTTTCCAATCCCCCAATTTAATTTCCATTCAATTATTAAAAAAAATTAAATATAAATATTATAATTTTCTAACAATATATTCTATTATATTATACAACATTCTGATTGTTTCCAACAAATGATCGGTCGAGAGTCACTGAGATTACAAAAGATGTCCCACAAGAGCTATCTTCCTAATCGGCCGGGCCCGCGGATAAGAGATAAGGGACGACCTTAAACATACGATCCCTTCCCTATAAATAGTACATAAGCAATGTTTCCATATTTGCAAAGCAAAAGATCTGAAATTCTTTTACACCAGTACAAATCATGTCACAAGTAGCTGGTTCAGCATCTCAATCAAAAAATCCTAAGCCTGATCAAATTGTTCGACGGACAGCAAACTACCAACCGAGCATTTGGGGGGATCAGTTTATCAATTATGATTCTGAAGACATAGTAATTTATATATCCTACACATTGTTTCAATAACTAAATGCATGTTTTTTTTTTTTTGTTCCAAAAGAAATTTGACATGTATTTTGCTCATTTAACGTACAGATAAATTATGCCCATAAGCAAGAAGAAGTTGATGAATTGAAACTAGTAGTGAGGAGGGAAGTGTTCACAACCAGTGGAGATGATTTTTTGAATCAGATGAAGCTAATTGATGCAATCCAGCGCCTCGGCGTGGCGTACCACTTTGAAAGGGAAATAGAAGAAGCACTGGAACATATATATGCTGCAAATCATTTCCATGATGACGATGGTGATGGTGATCTATACAAAGTTTCCCTTGGTTTTCGGCTACTAAGACAACATGGACATAATGTTTCATGCAGTAAGTTATTAGAGAAATTAATGTAACGAGATTGAATTTGGCCAAAATTATTTCTTAATATTTATGTGTTATGTGTCCATTTGCTGCAATCGAGCAGGAATATTCAACAAGTTCAAAGATAGTAAAAATGGAGGCTTCAAGGAAAGCTTAATCGCTGATTTGCCGGGAATGCTAAGCTTTTATGAAGCAACGCATCTGAGGGTGCATGGAGAAGATATACTAGAAGAGGCTCTTGTTTTCACGACAAAACATCTGGAGTCAGCAACAACCCATGTAAGCTATGAGCTCGCAGAACAAATAGCTCAAGCCCTAGAGAGACCGCTCCGAAAGAGTCTCGAGAGGTTATGCGCCCGCCGGTTCATGTCCATCTACCAAGATGAAGCTTCACATAATGAAGCTCTATTAAAACTTGCCAAGTCAGATTTTAATCTTGTTCAGTCTTTGCACAAACAGGAGCTCAGTGAGATTATTAGGTAGGTTATCTTTTAATTATGTGAGATTAGCACATGTAATTAAGTTAGTAATTCATTAACTAATATTAGCAATGAATTAGGTGGTGGAAAGAACTAGACTTTGGAAGGAAGCTGTCTTTTGCAAGAAACAGAATTGTGGAGTTATACTGCTGGATTTTGGGGGTTTATTTTGAGCCCCAATACCTTATTGGAAGAAAATTTCTCACAAAAATTATTGCCCTGCTTTCTGTAATGGATGATATCTATGACGCATTCGGTACATTTGAAGAACTTGAGATCTTTACCGAAACAATTCATCAAAGGTTTGAAATTATTTATTTAAAAAATTGTTTTGTTTATATGCTTCAGATGAATATGGTGTATGCAATTTACAGATGGCATGCCAATTGCATGGATGGACTGCCAGACTACATGCAAATATTCTTCCATGCGCTTTTGAATGTTTTCAATGAAATTGAGGAGGAGATGGTGAAGGAAAGGAAGAGCATACCGAGCTCACTATGCAAAAGAAGCTGTATGTTAATTAATTAAAGAAACACACCGCTTATTAATTTTCACTATTTTAATTAATTTACATAATATTTATGTCCCACATATGCAGTGGAAAACTAATGCCAAAGCTTACTTTGATGAGGCCAAATGGTTCCACGAAGGATGCATCCCTAGCATGGAGGAATATATGCGTGTTGCTAGAGCATCTGCTGGGCACACCACACTTACAACTATGTCTTTACTTGGCATGGGAGACATTGTAACCGAGGAGTCCTTTGAGTGGTTGTTGAATGACCCTAAAATTTAGAGCTTCCACTCTCCTTGGTAGGCTCATGGATGACTTGTTTCGAGCAAGGTACAAAAGTAGCTATTGGAGTCACTATTACATGATTCTCACTTTAATTAGTCTCTGAATTCAATTCTAAATTTTTATAGTCCTCACACGCATTCAGTAATGTGTCCGCTTTGGTCCTTCCATCAAATTTTATTAATTTTTGTATATTTCTTTATTGTCAAAAATATTTGCTCACACCATATATTTTTACCCTATGCTTCTGACACTACTACAAAATTGGTCATAGGACACTGTTTTATTTTTGTGCTCTCTGAGTGGTTTTTGTGATCTGACTTTTAAAAGCACAAATATTTGTGCTTACAATTACTTGTCGATTTCCCTTATAGGGTTCCTATTTCTTATGATAGAGCACAATTAATCCCTTTTCTTACTTTTACTCTGACAAGCTGGATTAGACTCTTTTTTATAACCACTCTAACCACAATTCTCAAATCCAAAACCGCTTTGCTTCTCCGACCCAAACCACGGTAGAGTTTAGAGTTACAATTCACAAATTTTGGATTATATTTTTGCAGTTTGAGAAAGAGAGAGGGCATGTTGCTTCTGCCATTGATTGTTACAGGAAGCAATATGAGGTGTCAGATGAGCAGGAAATAATTGATGCCTTCAACAAACAGATTGTGGATTCGTGGAAAGATACCAACGAGGAGTTCCTCAGACCAACCTCTGTGCCAATGCCTATCCTTGTACGTGTTCTTAATTTAACAAGAGTGGCGGATCTTGTCTACAAAAAAGATGATGGCTACACACATGCTGGAAAAGTCATGAAAGATAGTGTTGCTTCTTATTTCATTGATCCGGCACCACCATGAGCCTATGAGTTTGGACTGTCTTTATGAGAAAGAAGAAAGAACTAGAGCTTGCTTTGCTTCTTATGGGAAGGCCTTATTGGGTTGATTTCTAAGATATGTTTGGGCTTTACTAAATAAAGATATTCAAATTATCCGTTACTTTTGACTTACGGCTTTGAGTTAGCCGTAGTGTCAGTTTAGTATTGTTGTACTTCAAAAAAAGTTATTTATCTTGAGAATAATCAACTTTGAAATAAAGTAGTTGAGTGTAGTGAAACTGTTGTGAGTATAAACAATACTGTCAAGTGTCTGGTAAACTTTTATGTAGAATTATTGTGGTTGTGTATAATATCCAAAAAAGACATGATGTTAAAAGTGTTATTAACTTATTTGAGTGGCAAGAGGAAAACTAATTTTTAGTACATACAGATATATATATATATATATATTGAAATTATCAAAGAGAATTTGAAAAAACTAATTAATATCATGGCATGGCCTAGAAGCACGCCTGCAAATCCACAATTTCGGAAGACCTTAGGTCTGGCTCAGAAGAATTTTTGTCATAATGACTTTTAGTGAAGCGTGTGACACGGTAAATTAGGGTGGTGTAGTATACTATAAAACATACGGCTCATATACGGTTGTTTTTCTTTTTCTTGTCTTTTTTGTTTCAGTTTTTTTATTCTCTGGCATATTCCCATTACATCCAATCAATCAATCTCAAACTCTTTAAAAATATTATAAGGAAAAAAAAATTTCCACAAACCCCCAACGACATTTCCACCTCATAAGAGCAATTCCACCCATTCCCCCTTAGCCATGGCAAGGGGGGACCTAGGGCACTTACTATTCACGTGAATAGTGGCTGCCCTTGCAAATAGTAAACTGTGTTTTCACCCATTGCCCTAGTTAAGGGCAGTTACTATTCATTTTTTTGTTTTATTCACAATTTTTTTTACCTCAATAATTAATTTGGATAATATTTTCGAATAAGATTTCGGGATTCCTACGTGTCAAGACTATTCATAATCGGATAAAATTTCCGGATAACATTTTTTTGTTTTATTCACAATTTTTTTACCTCAATAATTATGTTGAATAAAATGGTCTTTTATTGAATGCTTTGTTTATTAAATAAAGAAATCCAATACAAGTCATTAAGAATTACTACTACTAAAATAAAATACATGAAGTACACCAACTTTAATAGAAAACATGAAAAATAAAAATACATAAAAGGTATGCCAACTAATTTAATGGTTTTGATCATTTAACCAATCCGTATTGCTAGGCCCATCATCCTGGAAAAGTCTTCTTCTCATAACATCCCTTCGTTCTAGCTTCCAATATTGTTTTGTTTCAGGGAACATATGGCTTGTATCCATCGCCATGGTTTCCCGATCCGTCTTCTCCATATCTTTTTTGCGCAAATACTCCTTTTCTTGTGCACACTCGGCTTGAATTGCCACCTCCATATCTTGGCGTTTCTGCTCCATTTCAATTCTTATGGCGTTTTGCCTTGCAATTTCCTCCAAAAACTTTGAATTCTGATTGCTTGAATTAGCCGCTTTCTTTGCCTTCGCAGCCTTTCGGCCAATAGGCCTTGGTTCCTTTTGGATGGGTGAGTCTTCACTCATAGGGGAATCGAGAGGTGAATCCGATGTCGTTGAATCACGGAAAGGCGTCTCGTTTAACATAACTGATCGGTGCATAATTACATATCTTTTTATACCCTTCTAACTTATGATTTGGTTATGTTTTTGAGTTAAACTTGTGCTTTTAATAAAGTTTGTGTATGTTTTAGTGTAATAAGGTTGAGACTCATTACATGCATTTTGAAGACAATTTAGCTTAAAACAGTGTCTGCAGATCATTCAATTTCACGGATTAACCTGTACTTGCTCAAGAAGAACCAGATAATGAGCCATACATCATTGAAAAGATACGGAAGTCTAGTTTCCGTAGCATTTTACGGTTCATGATTCGGAGTCTTCTAGAGGAAGTTATACATGATTTAGTAGATCAAGGTCAAAATTCGGCAGCATCTGCGTTACTGGGCCATAAATGACATTTGAAGGTCTTTCCGATTTTTCCTTAAGTTGGGCTGCATATGCTTGGAAAGATAAGACAAAGGGCTTGAAGATCCATATTTTTTCAGAATTTTATGAATGTATTAACAAGCCCAAAACGAACCCAAAAGAAGAGTGCAATGCATTGTCATGCATGACATATACATGATGAAATGCACTATCTAGTGGGAATTGTTGGTGAAGTGCACTATCTTGTGGGAAGGTTAGGTGAAGCATATTCAAGTCTTATAATTGAAGTGGGAGCTGCAACACTAAGTTTAAAGAAAGAAAAATTGTTTTCAAATGTAATGGTGTGTTAGGTGAAGTTGATGAAGTGAGTGGAAAGCAATATTTAATTTAGATTTTCAACTTCCTTAGGCCTATAAATAGTGAGGTTTCCCAAGCTTATAAACACACTCCAAGGGGGGGAGCTCTCAAACATTTCTCTAGAGCTCCCCTCCCTTCTCTCCCTCAAATATCTTAGTTTTCCTTTCTAGTTCTTAATTCTCGTTTTCCTTTTGCTTCTTAGTTGTAATTTATTTTTTGTAATGTAAATTCTTTTCTTTAGTATTCAAGTTTGAGTAGTTTCCAAGTTTCAATTATGATTTTTGTTCTTATTCATTATGCTTATAAGTTAATATGCTAGTTTGAATGATTGATCACCATTAAGGCTTGCATGTTAGCTATCTTGGTTTGAATTAAGAGTAGACACCATGCTTTAATTCGAATTGAACTATGAATAGGAAGAATATGTATGGACATTCGACAACAGGGATTAGATACATACTTAGTTGTTTAAAATGTTCTTCTATGCTTAATGGGTTCCTAATGCTTAATTTAGGTTAGACAACAAATAATCAAGTTGGGGAATTAGGAACACAAGGTTAGGACCAGACACCATGGCTTAATCATACTTTAGCTAGAATCAATCCGTTAATCTAAATTGAACTTGGGAACTTATTCGCTTGAGTTAATTCTTTTTTTTCTTTCTTGTTTGATTTATTTTCTTTCTTTTTTTCATTTCTGTTTTGTACAGGGAATTGAATTAAATCAATCTATCATCAATCCTCGTGGGATCGACCTCGCACTTTCATGTTTTAAAGGTAATGACGTTAATTGACAAGTTGTGTTTGTAGTCCAACGGAACAGGACAATTGCCTAAAAAGCAAGAGAACTGGGTTTAAGTCCCGGCTTACACAACACCCAAAAAAAAAAAAATACTTTGAAGCATGGAATTAGATGTGTGTTGTTTTTTTTTTTTCTTTTTCAGTTTAGTTTTTATGTCCTAATCCTTTTAATTCTCTTTCAAGTTTTTGTTTGTGTTTGTTTTAGCAATTTAGATAGCTAAATAAAAAAGTAGAGAAAATGCAACTCCAATCATGATGAGAAGTGTGGAGTAGTAGGAGAAGTCGCGACCTCCAAATACATCTATGCTCGACCTAATTGCTTCAAGGGGGAGCATTCTAATCCTTTCTCTTAATTTATTTTCTTATTATTTTAAAGTTTATGTTTCTTTTTATACAAAATTTATAATTAAAAAAAAGATTTTTCATATGAGTTGACTTATGGTAACTCCAATGAGCATCTCTGTTAATACAGTGTCTAGGAGTTCTTTAGGCGACACCTTCGGTGTCTAAGAAGTTTGGTTTTTAAGAAGGACCATTGTGACCTCTCCAAACTTCCTAGATCCCCTGGCTGTGTTTTCTGAGGTTCTTAATTGGTAATCCGTGAGTCACTTGTATATTCGTATGTTTTTAAAAATAAATTTTTCTCTTTCATTTTTCTTTTTGAATTAAAAAAATTAAAAAAAAAATTATTTTATTTTATTTTATATTAGTGTTTCTTTTTTTTTTTTTTTTTGATAAAATACTAATATTTGTAAATGTTTATTAGTGGCTAGATATTAAGTTATTGTGGACTGCCAAACACTGAAACACTACCCACATTAACCCTAAAATTAACTCTCCATCTTTCATTTTATCTAGCCGCCCGCTAACCCCTGAACATCTCAACTTCCTCTTCCTCCCGAATCAAACCTTCTCCAAATTGTTGCTTATTGTAGATCTTGTCAATGGAGAAACTCCAGGAGGCCGTCAGTGGAAAGCTCAAGGAGAAGGAGTCCGAATTGAGCATGGTGAAGGTGCCTAGCCCAATGGTTTTGTTGAGCTCACTGCCAGCTATCCCACCAGAAGATCCTAAGGGAGAGGACACCATTATGCAACGGGTGTTTGAGGTGATTGAGGTGCTCGTGGTTGTATTTGCCATGGATCCCTCAGAAGTTACCATAGATGCCTTTCTATTTCATAGAGGTAGGGTGATAGGGGAAATTGAAGACATGATTCCAAATTGGGATCTGGATTGTGGATTAGAATAGATGCAACTTGCGGCGCTGGCACATTGTCTAGATACTTTGAGGGTATATCTGCTAGATAGGAGGTTTGTGGCAAGAACTATTGTGTTGAGCAGTCATATGTATTGTACAGGTAACATCCGAGTTGAGTTTGATATTTACTTAAGTGTGCTTAACGAGTTTGACTTCCAGTTAGGGTATATGACCACAAGGCTCCGAGACTTCGTGGAGCAGATGGATGAGTTGATGATAGATGGAGCCCTATATGATTCGTCTGTTTCAGACCCTTTGGAAAGTGAGTCAGAAGAAGAGTCATGGGTGAGCTCAGCCATCGATAGCATTTTGAGAAATGCTATGTTTGAAGGATTGATCGGTGCATAATTACATATCTTTTTATACCCTTCTAACTTATGATTTGGTTATGTTTTTGAGTTAAACTTGTGCTTTTAATAAAGTTTGAGTATGTTTCAGTGTAATAAGGTTGAGACTCATTACATGCATTTTGAAGACAATTTAGCTTAAAACAGTGTCTGCAGATCATTCAATTTCACGGATTAACCTGTACTTACTCAAGAAGAACCAGATAATGAGCCATACATCATTGAAAAGATACGGAAGTCTAGTTTCCGTAGCATTTTACGGTTCATGATTCGGAGTCTTCTAAAGGAAGTTATACATGATTTAGTAGATCAAGATCAAAATTCGGCAGCATCTGCGTTACTGGGCCATAAATGACATTTGAAAGTCTTTCCGATTTTTCCTTGAGTTGGGCTGCATATGCTGGGAAAGATAAGACAAAGGGACTGAAGATCCATATTTTTTCAGAATTTTATGAATGTATTAACAAGCCCAAAACGAACCCAAAAGAACAGTGCAATGCATTGTCATGCATGACATATACATGATGAAATGCACTATCTAGTGGGAATTGTTGGTGAAGTGCACTATCTTGTGGGAAGGTTAGGTGAAGCATATTCAAGTCTTATAATTGAAGTGGGAGCTGCAACACTAAGTTTAAAGAAAGAAAAATTGTTTTCAAATGTAATGGTGTGTTAGGTGAAGTTGATGAAGTGAGTGGAAAGCAATATTTAATTTAGATTTTCAACTTCCTTAGGCCTATAAATAGTGAGGTTTCCCAAGCTTGTACACACACCCCAAGGGGGGGAGCTCTCAAACATTTCTCTAGAGCTCCCCTCCATTCTCTCCCTCAAATTCTCTTAGTTTTCCTTTCTAATTCTCAATTCTCGTTTTCCTTTTGCTTCTTAGTTGTAATTTATTTTTTTGTAATGTAAATTCTTTTCTTTAGAATTCAAGCTTGAGTAGTTTCCAAGTTTCAATTATGGTTTTTGTTCTTATTCATTATGCTTATAAATTAATATGCTAGTTCGAATGATTGATCATCATTAAGGCTTGCATGTTAGCTATCTTGGTTTGAATTAAGAGTAGACACCATGCTTTAATTCGAATTGAACTATGAATAGGAAGAGTATGTATGGACATTCGACAACAGGGATTAGATACATGCTTGGTTGTTTAAAATGTTCTTCTATGCTTAATGGGTTCCTAATGCTTAATTTAGGTTAGACAACAGATGATCAAATTAAGGAATTAGGAACACAAGGTTAGGACCAGACACCATGGCTTAATCATACTTTAGCTAGAATCAATCCGTTAATCTAAATTGAACTTGGGAACTTATTCGCTTGAGTTAATTTCTTTTCCTTCTTTCTTGTTTGATTTATTTTCTTTCTTTCTTTCATTTCTGTTTTGTACAGGGAATTGAATTAAATCAATCTATCATCAATCCTCGTGGGATCGACCTCGCACTTACAAATGCTAAACTACCAACGGCTCGTGCACTTGCGAGTATCACAAGTTGAGAATGCAGCTTAATCTATTTTGGTGCAGCTGAATCTACGCAACAAGGATGAACCATGCAATGCCAGGTTACCCTTAACCCCTGTTTTCTGTTTTCTTATATGCTTTCACATTGTGGACAATGTCCAATTCAGGTCTGGGGGTATTAATGGAGATTTTCAATTTTTTTTTTTTTTTTCATTTGTGTTTTCAATTTTCAATTTTTGTTATTTGATTTGTGTTTTCAATTTTTGTTCACTTGTATTTCAATTTTTAGAATGTCATACAACCAATGCTATGGAGTTGCCATTGAGATTTTCATATCAACATTTTACACTTCACAAAGCTTTTACTCTTAGAATTCTGGTGGCTAAAGTACCATGCTCAGATTCTTGAAGGAGAATAGTGGAGACTACCCTAGTGAGCTATTTCGAGCCTAATTGCCTTCTTGAGAGGGTTTAAAGTGTTTCTATTCCTCATCTCTACTTATTTTCTTCAATTCACTCTAAATGATCTCATTGTTCCATTTTGATTGAATACTAAGGATGATTCTCTTTGCAGATATCAGGTGCATGCTTTCACTCATGGATGAACTCATTGAAGTGATGCTAGGCTATGTGTGTATAACCATTCTTTGTGCTTTCTTTTCACCCTACCCATTTGTGTGTTCCATCAGCTCTGTTGCAGCCAAACACTTCAAGCCATTTTCTTCTATCACCCTTATAATTCCCCTAACTTTGTATCTCAATCTGAGATATTTAAACCTATTATAGCCATACCCTATAGCTTAGAAATATACCAAGGTATGCCAAGATAAAGTTTGAGCAAGGAAGGTGCTGCCCCATGCCTAAATGTAAATTGTTGTGAATCTGTGCAATAAAGTTAAAGAAGAAGTAGATCAAGTCAAAAAAAAAAAAAAAAAAAGATAAAGAGAAAGTGTTTCCATTTGATCTAACTGTGAAATATAAGGTCTATACCAGATGATGCTATGAAGTTGCAGCCATACCATTCTAAATCAATGATAACTTGCAGATCAACGAAGAATGCAACCTTGGTATGTTCTTAAGTTAATCGTGTTCCTTCCAATTCTTCCATTTCCCATAACCTTAGCCTTTCATTACAACCTTGTGAAAGACCTAGCTGATCTTTGAGGATGTATTCATGGGTGCTGGTATGTATGAGTGTATCTGTATTCTTAGTATTTGATTCCCTTCTTGAGATCTAACCAAATATTGTGCTTCTATTTCATATACTCATTATGCTTGTTTGAGAGAATAAAGCCATAGGTTCTAAGTGATTGAGTGCTATATGTGAGAATTAGTGATTAAGTGCTATATGTGAGAACCAGACACTATGGCTTAATCATACTTTAGCTAGAATCAATCAGTTAATCTAAATTGAACTTGGGAACTTATTCGCTTGAGTTAATTCTTTTTTTCTTTCTTGTTTGATTTATTTTCTTTCTTTTTTTCATTTCTGTTTTGTACAGGGAATTGAATTAAATCAATCTATCATTAATCCTCGTGGGATCGACCTCGCACTTACATACGCTAAACTACCAACGGCTCGTGCACTTGCGAGTATCACAAGTTGAGGATGCAGCTGAATCTATTTTGGTGCAGCTGAATCGACGCAACAATAACTTCGGGACCCGTGTGAATAATATTGAAGCGTTTGCAATTTTTCACCACCTCCCAACATTCATGATGGGAGAATTGTTTTTTGCCAGCCCCGGTTGCACCGAACCACATCTGTGCTTGAATCATCTATTTAACAAAAAAATGGAAATGCAAGAAATATTTAAAATATATTGGATATGCAAGTAACGAAAAAAAAAAGGAAATGCAAGAAATATTAACAAAATATTGAAAATGCAAGGAATATTAACAAATATTGAAAATGCAAGGAATATTAACAAATATTGAAAATGCAAGGAATATTAACAAATATTGAAAATGCAAAGAATATTAACAAAATATTGAAAATGCAAGAAATATTAACAAAATATATATTTAGGACATTAAATTTAATAAAACGAAAATTACAAAATACTTACCTCGTTAGTACGATTTTGCCCGCTTCTAACATTTTGCATCGCTTTTGACAAGGCATCTCTCCATTTTGCCATCTCTCTATTGAGAATTTTCCACCTACTAGACAATGCCATTTCCGTACGAGTCGACCCCGGAATTTTTTCACAAAATATATCATGAATTTTTTTCCACATATGAAAAAATCTCATATCATTGCCTGTCACGAGATCATGACAAGCTTGGAGCCAAGCCTCACACAAGGACACATCTTCCATGATGCTCCATGCCCCTCCGGTGTCGATAGAAGAAGCCATAAAAATAAGAAATAAAAATACAATGTGAAAGATATGAAAATGTTGAGTGAAGAGTGAAAAAAATGTTGAGTAATAGTAGAAGTAGAATAAAATGTATGAGAATTGGTGTTGAAAGTGAAGGGTTTTGATAGGTATTTATAGGAAAAAAAATCAGATTTTTAAAGTATTTTTTAGTATTTGTTTTTAAAAAATTTCGATTTTTTTTCATAATTTTATTGCTGGAAAAACGAGAACCATCGAATTTGAAAGGAGAATCAAATCGGAGCACTGGGGACGTGACACGTGTCTTCCAACCGTTGGAGCTGACGTCACGCTGACGTCAGCACACGCAGGTTTAAATTTTTTGTACCGTTGGCCCGTGCATTGCACGCGCCAACGGTACAAAAAATTTAACCCTCGAGTTGGACCTGGGGCTGAACTGGCCTTCGGGCCAACCCGAATTGGTGGGACCCGCAGCCAGCCCGAATCGAAGGCCCCTCGCTGGAAACCGAATTTTCGAAAAAAAGAGCCCAGCCCGAGACGCTGGGGCTCCGCTGGAACTGCTCTAACCCTCCCTCTCATGAGCATATATGATGCGACACTTACACCCTTGGAGATGCTCACCAACAATAGTCATCAGTGTATGTGACGTGACATACATAATAGTTGTCAAAATATTTGACATCGAAAGTTTGCCCTATGCATAATTTAATGCAATAATTTATGTGTTATAAGATTGATTGATCGGATATAATGAAAATTTGCCAGAAAATCAAAAGAAAAAAAACATAACCTTTAAATTCTAATCAACAATTATTGATTGATGTGTATCAAGTGATGCTATTTTCATCCATGTCATATTTTCTAACTCATTTTATATTCAAAATATTAAAGACAAATTTATCTATGTGTAAAATGATTTTTAAGAACTTAGAGAAAAAAACCTTAACTGGCCATTAGTAAAAAAACAACTAACTAAGCAAAAATCGCCTGATTAATCATATACAAAATACAATACTTGGCAATTGACATAAAGCATCATCAAATCAACTATCTGACATTAAAACAAGAAATACCAAATAACTCAAATCAAAATTTGACCAAACAAATCAAAAATCAAAAGCCAGCAGCCAAATTATTAAAAAAAAGGTAGTGTACTATACTATAAAACATACGATGCATATACTATTTAACCAAACTGATAACACATCAATCAATAATTGCTAATTAGAATCTAAAGGTTCTTTTATTTTTATTTTTTATTTATTATTTTTTTATTTTTTGGTCTCTGGAAGATTCCTATTATATTCGATCAATCAATCTTATAACTGTTCACCCGTTTTTTTCCTATGATGGTAGGGTAAAGTTCCCCATTAATCCAAAGACCATGGTTGGTCAATAAATTAACTTTCTTTGTGTGTCGAGCGTTCCACCGTTAGCAATTTTTCAATTCTAACAGATTTTAGAGTAAAAATAACTCGCGCCCCGAGCTATTGACTATGAACAAACGATTGTGAATTTGGGTGAGGAATATCTCCCAAGTAAGTTCTTTTCTATGCCTTAGACTAGTAAGGACTTCATAATTTATCTAAATAAAACTGGAAAGTAAAGCAAAAATACAAGTGTTTGAAAATAAAAACAAGTTCAAGGAGAACTGTTTGAAATACAGTAAATGAAAGGAACTGCTAAGTCCGGAAATACATCAAAATATTGGACTTCGAATTCTGCCTAAAATGCCATTTATGAGACTATTTAAGTCAAGCTGGACTGCACTGGATTGTGTGGCTGGACTGAATTGGCTGCACCTTCAACTAATAAATATTAGCTGGAAATCGATACCAATGTTGAAATTGGCAGAGCTATAATCAAGTTGAGTTGTGAGCGGCTGGGAATTCTGAGCAGAATCTCAAGGATAGCTTTGAAGGTCCTTGGTACCTTTGTTGGCTTTGCTTCTATTGAAGGCTAGAATGATCAGTGAACTGATTGTTTCTTTGATTGGTCAATTGACTGTTGTTGAATTTTGTGTTTGATTTTTGTCCTTTTTTCAGTTCTCATCCCTTGTATTTATAGGAATTTTGGTTCCTAAAAATATCTGGAAAATATCTCCTGGAAAATATCAATTGTGATGAATATCTTTTCCTTGTAACTTGTGAAGAAAATATCTTAACTGATGAGACCACACGGGTCTGAGACTTAAATGGCTATAGGAGATAACTTTTGCTTTTACCTTTCTGTTTGATATGGTCTTGAGTTAATGAAGGTCAGACCTCAAGTGTCAAAATATGTAATCTGGGAACTTGGGAAAGCTATTTTGGCTTATTTTATCTCTTGGAATGATATGGGTTTCTTTTCCAATTTTTTGGCAAGTAGAGCCCGAATAGCCAGTTGGGCTGATGAGTAAAAAAATATGTCCAAATGTATTTTGGCTAGAATGGAGAGTTTGGCCAAAAAGTGCAAATTTTGGTACAAACAATAACACTTTTAAATAATATAAGTAAAAAAAAAAAAATCCCCAATGACAAAAAGGGGATTTGAACCCCTCCTATTTTACTCTTCCAACACCTTAACCACCATATATCACTTATGTTTTAGTGATAATATGCTAAAATAGTTATATTTATATGGGTGGCATGTTAACAATTACATGAAAAACTATTTTGGGGATTTATCATTTGATGAATACTCTTTACAACACACTTACTCTATACATAGAGATGATGAAGATAGTGAACCTCATAGGAACTCTATGTGGTACTAACTCACTTATGTATCTTACCATGCAATATATAAAGTGTAAAATATTGTAGTAAATCATTATATATAAATGATAATGCTGTGTTTAATCTTTTTTTTCATTAATTACTACATATTTTCTACACTCACAGTGTTTGCCAGCTCGCTATATAATCAACTTAACTCAGTTAAATCCATCATGTAATGCATTTCCTTCTAATTTTTTTTTATAAACTAATAGATAATTGACTAAATAAACATTCTCCAAAGTTTCAATAAAAACTTCCAAGTTTTTCTTACATGGTTTTTATTCAATTTTTATCGATCTCGATAACATCCCGATATTTCCATCGAAATTTCCATGTTTTTAGACTACCGATATTTCCGATATCATCGATATTTTAGACCATGCTCATAACCCTCCTTCTTTCCCCTCTCAGCCAATAATTGCTGAAAATAATTATCAGCATATGTGATGTGACATCACAACAAGAAAAAATCTTTTCTACGACCAACGCAACTTTGGTCACCCAATAGAGTTATTAGCGAGGACATTTTGTAATTTTGTCGCTAAATATTTCGTGAGATTTAGGCATGGGTTAAGACTTCAACCAACAGATTGGCAACAAAATATTTTCGAAGGGCGACCAAACTATTTTGACACTGTTCAATGAATTCGCGACCAAATCCAATTTTGGTCGCCTCTTTTTCAATTTTGGTACCCACGAAATCTAAAATTAAATGCGACCAAAATATTTGGTCCCTAAGTTTACTTTGTTCGTTTGCAAATGAAAGTTGCCACACAAACATTTTGTCAAATATAGCGACCAACAAATTGGTCGCTGATCATTGAGAGGTAGGCATCTAAAGTATTAAAACTACATCGTTTTACTTGTTTGGCCTTTCGGGTTTTGTGATTGATTTTTAGACTAAATTAAAAATACTCCTATTGATGCTCTCTTTGGGGGGGGGGGGGGGGGGGGGGGGGTCAACTTAGAGAGGAGCGTAGAGTCTTCAGGGGGGAAGAAGGTGAGAACCTTCGGTAAGGGAAGAACCTGCAGAAGACAAGAAGGAAGAAGCAGTCGTCAAGCTACGGACACCGGTGTGGTGCCTGCCGAAGGCTCACCAATGCTTAAGTCAGATATATAAGGTAATATAGGGAAGTAAAAATGGGAGGTTTGCACAAAGTTTCGATGTGGGACTTTGTGCAAGTCGCTGTGGTGGTGACACGTGTCCTTGGAGATTGGGTTTGGCAGTTAGGAGCTTCGGCAGTCAGGAGCTTCGGCAGGTGGCTACCGCTTCAGAAGGGTGTCTTCCTTCGACAGGGAAGAGGGTGTGTCTGCCTTGGTGCTAGTCGTTTTGATGCTAAATATGCTCGGTTGATTCTGGTGTAAACAGTAGTCCCCTAAGTTCGCAGTCAAGAAATAACTTCTGGATTGGGAACTTGTGAGATTTTTTGTGTAATTATGACCGAGCATTCCAGATTCAGTGGGAGCCGTAGGGCATTCCCTAGTCCCCCAAGTTGGTAAGCTACAAGTTGCGTCATCACTTCGAAGTTATGGCCTAGTTGCTAAGCTAAGCGAGAGTAGCATAGGCCTTGCCATTTGACTGGGCTTCTGGCAAGGAGAGAGGAGAATGTGTGAGCTTCCAAGACTGTTGGTAGTTGAGTACCTGGGCGTTTGGCAAGGATAAGGTAGGTGACCCCTTGAAAGAACACTGATGCGGGGAAATATCTTGTGCATAGGCCTTACCGTTTGGCAAGGTCCAATGGTTATGAATTTTTGTGACGTTTTTTCTACCTCAGCACATGCCTTGCCGTTCGGCAAGGCTGTTTTGTCTTTTTTTTTTTTTTTTCTTTTTTTAAATCTTGAGAGCCTTCTTGGAGTAGGCCTTTAGCAAGTCCTTGGAGCCAGGCCTTCAAGGCTTCGCCAGAGGGTTGAAATGAGAAAAATGGCCCAAGAAGACTCATCATGGCCCTTGCCGTTCGGCAAGGGTAATTTGGAGTGGACTTTCGGAATGTGCTTGGAGTTGATCTCAAGAGTTGGGCTTTGGCACATATAAGGCTAGGGTTTGGAAGGAGGGATGACAAGAGAACACAGCCGCAAGGGAGGTTCTAACGTGTTGCCTATTGTTCGGTAAGTCATTCTTATCCTGATTTCGAGTCTCTTTGATATGTGAGTTGGTTTGGCTTCAGCACCTAACAGCTTCTGCAAGAAAGGGTCTGGGTACGTGAGCTTCGGTGAGTGAGTTTTGGAAAAGGGGAAGTCTCGATCAAGACTTTGTCAGCTCACGGTGCTTGAGCTCACAATGGTCAAAGTTTTCTTCCGACTTGAGTATGAGTTCAACTCCTTAGCTTCAGCATGCCCCTTTGCCGTTCGGCAAGGGTAGTTTTGAGTTCGAGTTCGACTCTTTGGTAGGTAAGGCCACGGTGAGTCCGTCGTTCAGCTTGTAGCACAAGAATATTTTTTGACCCCATCCCTTCTGCTTAACCCTTGATGTTCGGCAAGGGTGGATCGAAAAGATTTTTGAGGTTCCTGTGGTGTCTTTGACAGTCACGAGGCTTGGTAAGGATTGCTCACGATCTTGGCATCTCGGTGGCTTCTGTATAGCCCTTGTCGTTTCGTAAGGGTAGTTTAGGCAGATTGTAAGCTTTGTGAGCATAAACCTTCAGCAAAAGATCTGGTCCTTTGTGGGTTTTGGTAACATGGGAAATTGAGTCCCCTACTTCTTCATCGTAGTGCCGATCAGCAAGGGTGTCTTAGGAAAAATTTGTCGCGATCCTACTTGTGTTTCAGCTCCGGGTGGTCAAGTGGTTTCTTGAATTTTCGCACAGCAAGGCAAGTACCGTTCGGCAAAGGTGCCTGGGACGAGCCTGGGTTCAGCAAGGGAAAGTTGGGCCCGAGCTTTTGGTTGCAGAATAAAGGTCCTAGATCCTTCTTTGCGTTCAGCAAGGGAAATTTTGGAACTTGCCTGGTCTTTGGCAGCCCAGCGAGGGAATGGTCTTGGTTTCTTGGTCTGGATTCTTGGCCTTCGACAGGACTAACTTGGGATTGTGGTTTTTGAACCTCCAATCAATTTTGCTTGACCCTTGTCGTTCGGCAAGGGTGGTCTTGGTGAAATTTGCGTGCCCCTTTTTGCTTTTTCTAGGGCCTTGCCGTTCAACAAGGCTAGTGTAATAGTTTTGTGGGCCTTTGTTGAAAGGATAATTTTGGAAGCTTCTTGTTGCACGAGCTGGGACACGGGTCACTTTGAGCTGGGCTGTTGTCGAATGAGGCTTCAACATACTGTTGGCTTCAGCTCATCCGCGTGGTGTCGTAAGCCTGGTAACTTGATTATGACTTGAGCCCTATTACATATTGTGAGTCCCCATTGCTTCTGCACAGGCCTTGTAGTTCGGCAAGGCCTTTTCAAATTCCCTTCCTCCTTTTTTTTTTTTTTTTTAATTTTGAAATTTGAATTTCAAATTGTTGAGCAGGTACAAGGAATTTGAGAGGGAAGGTGAAAGGGTGCCAGGGTTTTCACTTGAACCGAGGCATTGGTACCCTTAAGTCTATATAAATAGAAACTTAAGGTGACGAAGGTATCACACTTGAGATTTTGGGAAAATTTTCTAGAGAGTGAGAAGGAGAAAAGGAGATTCCCGGTGAGATTTTTAGTGGTGGTGCTGTAGCCAAGGTGATTTCCGACATCTTTTCAAGGTGGTGCAAACAAGGTTAGACCTCATTTCCCTTGACTTTTTCGAATTGAAATGTCCTTTTTGGTATGAACATATTGAAGATTAGGGTGAACACCTTGAATATGAGTATGAACTTGATGAACACCTTGAACATTGATATGAACTTGTTGAATGTATGTTTCTAGATCAAAGAGCATGTAGGTGTGCCATCCTTCTTGTCTTCTATTGTTTCGATCCTTCTTGCATGTGCATTAGTTCATTTTCCTTGTTTCTGCATATTGTAGATGTCTGAAAGTTATGGTAGAGAAAGTCATAACACCCTTGCCTTTGGTGGGGAGATACTGAAATTGAGGAGCCAAGTCGTGTGCTCCGAAGGTGAGAGTTCCTAGACAGAGGGTGTGGTAGAAGGTATTATAGAGAGTAGGGTGGTAGTGCATGAGGGTGAGAAGGGTGAGCCATCAGTAGATTCTCGGGAGGCCAAGTACAGATAAATATAGAGGAATTACAGAGTGTTAGAGGTTGTGGCTGATCGGGTTCTAACCTTGCCTCATACACCAAAGGTAGGCTCGAGCAATCAGGCATCATCGTCGGGGTCTGTGGGTGTAGCCGTGGCTTTAGTTTCAGAGGGAGTGGAGATACGGGTTGGTGTCCCTTTGTCGAGGCGGAATACACTTACAAAGGTAAAGCTGGTCGAGCTTCAGACAGAGTTTAGTGTCCAACCCTCGGTGGGCCTGAGGTTACCCACTACTGCTGATATGGTTAGATATCCTTCGGAGGGATGTGTGCTGATTTTTACAGATATGTACCAGCATGGCTTCAGATTACCATTTCATCCTTAGGTGCATATGATGTTGGCCAAGCTGGGGTATGCGCCGGGGCAATAGAATCCCAACTGCTGGATTCTTCTACATAGGGTATACATTGCTTGGTGGTTAGCTGGATTGAGGGAGCCAACATTTGAGCAGTTCATGTATTTGTACTCAATATCAAAGCAACAGGGAAATTTTGGCTGGGTACAAGCCAATTGTCGAAAGGCAAAAAAGATGGGTTATTTTATTAGTCGCATGCCTTCTACTTAAAAATACTGAAAGAACAGATGGTGTTTGGCCTACGATGATTGGGAGTGTTCGCCCGAGAAGACCGTCACCAAACACATTCCTACCCACTTCTAATCTATAGGTCCTTAGTCCCCTCCTTCAAGACTTGATTGTTGTTTTGTTGTGTTTTAACTACCTTCACTCTTGGTTCTCCATTGATTGCTTTTGCAAGTATAAATGGCTGAGTAGTAACTAACCTTGGGCGCAGGTTCAGTGAAGTGGGGCCCATTTTCAGGGAAAAGGAGGACGAGGTTGAGAAGGTGAGGTCACTGTTATCGGAGACTGAGCGAGAATACCGACACTTAGTCACTCCGAAGAATCTACTAGAGTCCGGACTCTTGCAAGGAAGTAAGTATATGAGTTACTGTTTGTTGTTTGTCTTCTGCCCTTTTGTAGTTGTGACTAACTTAGCTTTTGATGTGCAATGGTAGTTATTATAAAGGGAGGCGCGAAGGTAGTTGTGGATATTGATGAAGCCGAGATGCAAAGGTGACTGAGGAAGTCTCAGGCGAAGAAGGCAGAGAAAGAGGGTCTCAGGCAGGCGATTGGGAAGAGCCATAGAGATGACAATGAGGGGCTGGTTGCCGACATGATGGGGAAGAAAAAGGCATTGGAGGAAGCTCACCAGCGCGTGATGGGGGCGGAAACGAGGCTTCCTCCTTTTGATCTGCAGGAGCCGCCGAAGCTCCCCTTTGGTATGGAGGATGTTTTTGCTGAGGGGGTGGAGAAGGTGGACTTTGGCAGGCTGTGTCAGCAGAAGAAGGAGGTGAACCTGGCCATGCATCCGCAGGAGGTACCCTTGGTGAACATCTTCCTGGAATGCGTTAAGAGTGACCCCGAGGCTCTAGCGAAGACGCAGATCGAGCGCAGAAGACGATCATCACGTTTGCCTATGTAAGTTATATTTGCTTATGTAAGGAGGTGGATGAGCTGAAGCGGTCGAAGGCCGAGGAGATAGTTGTCGTCCGAGCTGAAGCGGAGTAGAAGAAGGCCGAAGAGATAGCTGCTGCCCGAGCCGAAGTGGTCAAGTCATTCCAAACTTCAGAGAAGCTGCGCAGTTATATCATGGATCGATTGGTAGATAAGCAAATTCATTGGGAGGAAACCCTGGCGAAGTTCAACCCTTCACTTGAGATTAACTTCGATACGAGTGGCGAGCCTCCTTCACCTAGCCATGCTACCGATGCCACTGCAGTTGTGCCAGAGTCAGAGCCTGCCACCGCGGATGCCCCACCTATTGAGTCCTGAAGGCCTCTTCATAACTTATGTACTTTAGTTATTTTTTGGGACAGTAGTGTCTACTGTTGGTTTTGTATGAACATTTTGCCTTGCCATGAGGCAAGGTTATTTTGATTTGCTATGATAGTAGACATGTTTCCTTTGATATCAATTACGTTGGCATAATGATAATCATGCGATTGATAGGAATTAGCCAAAATCACGCTTTCATTAGATAAGTGCCGAAAGGCAAAAGGTATAAGAGATGGTCGAGTTCAGGCTCAAAACCAAAGTCTAAGAAAACATAATGTCCTAAGGTCTAGGTGTGTTTACTTATAGTAGTACTTGAGGTGATCAGCATTCCAAGGATAAGGCAAAGTCTTGCCCTTGGGATCACGAAGCTGATAAGTTGACAGGATTCGCGCCGAATTCCTCGGAACCCGAGGCGAATCCTATGGGAATTCTGACATCACTCCGATGCCGGGCCCACTTACTAAAGACCGAGACTTTCTACCGAAATTTCAGCAGAGTCTCCCCTGTAAATTGAACATTCCCCAAAATTTCAACCTACACAAAGTTCACAATTTAATATCCCAACGAGCAGCATGCACAATATAATTTCATGTAATTCATATGTTCGGCCTCCAGCCTTCACCTAAATGGAAACATGACCTCCAGCAATGTTCTTAAAATAGAATCACGCATTAAACAATCCATATAAAATAAACTCAAACTCATTTATGAATGCCCGCTACAAATAACATAAATTAACTTCTCCATATTTCAATCATGCAAGCTTTAACCTCCTAGCACAAACGCAAGTAGTTTAAGGCCTCAACCCATATCGCACCCTCATCCAACACGGGTTTTATATCTGTTTTGCCTAGACACACTTACACAACCCTCCCTTAACCAAACTGGAGTATGAACAAATATTCAATCGCACCTCGGTCTCAGCCGAGTTTCAGGACCACGACCAGGTCAAACCCAATACTCCATAAAACAACATAAATAAAATTTAGTCCGCAGCCGCACCTAGATGGGACCCCAGGCTACCTACATACCCTTACTGAGGGATCAAGCCACACGTAGTTCTTCTGACAAACATCCCAGTTCCAATAACATACAAATCAATTACGTACAGTAATACGAAATGAAAGACTCTAGAATTTATCCCTTTCCCTTTTCTTTAAATCACAACTCACCAAACACAATCTCTTTCAAACATCTTTCCCAACTTAGTATAACAATCCTTAATTCATCTCCCTAATAATCACATAATCTCCCCATACGCCACGTATGGGATCTGTCAACACGCCGGAAAGCCATACGCCATATGTGACATAACCATCACATAATCACCCCATACGCCGAAAAAATCCAACGCCACGTATGGGGTATGTCCACACGCCGAAAAATCCTACCCCACGTGGGACCTAGCAATCATATCACATAATCTCCCCATACGCCGAAAAATCCAACGCCATGTATGGGGTCTGTCAACACGCTGGAAAATCCTACGTCACGTGTGACCTAACCATCATATCACATAATCTCCGCATACACCGGAAAATCCAACACCACATATGGGGTTTGTCACACACTGGAAAATCCTACGCCACGTGGGACCTAGCAATCATATCACATCATCTCCCCATACGCCGGAAAATCGAACGCCACATATGGGATTTGTCAACACGCTGGAAAATCCTACGCCATGTGTGACCTAACAATCATATCGCATAATCTCCCCATACGCTGGAAAATCCAACGCCACGTATGACCTAACCATCATATGACTTTCCACCATAACCCATAATATTCAATTCCATATTAAGTGTTACTATAATGACTACATACGAATTTCTAAATCCTTATTCCCAAAACATCTTTATACCATTATAAATATATATATATATTGAAACTAATATTGCATAAACCTCAACCACAATATAGTATCCGATAATCCCCCCCATTTTAAAACAATAAATTAATATTCTAATCCCACAAAATCAACCTAACTCAACTAACGATCAAAACCTATCACTACGATCATTTTATCCCTCATTGGAAGGTGAAACAACCTTGGAAGACACACGGTCAACCAAGGGTCAAACTACCCAAACTTGGTCAAACGGGCCCACGGACCCCATGACCTCCGTTTTACTATCTGAAAGTTCCTATGGGTTCCACAAGGTTTAGGATACACGTCCTGCAAGTTTGGTCAGAATCGGATGGTCGGATCGCTCGCGATCGCACGATCGGACAATTACCGTAACCTAACCCTAGGGTTGGCATTTTCGGAGTATCCGGGTCTTCGTTTTACAATCCGTCGAATCCTACACGATCCTAGGGATGTCTAGATTATCATATATTAAGATGGGGTCGATCCAACGGTCTGAACATGTCGAACCCGGATAACGCATAATATGCAATATCCGATCGACTATCAAATGATAACCAAATTGGAATCCGGAAGTACCTACGCACTCGTGAGGACCAGGAGATCATTTTAGAACCTAATGCCAGTCCATTTCCTGGCCCATGCGCCGACAGCGCATGGGTGCCTTGAGTAATTTCTGGCGGCCAGGAAAACTCCAAACCGCCGGCCAACCTTCCGATCTCAGGTGTAAAATCCCATTTGGAGTCACTTTTGTTCTTGGACATATCTCGAAAAATGGTCGGAAGTGGCCGAAACTGGCCAAAACTTCCATAGCTTATTTAACCACCAAAACACAGAAATTGATCCTAAATAACCCAACCAGCAGCTAAATCACATTGAGAGGATGCAAAACCACACCTGGATCGCAAGATTTGGTCACAGAAAACGTCCGAACGAGCTTCAAAAAAATCTCTCAAAAATCACTCGGAGTTCTGCAATTTTCGGCCAGCACCGGTGGTTCCAGCGGCTGATGCGACGATGGTGGCCCAAAAAGCCATCGAATGAATAGTAACAGCCATGGGAAGCTGATTTGCACACCAGAGGGGGGAGAGAGAGAGAGAGAGAGAGAGAGAGAGAGAGAGAGAGAGAGTTTTATGTTTTTATAAAAATCTCATTTCGAAATAATTACGATTGTGCCACTAATTTTCTTTTGATCGTAACTTCTTTGTTACAACTCCAAATCGAGCCCATTACGTGTCTACAGACTCATCTCTCTGCGCTCTACGCAACGATACTGTCAAAATTCCCAAATTCCTTCCTGATCAAAAAGTCACCTTTAATCCTAATAAAATATTCTAGGGGCAAAATGGTCTTTTATTTGAATAAATTAATATTTACCAATTTATTTGGGACTGGGTCGTTACATAAGTGTCGGGGCGGCAGACTTTGGTAATCTCATAAGGACCTCCCATGTAGGACCCAAAGTACGTTCAGTAGGGTTTTTGGTGGCCAAGGAAACCTTGCTCATGACGTAGTCCTTAATCCTGAAAGCATGGGGTTTGACTCGGGAGTCATAGTACTTGGCAATACGCTGTTTGTAGGCGACTTGCTCATGTTGGATTGGTCACGAAGCTCGTCAATGAAGTCTAGGTTCAGGGCTAACTGCTGGTCATTGGCTTCAGAATCGTAAATGGAGGTTCGATATGTGGGCTGGCCAATCTCCACTGGTGCTACGGCTTTGGTAGCAAAGGAAAGAGAGAAAGGCGTTTCACCTGTGGAGGTACGGAAGGTGGTGCGGTAGGACCAAAGAACCTCTGGGAGTAACTCTGGCCAGCAACCCTTGGTTTTGTCAAGTTTGGTATTCAAAATCTTCTTGATGATTTTGTTCACAGTTTCGACCTGGCCATTGGATTGAGGATGGCCATTGGATTGAGTTACAAAAGATATCCCACTCAAAAGGGGAATTATTTTACGTGGTAAAACCCCACCTCTGGGGAAAATCCACAAGACTCCTCAATCCAACACAAATCCACTATAGAACGATGATTACAAGAAGTACTCACACACTTATCCTAGACACATTCTAGCTAATGTTTACCGACTTCTTCGTAACTCAACTTCCGTCACGGGATGATCTTCGACTCTCCTTATGTTGAACGCAATACTGGTCATGATTGCTTCAAGCTCACCGGAGGAAAACTGCCATCACGATCTTGGTGCCCTCAACCGTATGAGTCACCGACATGCATATGAATGCAATATGAATGAAGAAAGAATTTGATAAATCACCAAGTAAACAAGGAACACTTGATGACTTATCTAAGAAAATAAGCACAGCAGCTTTCTCAAAACAGATTCAATATTTTCAAAGAAAAACCAATACGTTGAAAGCTACTAATCAAAAGAAACACCAATGGTTTTATTCCATGCAGGTTTCTCTCAATTGAGAGAAACCCACGTGAGTACACTTCCTATGCAACAAGGATTCACAAACCAATTCAACTAAGATTTCTAAACATCATGCAAAAAGGTCTCTTCATTAAGACGCCAACACAGCAGCCAAACAATTATCCAATTATCAATATAAATTCTAATTCCATTCGCGTGCTATGTGATGACGCCAACTAATGCAACATGTGAGGAAACCTAATGACTTTCCACTACAACCAATCTTTTAAAACAATATCTACCTAAACAAATTAATTAGACAAAACAAGTAGGAAATAATATCAAGAGATAAAATCTAATCCTATTAAAAATATGATTAACATAAAAATACTTGAGTGAAAATAACTCCAACTAGGAATCCTATATTGAATGCATGATTATGTCATAATTTACCTGAAGTAAAGTTTCTCACATCGGTCAAGTCATGCCTCGGAAGTATGGGGTTGAACGAGTTGTGTCAAAACGTCCAGTAACAATTCTTCACACACTAATTTTCAACCTATGCTAGAGTCTAGGAAATGACAATACAAATTTCATACTAACAAATACAAATCATGTCGCTAGAAGCTGGTTCAGCAGCTCAATCACAATGTTCTAAGCCTGATCAAATTGTTCGACATACGGCAAATTTCCACCCGAGCATTTGGGGGGATCAGTTTATGAATTATGATTCAGAAGACATTGTAATTTATATATCATGCAATTAAATAAATAAATCCATGTTGTTTTTTGTTTCAAAAGAAATTTGACATGTATTTTGCTCATTTAATGTTATGGGTGCAGATAACTTATTCCCATAAGCAACAAGAAGTTGAAGACCTAAAACAAGTGAGGAGGGAAGTATTCACAACTGGTGCAGGTGATTTTTCATATCAGATGAAGCTAATTGATGCAATACAGCGCCTCGGCTTGGCATACCATTTTGAGAACGAAATAGAAGAAGCACTGGGCCACATATATGCTACAAAATTATTTCCGTTATGATGATGATGATGATGATGGTGATGGTGACCTATACAATGTTTCCCTTGGTTTTCGGCTACTAAGACAACATGGACATAATGTTTCATGCAGTAAGTTATTAGAGAAAATAATGTAACGAGATTGAATTTGGCCAAAATTATTTCTTAATATTTATGTGTTATGTGTCCATTTGCTGCAATCGAGCAGGAATATTCAACAAGTTCAAAGATCGTAAAAATGGAGGCTTCAAGTAAAGCTTAATCCCTGATGTGCCTGGAATGCTAAGCTTTTATGAAGCAACGCATCTGAGGGTGCATGGAGAAGATATACTAGAAGAGGCTCTTGTTTTCACTACAAAACATCTGGAGTCGGCAACAACCCATGTAAGCTATCAACTGGCAGAACAAATAGCTCTCAAGCCCTAGAGAGACCGCTCCGAAAGAGTCTCGAGAGGTTATGCGCCCATCGGTTGTTCATGTCCATCTACCAAGATGAAGCTTCACATAATGAAGCTCTATTAAAACTTGCCAAGTCAAATTTCAATCTTGTTCAGTCTTTGCACAAACAGGAGCTCAGTGAGATTATTAGGTAGGTTATCTTTTAATTACGTGAGATTAGCACATGTAATTAAGTTAGTAATTCATTAACTACTATTAGCAATGAATTAGGTGGTGGAAAGAAGTAGACTTCAAAAGGAAGCTGCCTTTTGCAAGAGACAGAATTGTGGAGTTATACTTATGGGTTGTGGGGGTCTATTTTGAGCCTCAATACCTCGTTGGAAGAAACATTCTCACAAAAGTGGTTGTCCTGATAACAGTAATGGATGATATGTACGATGCATTCGGTACATTTGAAGAACTCGAGATCTAAGCAGTTCAAAGGTTGGATGAATTTTTATAAGTAAATAAAATAGAAAAGTTTATATAGATCTAAATTTCTATTAAGGAGTAGGGTTTAATCTTTGGATTTTTTGGTGACTTTGAT
Source organism: Prunus salicina (assembly GCA_020226455.1). Lineage (NCBI taxonomy): Eukaryota > Viridiplantae > Streptophyta > Magnoliopsida > Rosales > Rosaceae > Prunus > Prunus salicina. The sequence continues at coordinate 14,390,585 of CM035345.1, read as the reverse complement.
CCAAGTTCTTTGACTTTTGTGCCACATAAGATTACATTCCTTTTTAATATACTTTCTGGTGTAATCTTTTTATTTTTTATTTTTAAAATTATTTTTTATTCCAATGTTGCCCCTTATGACTTGAATCGGGTAAAAATCATTTATGTCATATTGCATGTTGCCTATTGCATAGGTATATATATGTTTTTTCATATTTTCGACAATGTGTAATAGTATTTTATGTACCTTTTTTTTTTATAGGTATACAATTTTATTTGTCTATTTTTTGTATCTGACTTATAGGTAGTCTTCTAATTTATGTTCCTAACTTATAGGTAACACGATTTATCACTAAGTTTTTTTCGTTGCTAATAATAACATTATTTACATGTATGTTATGTACATAATTTAATGTGTGTGCTTGTCTGATCGATTGGTAAAATATGTGGGTCTTTACTTTTTATTGATTAAATTGTATTTTATCCATATATTAGGAATATTATCAAGGAAAGAATTCAAAATTTAAATTCTGGAATTCAATTACAATGAAATAATTCATTAAATTTAGATTTTCAATGTGTTTTCCTTATTTACCTTAAAGGGTAAAATCGACACAACAAAAAAAGTAATAATAACGTCAAAAGACCTACATCAATACAACCAAAAACTTGTGGACTAAACCCAATGACGACTAATCTTTTTGGACATAGATCTAAGAAGCTCTAAATAAATACAAAACCAAACCAAATTTTAATTTTGCATCGTAGATATGCTTCAGATGTATATGGTATGTGCAATTTACAGATGGAATGTCAATTGCATGGATGAACTGCCAGAGTACATGCAAATATTCTACCGTACGCTTTTGAATGTTTTCAATGAAATTGAGGAGGAGATGGTGAAGGAAGGAAGAGCATACAGAGCTTTCTATGCAAAAGAAGCTGTATGTAATAATTAACTAATTAAACACACAGCTTAATTTGCTTTTCACTTTTTTAATTAATTTACGTATATTTATGTCCCATATATGCAGTGGAAAAATGCAGCCAAAGCTTACTTTGATGAGGCCAAATGGTTCCACGAAGGATACATCCCCAGCATGGAGGAATATATGCGTGTTGCTACAGCATCTGCTGGTAACACCACGCTTACAACTATATCTTTACTTGGCATGGGAGACAATGTAACCAAGGAGTCCTTTGAGTGGTTGTTGAATGACACTAAAATTCTTAGAGCTTCCAATACCATTATTAGGCTCATGGATGACATTGTTTCGAGCAAGGTACAAAGCAGCTATTGTAGTTCACTATTACATGATTCTCACTTTAATTAGTCTCTTAATTCAATTCTTAAATTTTATAGTCCTCACACGCATTCAGTAATGCGTCCGCTTTGGTCCTTCCGTCAAATTTTATTAATTTTTCTATATTTCTTTATTGTCAAAAATATTTGCTCACACCATATATTTTTACCCTGCTTCTCACACTACTACAAATTGGTCATAGGACACTGTTTTATTTTTGTGCTCTGACTTTTAGAAGCACAAATATTTGTGCTTACAATTAATAACCACAATGCACCCATGTAACTTTTACTTGTCGATTTCCCTTATAGGGTTCCTATTGCTTATTATAGAACACAATTAATCCCTTTTCTTAGTTTTACTCTGACAAGCTGGATTAGACTCTTTTTTATAACCACTAACCACAATTCTCAAATCCAAAACCGCTTTGCTTCTTCAACAAAAACCACTTACGGTAGAGTTTAGAATTACAATTCACAAATTTTGGATTATATTTTTGCAGTTTGAGAAAGAGAGAGGGCATGTTGCTTCTGCCATTGATTGTTACAGGAAGCAATATGGGGTGTCAGATGAGCAGGAAATAATTGATGCCTTCAACAAACAGATTGGGGATTCGTGGAAAGATATCAACGAGGAGTTCCTCAGACCAACCTCTGTGCCAATGCCTATCCTTGTACGTGTTCTTAATTTAACAAGAGTGTTGGATCTCCTCTACAAAAAAGATGATGGCTTCACACATGTTGGAAAAGTCATGAAAGATAGTGTTGCTTCTTATTTCATTGATCCGGCACCGCTATGAGCCTATGAGTTTGGATTGTATGTATGAGAAAGAAGAAAGAACTAGAGCTTGCTTTGCTTCTTATGGGAGGGCCTTATTGGGTTTGATAAGGGAGGGCCTTATTATGTTTCAAAATTCAAATAATGAGTGTGTACTGTTGCTTTCTAAGATATGTTTGGGCTTTACTTAATAAAGATATTCAAATTTTCCATTACTTTTGACTTACGTATGTGATAGAGAAAACTACTATTTTTGGAAAATTTAACTGAAAAGAATTAAATTATTCTTTTTTTTTTATAGAAATGGTACTTCTTTTAATACACGACCTTTTAATGGATTCTAATTTTTCATCAACAATAGGCAATGGTCTAATCTGCAAATCAATGTCATTTTCCACTTGGTTAGACCCCGTTGGCATGTATGTTAAACTTAAGTGAAATGGATATGTGTATGTTAAACTTGTGTATGGATTCTAATTACTCTTTTCAATGACATCATCTAATTGTTTCCATATCATTTGTGAGTTATAAAGAGAGTTTGAGTCTTCCATTTGTTGGACAGAATTCAACACAAACATTAGTTCATCAGGACCTTATGATTTAGACCGCTATTATCGTAGCGTTGTTATGTGATCATTGTTCCTTATTAGACAAGTACCCATCAACAATGAACACCGTAGCCGCCTAAGTTATCTTAAGGAACATAATGTCTAACATTTTCCTTGACCGATTTAAGATTTTTCTAACTCATATTCTATGTTTATTAAGCATTGTTTTCGCTCATCGGTAAGCATTGTTATTGAATTACATTGATTATTTGTGAATTTTCTACAAATATAATAATTACACCATATTTTCTTTCAACAGGGCTGCAATAGATAACCACCACAATTTTCCAACAGGGACAGAGATCATGGACCTCACGGGCTTACCAGAATATGAGGACTGGACAAGAAATGGGCTGAGGCTCTGATTGTGGAATGAGTTTTCATCAATTATCATGAGCTATGGAAGTTAAAAATGGATAACAAATACACATATATACAACTCTGACAAAGAAACAAAAAATAAAATAAAATTCTTTGTGACAAGAAGAACAGAACTCTGACAAAGAAACAAAAGAACAGATAAACAGAATATGTATAAAGAACAGCCGTAACAAGCTTGGTGGTATGTGATCCTTTTCTCTATCGGCTTATAAATGTCAGCCTTTCTAAGTATTAACAATAACCAAAACAACGTCATTGAAAATATAAAATGGCTGATACCATAGCGCTCATCACTGAACTAAAGCAAAGGGATGTGTGTTCCCACCATGAATCTATCAAGTAAAGGGAAAAAAAGAACCGAAGTGGTTATTTCTACTGCTACCTCTGTATCTTTATTTTATATACTCAATGCCAGGCAGAAGCTGATATCAAGTTCCTGTCCTTCCATCCCAACAGCATAGCCCCGTCCCTCTCCACCAGCGTGTAATGCTCCGAATAACATCTCAGCAGACTCCTTATGACAGAGTTGACATATGAGCTCAATGGGTATTGCTGAAACCCTGCCATTGTCAACCTGGACTTCCACTTGCCAAAGAGCTCATGGCGTTCCACCCTTTCCTTTCCCTCGCAAGCAATGACGTTCACCATATCTCTTGCCAGACAATGCTGCTCCACGTTGATCCTCTCCTTGTTGTTCCTCGGCAGGGTCACGTCAATAGACTCAAACATTGCCAAGTAGTATTCTAGAGTTTCCACAAACCTATTGAAGAAAGGGGTTGTGTTTGTGTTTGACTCTTGCTCCACCAAAGTGGTCACTTTTGGAGATAGTGACTTTACCATTCTCAACAGCCCATCCCTCGGATTGTTCTCATCAACACTCTCATCTGGTGTGTGATGAAGCTGCAGGGGAAAGTTCACAGCAAGAGCCTCTCCATGCCTGACATCAAGCATGTCCTGTGTGACATCAGGTGCAAAAACTGGCACTCCATGAAATTCAACTGGGATGTTAAATTTCTCAGAGATAGCTTTCAGCCGTTTCCCAACTGCCTCCAATCCATCACCACGGGCATATTGAGAAAGAGGATCATCAATACCTGTAATCCGTACATGGGGTGCTCCACCGGGTCTTGCTGCAAGTGCTTGAAGGAGAGTCACCCACTGGGTTCCCTGAGCAATCTGGAAGTCTATAATGTGGATCCGGTCCTCATTTCTGCAGGCTTCAGCAATGGCCCCATTGGCTGCCATGTAACCAAACTTTAAATAGGGGCAGATCTCATACAGAATCTGCATGTATGAGAGCAAGTCATCACTTTCAGGCTCTCTACACCTCAGGGCACGGTAAATATTGGCACCCGATGCCTCCTTCCTTGCTACCAGCCCTTCTACCAAGTAAGCTCCAAGTCGCTGGATTGGTTCTCCACTGACAGACACAGTCCCTCTAGCCTTTTCAATCAACTTATCAAAACTATCAATGTTGTTGTCAGAGAGAGCTCCAGCACATGCAATCAGCAATTCCTTCAGATTACCTGCTGGTAAACCCTTTAGAGACCCTTCATCTATTACTTTGTGACGTTTCTCAATCTGAAATTCACACAACTGCCTTTGCCTAGAGACAAAAGATGTCTGACGTTGAACTACAGGTGAACCCTGGTGCTCCTGGATCTCCTGGATCCATGACGTGGACCTCTGTGTCTGCCGCTTGCTACTTTCTCCAAAAGAAGTGTTCGGTGTGGTGACTTCTTCTTCTTCATTGTCAGGCCCCATTAAAGTACTCTCCAGTTCCTGCAAAGCGTGTTTTATATTCTGGCTAGAATTTGCATCCTGTAATAAAGAAGACCTGCCAGAATAGAGCTGCAGACTGTCTCTACGACAGTCCACAGAAGGACTGAAGCTTAATTGATGAATGTAACTGTTTGTTTCAAATGAAGAGTTACAGGAAGGGCTAGCTCCTGAGAGATTCTCCGTGGAGCTGTGCTGCTCCTGACCGTCACTCAGTGTAGTAAGGGTATCAGAATCAAAGTGAGTAGAAAAGGGTGAATTTGGTGAATTCCCTATATCAAATTTCAGTGACCCCAGTAACCTTGTAGGTAAAGATGGAACAGTGGAATGTGGAGCTGTATATGAAAATCCTGCACCAGTCACACCAAATCCAAAATGTTGGTGCGAGTCCATGCTATGAGATTGGCATCAGCTATTCCATGCGACAAGAAATCCGATGGTATAATTATCAACTATAATAGGATCAGCCTCGGTGCTTTTCCCAGAAACAACTGTTGGCAGCTTTGCAATCTTCTAATAGGAATCAAAGTTCTGAACTTGCAAGATAACAAAATCAACCTGCAATATTGACACAGAAAAAATCCCATTAACAAGAGATTCTGAGGGGAAAACTTTCATATACCCAAACCTTGTGAAGCAGAAATTATCACCAAATCACAAACTCTCTTGTCTAAATGTTTTCTCAAGTAAATACACATACAAAACAGAGACTTTTTTTTACATTTTTAACTCTTTAAGTGATTATTATTATGCCAGAAATCATACCTGGAATGTCTTTTACGGCATGGAATATTGCTTCTGCAGGTCATATGATCATATCTATACTAAGAATTCCCGGCTTTCCTAATTCCTAACACTTTTTCAAAACACATGGCAACATGACCACCTACCCCTTGACAAAAATCCCTCAAAGAAGCAGGGAAGGACCTCTAGTTTTCCAAAAGCACCACTAGTCCTTCTATGGATTGGTTAGTTCACTAACAAATACCTACAGTGGAATTCTTTCTTTCTTTTTTCTTTTTTTTTTGGAAAGAGACAACTATAGTGGATAGATAAAGGATAGGTATCAATAGATGGAGATTGAACCCTAGGGCCAGACAATGAATCAACCTCATAAATCAACCAAATACAAGAACAGGATGACCCCCAGTACAAAAGAAAGCAACAAAAAGCAAACAAGAAAACAGTATTGCATTAAAATGGAGAACAGAGTTCCAGAAATAACAAAACTATGTGAATCTATACAATTTATATGGTAATCCACACAAATGAATTAGAAACATGAAAAAAAACCAAAGAATTAAATTCCGAGTGGATAAATTAGAAGTTTTTTTTTTCCATTTGGAACCAAAACCTTAAACCATACCCAGTTGAACTGATTTTGCAAAACCAATACTTCGAATCACAAAACGGTCCAAAGTCACGCTCTGTTTTTGCTTTCTGAGAAGGAGATAGAAAACAGATGAAAACACAAAAAAACCCAAGATTTTCCTCACTCAGTCAAGCCCAATACCAGCTACCCGCTCCGATTTTTCCATTTCCCAAAACCCCAAATACACAAACAACACAAAAGCTCATAAGAATTCAGTTTCCACCCAACTTTCCTTTCACCTCAACTTTCTCAGCTACCAAACAAATCATGCTGCAAAACCAATCAATTCAAACACACACCAACATATATATATGATATGAACAACTAATTTATATGAATAAATACCTTTGTCTTCTCTTTCTTTCTTCTGGGTATCTTTGGTCTTTGGCTTGGACTTCAAGTTCTGGTTGTGGGTAAGCTCCGGTTGGGTCCAAGACCCTGTCTTTTCAAGTTGTGGCAGCTCTGAATTTGCTGAGTTTTCGAAAGAAGAAAGGGAGGCTAGGCTTGGAAGGTATATATAGGAAAAAGAAAGAGAGAGAATGAGAGAGAGAGAGAGAGAGGGTTTTTGACGGCAACTTTGTACGGAAGTAACAGTGAAAATGCAACTTTGCACGTTTGGATATGATCAGAGACCGAGAGGGTCTATATTTTAAGTAATAGGGTGACCTGTTGCGCCGACCACAAGCTCCAGTCTTTGGACAACACAGAACATTCCTTGCTCTTTCTCTTTGTTTTTCTCCTTCGCTTGGGTTTTTGAGTTCTCCTTCTCTTCTCCTTCTCTTCTCTTTCTCCTTCGCTTTGGATTTTTTGGGTTTGGCTTTTGGGTTTGTTGAAAGTCATGGTGGAGATGCCAGGACGCGCTTGTTATCAGGAAGTGAGACAGTGTTGAACAAATTTTTTTTTATTTTTTATTTTTTGGGACTTTGGCTGGCCTTCTGTCACAGCGTCTTCTAGTGTGAGAAGGAAAGTTTAAGATTTAATTAGGATCATGAGAGTTAAAACATGTCTAATTAAAGTAAAATTATTATTATTATTTCTTCTACCTTGGACCATGGGTTGGAACTTGGACCCAATCTTTGAGCTTGAATAAGTGGACCTGAGTTTGACTTCGAAATACTTTGTCAAACTTCTAGACTTTCTTCTCTTAATATATACGAACTTTTGTTGTTTTAAACTCTCTATTAACTCAAAATTCAGCTTTTATAACCGAGTGTTTGTCAAGTCAACATAAACGAGTTTATGAACTCTAATTTTTTGTTTTTGACAAATCAAAGAGATACTGTATTTATGAATCACGCCACAAAGGCAATATAAATACAATAACTACAAGGTATCCACAAAATGGTTACAACCAATATGGAGGGATCTAATAGCAACATCAAACTCATATGGTATACCTCCACTCAAAGCCATATAAGACCAAAGACAGTTCGTCATAAATCCCTAAAGATAGACCACAAACAAGCATAAAACTCGAATAGAGTTCATGCACAACTAAAGTTTGGTAGAAGGTTGACCCAAAACAAAAAATCAACAGAACCACCGCCATCGTCATATAGACAGGGACAACAGCACCGAAATTGCAACCCCCAAAAAATTACAACACCATTAAAAAAAAAGGAACCAAAAAGCCCTAGATTCAAGCACATCTAGACCATCTATTTTTTAAGTCTTCATTCATAGATCATCCTTACAAAAAATTAGATAAATCGGAAACCATTTCGACATCCAATTGTTTCTTACAAAATCAATGAACACGGTGCTTCAAGAAAGTACTAAAATTTCAATAACTCAATTGAGTGGTCAAATGTTATCGGATTCAAGTGATTTTTTGTAGAGATGATCTTTGAATGAGTATCTACAAAATAGACGGTTTGGATTAGTGAAATACAATCCGGAGTGGAGCCTACAAAGGGTGTCCCTCAAATAAGCTTATTTGAGGGATCCCTCAATAGAAGCTCTCTGTGTATATATATATATAATATATATATATGAATGTGTTTAATGCATGTCTCGTCAATTTTATAGAAAGTCATTAATTGATATATGACGATGATACGAAGAAAAGAGAAGCGAAACTTCACATAGAACCCAATTAAACAGTAATTCTAAATCTCATTTGAAACAGTTATTAGACTAAAGTACTTGGCGGTGAAAGCGAGTTTAGCTAGCTTCTATTATCAAATGGTGAGCATCTGATTTAGAAGTTATTTAATCTCAACCGTCGATTAGTATGCTATTTCTTAACATCCAAGTTGTTGGCACATGTGCAACTGTAAAATTCCAATCAACGACATGAATCCAACAGTGTTTGACTGATGACGATCACGTGACATAAAGAGTGACGAGTTAATTAAAACTTTAAATTATTAAATAATTAATTAATGAAGTGTCAAACAAAGGAGGTCGAGAAGAGCCCACGCCAACGGTGACACTAATGAAGCATACGCGCTACCACGAGGGAATTTATAAGTTTCTTTATTCTTTCCTTTGACTCTTTGACCTGACGTGGCATCCACTTCTTTCCTTGTCATAAAGACCAAAAGGAAAGTCTTCTAGGTTCTCTTCTATCTCCCACGTACCTCGTTGTCTCTTTTTCTTACAAATGTATTAAGGAGATTTATTATTATATCTAATATATAGGTTCAAATTATAAAAAAAAACTCTATATGAAATGGACTTTAAAAACACACACAAAATTTATTTACAATATAACAAAGAAACTTTTAACTTCTTATAAATTATAAAACAGCCATTGATTTCTTAAAACAAGCCGAACCCTAAACCATCATAAAAAAAAACCCAAAACACTTAATAGGGCTTCAAAGTAATTTAATAATCAAAATTAAAGTCAATGTCATTTTTGGTTTGTTTATAGAAATTAAATGGTGTATGATTAATCTATATCATTAGTGCTAAGAATGAGTATATGACTAAATATCTTATATATTAACTATTTTCATCAGAAGTGTTTATTTTCGAGGCCATCTTTCAAAGATTATTTATGAAGAAAAAAAAATTCAATTAAATTGAAATTTATTTAATCACTTTACCAGTTGTGTAATTATTCAATTTTTAATAGAAACACGAGTTCGTTGGTTAAATGTTTAAAAACTCAACAAATATTCTTTACTTGAATCGACTAAACCTGAAAATTAAAATAAACACACGTAATGCACATTTCACCTAACTCTAGAGTTCTAAACACTAGCATTCATAAAAAAGAAGAAGAATATAAAAATACGGACCAAGAGGCTAGTAACAGTCGAACAAGGTAATTTTTGATGTGATTGATTTTTTACAAAGACGATGTTTAAAGTCATATATATGACCAAAAAAATGAAAATATTCATATGAAAAGTGCATTAACAATGATTTATAAATGAAATCAATGAACCTGAGGGAAAAAAGGCCACAATCATATCTGACAAAATCATAGTAGTCTTATCCTTCAAAATTTTGCAATCATATATTTTTCGGCAGAAAAGCAGATACCTTTGTTTTGGCTTTATCCCAACGAAATCAAATCTACTCATCTCACTTTCATTTTGGCCTTAATGATTTGCCTTTTTGCGTCACCAACGTTTAAATGGTTGTGAAGGAATTGGAAGCAAAGATTGATAAGCTAAAACCTGCAGCAGCACTTTGGCAATGTTTCACATTTCTATTCTATGTGATCAACTTGCGCGCAATTGCTATGGACTTTCTTCATTCACACCACATCTACATTATATTGTTGAGGGTGTAAAAGCAAGTGTCAAAAGCTAAGATAAGAAAGACATTAGTCATGCATCTGGCACTATAGAAAAAGTTATTTGTATCATCAAACCAATTCACATATGTGCATCACTGGTTTAAAGATCATAATGCTTTTAATTAAGAATAAGTTATAAGATATATCATTAGTTAAGACGATTCGTAGAATCATTTTAGCGGCAGCCAAACTCTAAGTGGTACTCACCGAGAAAGAAATATAAGAAAGCTAAATCAATGACAAATTAAAGGATAAACTAGATTGATGTAAATACTTGTAAATGGGTCGGAGATGGATCGAATCACCCTATATCCGATCTGATCTAATAATGAAAAAATTTCAACTCCATCCGACCCAATAATCCAACTGATCATTCATAACTAGAACCATATTTGGTTTGTTTGATTATTGGATATCGAATCAAATAATCCAATCCGAATTCCTTTATCCTAAGAAGTTGAAAAAAAATTCTTATTATTTACACACAAAATCACAATATTGTTACATGTACATACATATTTAGTAAGTAAAAATAAAATAATATAGTACATCAAATCGGTGTAGATCATTATCGGATCGGATTATATCAAATCTATATTTGTTACATTAATTGAACGAGTTAATAGATTCAAAATATAATCGAATTATCAAATTATGCCACAAGATCCATCTCATATTAATTAATTACATCGAATGCAGATCGGATCTCAATCAAATACTCTGTCCATTGACAACTCTATATTTGGTTGTATCCCAAACCCTAACCCTAAAGCAACCTTGGTTTTTTCTTCTACCACTTGTGTTGGGCAAATGTATGCACTCATATTGGACCTTATATCTCCCAGCTATGGATAACAGTCAGAGCCTGCAGGAAAAAATATCCCTTCATATTAAAAATTTTACCCACTTTTATTTGCTCCTTCCCAGCTTGGATTAATTCGTTCACTCAAACAAGTCGTCTATGGTCTCAGATAATCTGACCCATTTTCATGTTCTTCCAAACTGCTCTTCAGTCGGCATATACTTCTAGGAGAATTTGGTCTTTTCCAATTTCCACATAATCTATATATATAAAGTAAAAGGTAGAGAATAGTGAAACATTCAAAATACCAGAAAATATCCTTGGTTAATTCAAACATTAAGAACTGAAATTATTAATTAAATGAGGATAATATGGTAAATTCACGTTTTTTCATATTTAAAAAAAATAAAAATAAAAACAAAATCAAATAATAAGTCATACTTTTATGAAACATAACTACCCGTGTTATCTTTACTTAATTCTAAAAATAAAATAAAAAAAAAAAAAAAAGAAAACCAATTAGCACATGTGTAAATCCTACTTTTTTGGAACATAACTACTTATGTTATCTTTTCTTAATTCTAAAAATAAAAGAAAAAAAGAAAATCAATTGGCATATTCGTCAGCATGTGCCAAAAAGCTAGTAAATTATAAAATAATAACAATAAATTTATGAATCACATGGGAAATGCAAAGGTGGTGGGTAAAGCCGCAGACGAAAAATTAGAGAGCAGAGAGTGCGTTCCCATTTCTCACCTGTGGGGATAACCCACACGTGATTAATTAGGAACAATCTAGCTCTAATTCTGTTTGCTGGTGCCACGTCACCAATGTATCAAGTTGGATAGTGATGTGTGGCCCCGATGAATTCAGCTGGGATATGCGATTCAGAGGTACAGCGACAGCATTTAATCAAACCTGCGCCTTCGCTTTGACCTTTGACCAGGATTTGAAACACGATGCCTCATCTTGTTGACTTCTATTCTCTCGAATTAAAATATCCTATAATTTCAACATTCCATATTGGGTCCAAGCTCCTAAGTTTTTTTATTTTATTTTATATTTTAATTATACAAAAATAAAATAGATTCCTAAAGTTTATGATGTTTTCTTTTTTTATTTTATTCTTGTGTGTGCATACTTTTCATTTTCCCACCTGAAAGTGTGCTTGAATATAAATTTGCTTCCATTTTCAAAGTTGACCGTATTCAAATTTTGTGGTCGTTGAGATCAAATGTCAACGGGAAATTTGATGTATGAGATGACCAAATGCATGTGTTCCACAAGTGCATGGTATATGGACGGATGGATGAGTTGTGCAATTGCCTTCAGCTTTCCTCTTTTCTCTTTTTTATTTATTTATAAAAATTATAAATTTTTTGCATATACTTAGGGCACAGTTTTTTTAATTTAATATTTGGGGGTGACCCTTTTTTTTTTCCCGTTAGGTTAGGCCCATAATAATTTTTTTTTTTCTGGTCAAAGGCACATAATAAATTAGAACATAGAAATAGTCCACAATGGCATGGTTAAATTTCAAGTTCATTAAAATTGTATTTTATTTTCTCTTAATCTCAACTTAAGATGCTTGAGTTTACTACCTAGCTTTCTTTCTTTGCCTATGAAATTCGGTTATTGGAAGCTTGAAATGAGCGGGAAAGAAGCCCAAACAATTAAAAAAGGTTGATAATGGGTCACGTCGTGTTGAGTTTATGTCATGTCTGGATAATAAATATGTCAAGAATGTTCAACTCAGGTTGTGTTAAACAAGTTATTAATAAGTAACATGTTTAACAAATTATTAAGAGGAGATGAAAAAAAAAAATGAGAATTAGAACGAGGAAATTGACTTAGGCTAAGAGTTTTCTTTTGGGTGGGTTGAAATCCACCACCGTGCACGTGGAATGGAATAGAACATGTCAATATATGCATGCCACATATTTATTATTAATAATAAAAATAAAAAATTAAATAATAAACATGTCAACTAAGTCATTTCATAGGTTAGCTGATTGATCCTAAATTCATTTATTTATTAGACGTGTCAGACGGATTGACCTAAATTTAACCTGCAATTTTGATTGTGCAGGTTGACTTGCTAAAGGGTTTTTCTGACAGCGCAAGGCATTATGGAACAAAACAAAAGGGTTTTTATTATTTCAGCATATTGAAGAGCCTCCTCCACCACTTGAGCTTTGATTTCTGCCAAAAATTTGACATGGACTTAAGTCTCTTTCTGGCGACATAGACCGCTCGCTCTTTCAAGATTGTACGATGCGGGAAGGTCATGAAGTTGATATAAACCTACCCTCCTCCACTCATCTTTTCTGAAGGTCGAGCAATTTGACTGAGAAAAGGATGCAAAAAGGCCAACAAGCGCATCTGCTGAAACTCCAGTCCAATCATCCCAGGGCCAAAGAAAAGGCTGACTTCCAAATACTATTTCACGGTGCCCTGAAACGTAGGCTTTTTGTCTCCACGACTGTAACATACTGACTTACCCTTTACTATATCAGAAAAGAGGGAAAAAATGAAACGTAGTCAACCATTCATTTAGAGCTTTTGATCCTTTGATCAAACCTGCGCCTTCGCTCTGACTCCTCTAAGTTTGAGGTTGTCTTGTTGAAGACGATTAGACCCAAAACAAAAAAAAGGTGATGTTATAGTCCACTTCTATTAATTTAGAAGATTATTAATTTATTTAGCATCATTGAATGGGCTTAGCCCAGCTCGTGAGGCCCAACCCATTGCTCTTCGACATTCATTCAAACGTACTCATGGACGAAACTAGCAACAGGGCTACCATGAGGTCTAGTTATGTACTGAATACCAGAAAGTTCTCTCAGCTCCTAGACACCAGCTGATATAGAAGAATGAGATGGATCCTATTTCTAACGATAAAAAGGATTGTCAAAGCTCTGTCGCATTAGTATTTTTTTTTTAAAAGGCAGTTAGTGACACAATGGTAAGCGAAGCACAATAAAATCAAGGATTTTGGAGAGATCTAGACCTAGTAGTTTTTGGACAGTCCAATAAAAATACATGGCCCATTTCTCCCCAGTTACACTTGGTAAAGCCCAATTATTGCCACACAAATGGCCAAGAGCCCAAACAAAAACCAACACTAGTTAGTTCCCAACAACAAACAAGCCTTCTTGTCTTTCTCAAACCCTAGCAGCTTCTGAAAGTTTGGGAATTTGTTTGTTTGAATTGAAGCCAAGTAAGTATTGGCCCTCTTCTAGTTCTAGGTTTGTTTTTAGAGCTAGATATGGAATGAGATTATGGGAACGTGAAGAGAACGACATCACATGCACCCACATGTGCTTCTCACATCCCCCATGGACCCCTCCCCTGGCCAAGAGAATAGACCAACAGGACATCAATGCTTATGCTTGCTTGCTTGCTTCAACCTCATGCCACAATAATCTATGTATCTTTGCCTCCAAGTTAAATGTGAGCAGAGTCAATGGTATATATATATATAGCGTTTCCATTAAAGGATCTCTCAAATAAAATTTATTTGAGGGACACCTTTGTATTATACGGCTCACTCTATATTGTATTTCACTACTCCAAACAGTCTATTTGGTAGATATTCATTCAACACTTGAATCGGATATCATTTGACCACTCAATTACATTATTGAAATTTAAGTGCTTTCTTGAAGCACCGTGTTCATTGATTTTGTTGGTCTCAATTAGATATCTTAATGATTTTCAATTTGCATAATTTTTTGCAAAGATTTTTACTGAATGAATATGTGAAAAAATAGATGGTTTATATCATTGAAAAAATAATTTGTAGGATACCCTAAACGGTGTCCCTCAAATAAAATTATTTAAAGAATCTCTCAATAAAAGTTACTGTATATATATATATATATATATAACCAATATTCAATATATAATATACAATATTATGCATGATCATGCATGATCTGCTTTTATGCTTACAATTATTGGGGAAGTGACACTTTATTTGTGCTCCACTCCTACACACCATATATAATACCCACCACACCGTACGGAGACATTACGAATTTGCACTCACTATTATATTTTGGGAGAGCCCACGATTAATAAGAAAATCTTATTTGGTTTCAAATATAATTTGCTGCAAAAATACATTGCTAATTTACACTACTCCAGTGTAGTTCCATGCTTCAACTCGACCCACGGATGTGTGTTTCATTATAATAAAAATTAATGGGTTCATATGGTGGTTGTTGTTGTTGTTTTTTTTTTTTTTTTGTGAATGACAAGGAAATTCTATGTTACATACTCAACTCTGTCATTAGGTTAAAGGCCTCATGATGGTGAGTCTGGAATATATATGTATCAAATATATTAAATTTTGTGCAAACATTTAACTCTTGCATAAGTAACTATTTTTTTCTTGAGTCTCGAAAAAATCCTAACGATTAATACCAGGATTTTAGGACATATGTGAAATTATCTGTAAACTACATGTATTATGTTGAAAGAGATCCAAAATTCGAATGCTAATTGATATAAAAAGAGAAAATTTATGAAGCAATAGAAATAATTCTTAAGGAAAAAAAGGTGGTCTTCGAAAATTTTCCTCTAGAAACTTTGCAGTTGTAGACTGGGTTTACGGACAAGCGCTACTTTGAAGCCTCTCTTTTTCGAACTTTGTCTGAGCTCACTTGACCATTTAGCTGAAAATTAATTTCCCACCTAGCTTTAGTTAATAAAGTGATGATGATGAAGGGTGGCGATCCAAGATTTGCTCATTTCAACAACATCATCATTGCAAACACTGTTCGGCCCCTCACCAGTCACCACACACACTTACTAGTAATGAGATCTTAATTAACCTTTCTCTTCCTTTCATATACTTTTCTTTCGTTTAAACCCTAAAAAAAATGCTTATTTTACGTATTCTGAGTCGATAGTATTTTTGCTTATCACTTTAACTCAGAATGTATCATCATCATTATTTTCGATACTTGACACATGTTCATAAATATAACCATGATTCCATAAAAATATACCTTTGATTAAAGTAATAGTGAGCAAAAATATTTCCATTATGCGTCTGCTTTTGAAGCATTGCATTGATCTTCGGTATCATCGTCACAAAAACATTCTGCTATAACATCATTTGATCACTTTCATATCTATTTACTAAAGCAACCCCATTCCCATGTGTCTCATAAATATATACATACAACAACAAGAAGTTGGCATTGCCGCATCAAAAAAAAACAAAACAAAACAAGTTGGCATTGTTTTATTCTGTGTTGGTTGCATTTGTTTCTATCATATTAAGTACCCCGTCGTGACCTCCACACCACGGAATTTGGATAAATAAGAGTGGCCTAGTTGTTGTTGGTATAATCCACATTTTCAGATTATACTATATTTCCAAACTAAATATTGTTTATCTCATATCTTATAATATCTTATACAGATGTTTTTCACTTATGTACGTAAGTCCCATCTTAACAAGAAAAATGATCAATAAATATGATAGAAATAGTTCTATTAGTCTTTGAACACGTCTATTACTCAATCAGTAGTGTTTATATATTTATTCTCAAGTTTGTACGCTTTTACTTATGTTTTATTGTGCTAATTTTTAGCTAATTATGCGTAAAACACAACATTGGTATTTTTAAGTAAACCAGAATCATGTTCCTCTCATAATTTCATGGCCCGAGTTTAGACTTAAAACTTGTTTTAACAAAATAAACAGAAATTATTATACAATACATAAACGGTCACGTGATATAACCCGTCCACGTGTATCTCTCACCAAGTGGATTTTCATGACCGCATCCTAATTAATGGCCAAAGCTACGACAGCTAGCCAGTAGTAGCTCCAAAACCCCTGTTTCTATCAGTATATAATTTTTAAAATCCTAAAAATCATGACTCATGAGTTGAAGAAATTGAATGATGTGACAGAATATATATACAAAACTTACCCACAGGGGCAACATCAATATTATTAATACTAAGATATTGTTTAGACAAACCTAAAAATAGTAAAAGCTTACGTTAATTCAGCAGGCAATTCAAGACTTTTGGTAGAGACAGATGCATGAGGTGGGTGCCTCGGACCAATGGGAACAGTCTAAGATGATATTATTGCTGCACTTAATTTCTTAAACTAACTTAAATTCAAATATTAATCATGACATTAATCTAAAGTCATTTTCATTGAGGTCATTTGTGGGGTTAATTTGTGATCACCTTAAATGGGTTCTTTGCTTTGATTATTATTTGTTCGTTTTCATCTTCCATTAGGTGTGTTTGGTTGACAGTTGCTCACTTCCAATCTTAGTTTTTTCATACCCATTAACTACCAAGGTCAGCAACAACAACTCCCTCCCGCATTTTCTGAACACATCAATAGAAATTTCACAACCCCAAGCTCCAATTTCACTGATTATATCGATAGTAATCTTGAATTAATATGTGGCATCAATTGCATATTAATCGTACTCTACTCAAATTATAGTGATATTTTGATTAATTTTCAAGTTTATGACCGCCATCATATTTCTAACACATCGTGTGGGTTAGAAATTAGAAATAGCATGGCAATTACATTACCCCGCTTTTAACGCGTGCGTACCACATTGATCTTTGCAGGTCATTTTCTACATAATTTTTACATGTTATTATTATATGAATTTCATCATATTTTCTAACGTATCGTGTGCGTATGATCTATTATTATCAAGAGAAAATTATAAATCAACTCAGAAAGATTTAAACAACTCCATTAACTAAAGAGGATTACACTTTTTTAACGACTATTGTGGCCAAAACTTAAAAGAAAATAAGTATCAAATTCCTCTTTGCTTGCGTTGCATAATGGTCTTCTTTTTGTTTTGAGAGAGAGAGAGAGAGAGAGAGAAGAGAGATGTATTTTCTTTTTATGAAGAAAAGTTTAGGGGGAGGAAGGCTAACCTATCCCATAATCAAGCCTCTTTGAGAATTTATAGAGAGGGTTTTAGCCCATTTTTTGGTTTTTACAGATAGCCACTAAGAGAGATTGTCGACAGTGAAATTCAAATCTAGACCTTGATAGTGAAGAGAACGATCCCTTTTTATTTTAATTTTTTTTTATAGTAGAACCGTTGAATGACCTTTTTAGCTGATGCAATCATGCAATGTATTCATGGGAATTATTATTAATTACGAACACCTCGTGCGTAGATTGCTATTTAGTATATTGTAGTTTTCGCAGCAGAAAATTCATCGTTTGACTTTCTTCTATACCAAGTCATTAGCCAACAATTTCTCACAGATTATCTGGTCCCATTATTCATGCCTTTTTTTGGTTTATTTAATTTGACCCAGGATTTACATGCCGAATGACATTGAAACCTTGAATTTTGTTGCCAAATCCACCAATATTCCTGATTAATGACATCAAATTAAACTCATACCAAGTCCAAGGCCAACATGAAAATAAATACTATTGAAGTCAACGTCACCTATCCATAAGCTCAATCTAATCTCTTTTTAGACAACCAAATGCAACCTATTGCTCATTCAAGGTGACAAAGTCAGACCCACAAATTTATGTGTTACTCTTGGACCATTCTTGCATTCCATTTAAATTGATCAAAATTGGTGCACCCACCAATTTTCATATATTGAAATCAATAGTCTCTCAACTAGTGCACCAACCATGTCTCCAAGACCCACCCTTCCCAATTTACTTATTTATTTTGTAATGTAATATATATTTATTGCTAATAAAGTTCTCTCGTCACATCATAATTTTGACACCTCGTTACGATTTGGGATTGTATTACATGTTCAAACAAAATTCACCTCGTTACAATTTGGGTTGACAACCTCATTAACAAAATCCACCTCCTGCACGATTCAGATTGACACCCTAATCAATAATATCTAACTCGTTTACGATTCGGATTAACATGTTGACAGCCTAACAACATAATATCAAAGTTGTATTACCCTTTACTTTCTTATTTTGAAAAATCACAAATCCCAAGAATTTGGGCATATTGGTCCATTCACACACAAAGCGAGGCCAATTTTAGGGGCAATAGGGGGGCGCGTTTCATTTCATTATATCAGCGGCGAGTCACGGTATTTAAGAAGCCAGCCAAAAACATACCATTATATTTATACATATACCATTAATTATTCACTGTTTCTTTCTGCATTTCGTTCATTACTTTCTCACACCAACTTTCTTTTTCATTTTCTCTGTTTCCCTTCAAATATTTTCGTCTCCTACATCATAATTATTTTCTCTTTTTTCATCCTCGGAATCTCTCTCTCTCTCTCTCTCTCTCTCTCTCTCTCTCTCTCTATTTCTCTAGTCTCGACGACACTTTCACTTGTTCTTTTCCTTACTCCAGCAAATCACGTAACAGTTTCTCAGCATATACAGGTAATATCCAAAGCGTGTTAGTAAAACCACTAAAGCTGCACGTCAATGTTCTGGTTTGATTTATTCTTTTGTTTTGATTTTGCTTCTTTTTGCTGTTCAATTTCTGGTGTTTTTGTTTTCCTGGCCAGGCCATGATCTGTTGGGGGGTTTTTCTTGAATCTCTGTTTGGTTGCCGAGAAAAGAAAAGTTGAGTTGAATGAAAGGAAAGAAAAGTGAAACTGACTTTAAGTAGGTCCAATATAACTTGCATTGGGCTAAATGGGTTTTTATATTAATTTCTTTTTATGATTATGCTGTACTTTCTTTTCCTGGTTTTATGAGCAACCAAACAGAGCATTGTTGGATTTGTGGTTGACCCATTTCTTAGATTTTCGATTATATCCATGAATTTGATTTGGTATGGGAGATCTCTGTTCAGTTTGATTTGGTTAAATGGGAAGCAGATCAAGTAATTTTCTGTCACTATACATTTGATATCTTACTTAGTGCTGTTGATTTTTTGCTTTTCCCATATTAATTAAGATTTTATTTTGAAAAAAGAAAACGGTTTGGGTTGTTTTTACTCCCCTTCCCCCCGGCCCCCAGAAAAGAGAAAATACTAATCGTGTAACTGTTTTTTTGTCTGAGTACTGTTACAAGGATTGTAATGTAAACAGAGTTGAGGTTGAATTAGTTTGAAGCTAAAAGTGAATTGACGAGGTTATGCTTGTCCAACGTTAATTTCATGTTCAAACTTGGAACTGGGAGCTAAAATTGCATTATTTAAGATATAATTTTTCTTCTTGAAGACTAGATTTTTTTTGTATACATAATTTGGAGTTTGTTATTTTATTTTTACTTCTTTGATGGCTATGCATATCAAACAAATTGTTCAAAATTGACCTCACAACTTTCAAGGCCATTGGTCATTTTGCAGGTTTTTCAATGGCTTTGATCATTGAATAGGCACTAAAGTACATTTGAGGAGATGAAAGGCGAGCCGGCTGGGCTGATAATCGGGGTATCTATAGGGGTAGTGATTGGAGTGCTTTTGGCAATTTCTGGATTCTTCTGCATTAGGTACCATAGGAGGCGCTTGCAGATAGGGAACAGCAGTTCTCGGAGGACAGCCACTATTCCTATCCGTGCTAATGGTGCTGACTCTTGTACTATATTGTCAGACTCGACCGTTGGTCCAGATTCACCTGTAAAATCCGGACGCAATGGTTCCTCCTTCTGGCTTGAGGGATTTAAGAAGAGTAATGTGGTCTCAATGTCTGGAATACCTGAGTATTCTTACAAGTAATGTTTCCAGAAAATTATTCTTCTCATGCACCTTAGTTCTTGATTTAGATGATATGTTTTCTATCATATCATTGCTTGTCCCGTATGGAAAGATATGAATCATGTTTAGTGGAATTATTTAGCATTCTATCTTTAGAGTCTTTGGTGATAATGAGTTGACTAACTGGTAATGGCTGAATTCTAAGCCTGCATAGTTGATAGAAACCAACTGGAGTATGTGTCGTAAACATTTGAACACCAGAGGATCAATCTATGTGAATACAGTAGATATCTTGAATGCTTGTTAGAGTTTTCCCCTCATTAATTTGTTACGATTGTTATAACAGAGTCCTTAAATTTCTGAGGAATGTGTCCTCTGATAGTGTACATTCACTTAAAACACGTAGACTCATCCAAACAAGCATGAAATGCATAGACATTAACTATATTTTGCTTCAACTGTTATGTGAGATGCCTAATGCCATTCATTTATAACTGCAAAATGACTAGATGATTCGTCATGAAGTGTTCAATTTCTTGCTTCTGAAGTCTTAACTACCTAGTATTTGTTTTTTTGTTGACATTCACAATGAATTTTTATATATTATTATTCTTAAAGGAGATTAGTTTATTTTTGCACAGCTAAGGTCTTGACCCCCTTTGCAGTCGGTGTATTAGTTTAACTTGTTAATTGGATACATACAGGGATCTGCAAAAAGCAACCTATAACTTTACAACATTGATAGGGCAAGGTGCGTTTGGTCCTGTGTACAAAGCTCAGATGTCAACGGGTGAGACTGTTGCAGTTAAAGTTCTTGCAACTGATTCTAAACAAGGGGAGAAAGAGTTCCAGACTGAGGTAATGTTCATTTAATATTTTACTATTTTTAGGGTCCCTACAAAGTAATTGTTTATACTCTTAACCAATTCGCTTGTCTTTTAGAAAAATATTCGTATTTTGCTTTCTTAAATGGCATCAGGATGTTTTGATTAATGTCATGTAATGGATTTCATTTTTAAGTATAAAATCTATTCTGGATTGTTTCATCAATTATAGTCCCTCACCTTCTTGTTCTTAATCTTTTCCCTTCAGGTTATGCTATTGGGAAGGTTGCATCACAGAAACCTCGTGAACTTAATTGGATATTGTGCAGAAAAAGGGCAACATATGCTTATATATGTCTACATGAGTAAAGGCAGCTTGGCCTCTCATTTATACAGTAAGATAACCATAGAACTTCAAATATGTTTCTTTTAATGGAATTTCTTAGGGTTATCACTCAAGTTTTTATGTTTGTTTTAATGGTCACTGTTCTGACATAATCTTATTCCACTTCTGTTCATGTAATGACAGCTGTGAATTGTTAACTTCGCAATTTTTGTTGGAAAGGATGATGTTAACTAGGTCTTAGTGCATTCAGTTTACATAGGAATAGAAAGAAGAACAAGATTGAAATTTGAAAGAAAATGCAGATTTGATATGCAAGATGTTTAATTGAAAATAACATGCTTTTCTTTGTGCAGGTGAAAAGCATGAGCCGTTGGGCTGGGATTTGAGGGTTCTTATAGCTTTAGATGTAGCAAGAGGCTTGGAGTATCTTCATGATGGAGTATGTCAATCTTACTGTACTAAAACATAATGAATTGCTTTTGTGCCTGTGCATGTGTTTATGCTCAAAGGTGTTTATTTGTTATTTGTTGTTTCTGTTTATGCTCAAGGTGTTTATTTATTGAACTTTAATTTTCCACTCCAGGCGGTTCCTCCTGTAATACACCGCGATATTAAATCTTCCAATATTCTGTTGGATCAGTCCATGAGAGCCAGGGTATGTGTTTTAGTTTTGTATAATCATTTTTCCAAAAGCAGATTCCTAAAGATTTCACACTGTGTAAAGGGAGTATATGATTTACTTTCCAAATATGGGGGAAATTTGTGCATTTTGGATTTTACATACTTGTTTAATATATGCATATATTTATGAACTTAAAGTAATAAAACTTCTAAAAGGTTAGGCTGCCAATTATGATATTATAGAGGGTTATTCTGGATCAAGCAGGTAGCTGATTTTGGACTTTCAAGAGAAGAAATGGTGGACAAACATGCAGCTAATATTAGGGGCACGTTTGGTTATCTTGATCCTGAGTATATATCTACAAGGAATTTCACCAAGAAAAGTGACGTTTACAGCTTTGGAGTTTTGCTCTTTGAACTCATAGCTGGAAGAAATCCTCAACAAGGTCTCATGGAATATGTTGAGCTTGTAAGATCTCTCTCTCTCTCTCCCTCCCTCTTTTCACCGCACACGGGTCACACACAGGGGATAGGTGAAACAGGGAAGGGAATTTTAAGGTTGATTTGACCATGTGACAATATTGATAACCCAGGAACATAAAGAGATCATTAGACATTGTTATGGCAGCTTTTTATCTATTACACTTACATAATGTTCTTTGATTATTTTTCTTCCTTTTTTTTGTGTCTGTCTGCTATAGTGATACATAGCTGTATTTTCATGCGTGTGTGTATCTTTTTTTGCTCGCACTTTTGCTTGGCTAGGTTGTGTATATATATGAAGAAAATAGCGGCAATTGTCTAGTTTTAGAAGAACAATGAAGGGGAAGACTGTCGTGAACTTTTGTTGCAGAAGTACATATCCACTTAAAATCCAATTAATGCTATTTATTTGCTTATCTAATTAACTTTCTATGTGAAAAATAGGCCGCGATGAATACGGAGGGGAAAGTTGGGTGGGAAGAAATCGTGGATTCCCATCTTAATGGGAACGTCCATATGCAAGAGCTCAACGAAGTGGCAGCTCTTGCATATAAATGTGTCAACCGTGCCCCAAAGAAACGGCCTTCCTTGAGAGACATTGTACAAGTGCTATCGCGGATGCTCAAAATGAGGCACAACAGGACGCACATGAAATCCTTGTCATCCGTAACAGATGAAGTCACAATCGACGTGAACCAACCGGAAACCAAAATCCAAATGGCTGAACATCGAAGGGAGGAGTCTGCGGACAGCATAGCTGATACCTATGAAGTATAGACGACAGTTTTCCCATTTGTTCATTTTTTAAAAAATTTCTTGGTTTTTGGGCTTTGGTTTTTTGATACATGTGCAGTCTTTGATTGGCTAGAACTAGCAGATTTCAAGTAGTTCTGATTTCTGCTCGAGTGACACAGGATTTCAGTTCAGCATTTTTACTTTGTAACATCTCTCTCTCTTCCTCCCTGTTTTGCTGAAATGACAGGTTTCTAATTTGTATATCGTTCTCAAGCAATGGAAATGAAGGAACTCATTTCCCATTATTTGCTGTGTTATATAATTTATTATTTTAATATCCTACAAAACGTTTGTACTTATTCAACATGTTGGCTTTCCTATGTAATTTGAACCAAAAGGCAAACCTTTTCCACCCAAAAGATAAATAAAAATTGGGAACATCACCAAAATAACAAGGGTGATTCTTTGAACACAAATACCGCATACGTGAGTTATGCCAGTTGGTTAGGGCAATTAATTGCCCCTTTGCATTCAAGTTCCAGTCCCCTTCTCCGCATATTAGATTAATTTAGAGTAATTTAAATTAATTTAGAGTAATTTAAACTATTGCTTGTATAAATAAAAAAAATTCAACACAAATACCATAGATAAGTTGGGTTGGGCTTTACTTCGTCTCTTCTCTTCACTAAATCTAGTAAGGCCCAAATTACATATAGTCCCTTGCTCCCTCCAAACCCATCTTTAAGTAAGAAGTAGCTACGTCGTCGTTTTCGTCCCAATCCTATATTGCAACTAGTTTACACTCTTTTAAGCTCCGCTCTGTATTATCCATTTCTCAATCACAGCCAAGTACACGCAAGCAACGAAAATGGCAGCCATGGCTGCACTTCAGAGCTCCATGACCTCTCTTTCTCTCTCCTCTAACTCCTTCCTGGGCCAACGACTCTTACCCCCTACTCTTTACCCTGTCCCGGTACGATTTCGGTTTCTCCTTCAATTCTTATATCAAATTTCTTTTATTTTGTTGCTTTCAATTTCAACTCATTGTGAAAAGGTTCTGCTAAAATAAAAATAACACTCACATTGTCAGGATTGGAAGTTCAAACTTGTTGTTATTGCTGTATTTCCGTTATTTTTGCTTGTAACACTGAAATGGGTCTTGCTTAAAATTTGACTAGCACTTTGTTCTAGTGGTTCGTGCAAATTGATGTGATTTTCCTTTACTCTGTGAAATTGGATTCCTTGATTAAGATGTCAAACTGGGCTTTCTAAGAATTGGAGAGATGATAAGGAAATGGATAATATTTTAATGGGTTATTTGTAAAATTTGAAGAAACTGTTCTTTTGGTTATGGTTCTGACATTGGTGGATTGTTTGTTCAAAATGTTCCAAGTTGGTATTGAAGATTTGTATTCTTCTGTTGGAAATTTGAATAGAAACCAGATGCCGGTTTGATTAAGGGGTTTAATAGTGAAGGAAGATTGCCGGTAGACTATTTTGGAATTTGTTGTGTATAAGATTTAGTAGTAGGTGCTTTAAGTGTTATGTTTCTTAATGAAACTTTGACTACAATTACTGTATGCTATTCCCACTACCTAAGAATGAAAATGTGCTAACACCTTGTAGATTAGCTTCTCCCTGGTATTTGTGGTAGGATTTAATGACATCTAGCAAAAGATTTTTTTTTTTCCCCAGGTTTGTAAGTAAAAATAGTTGCCCTATATTAGTGGATGAATAGTTTTTACTTCACTGACATGAAACTAATTGCATGAAATAATGCTTTAGCTGGATAAACCTTTAGCTTTCGGTTTAATGATGAGTTGGCTTCATTTTGTGATCTTGCATTCTGTTTACACAGTCATGAGCAGGCTTTTTGTAACCCACATACTGACTGTGACACCGATCAGTTCATTCTACTAGAATGGTTTTATTTCTTTTCATGATTTTATGTAAATGTCTCAAAGATGGGATCTAATAAAGTTTTGAAACAAAATGTGTCATGTTATATTTTAATAACTTGTTTTAAGTTTACTAGTAAGTTTGTTAAAGTATATGCTTTGTTGTTTTTTTTAATGAGCTCATATTTCTATATTGGTTTTGTTTTATATTTGGTTCTTTCTGTCATCTGAGAGAAACAAAATTGTTAAATGTCAAAGTGATGAGAATTCTTTTTATTCCACTCACGCTGTAGCATGAGTTTGAATCACTGATCACTGGGAGGATAAAAAAAAACCATTTCATAACAGTTTGTCTACTTGTGTTGTGCGCAGGCTAATTTAACAGCGAAGCCTTGCCTCATTGTAGTGAAGGTTAGTATCACGAGTCCTATCTCTACCAATATTTGTTTTTTCTTTATCTTTGTCAATAACTTATTTTGTTGTACAGAACCAGAATACGATAACTGTTTAAACAAAAATAAAAGATTTATGTATTTAGGATAAAGAAGTTAGTGAGAAAGATGGTAATGAAATTGCTGACTTACTAGTTTCTAAAAGTAGTGCTCTCCTCTCTCTTGGAAAAAAAAAGTAGTGCTCTCCTTGTAATTCTTTTGGAAGCAATCTTCTATTATGCAATTTCACTTATAATTTTCTCCAAAATTTACCACTAAATGGGATATTCCACTCTCCCAAGCCATCTGGTTTTAGAAGAGCCATACAGTGGGCATTTTGTTGCAACTTATCCATGAATGTGGTGGAGAGGTCTTTATCTTGATTTTGTTCTGGCTAAACCAAGATAAAACTTTGTTTCAATTTGCTTGGCATGGTTCACATAATTTAACATCGTTTTCTTTTGAAAAATCTATTTTGTAATATGGGTTCTCATGTAGCTTATTGGGCTGCTCATCCATTTTCCTGAAATGTTGCTTTTTTACCCTCGCACAGCTCAAGCGATGGGAGCGGAAGGAATGCAAGCCAAACAGCCTTCCTGTTTTACACAAAATGCATGTTAAGGTTGGAGATACGGTGAAAGTCATATCTGGGCATGAAAAGGGTAAAACTGGAGAGATAACAAAGATCTATAAGCACAATAGCACTGTGATAGTTAAAGACATAAACTTGAAGACGAAGCATATGAAGAGCAGGGAAGAGGGTGAACCAGGACAGATTATTAAGGTTCTTTTTCTTTCTTAAAATGTGTACTCATCAACATATTGGTTCTTATGTTTTCTCGTTTACTAGTTTCATTTAATTACAAAGAAACATTTTAAATTTCATATTCCAGGTAGAAGGAGCTATCCACAGCTCGAATGTGATGCTTTACTCAAAAGAAAAGGATGTAGCAAGTCGAGTGGGTCATAAGATTCTGGAAAATGGACAACGAGTTCGCTACCTCATCAAAACTGGTGAAATAGTAGATAATGTAGAGAACTGGAAGAAACTGAAGGAAGAAAAAAGGAAAACTGAAGTAGCTGCCACTTCTGCATAAGGATCCAATTCTTGCCTGAACAATGTTGTAGTTTAGACACTCTAGATGTATTCATATCGTTTTGTTGTTTGTATTGGTTCAATACCTTGGCACGCCCCTTGACTGATACACATGCAACAGAGTAATATAAGTTTGTGTATTTGTGTTGGTTGATTGACAAATTAGAATGTTGATCTTTCTCCAAAACTTGCAGCTTCTTGTTAATGCACATAATGCGGTCTTGACATTCAGGATCTAGGGAAAGTGTTAGCATCAGTTGTGAGTAGACGCATGATGCATTCCGAGCCGTTGATATCTGTGTTCCCCACACAATTATTGACTGATCTCTAATGTGACACACGCCCACGTGTAACTGACGCTAACACTCCTCCAGAATTTATTGTTGTTGTCTTGATCAAGATACGATGGGTCGTCTCTAAACACAAATGAAAGCATATCCTTCTGACTGTTGCGCTAGTTCCAACTGTTGGGTTGGGACCCAACCGGAAGGATGGAATGTGACTTGTTAAAATTCAAATCGGAAACATGTCCTTGTGATCTGGATTTGATGTTAAAGTATTAAATTGTACAATGTAGATGGTTCAAATCCATACATAGCGATTTATTTATTTATTTTCTCTCTTTTGGGGCTTGGGAGGACAGTGTACAAAGACTAATATATTATGGATGTAGACCATTTAGACATTAACCTCGAACACTACGAACAGTGACTTGAGTTGGTAGTTTAAAACCTAACCTGAAGCTATTCCTTGAAAAATTAATATGAGATGTGATATTAAGGTAATGAGATTAGGTCTTTTATAACTGATGTATTCCTACTCACATGAGAGATCACCTTGCTAAAGTTTCCTAAATTAATATGCGATGTAAGAAATGAGAGAAGGACGTGTGTAAATATAGACAGTTCGAATCATTAAATTGCAATACGTAGTGGTTCCAGAAAAATGACCACAAATGTATTCATTTATAAAGTTAGTATAGGATTATTAGAAAGTTCGTAAATGTATTGTTTAATTATTCTATTGCCCTAACTTATACATTATTTACTATATTTAATAACGAAATTGATCTTTTACTCCCTTCGGTTGACAATAAAGGGTTTCCTCCAGTAGGTGTGAAGAGTCAATGTTATCCTATTAGAGCACTTTCACCCATTTGCTATGGTAAAAGATAAAGGGAGATAAGGAAAATTACTGTTCACGTGAATATTAACTACCTTAAAAAAATTTTTGATGCATTCCCACCCATTGTCATGGCAACCCAATGACAGGACCCGCCCCGAATTTCTCAAAACCCGAGACGAATCCTGTGGAAATTCCGACATCACACCAACGTCGGGCCCACTCACTAAAACTATAGCCTCTTTTTTTAAAAAAAGAATAAGGGCACGAGATTTTTTGCAGAAATTTCGACAGACTCTCCCCTGTAAATTGAACTTTCCCCAAAATTTCAACATGTTAAAACACAATTTATATCCCAACCGGCAGCACGCACAATCTAATCACATGCAATTCGTACAAACGGTCTCCGGCCTTTAAATAATCCGAAGCGAAACCAAACTACCAACAAAGCACTTAAGTCAAATAATGCCTTAAGCAAGGCAAATAATAAACTCAAATAATAATTAGAAATGCCAAACGCAACTTACATCATCTAACTTTCCCAATTCCAACATGCGATGTTTTCCTCCTAACACAATCACAAGTAGTTTAAGGCCTCAGCCTAAATCGTACAACAATCCAAAACGAGTTTTAAACCTCACTTGATCACATCCACACATTTACAACATACACTAAGTCCAACGGAAAAATAAATATTTACTCAATCAAGCCTCATTTCCATCCGAGTTTCCGGACCAACGACAAGGTCCGAACCAATCTCAATAAAACAACATAGACAGAGTTTTGTCTGCGGCTGTACATGGGTGGGACCCCAGGCTACCTACGTACCCTTACTGAGGGATCAAGCCACACGTAGTTCTTCCCACAAAGTCCGATTCCGATAACGTACAATTCATTTCAGTAGTACGAAAAAATAGATGCTAGAATTTATCCCTTTCCCTTTTCCTTAAATCACGACTTACCAATATAATCTTTTTCAAACATCTTTATTTCCCATCATAACATAACAATCCATAATTCATCTCCCTAATAATCACATAATCTCCCCATACACCGGAAAATCCAATGCCACGTGAGACCTAACAATCACATAATCTCCCCATACGCCAGAAAATCCAACGCCACGTATGGGGTTTGTCTCATGCCGGAAAATCCAATGCCACATATGGGGTTTGTCTCACACCGGAAAATCCAACGCCATGTGAGACCTAATCATCACATAATCTCCCTATATGCTGGAAAATCCAACGCCACATATGGGGTCTCTGTCTCACGCCAGAAAATTCAACGCCACATGAGACCTAATAATCACATAATCTCCCCATATGCCGAAAAATTCAACGCCACGTATGGGGTATGTCTCACGCCGTAAAATCCAACGCCACGTGAGACTAATCATCACATAATCTCCCCATACGCCGGAAAATCCAACGCCACGTATGGGGTTTGTCTCACACCGGAAAATCCAACGCCACGTGAGACCTAATCATCACATAATCTCCCTATACGCCGGAAAATCCAACGCCACGTATGAGGTCTGTCTCACGCTAGAAAATTCAACGCCACGTATGAGGTCTGTCTCACGCTAGAAAATTCAACGCCACGTGAGACCTAATCATCACATAATCTCCTTATACGCCGGAAAATCCAACGCCACGTATGGGGTCTGTCTCACGCTAGAAAATTCAACGCCACGTGAGACCTAATCATCACATATCTCCCCATATGCCGGAAAATCCAACGCCACGTATGGGGTCTGTCTCACACTGGAAAATCCAACGCCACGTGAGACCTAATCATCACATAATCTCCCCATACGCCGGAAAATCCAACGCCACGTATGGAGTCTAGTATCTGCAGGATGGTACTCAACATATATAATCTATATTCCGAATAATTATAACTCTCAATTATCCGAACTAATAATAGAGATATTCCCAATTTAGCGATACCAGTCTATAGTAGACTGCAACGTAATTTAATCAGTGGAAATAATATTATTTTTAGACCAACGATCATGCACATAAACAAAAATTTCATAAAGATCCTAGAACAATTTAAATATTATTCGATAAAATACTGTAGTACACAACTAGAACATTATACATTATTTATAATCAAATAATATTAAATAATGATAAGCAACAACCTTTAAAGAAAATCCTAAATCGAATCAATTTCCAATCTAATCTCAAATAACAATTAAGACTCGATAAAAAAAGGTTATCCTAATACCTTTCGAAGGGTGAAACTGCCTCGGAAGACTCACGGTCAACCGAGGGGTCTAACTACCCCAACTTGGTCAAATGGGCCCACGACCTCCAAATTCTGATCCGAAAGTTCCTGTGGGTTCTACAAGATTTAGGATACCCATCCTACAAGTTTGGTCCCGATCGAACGGTCGGGATCGAACGGTCGGGATCGAACAGTCGGATCACTCGCGATCGCACGATCAGACAGTTATTATAAAACACAAACTTCAAGTTATTATATCAGAACATCCGGGGTTCCGATTCACGATCCGCAAATCCCTAGACGATTCTAGGAGTGCCTAGATCAACATATATAAATTTCGAAACGATCAAACTGTTCTAACTTATCGAACCCGGATAACGCACAATATGCGAAATTCGCTCGATAGTCAAACAACATCCGAATTGAAATCCGAGCCCACCTAAGCACTCGTGAGGACCAGGAGGTTACGTTGGGACACAATGCCCTGTTTCTATAGTGCCCCACGCACCGGCAGCGTGTGGGTGTTCAAAGCGATTACGCTTTGCCGAAAAATCTCAAAATCACGGCTCAAGACTCCTACCCTAGGAGTAACACCCTATTTGGAACCACTTTTGTTCTTGAACCTACCCCAAAAACTAAGCGGAAGTGGCCGGAATCGCGATCCCAAAATCGGCCGAAATCCAATTCAAAAATCAAGCTACCTACGCTCAAAATTGATGCAATCCTACCCAACCATCAGTTAGAGCTCGAGGAATAGATGAATTTCCATACCTGGATCACCAAAAATGGCGGCCGGATGACGGAGAACGAAGCCGGCGAAAATTGAACAAAAAACTGGCCCTTTCACAGCTTTTTCCGGTGACTACGGTGGCGGACCGAGGTAGTGGAGGGCTGGGGCTGGAAGAGGACGGTGGCCCGGTCATTTTGGTACCGGCCTCGTCAGCTTTGGTGGCCGGACGAGAGAACGGCCGGCCAAAATGTGGTCTGCTGGGTGCTGCTGTCGCGAGAGAAGAGAGAGTGCATGGGGAGAGAGAGAGAGAGAGAGAGAGAGAGAGAGAGAGAATCAGATTTTTATCAAACCATTTTCGCCAAAATTACGGTTATGCCATTGAGGGTATTTTAATCATATCTTTTTCGTTACAACTCCGATTCGGGCCCACTACATGTCTACAGACTCATCTCGCCATGCTTTACGTAACGGCACAATCGAAATTCCCAAATTCCTTCCCGGTCAAAAAGTCAACTTTAAACCTAATAAAATATTCTAAGGGCAAAATGGTCTTTTATCTGAATAAATTAAAATTTACCAATTTATTTAGGACCGGGTCGTTACACCCAAGGGCAACCACTATTCACATGACATATAAGGAGAGGAATTTGTATGGAGTTTTGGTGTGAGAAGTGAAGATATGGCTAGGTATTTACAGAAAAAGATTTCTGAATTTTTTTGGGTTTTTTTTTTTCATTTTTTTTCATTTTTTTCATCATTTTTTTGGGTTTTTTTCATCATTTTTTTTCATTTTTTTTCATCACAATGACATCAACGTGAGCTCAACTTGCCCAGACAGCAGCCCAGGCTGGTGGAGCCCAGCGCACCTGGCAAGCTTTGGTCGTTGAAAACAGAATTGAGGGCCTAGGGGGCTTCTTGCCCGAACTAACCCCTCCTGCTAGAAATAGTCTTAACATTAAACAATTGGTTTACCAAACTTTCTCCCACCCTCATATCATAACTTAGTCATATAGATAGATAACTAGAAAGAAAGAAAATCTCATGACAAGTGGCATCCTTAAATTATGGTACATTTTTTTTAGGGTAAATTGCCAAATACCCCCTTGAACTATCACGCTTGTAGAAATCTCCACCTTGAGTTATTTTTTCAGCTAATTTAGCCTCCAGACTAATTTAAATGGTCAATTTAGCACATGTCGTCAAGTTTTTAGATTTCATCCAATGTTCTGTTAATTATAAGGGCAAGTTTGTCATTTTACAAGGACAATACCAAAAAATAATAAAGAAAATGTAAAATCATGATTTCTTCTCTCTCTTTTTTGGTCCTTTTCCATCTTCTTGCTCTTTCTTCTCTCCCTGTCTATCCCTCTAGATCTGCCCCTCTCTCTCTCTCTCTCTCTCTCTCTCTCTCTCTCTCTCTCTCTCTCTCTCTCTCTCTCTTCTCTCTCTCTCTCTCTCTCTCTCTCTCTCTCATTTTTCCTTCTTATTCTTCTCTCCCTCTCACTTTCTTTCAAGAATCCATTTCAAAGTAGGCGTTGTCTTCTTCCCCAAGTGCACTCAGGCTCAACCACAAAAGCTAAAGCATCTTGTTCAGCTTCTCTCGCTCCATGTCTTGGTCAAAGGTATGGTTTTTTCATTTCTGATGTATTATTGTGCTGAAAATTGATATATTTTGGAAGTATTTTCTTAGGTTGATGGGTATTTATTTCACTTTTCTTTTGTTAATCTAAACTGTAATATATTTATGTTTTCATATTGAATTCGATTTTGGTGATTTTTTATTCTTTTGCTTCTATATATTTTATCTCAAGCCTATATTATTAGGTGTCCATGGGAGTCGAGATTGACTTGAATTTGCCCGAAGAAGATGTTGATAGTGTGAGTCAAGACATTTTCTTTTAAAAAAATTAACTGACTTTAAAAAAAATATATATTAATAAAATGGTAAGAAAGTTGTAAAATTTTATTGGATAAATTGAATACATTTAATGAGGGTAAACTTGGAAAGAAAAGTTAGCTTATATAATATATTAATGACATTGTTTTAAGTGTAAGGAGAATGACACATGTTAAACAAAAAAGGGAGAAGGTCCAAAAGAGAAAGTTAGAGATAAGGTTAGCATTTCCCAACCCAGAATGCGTTGGTTCTTTATTTCCATGGGTATGAGAAGTGACAGCTTCTTTTGTCATTGGCTAATAACTAACAAACAAGAGCTATTCACTTGAAAACCCTTGTGGATGTGGGATTGCACATAGAGAGTCTTGGGAGGAAAGGCCTGGGGAAGACATTGATTGTCTTCCTTTTTTTTTTCTTTTTTTTTTCTTTTCTAGTTTTGTAGTTTTAACAATTTAATTATTTTAAACTTAAAAAAAAAATTAAATTTTAATTGAATAGTGGGTCACATGTCTAACAAGTGACATTTAGACAGAAAATTGGATGAAATTGCATGAAAACTAACAGCAGGGGCTAAATTGACCGTTTAAAATAATCTGCCAGCTAAATTGGCTGAGAAAATAATTCATGTTGGAGATTTCGACAGTTGATATAGTTCAGAGGGGTATTCAGCAGTTTACCCTTTTCTTTACATTGGAAGGAAGGGATCAAACTCTTGGTGTATCTAATCCTAATCCATTTTCCCACTCTCCTTCAACACTAACCCAAGAACTTGGCCTTCTCATACTTATTGATCACATACAAAGTTTAGCATAAACTAATGTACCTGTTTCTTATGAATAATATTCCTATTTTTCATACCTATTTTTTCATGAACATATCCTTTGTAACTGTACCTATTTTGTGTACCTATAAATAACATACCCATTTTTTTGTTACCTAAATACTGTACTTATTTTGTGTACCTATAAATAACATACCTATATTTTTTTTTATACCTAAATACAATACCTACTTCTTTTTTTTTAATGAATAATCTACCTGTGTTTTTATATAATTAAATACCTATTTTTTGTGAATAATCTACCCTTTTTCATTTTATGAATAATCTACCTATAATCTACATACCAATTTTTGTGTGAATAATCTGCCTATTTGTTTTTAAATATAAACCACGTTCCTTTAGGTTAATTTTATTAGGGAGATTCACTATAATACTCAATATAGGAGCCCAAATTATAAATAAATAAATTAAAAAAAAACCTATATGAAATGGACTTTAGAAACACACCCAAAACTCATTTACAACATAACAAAAAGGCTTTTAACTTCTTTTAAATTACAAAACTGCCATTGATTTCTTAAAACAAACTCAACCCAAAAACCTCATAAAAAGTCCAAAATACTCAATGGGGTATCAAAGTAATTTAATAATTAAAATTAAATTCAATAGGGCCAGCTGTCATTTTTGGGTATGTTTATAGAAATTAAATGGTGTAGGGTTTATTTATAGTTTTAGAGTTAAGAATGGGTATATGACTAAATATCTCAGTTTATTAACTGAGTGAAAATTTTGTAGGATTAATCTATTATAAAATAATTTATGGATTTGTTTTTGTCGAAATTTTAGGGATTTGATGAATATTGCTGTGCTAGAAATAAGGGAGTATTAGTTAGAAATCAAAGAGTTAATGACATGCTTGAAAATAAATTATAATTACAAAATACAAAGGTAAATGGCATATAGTGTAATTTAGTTAATAAACTTGGACATACTATCTTACATATATTGGCTTCACGCTTAAATTTATTATGAGGAGGATTTCTCTATCAAGATGTTATGGAGGTTCGAATACGAGACTAGTGATCTGCAACTCGAGGCCATTAAGGGCCAGTTTGGCATTATTGTGCTGTGAAAATAATCGCTGTCAGATTTGCTGTGAGAGAAATCAGCTGTGAGATAAAGCAGTTTGGTGTTTGGTAAATTTTTTGTTAAAAGTGTTGTTGATATTGATTTTACGCATAATCATTAAACCCAGCGCCTCTTCGAAACTGATTCCTGCATAATCAGAAAATGAAAGCACCTCATTAGCTGCTTTCCCTTATAGTTTTCTCTCACAATAATTTTTAAAAATAAGTGATTTTCTCACAATTTACCAAACGGGTTGAGCTTATCAAAATTTTAAAAAAATCACTTATCACCCCAAATAACCAATATCAAACTAGCACTAAACCCCAACCCGTATTTTTAATTTTTTTTAAGATACTAAAAGTTGTCCTCCAAAATAATTTTACATAAAGATGAATTCATAATAGAAAATTTATTAAATAATAGGTGGAAAATTACAAATGTGGTGGAAATAACGCCAAGCATGGCAAACAGTTGTTTGTTTTGCTTCCTCTGTACCATGCAATTGAAGAGTGTCCCACTAAAACCTCATGGACGATTTAACACTTGGCAACCATGCATTGAAGACACAGAACTCTCCAAGTATCTCCACCCTACATATTTTGAATGTAGATTCCAAATATAGGCCAGACATGTTGTATTTGCTTTCAACTTTTCCAAATCATGAATTAATTACTGTCACACGTGTACTCGATCGTCTAGTAGTTTCTGATTATACAATTGCGAAATGAATATTATATTAGCTACAGGAGTACAACATCCAATACCATGAATAATTATTTAATCATTATTTAATCTATAAATTCCCTCATAGACAACACTGAAAGGGTATCTAAAACAGCAGCCTGCATTGAGTTAAAGAAATGGAGGGTTTGGAGGGCAAGAGAAAGGGAGCTATGGCAACTTACTGTGTGACTGGAGCCACTGGTTTTATAGGGTCTTGGCTTGTGAACACCCTATTGGAAAGAGGCCACATGATTCATGCCACAGTTCGTGATCCTGGTCTGTTACCTCACCAACCTCTCACTTTTGCTTGTTTTAGTTCTTCAAGTTTTTCTTTTCATCCAAGCAGAAAAGCTTACAGCTTTCTTTGTTCTGATTTGTTTGTGTTTATGGTTGATATGAATTGAACGCGCGAGAGGGAGAGAGAGAGAGAGAGAGAGAGAGATTAAGGACTACTCTGAGTTAGCATTAGCTTTCTGTGATCTGTATAATTTTTTTTGGGTCTAACATGGCTTAGCTAGAAAATCATCCATAGTTGCATACACAGAAATTTTGAATTAGCATCAGCTTCTGAGATGATTGGTATAGTCTTTTCAATCAAAGATGGCTTAGCTTTAAAAAATAAATATATATAAAAAAATCATCAGCACATAGAAGTCATGTGAGTACCAAGTTTGATAATTACATGCATTAAAAAAAACTTGATGCCAATCTCAAAGATATGTGTGTATAGTTTCCTTGGTTTGCTATTGGTTTATGTGGAGGTGAGGTGGGATTTTTGCAATGTATTGTAACTATAATATTTAACGATGGAGAAAGAAAAGAATTGGAGTATCCAATCACCCAATAAATTGTAATTCAATTAGTCTTCCAAAGGAAAAAGTCTGACCATTAAACCAATTATGGGATTCTGATTTGTAGACCAAGAATGTTACCTCAATCATTCTCTTTAATTTCAAAAATATTCTCAAGTTGTGAAAATACGGTTTAGCCTAGTATACAAGGGTCTGGATTTGCAGATTAGTCTCAAATTCAAACCATAATGACACATTGGCCGTGTGCGTGTGAGAAAAACCCCATCCTCATTCCTAACTTCGACAAAAATGTTCTCAAGCTGTTTTTCTTCCTTAATGGTTGGTAATAGATACATTTATTTGATTTTACAATAAATCCTTAAAGAAGAAGAAAATAGAGGCTGGACTAGAGGTGGCACTTTGATCCTTTCTCTTTGCCAGTTTTTTTACTAGGACTTTTCAGAGAACATTTTCTCTGATTTCAAACTTTAGCACATGAATCTAAGTTTCCATGGCATCTTTTCTTTGATGGGTGCTTCCGTCAGGAAGGAAACATTAAATAGTATATATTTTTGGCGTTTTGCTTTATAAGATGGAAATGTAGGATATTTTGGAACATGTTGGTTGGTGTGAGGTCAAAGCCCTAATTACATTTTTTGTCTGTTAGGATGACTTTATATGCACAATTTAAAACACGCCAGTCTCATCAATCACTGGTTACATGCCCTCACTTAAGTATTATTTATTTTTATTAAGAATTAATCTGACTATTATGGTTTTATTAAGAATTAATCTGAAATGAAAGGCAACTATGTTTACAACAACCATTCCTATTGGGCTGGTTAAACATTGACCTAACTCCTAAGCAATCCAATAGACTGCTAATCTAGCCCAAGAAATATTGGAACAAATCTAGATTGGACTGAGGAAGTAGCTCAGCCCAATTTTGTAACTTGGTCCAAATAATATCAGCTTTGGATTTGTCTGTTTCCTTTAGGTATAGTTCATAGGTGGAATTGGATTTAATCCATGGGACTGCTTAGTCCAACCTTTTTGACAGTGATTTTCATCTTATTTGGTGATGAGGGCTTCTGTTTGGCCTGCTGAAACTCATTTGCCTTGGTCAGAACTGCTACAAATGAAAGTTCAATTAAGTGATAGTTTTCTTTTCAAAAAAATAAATTAACTGATAAAATGGTGATGGGTGGAAAAGGTATGTTTCTTATGTTGAAAATTATTAGAACAGATCGCTT
Organism: Prunus salicina; assembly: GCA_020226455.1. Taxonomy (NCBI): domain Eukaryota; kingdom Viridiplantae; phylum Streptophyta; class Magnoliopsida; order Rosales; family Rosaceae; genus Prunus; species Prunus salicina. The sequence continues at coordinate 14,353,068 of CM035345.1, read as the reverse complement.
TGCTCACAGATTAAAGCCATGTGAATCAAACTCCATGTTATGATGTCTAGTTCATTGGTAGAGACAGCAACACAGAACAAATAAAAATACTTTAGCAGTGAAATGAAAACACTTCTGTCCTGAATTACAAAGTAAAAGAATTGGATCATGCAATCAATTTCTGTTCTGTATACCTCTTTGTCATAAAAAATGAAATCCTTAATTCATGAGCATGCTTTATCTCTTCTTGTTATTCTGAATGTTTTAATAAGGCTGATCAAGTTCCACCTAACATCTCAGCCAAGTGTTCGCACCTATTATCATTGTGGACGAACACTGACCGGTTGAGATTGTTCCAAGCTGATTTGGGAAAGGAAGGAAGCTTCGACGAGGCTGTGAAGGGCTGTGATGGTGTATTTCATGTTGCAGCATCAATGGAATTCAGTGTTACTGTAGAAGAAAACATTGGTAATCACTATGTAAATCTACAATGCTACCTTAATATCATTTAGTGGAGCATAACACTAATTAAGTTGTTCTCAATCTTTGACATCTAAGAGAGTTATGTGCAATCAAATATCATTGAACCTGCAATCAAAGGAACCTTGGATCTCCTCAAATCCTGTCTGAATTCTGGAACTGTGAAAAGGGTTGTGTTCACCTCTTCCATCAGCACTCTCACTGCCAAAGACAGCAGGGGAAATGCAAGAGCTGTTGTTGATGAATATTGTCAAACACCAGTTGATCAAGTCTTGAGTGAAAAAGCAAATGGATGGGTAATGCTTCCTCTCCCTCTCATCCTATATGCTTACTAAAAAATTGCCTACTCAATAATTATTATTATACATGAGAAATTTTATAATAAAAAACTCTTTGACAGGTTTATGGACTTTCAAAGATTCTCACAGAGGAAGCAGCATTTAGATTTGCAAATGAGAATGACATTAATCTGGTATCAGTGATAACAAGTACTGTTGGAGGTCCATTTCTCACTTCCAAGGTTCCATCAAGCATTCAAGTTCTTTTGTCACCAATAACAGGTGGTTCTTCTGCTATCTGTCTCATGCAGATAAAAAAAATACATGGACATGGCAAACTCATAGCTTCTTAAAATGCTGAATTCTCTTAAAATGACCAGATTAGGTGTGATTCATCACAAATTATGGAGTGATATCATAATTTCACAAGTCTACCACAAACTAAATGCTATTTAAATCTGTCCTGATTTTCCCTGATATCTTTCTGAAATGTCCCAATAAATATGTAAAATTAAATTATGTTTCAGTTTTTACTATGAAAATGCTTATGACTTATGATTGATGCATGGGACACATTCGCAGAAATAAAATAAGGATTATGGATAGAGGAAGACAATGAACATGTGGATATATGATCTTTTATGTAGGTGACTCTGAATTCCATGGGATATTATCTGCTGTAAATGCAAGAATGGGTTCAATTGCTTTAGTTCATGTTGAAGATATATGCAGTGCCCACATATTTTTAATGGAGCATGCCAGAGCTGAAGGTCCTTACATATGCGCTGCCCAAAGTTACCCTATATCTGTGCTCGTTAACTATCTAGCTCAGGCATACCCTTGCTCAAATTCAAACAGGTAGTTTCTCTGTCATATACCTGTCAGTGTCAAGTAAATGATATATGTATGTAGACATATATGTTTAAGTATAAACAAATTCAAATACTATGTTCTAAGCTGTCGGACGAAAATTGACCCTTTCAAATGACCAAGGTTAAATACCCGTCGGGCGAGCTTAGAACATAGTATGTGCTTTAATAAAGTGTTTAAACAATGTGATTCTCAAGTTAAATCTCCAACTAGATCCTCATCAAATGGCTTATGTATTAAGACTAAAATACTGATGTTAACTGATCCAGATTTATGGATGAGGAAATTAATGATGATGTGCCTTCAGAGATCTCTTCAAAGAAGCTAACAGATTTGGGATTCAGTTTCAAGCATGGACTAGAAGATATTATCCATCAGACAATTACTTCTTGTATAGGTCATGGCTTTCTGCCTCCTCTTTGAAGTTAATGGTGTTCAAGTTATACCACATACTTTTTATGGAATTTTTGAAGTGTGCCCATCAATGACGAACGAAATTTGATGCTATGAACATGTTTATCTACATCCAATTTTATGAAAATTCATTGCCATTATCGATGATTAATCAAAGATGTGGGCCTGGTTGCAAACATGTAGCATCATTCCTCTCTGATTTCATGCCACCCTAACTAAGCCAAACTAAGGTGGTCATTATTTAACCATAATCATAAATGTAGAAAATGATATCTCCAAGCCCAGCGTATGGTCCAGCAAGAACTACGGATAATTCAGAAAGCTTGAGAAATTATTGCAGTTTGCATATACTTAGGTGAAGCAGATTTAATGCAAAGCTTTCTCAATGAACTTGTCATAGGGTTGTAGGTACCACCACCAGTATGCTTCTGTATAAAGTCATCTGCTTTTGTCAGTAGTGTTTTTATTAAGAAGTAATATAAATTTTTAATAAAAATTCAAGTGCTTTTTGTATATTTATCCAGAAGCTTTTATTTAAGGTGCTTTTTCAGGAATTACTAAAATTTAATTATATTAATCCTTAAAAGGGTTGCTTATCTCTGTCAAACTTTATTTATAAATAAAAATACAGTTTTGACTACTTGGTAACTGCTTTTACAGACCATACCCAAGTTGGACCTTTATTTGTCTTTGGTTTAATTAAAGATTTCTCACTGCTTTTAATTATTGTTATTTTCAAGTTGTCTGTCTCTACTCAGAAGAACAGAAGCCTCATCTCTACCACTTCCTGATAATAAAATAACAATCAGAAGCTTGACATGATCGGTGCATTGCTTAGCCATTGGCAGCCCTCTGATGAAGAGTCTATGTCAAGCAGTAATGTCAACTGTAATAAAACAGAGACATTCAATATTTGAGTTCATCATCATCTGCAATGCAACCCAAAGCTGGTAGCTACCTTCATTCAAGAGGCCAGAAATTGAAACTGAATAAGACCATATACAATTTTCTTCAGATCATGATTTCAGAAAAGTTTTTGGAGCGGTAGCATTCATTTATGAGGTGCATGTGCTACAGAGTCTTAAAAGCTGTACAGATGTATCAGTAAGGACATGTACGTAGTGTTCTGGTAATTTAATCCATAGTCCCTAGAGGGAGGTAGATGCACTTAAAAGACTCTATAAAGCTAACAATTAAAACTACCATTTTTGAAGAGGGAGAGAGATGAGTAATTTCTTGAATGTAACCGTAATATTGTCACGTGATATTCCAAGTGCTACCGTTATGTATTCTAGTTAACAGTCCTGATCTCTTGGACTACAGGGGTCCAAGAGTTTTGTGGTCACTCACCGTTGGATGTAAATTCAACGGTTCACTCACTCTTGCACTCATTTTAAGAAACTTTTTTGAACCATTGAGTTAATATCCAACGGTGGGTGACCACAATTTCTTGGACTCCTGTGGTCCAAGAGATCGGGACTGTTCTAGTTAATATTAGGTGAATTATTCAAAAACAAAAGTAGGCTGCTCCTACACCAACAGTAGGCACCAAAGAAATCAAATCTGAAAATAGAGTAAAAAAGATTTACACAAAAATATCAATCAAATCTTCAAACAGTGATAGGGATTAGAAGAGACAAAACAAATGCCTGACAGTGAACATATGTCATGCAATCCTTCTTGAATTTTGTCCTCTGATTTTGGACTAACATTGAAATAAACCTTCCAACAAGGACCACATGACAACCTTGTCACTCTGCACAATGCCAGTGGCTACTGAAAACCCATAATGGTCCCATTTAAAATTTAGATGGAATCTAAGTTTTTAGTAATTATTCTACTAATGCAAGTTCTTTGTCTCTGAGCTCTGTAGCCCTTAGCTTGTAGGACTTAATAAAACAGCATAAAGAGTGCAAGCTTTCTGTTCTCTTCTCTTGGGTGTTTTGCTTCAATCTTTGAAGGTTTGAAATTTTAATTACTTGAGATTTAATATTCTGCCTTCCCCAAGAACTATTGAAATTGATGATGCTCAGGTTCACACTTGGGGTTGAATGCTTACTCATTTTGATAGACATTGACCTTTCCTTCAATGCAGGCAAGAGAATAGCATGCACACAATTCAATAATTCAATGACTATTATTTACTGCAATTTTTCTTTCAAGACTACAGATTAATATATGGTTTATTTTTCCCAAACTAATTTTTTTTTAATCAATTGTTTTAGTGATCAGTGTTGGCAAGCTCTATCAGTTGTTGCAATGACAGCAGAAATATTCAATTCTTCACACAAAAAATTGTTGCACTGATAGCGCAGGCCTTAACTGAAGAGGCAGAGATACAATTGAGACTGAAAATCACAACTTTTACACAATGATAGGTGACTTGGAGTCTTGAAAGAAGAGTCAATTTTCTTCCAAAAATCAGTGGGAAAATATCTTCACCCAAAAAAAATAGAAAGAAAAAAAAAAGAGGAGGGATTCACATAACATTATAATTATAGATGCATTGAGCCTTTTTTTTTTTTTTTTTTTTTTTAAATTCAGCAAAAAAGATAAGAAAAGGGTTGTTTCTTCAGGGTTTGCAGATGACCACAAAGCAAGGAAGGAGAGCTCTAGGATTGAGCAGATAAAGCTCTTCAATATTTGAGTAAAGACCCATTTTTCCAGCCAAAGAATCAAACCCTGTTTGGCCAGCAATTTCTTGTATATTCTCCAAAGGCTTATGAACCCTCCCAGCAATTACTCTGCAGACTATCAATGCTTTCCTTATGGAGGGATCTTCTTCTAATATTTGAATGGACTCAAAAGCTCTTCCACTTGTTGAAGTTGTAAAAACACCTACCCCTTCCTTGAGCTCCTTCTTTGCAGAGAACCCATTTCTTATGATCCTACAAACACAGCATTTTTCTGATACACAGAGACTTGAGGAACTATTTAGACCAAGGGAGCAGGCCACAGTGGTGCCATAAAACCTCAAAAGTTCATTCCCATCAGCAATGCACCTAGGGTGTTTCTTAGGGAGTTTGCTGGCTTTCATTTTCACCATCTCTCGATATTCTTCGAATCGAGCAAGAGTTCTTTGCATGTTGTGGACTTTCAACACTCTCTCAATGCGGCCACAATTGTTCTCGGATTTCAACCAGCTTGTCCGGCATATTATTTCGACAATTTTTCTAGATGAGTCACCTTCCGTAAGTTCAGTAACTGCCACAGATATGAAGATAGTGTGAGTGGGAAATCTACTCTAAAATTTGAAGTAACCATTGGATGAATCCAAAGATAGTTTATAGAATCAGAGCCATTTTAGAAATGTAAAACAATCCTCATGTTACACCAAACATTTGGGTGAATAATACTAAATATGCTGGAGGTCGTCATTCAAGCAAAAAACTGAGGTTTTAGTGAATGTTAAAGTTGTTGGGGAACCAAAAGGAAACCAGATAAAGTTTCTGCTAGATTCACCAGTGTCTCAGGCAGTGGTCTCATATTCAAACTTGCAATATGCAAATAAGAAGAACTCTCTGCACTCTTCCTCTCTTCTTTGTCAGAAAAAAAATAAACAAGAGTGCTCATATATTTGTGGCCAGAAGAATATTAGTAATTTGATCCTAAGAGGATAAGGAAAAGTAAAACAGATGCATATCTACAATGTGTAATAAGGAGAACTCTGTTCTCATTTCCTCTTTTCTTGGTCAGAAGAAAGTGCTCATATTTTTGTGGTCATAAGAATTTAGACATTTGGTCCTAAGAGGATAAGGAAAACTGAAAACAACAAATACTTGAAAACAACAAGAAGAAAGGTTCTGAACAAACTGAAGAACATTTCAATTTTCAAATAATATTTGCCCAAAATGAGAGTTTCATTCAGCAGGGATTTCTTACCAGCATGTTTAGAGAGATGGTGTGCTTCAGCAGCTTCCCATTTGGTAAAATGCTCACCACATTTGTGACAAGTTATTGCAGAAGAACCATGAGAGTTCTCTGCGACTGTGTCAAAGGAGACCCTATTGCTCTGACGAATTCCACCACTACCAGGAAAAGCTGAACCTTTCCCTGACCCTTCTGTATTATCTGCAGATGCAAGAAAAGGACTTTTCCTTGGAGGAGTTGATGAGGTCCTAAAAGATGGATTAAAATAGTGCACTGTTGATTGACCACCAGGGCCAGGTGTGCCTGGCCTTAGAGTATCCACAAATGTTGAACCACCACCACCATTGTTGATGTTTCCAGACCCAATTCCTTCATGGAACCCACCAAGGCTTGTGATTTTGAGCTCACACCTTGAGTTGCTCAAAATTACTTCATGGGTTATTGGGTTCAGAAACTCACTGCTCCCTATAGATCTTGGGCTGCAATTACTTGGTGGCCTTTCCAAATGTCTCTTGCTTCCATGAATGACATCCTTGAGGTTTGCTATAGACCTTGAACAGCCTGACCTCCCTCCTTTTCTTGTCAAGATTGTGCTCAACTGCCTCCTTGACTTTGGATCATGAACTTCTGATGGCTCTGATTTGCAGTGTAGAGATTTCTTCAGAGAGAACCACACTGTTGGCATATTTGATACCCCTTTTTGCCTTTTTTGTTCTCTTTTTTCTAGTGGCTAGGCTGCTCCAAAGCTCCTTACAAAGTACAATCTTTGAATTCTTCAAGTGTTCTCCATTGGGTTGAAAAGCAAGTCATCACTTTCCATTGCCATTTCACATCCTTCCTACCACCATTAAAGCTGGAAAAAGTAAGCTAGCTGCCATCACTTTCTCTTCAATTAACTTTCTATTTTGGCACACAACTTTAACATCTTTCCACTTCCAGCAACCAAGAATTCATCCAAGAATATTCAAAAAGCTGCATATCAAAGAGAACCCATGTCAAAAACTTTTATGAAAAACCCAGGAATACAATTTAAAAATAATAATAAATTCAAATTCAAAGTACCATATTATCTTCTGTAGAGTTTGTCATTCAAATGAAGCACATTTTGGAAGTATCTCCAAAATGGGTATCCAGGAAAAAGGAAGAGAGAGAAGTGGTCTCAAAGCCATAAACAAAAGAAGACATTTTGATTTATAAAACAAGAAGACACATGAAAATTTTAAAAAAAAATGAAAAAAGGAGAATCTTTGAGCTATTCACCAAAACCTTGCTCTGTAATAACACCAATAAATGGGCATCGTTACTGAGGAAGGTACACGTGAAAGAAAGAGACACTAAAGCCTGAAATCTGAATTGGCATTAATTAAGGATTCTCATGAATCTGTCTCATATCTTATTTGAATTTTTAACCTGTTTCAGTTTCTGCGAAGATTTTTCTTTTCTTTTTGTGGTAGTGGTGTAATTGAAGGGATTAAATCCAAAGCACAATGCCAAATTTTGTCCCCACCTTGTCCAATCGCCACTGTAAAAGTAGAGCTTATGACTTATATGCATAATGGGTAATGAGGGAGAGAACTCGTCTTATTCAAAACCACTGAGTCACAGTACACGACATATTTTCGTAGTTTCCTATGGATGCATTCACCAAGTGAAAAGGAAGAAAATTGGGTAAAAGTTAAAGGAGCGCTGAAAATAAAGTTTGTTATTCATCATTCTCACACAGTATGATTATCCACTAATGTTTTGTTGATTATGACCTGGTTTTCAGATTAAGGGTTACACGTTAAGTTTAATGTTCAACACCTAAATCCTCATATTAAAATGAGCAAGAAAAAGGTAAACTCTCATATTAAAATGAGCTAGAAAAAGGTGAAGTCTTCATATCAACGCTCATCAAATGATGTGTTTGTACATGTGATGTGCCTAGTAATATAGACTACAGGTATTTTTAGATAAATCCTTTTTATCAGAACTTCACTATTTGACATTAGGGAAACTATTTTTAGTGCCCCTCTAGTATTGCTTATTTAGGTTCATAAGTGATTATTTTGAAATTTTTAAAAGGCTAGCCGGTTTGGTAAAACATGTAAAAATCACTTATTGTAAGTAATTGATGTGAGGGAAAGCAATTTTGGATTATGCGGAAATCAAATTTGGGAGGCGCTGAAATTTAATGAGATTTTCAAAATTCCAAAAATAATCCGAAATATTTTCACACTATTTCTTCTCCGTAGTCTTTCTCCTCCCTTCAGTCTTCACGCTCTCTCCAAGCCATAGGTCACTCTTCTCCTTCTCTTCCTTTTGTTCTTCAATTTTTGTTGTTGGATCAATTGAAACACTCTCAAGAAGCCACAAGACTCAAGTAAGAGACATATTAGGTTGATTTCTTATCAGTTTCATTCTTCCCTTTCTTTTTAATTCCTAGGGTTTTAATATTTTTTCTTACTTCCGTTCTACCATGCGCATATCTCAGAAGCAACCTGAGTTCACCACAAGGGAGTGGACTTGGATGTGAACCTTGCAGACCTCATTGGTTTCAAAGCAAAGACTATAAAATATACATGCATTGTATGCAATTATAAGATTAGATATATCTATGATTTCATTCTTTTGTGCTTATATCTATATACATGTCTTTGTTGAAAAAAGATGGCAAAGAAGCATGTGAAAAACCCTGCCTTATCACTACTAAGTTCTATTACCCAAATACTCAACCAAGTTGAAGCTTTTGTTTATTTTCTGAAATATTGATAATAGAAGTTTCTGTTTTGAGTGTGCGTTTTGGGATTCTAATTAAGGGTAGGCACTTAAAATAATGAACTGAGATGAAAACAAAAACTGAGCTGTGTATAATTTTAGGGTTTGGCATGTTTACGTATCAATAATAGGTATGGAAAGAAAGGGAATAATTTCCATTCCTAACTTCCCCCATGTTTACTTGCAATCATGAATGAAAAAATGTGTGGGTCATACCTCAAAATCCGTAATCACATCCTCTCAAAACCAAGAATTTGATCAACTAGAGGGAGTAGTTGATCCGATTCTCATTCTTTTTTTCCCTTATTACGTTTCAAAAATACCCTTACCACTTTACAATAATTTCAAAACACCCCAAAGACTAAATATTCAATGGCTATTTATTAATCACCGTTGGAAAAAAAACAAATTTTTTTCCCTTTTCACCTTGGTTGTTAGCCTGTACTTGTATTGCTATAAAATAAAGTTTTGTCAATTTTCTTTTTTACAAGTTACTTAGGTGAAAAATATATTTATATGTGCAGGGCATTTTAGTAATCAAATTAGTTTAGGTTCTGATTCATGAGAATTAGTAAACAATAACAATGGGATTCATTTATGTGTTGATTCCATATGGGTAGTAAACAACTTAATTGGAATGATTCTTCCCATATCGATTCATAACTTCCCCGATTCATTACTTCCCCCATTCCTAATAAGTAAAACGTCCCTTGAGTGGTGAACCGTATCATGTCCACACCTAATTCTAATAAATAAATCTTAAGGTATAAATTACTATGTGTGCCTATGTGTGTTTTCTGTAACAATGTTAAATTTTGGGGTCAATTAAATTGAACTGGATTTATGATGATTTTCGAAGTACAAGGTGTCAATGTCATTTCAAGTGCAGGCAGATTCACTCAATGATATGTATTACTTGAAATAGACTATATAGAATGAGTGTAGGACGATTCTATGATTTTACGGAATGGAACTTTTTAAGGTCTTTTGTAATTAGTAACATCCTTCAATTTTAGGCTTTCTAGACTTGTGAAATTAATGATAGCGAATTTCTAAGCAAGTGTAGGTGGTGATGGAATACATAAGGGCAAGTTGTCAACTTAAAAATATACAAAACCAGAATGCTCTTGTTCCAAATGGACCATTCTAAATCATGAAAAACACCAATTCTCCAGCTGTGGGAATCACAGAAACAAACAGCAGAAGGAGGGGAGACAAAATGGACCAACAAAAATAAAAGAAGATGAGCACCGATGATCTTGGAAGCCAAACCTTTTTTCTTCTTGGAAAGTGGAACCCAAACTTGATTTGATCCTTGGATTTGTAAGAAAGCATTAATGAAACCCAAACTTCAAAAACAAGTGTTTTTCTTGGTAACTTGGGGTTTTCGCAAAGACAAATATCATTATTAGCTTTCACCACTCATCTTCTTCAACTAAAAGTTACATGATTAAACCATACTACAACAAAAAAAACTCAAGCTACCGTGCACAAAGTTGCACTAGACACTAGTATCTAGCATGCAGTGCATTATCTCACGTATATATTTATATCAACCAAATGACTAAATGTTTAAAATACTGGCCGTATATATGGTGGATGGAGCAAGTCTGGGAGAGAACTTCTCCAACATCATGCCTTCTCAAGCCAATGATTCAGTGCTTCTAATAATTGATGAAAGTGCTTTAGAGCACTTCCGCACAATTGTGCCATGATAAAGGGTAAGGACAAGTAAGGGTAAACACTATTTATGTGAATAGTAACTGCCCTAGCAATTTTTTCCCATTGCTATGGCAATCCAAAGGCAATCACTATTTACATGAGATATGATGATAGGACTTGTATGGATTTTGGTGTAGGAAGTGAAGAACATGGCTAGGTATTTATAGAAAAAAAATTCCGAATTTTTTGATTTTTTTTGTTATTTAAATTGGATGTTGACGTCAACTTGCCCAGGCAAGTCTTGACTTCGGGCTTGCCCACTTTTTGCCATGAAAACTTCTCCTTTGTGGGGGTTGTTTTTGGAGCTTAGGCCCCCTTTTTGCCATAGCAAAAGGGGAGAGTTGGAAGTGCTCTTATGGTCTACAGTCTCTCTTTAGAATAGCTCAACCACCCTTGGGTCACGTTCAGTGACGAATCCAGAAATTTTTGTTGTTAGAGGCAAAATGTAGCAGTTTAAATCACTAACAGACTTGAAAATTTTATAAAGTTCATGCCTAAAGCAGACAACAATATTTTCTAACATGGATACTGAAAATTCCACAATAGAACTAAAAAGTCCAAAGCTCAATCCACTTCAAACATGGATGAATTATATATAAGAAACAAGAAGAAGAGCCAACGAAATTTTAGGAAATTTTGGTTGTTTTAGTAACATTTTCCAGCCATAAAATGGTGAAGTAACAAGGAGAAGAGACTAAAACAACTTGGAGATGAGAATGTTGGATGTTAGTAATTATGGTTGATTTAAGAGCATTTCCAGTAGCTAAGGCTGGACTCGGGCTTGGGGGGGGGGGGGGGGGGGGGGGGGGGTTGTCTGGGCCGAAAAGTGGTTTCCAGCAACAAAAGCAAGTCTAGGTAGATGGTGGGACATAGCAGACTGGAATGGCCCGAGCGCTGGCCCGAGGGTAAGGCTAATGTCACGTCAACGTTAGCCCTGTGTCCAAATTTTTTTTAATCTTCCACGTAGCGCGCGCTGGGCTCTTCGATCAGATTTTTTTTCAGCAATCCACTGATCACCTGGATAGGTGCTAGCGGCACAATGATGATCAACATAAACTCCTAAACCATCTATATGTTGGCCCAAAAAACAAATCTTTTTTTCTAAACAAAGAATATCTCCTACTCCTAACCTGGCAACAGTATTTCATCTTTTCTTTTTGTGCACTTTTATTAGTAAAATCAAGCAACAAAAGTTTGAGATACATTCACATTTTGTTTTTGCTAAAAAAATTATAGGATCAACCAATCCAGACTTCGAGCTAGACTCCCTCTCTCCTTTGGAAACCATATCAATGAGACATAGAAGTTCACATTCAATGCAAGTGGGTTAGATGATAAGGGCTACAAGGTTGGTCTTGCATTTCTTTCCTTTCCCTCCTCTAGTCCACCTAGTACTAGTTATGTAACTCCATTATGTTCAACATAATTTTTGGTGTCCTCCAACATTTCTTGTCATCATATCAGTAGAACCACTACGGAAGGAAGCCATTACAACAAATGAATCAAATTTATATTTCTCCATCACAACAAATGAATTAATTTTTAAAAATACAGGCATGTTGGCCAACGGAGTTTAATTTAATGAAAAAAACCTTTGATTTGCAGACCAGTGATCTCAACTCAAGTTATAAACCCCATCATGGTACCTCTGTAGTTTAGACGAATGTGACTATCAAATTGACATGCCATATACATTTCACAATATTAAAAATGATGAGCTTGTGAAAACTAAAATTGTGTGAATAATAGAAACAGCGAAATTGAGTGCTGTCAGAAGCAGTTTTATTTTTATTTTTTCATGTTTCCACTTGTGTGTGGGCTCCATCACTGGGCCGGGCGTGGGTTTGGGGTGGAATTGCCCTTCATGGAGCATGGGCTCCAAATAGCCCAGGCTATCTACTCTCATTAGAAACCCATTTTCTAATTTGAGCCTCAAAACAGCCATGGCCTGGGCCATTTGGCTCCCACTGGACAGACTCTTGGAGCATGAATGCTGAGCAAACCCGAATTGTATAGTGTGGAGAATCATGGTTGTATGCATGAATTTCATTCGGGCCTCGCTCGATTATATGGAGAATCATTACCTCAAACCAGATTTGTATTGTGTGTTTAAATACCAATATGTGTATTGTGTGTTGCCTGAGAGCGTTGACGCCAGTAAAAAAAAAAAAAGAATTTTAAAAATTTTAATTTTTTTATATTATAAGTACTTAATGAATAGTAATTGTCTTTGAATTGTCATGGTAATGGGTGAAAAAGACAAAAAACAAAAAAAATTAGGACAAATACTATTTACGTAAACAATAACTGCCCTTAACTATGGCAAATGAGTTGCACTCTCCATTGTAATTTGTAACATTTTCAAAGGAGAAGTGCATTTATGCAAGCACTAGGGGGGGCAATGGCAAAGCATACAAACCTAAGTCAAAATAATTAATTGCCCAAAAACAAGTCAACATGAATGAACAGAAAAGACAAGGTTAGTTTCGTCACTTCATCAAATCTAACCGAACAAAAAGTTACAAACTTCAATCAACCAATCTCTACCGTCCCTTCTCATTTTAATCAACGGCTGTTGATCTCGATCCGCGTACTTCAGCCCATTGGCTCAGATTCAAATCCCAGCGACTATAAATACCCAAAACGCGTCTCAGTTCTGCTCTATAGCACCAAACACTTTGTTTCTCCCCATTGCTCCTAATTCTTTTCCTCTTTTTCATTCTCCCTCTCTCTCTAATCTGTTCCTGGAAGTTCATCAATGGCGGGTCGAGGCAAGGCTATAGGATCCGGGGCCGCGAAAAAGGCCACTTCTCGGTCGAGCAAGGCAGGTCTGCAATTCCCGGTCGGTCGTATCGCCCGGTTCTTGAAAGCAGGAAAGTACGCCGAGCGAGTCGGTGCTGGAGCTCCGGTCTACCTCGCCGCGGTCCTTGAATACCTTGCCGCTGAGGTATACTCCTCTTTCAACCTCTTTCTCCCTCTATTTGCACGTGCATGAATATCTCTCTCTTCCCATTTTGTAAATCTAGGGTTAGGGTTTCGAATTGGGAATAAGATTGTTTCGTAAATTTGTATGAGTGTGGAAATTGCTTAATTGAACATTAAGAAAACTGTGAAAAGGAGGTAATTTTGCTTCAACTGGTCGTATCGAGCCAATGTTAAGATCTTGGATCTAGTTTGTTTCCTAAATAATTTTTATTTATTTATTATTTTTTGGTTAACCAATTTGATTATTTCTTTCTTTAAAATACGGGGCTTTGAATTGAATTCGATTTCATTGTCTAGTAATTTTCAAGTTATGATATGAATGTTTCTGTCTAATATTGAGAAATCTTGGATTTTTTAAATTGCTTCTTTTTTTTTCTTCTTTTTTTTTTATATAATTTTTTTTTTTATAAAAATCTTTTTGGCTAATAGCACTGAAAATCTTTCAACTGGTCGAATAGGGTTGAATTAATATTGGGCCTCTGCATTTGAACTGTTTTATTCTTGTTCGAATCTTCATTTTAAGGTATGAGGCATATTTGTGGAATTGGTGTTTTGGGTGAGTCATAGGAATGAAAAATTAGTGTTGGTTCTTGGATGTGTTTTCACTTCCATTTTAGATATCAACGCTATTGAATTGGTGTGTCCTTCCAAATTAGGATATTTTCTTGGTAAAGGTATGGTTGTGTGTGTTAATTGATTTCTGTCCACAAGTTGAGGCTTTTATTCTAATGTTGTTTAATTCTGTTTGATTTTACAGGTTCTGGAATTGGCTGGTAATGCAGCAAGAGACAACAAGAAGACTCGAATTGTGCCACGCCACATTCAGCTTGCTGTGCGTAATGATGAGGAGCTCAGCAAGCTTCTTGGTGATGTTACAATTGCTAATGGTGGTGTCATGCCCAACATTCACAACCTTCTGCTCCCAAAGAAGGCTGGGACCTCATCCAAGAACGTAGGCGGTGATGATGACTCTTAAATTTGAAGAGAAATGCCAATGGGGGGTCAATGTGCTTGATTCAGATTTAGTTTCCTCTAGTAGGTTCAAGTAGGTTATTGAGTCTCTGTTTCTGGAATTGTAGTTGGGGTAGAGTTAGGGTTGTAGGTAGTAGTGTTTGTGAATATAATCATCTTCTACTAGCTTCTTAATAGAAGAGATTGTGGGAACTTCTTTTGCTTCCTTTTTTATATTTTTGGGCCTTTATTTTTTGAACGTGTTCTTTGTGGGTTTAAATACTTAATGACAGTGCTTCAATATTTGAGCATCATATGATTCTTCTGCTATGTACTGTTTTCTGATCTTTCACTCTTTCATTATGTGTTGAACACTTGGAGATCCTTTTCCCCCAATATATGCTTAGAAAATGTTCACTCTTTCATTATGTGTTCAACACTTGGAGAAATGGGGAATTTGTTGCTTTCAAACTATTGAAGGAAACAAAATTGACATTATGCAAATTGTGAGAGGTTCAAAGAGCAAGAGGCAGATCCTTTTCCCCCAATATATTCTTAGAAAATGTTTTCACTCTACGGTTAACCTTTGGGTAAGAAAACTATGAGTTCTGATGTTTATTTTGCTATGAAAGCGACCTCGGCCGAAGTTGGTTATGTTGGTAGGTAATTTAGTTATGTTATTCCTTATCCACACATGTTACCTTTAACTTCATTTATTTTGAGAAACGAAATATAATTGCATCATCTATTTATCCTATATGACAAGAATTGCGGTACAAGTGCAATAAGCTTCACTACAACTCATGTTGTCTAACACTAGTTGAGCCTCTTCCACCTCCACCCATGTGGGCAGAGGTTTGAAATTCCTATGCACCCAATGAATTTTTGTGTATACTCCCCTTCCGCAATCACTTGTACTAAAAAATAAAAACCACACTGAATTGTGGGAGAATATGGCAACTAAAGGGACTATGATATAGACCCCAATATATTGTTTGGTCCTACGTCTTGCAGTTACTCTACCGTCCTTGACAAAAATAAAAATAAAAACTATGGAAAGCCAGAATTATGTCTACCAAATTGTACTGAAACACCACTTATGCAAAGCCTGGTAGAGTAGAGAGAGTTGCCCTGCGTGTCTGATGATCAGTTTAATATCCTACTCCAATTGGATTCACAATTTGAAAAATTAATAAATGATATTGAAACGGATTATTCTGAATTGAAATACAAGTTACCATGGCTGATTATGTCAATCAGCAAAATCTCAAAAATGACGGTAGACTGCTTGTTAGTATTGTTATAAATGACGCCACTGTTCGGACTGGCAGAGTCACAAAAATGCAATTATATATTAATCTATGACCACATCACTCGTACAAATTCATATGTAGCTCAAAATTCCAGTTACATGAAAAGTCGCATTACATCAGGTCCACACTTCTTTGGAGGGCCGGACATCAGTTGCGCAGCCTCATTCCTGCAAAATCACAGAAACATGCAGACTGGAGTATGCAAGTTTCATAGCACCAAGAAGTACACACTTTTAAGCTCAGAAATAAGCAAAAAGACCTAGACATAAAACGAAGCTAATAATTGATCAACACCTACCTATTCAACGCTTACGCTCAGCCCGCCACTTGAATACAGGTTTGGATGTTGGGCAGACAATCTCATCTTCCCGCAATTTGCGTTTTCTACCCTTTTTCTGTTAATTTAGATGGAATTTTTTTTCAACATTTCCATGCACAACAAAAGAACAAGATGTACGAAAAAGAAATTTGGATGTCAATACCTGTAATTCCTTCTGCATTGCCATATCCGTATAGATTTTCTCCAACTCATTGACTCTATTCCTCCTTGCTTCTAGCTCTCTGTAGGAAGCAGCTGTTTTCCTGCACATTGAAGACGAGAATATAAGACTTAACCAAAAGACTAATATTGTTCTACAAGAATTCAGCACGACAACGGAAACAGGAAGGAAGAAGCGTGCATCACTCCACCAATTGAAAGGTAGCATACCATGATATTGTAGAAATTTAAGGATAATAAGAATTTCTTAAAGCATGAGTGAGCTACCTAGGATTCAGGACAAAAATGGAAACAGGAAGGAAGAAGTGTGCATCACATCCACCATTGAAAAGTAGATTACCATGATATTTAAGAAATTGAAGGATAACAAGAATTTCTTAAAGCATGAGTCAGCTACCTAGAATTCAGGAGATAAAATGGCATAGAAGAAAAGAAAACTTAAGATATCATGATAACAAAAAAATTTAAGAGAGATTATTACACTACCAAATTTCTCAACTCCAACTAGCACCTGATAGTAGGGCCTCAAACCAACTTGTTTAAATTTTTAAAATCAAACTTGAAAAATCCAGCCTATAATCAGGTCTTTTCCACGTAATGCGGCTGGAGATGCAAAAGAATTGGATTGTGGTTGACATAACAGCAAAGGGCAGTTCATCCCATTTGTTAAAAATACAGAAAACTTCAGCAATCTAGTTGTGACCAATAAGATTCGCTTATCCTCTCAGGTCAATTAACGGACTGACAAATAACAATAACAACTATAAAAAGCCAAATTGCATCCATTGAACTAGATATTAAGAGAATAGTTTTGCTTTAAACCTTTCCATTATGATGAAGTTTCTAAGTCCTATTCATATTCTGAGGGATTAATGGATTTGTCTCACAAAGTAATGTTATGGCGTTTGAAAAAAAAAAAAGAACAAACCAATCAGTGCACAGTTAACCCTTGATTGAAAAATATGCCAAAATTCTATCAACCAAATCAAAAGGCATTTGTTTATACAATACTGTAATGCACAGACATTCATAATAGATTCTTAAACTGATAAAAATCAACAGACCACCTTCAATAATAAACATAACTCATCAATCTGTCTCCTAACACTGAAAACTTTGTTTGTACCTTTTTATATGTACAGGAATGTCCTCAGAAGCAGGCATAGTTCCACTTTTTGAACGTGAATGAATTTCTTTAGCCTCCTCCCTACAAACAAAAGGAAATAACAAGATAAGATATATTTGAAAAAAAAAAAGTTCAAAAACAATATATTTGGCAAAACGGGTGTAAATGAAACATGTAGTGTCTGACTGTAATTAGGCCAAACCTCAAGGGGTGTAATTGAAAGTCTCCCTAAAAATAACAAGAAACAGAAAATGGTCTCTCCAACATATCTAAGTCTGGTTACAACTAACAACAACAATAAGAAAAACTAAAACTTTAAAAGGCAATCCACTTATTCAGATATAATTTTGATTTTGCAAAGACAGAAAAGGCGGATGAAGCTCAAACCTGTCTTCAGCAAAGTAAACGTGTCTACTTGAAGGCCGATTATCAAGAGAGTGGAGTGTCGCAGTCAACTTTTCAATTTTCTGCATTGGATAACAGCATAATTATAATCAACAGGGTAAACTAAAAAAACCACTTGATAAACCATAGCTTCTTGGTAACAGTATTAATAACCTTTTTCTCACTCTGAACTTTCTGAAGTACGTATCCAATATCTTGGGTCTTCATAAGCAAGAGCTCTTCTGGAGTGTACTTGTTTGCTTGACTCCTGTAGCAACAAGCTATGTCATTTGAGAAGCAAGTGCCAAAGAAAAATGATAAAGAAGCATTATACAAGAGTCCTATGTTACTCTAATTTATGGACTCCATCAACAGTTCGAGTCTTGATCATCTTGAAGTAGAACTCATCTGGGTTTCTAAAGGCCGCTTTCTCCTTCAGTCTCTGTTGAGTGAAAAGGCAGATGAGACATAGTTGGAAGTTATATTACACGATTATTGACAAATGATGAAATCCAAGGAGACAAGCAACAAAGTCACCACAATTTTACCCGTAAAGTCTCCTCCTTCTTGTGATATGCTTTTGCACGCTCAACATAGTCTTTGTGCTTTTCAAGAAGCCCAAATTTTTTCCTCGATTCCCTAACAAAAAATTAAACAAAAAAAATACATAATTCCCATGATCTGATGCAAAACAACATTATCAACAGCAAAGGGTATGTGGTTGCTCACGGTTGAGCTCGTTCCTTGTGAGCCCGCCTGCTAATAGCATTCCTTAGGGACGACATGCTGAAAAATATGAAGCAACAACCACAAATCAACTGCCAAGGTAGCAAAAAGACTCAGTTTTAGTTTGCCAGCGTGCAGACGTTCGGTATCAATTAAGCTATGGAATTGCAGGTACAAAAAAAAACATATAACCATCTCCAGATAGACTGCACGAAAATTCTATAATTACAGTGCGTTTGGATGGAGGGAAAGGAATGAATGAAATTCTATAATTAAAAATGTTGAAGAACAGTAACATTTATTCTTGGGTAATTTCCAAATATCAATCTTTACAAGTCAAGTCTACAAATTGAATCAAAACCCTAACTTTGAGCAGCAACTTGCTCGTTAAAATTGAACAATACAAAAGATAAATAATCAAAAAATCAAAGTGACCAAACCTTAACGATGTCGAGTTGGTATTCTATTCCTTAACTGCCCAACAGAATTCCAAAGCCCTCCTTCGATGGTGAGATTACAGCGCGAGCAAAACCAAAGACGGAAAGCTGGACTTGGAACACAGAGACTAAAACCCTAGAGAAACCTTATTTGAACCCTGAACTAAACAGAAGAACGCTCTATGGTGGTTACGTAGAAGAACTTGAGTGAAACGGGCTTATACCCTTTCTCTCTGTCTCACGTGAGCCTAAGCCAAAATCCCTAATTTTATTTTATTTTTGTTGCAAAATATTTAGAGTACAGGAATATAGTGCCTGTTAATTTATTAATTAGATATTTGTATTTCCACCCTTATAAGTACTCCATCTACAGCCATTAAATTAACCGAGCGGCTATACCATTGACATATGGTTTTTTACACACAAAAAAATACTATCGCGGAACGGCTATACTAGTTTTATCTAATTTTTTTTAAAAAAACAAATAGTATCGCCGACCGGCTATACTCGTTTTTAAAAAAAATTACTTAAAGAAATAGTATAGCCGCGCAGCTACACACTGGTTTTTTTAATTTTAAAAAAATGAAATAGTATCGCTGCGCGGCTATACTTTTTTTTTTCCTAATTTTTTAAAAAGAAACAGTATAGCCGAATGGTTACATTGGGGTTTTCCAATTGTTTACCTACTAAATAATATACTTTGTTAAAAATTGACCCCAAAAAACACTCTGTTAAAAAAAATTAGGAAAAAAAGAGTATAGCCTTTCGGCTATATTATTTCTTTTAAAAAATATTGGAAAATCGAGTATAGCCGCCCGGCCATACTATTTCTTTATAATAATAAAAAATAAGATAAAACGTAGCATAGCCAAGCGGCTAAACTATTTCTGTTAAAAAAAAATTAGAAAAAAGCTTATGGCCGCCTGGTTATACTATTTTTAAAATAAAAATTGGAAAAACTGCGTATAGTCGACCGGCTATACTATTTCTTTATATTAAAAAAATTAGATTAGATGCTTATAGCCGTGCGGCGTACTATTTTTTTTAAAAATCGTCGTATAGCCGACCGGCGATACTACATTTTATTCAATGGTATAGCCGCACGGCTATACGAATAAAATACATACATGTTTTTTTTGGCAAATTACAACTTTAAAGTTCTGCCACTATATAATATTTTAATATATATTATTTGTATTCAATAATATGTGATAATTATGTGTATAATATGTGAAGTTGGCAAAATTGCATATAGCTATTTCTTTTTTTTACAAAGTAGAAAAAAACTAGTATAGCCGGATAGTATTTCTTTATATATAAAAAAATTAGATAAAACGCATATAGCGGTGCGGCTATACTATATAAATACATTATATTTCAATGGTATAGCCATATGGTATAAATACATTTTTTAAAAGCGAACGTTCAATACTTGTATTGAACATGTACGTACATATTAAAGTATAAACTAATGCAACTAGGAGGGTCCTTTTTTTATATTTGTTTTTATAGGCGAGCGGCTATACCATTGACATATAATGTTTTTAAATAGTATAGCCCCCCGGCTATACTATAGTTTTTTTACGTTCTTTTTTACTTCTTTAAAAAAAAAAAAAGAAATTCACTAGCTATACTGGGTCTAAACTATGCTAGGCTTCATGCTCCAAACTTAGCTCAATCTCTAGAGTTGATGTTGAGAGGGAAACAATCTCTAGAGTTGATGTTGAGTTGATGTTGAGAGAGAAACTATAACTCCCCCCTAATGACCAAACTATTCAGCATCTTATTTCAATTGAAAAGTGGTTGGAGTAGCTAAAAAGTAATTGCCAATTTAAAATATTGAATTTAAAATAGATAATAGAAAGTAAATTTTTTTGGCCATTTTTGTTTTAACCATGTTAGCTAAAATAGGATTATAATAACAAATCATAAATTTCATTCCTGGCAATAAGATGAACAATTCTATAGATCTCAAACTACCTTGCTACACCTCTACTCCAAAAAGGTCAAAATTATGAACAAAATATAACAAAGAATCATGGGTGGAAAGAAAAAAAGAATCACTATATCTAAATGGCTCCTGCGCATGTTGTGGTTTTTTAAGGCAATAGTATTGTTTTCTAATAATTTCATTCTCAACAGGACACCAAATAACAATGAAGGCACTCCACCACTCAAGGAAATGTACGCCTTATGAATAGGACGAGCAGGCACAATTCTGTATGGTATTGGCTTTGTACAACACTAAACATGTCGTCCGCCTGATTAACAGGGAGACATTGATGCACACGGCCAGCCATGAATGGAGGTGGAACATCATCAGAGGTACCTTCAAAAGTGACCGTAGGTTTTATCTAGTGAAATTCCACCTTGAAGAGAGGGCATAGGCCAACTCCAACTCCTTTTTCACTATTCCTTCTGTGAAATCATTGGCCACAGATGACATCTAGAAAAGAACCGAGCAGGCATTTTGTTGTTGAGATTCTGTGACGGCCACCTGAGTAAATGCCAAGAGAAAAACTTCTTAAATACTAAATCAAAATATCCTTGACTTTCTTTGTTCTAAGTAAATTACACACGCACCCGCATGGATTGAACCTCTGACATCACCCTACCCTTGTTTTAAAGAGGAAGGGGGAAGAGGTAACACTAGGCCCAAAGTTCATTGGCAATATCTACGACTATCACATATTGATAAATGATCTACACAAGTATATACAACACATGAGAGAGATATTCTTTCTTCAACCAGGTTTAGAAATTTCCATACCTTCTCGAAATGAAATCTATTAACTTTCATCATCTGAGCTAGAATTATCCATTCGTCGATCTTGGATTGCCGGGAAAAGCCGCTTATGGAGATCAGGAGAAGGAGGCTGGCGAAGATTGGAGGCAGATGGTGTTGTTGGAGGCTGACGGGGATCAGAGGAAGGTGCTTCCTTTTTTTGAACATTGGTTGACTTTTTCGGTGCCAATCTTACCTCTCTGCATGCCTTATCTATGATTAGTAAAAAATCCCGAACAATAACAAACAATCTTAAACCCTCATCCTTCCCTGCTTTCCCATGGAAGTAGTCACCAGTGCTCTTCACCAGAGCCATGATTCTCTTTTCTTCCTCGAGGAGACCTGTGATATCAACCTCAGCATTCTGCACAAAACTCTTCAGTGTTTCATGGAACTCACTATCTTCCCCTGAATTTTTCATGTCTGAGTTCAGGAAGTCTCTGGTTTTTACGAGTGCATGACCAAGTTTAGTAACAGTTCCTGTTAAGTTTTCAGCATCCAAAACGGACGCTTTTTTGACATTCTCAAGTTCATTGCTTAAACCTGAAACTTTCTGAAGACCAAGACTGCGAAAGTGCTCTTCGGTTTCCTGGGAAGTTTCCTCAAGGAGATCATCTGATTTGATGCTAGAGAAACTCCTGCTCTCTTTTGCTGCACGAGCAGCTCTGACACCCTCAGAGCGGATTATTTCCTGAACAACAAAGTGCAAAAGGGTTGTCTTGCCATCTATTCCTTTTACATCAGATAATTTCAAGAGCGTGTCAAGTTTGAATGCTTGTGCACCACCACGAAATGTTCCATCATTCATGCGATTGCCAGTTTTAAGAACAGCTTCTAAAAGCTTGAGGAAAAGCCGGCTGCTTCTTAGTTCCTTACAAGCAACCTGCCATAGACATGGATATGATTTAGATATTCTTGAGTGCAAGGTTTCAAGATATGGACCAGAAGTTACCGGCAGACAACGTCAAGCACAGAAACAAAATGATAGGTTACAACAACATGAAGCTGTGCCATTTGAATGAAAACTGGCAGACATTTTTATATATGCTGTACAAGTACATTCGTATATTTCTTCATGACACATTATGTCCATGAGTCTCCCCTATATGCAGATAGGTACCATATTTCATGGCCCATACAGGACAGTATGGTCTAGGCCAGACAAGCCTTCATCTTTCCTGATAAGACTAAGCTTAAGGTATCTAATAGAGAGTTTTGTTATGCTATTATCCTCTGCTTCCACATGTGAATCTCAGTAGCAATATTAGAAAATTGAAATTTGAAGAAACTAGTCGTTGCAAAAAGTGATGAAAACTTGAAAACTAAGCATAATGAACAAAATATTTGTCGAAATTTTCAATCTCTTAAACTATTCCAGCTAAGAGTTGGAGTAGAAGTCATGGAACATTTATCATTAAAGGCTTGTAGACAGATGAAAATGCAAGAATTGGAGTACAAATGCCGCCAGAAATGAAACTGACCATGGGCTGCCACTCTGGGAAGTTCTTAACATAGGTGGATAGTGGCAACCACTCCCCATATTGTACTTTGCCATCATGGCATCATTTTTTCCTTGTTGCATCAAACTCTATTCATGCTATTTCAACTGTACATTTTCCCTTTGTGCATTGGCATTTGGCTCTTTATCGGTTCATGTTTGTGAACCAGCGCTGTGTATTCTTCATCATCTGATGATGATTTACACAGCTGAAAAACACTGTCTTGCGAAGGATATCAGCATTGGATGCTAGCTTAGCATATATATGCACCAAGTTATATGTTTATAATAGTTGTATAAGCATAATTCAGGTCACTACATTGGTCTTTTCAATATTTGCTGAACTAATAGAAGTTAACCTGAGATACCCAAAAAGCTGGGTAGAAGAGTATGAATCAAATCATATATGGCATGCAATTCAGAAACTCAGTCTTTACCTCTAAGGTTGCGAAGGACTCCTTAAGGGTGGTGACCTCTTCCTGAAGAGTGCACATAAAAAGTAATGCTTCCAATCGCTTAAAAGCAAATGGAATCTCAATCAAGGCTTTTAGGAACCGCTCAGCAGGCCCAAGTTGAGAAAGTTGACCATTGAACAGTCTAAGCTTTAGTTCTTCTTCTTGTGTAGGTGCCATCTTCAGCAAAGTTTGTAGGAATTCTGAGGGAAGCTCATTTCCTGATTCAACTAAGAAAGATTACAATATGCTTCTCATGCAAGGAAAAAAAAACACATGCACTGGATCATCTTTTATTTTAGCTTTCTTTACACATTATTCTATTACTCAGACAAGATTTTCGCTCAAGAATTTTCAGAAAAAGTTCCAAAGTAATTATTAGGTTTTTTGAGAAACATAGAGTTTAATTAGAAGTTTAGAACAATTACAAGGCTTTTTTTTTTTAAATCACCAATACCCCTGACATATTGCCCCATAATCAAAGTGGTCCCTGAACTTTCAATTGCATCAATGCAACCCTCAAACTCTGGTACCATGCACCAATGAGGCACCAACATCTGATTCTTCAGCTTCTGTCCAAATTGATCACATGGAAAGCAGATGACTAAATTTTAGGGGTATTTTTCACTTATGGGTTTCAACACAGTACTTTTGAGTTTTAGTGGTTTGGTAGTTTATCTAGTTTCTGCAGTATTTTGATAACGTGAATAACTTCATTCAGTTTTATTGTTGCGTTTAGTATATTAGAATACTTGTTGATTGTGTGTGAGCGCAGAAGGAGAAAGAGAAGAGAGAAAAAGGGAGACAGAGGAGGAGAGAGAAAATGCTTTTTAATCTATAATTTATGGTCTAATGCACCATTCTACCTTGAAAGTGCACACTTTCAACAGAAAAACCAATGGATCAGAAATCAGGGGATACATTGATGCACAGTACCTGAGTTTGGGAGACACATTGATGCAATTGACAGTTCAGAGTCCAATTTGATTGTTGGTAGGGACATTGGTTATAAAAATCCTAAGCACGAGCACTAGGTGCATCTACCACTTGAACTTCCCTAAGTCCTCAAACTTCATAAAAGTACTAAATGCAAGTTTCCTTCTAGAAAAATAAAGAAAGTACACCATATATCCCTTTTTCTAATACATTTCCATTTTGACACACTGAAAAAAGAGGAAAGGAAAAATACTTGCATCTTTTCAATGCCATGGATAGAAAGAAGGAGATAAGTTACCTTCACGAATTGCATCACAGACTTCTTCTACGGTGACATTCAGTGCCCGCAAAAGAATTGATAGATTTTGTGCCTTTTTGGGATTAATAATTTGAATGAAATGGGGCGAAGGATCTTGGAATGTAGATTCTTTCTTGCGTTCATTTTTGTTTTTCTCAGCAGCATTATACCCAAACAGAGTTTCAATCATATTTTCATCGAACCTGTATAAGAATCATCATTGTATTACTATTCAGAGGCTTATAATTTCTAATGATTCATGGATCACAAAGAAGAAAATGAAGAAAACTGCAACTTACTGGAAAGATCCTGATTTAATCTGATGCCAAACCATTGAATGATCAGGGTTTGCTAGAACCTTATCCCAAAAAAATGGCTTCAGCTTGGTTTTAGTAGCATCACCTTCAGCATCAGATCCACCTACCTCACCAGAAGCAGCATTTGATGGACGTTTTGGTGCAAGAGGTGGAGGTCGAGCTACCTTTGAACCAATAGGCATTGATTGAGGTGGCCGAGGAGGAGGAACACCAATCTTTGGAGGGGGTGGGGGGGGAGGGCCAGGAGGTGCTGGAGGTGGTGGGGGAGGGCCTGCACTGCCCAATGGTTTCAAAGTGGGAGGTGGCACAGGAGGAGGAGGAGGAGGAGGAGGAGGACCATTCCTGCTGGGAGGAGGCTTAAAAGAAGAAGGTGGTTCAGGAGGGAGAGGATTTGCTCTGCCAGGAGGGGGCTTTAGAGTAGGCAGTCCAGTAGGAGGCCTTCCAGGAGGAGGTGGTACCAGTCCATTGATGTTGCTGGATGTATCAAATTTGGAAGCACCTCCAGTGGATCCTAATTCTGCAGTTTAATATGTGAAGTATTTAAAACATCAGACTCAATGTGAAAATTACTATTTAAAAATTAGGCCTTTCTGTGATGACTTGAGTTATTACCCAACGATTGATGGTCAAGCTTCTCTTCTTTCATTGAATTTCCCAAAACGTGAGACTTGTACGAAGAACCTGAAACATTAAAACTTTCAGAGATATATAGAATTGAAATGGTTCAAACAACTAAAGATAACAGAAACATGATATTAGAGAATTATACCACTAGAATCAGTTAAACTCAGGCTAAGGAGGGGCCTCTCATCATTTTGTCCATCTTTTTTCCCAGTCCTACAGATTTTAGTACAGCATAAAAAGAGCACTGCTGCAACAACAAGAGTCACTGATGCAGTAACAACAACAGCAATGACAATTTTTTTACGATCATCTCGTCCTTTATCTTTCTGTACATTTAAACCAGCATCTGGCTCTGAAGCTTGCACAGTCGAATTTTTGGAATTGGAAGGAAAAAATGATGCAGCAGGGCGCCTAGACCCAGGAGTTTGAGAAGTGGAAGGTGTGGGAGCAGCGGATGGTACTGGACTGAGTTGAAGAGATCCTGCTGCAGGGGCTGGAGAAGGTACCTCAGCAGCGCTCCGACGCAATTCACTGCCCAAATTCCTTCTTGGAACATAAGGCCTGGGAAATAGGGACTCAATATACTTGGTATACCATATCTTAGAGGCACCCTCTTCTCCAGAGACACGGGATAGGAGACCATGCCTTAAACAATCTGAAAGAGTTTGTTTTACCTCAGGATGCAGGACACTAATAAGCTTCTGATATCTTTCTTTTCCCGATGACTTTCTTTTTGAACTAATTTCATCTGTGCCACCAGATGTTTCCTCTTCTAACCATAAGTGAAGATGTTCAATAGCTTCTGTCAAATGGACCAAATCCACCTGGCAACTTATCCATAACAGCTGTGCCTGTAAACCACAGAATTTACAAATTTTAATGTCTACTTTTGCAAAAACAAGCATATAACAGAGTTAATGAAGAATAAGAAACTTCATTGGTGAAAAGTGAAAGCTCAAATACATCAAAATATCATTTCTCATATAAGTTTTTTCAATTCTGTTTTGGCCTTTTTTATCTTCAATAGATATACAACTTTGTTAGAATTATCAAGATATCGCTTTGTCAAATACTACTTCTGGTTTTCAAATAAGTTGTGCACAAACATCTTAGTAAAATTAACAAAATCAAAATCCATTTCAGTACAAGAAAATAGCTTTGTGCCTTTAATACTTCATAAGCTCCAAACATACTTCCACGAACTAAAAAGCTTTAGATTATTTAACTAATTTTCGGATCTACTGTTCGGTCCAGATATATGATATGATGCTAATGAAATAAGAGCAGAGAGGCGTACTACAGAAATCCCCATATAAGATATGGTTTTGATACAAATTTAAAACGAATAACATTAATATGAACAAATTTATCATATAAGATATACCCCACTCATATGATAAGGTATCTTACTGAAACAAAAAGATGTTATATAGTCTCTTACCATGTCCCCATCAATCTTTCCAGTTGCTGGATCAACAAGTTGACTGAGAAACACTTCCTCTGTGATTTTCCTCTCCTCTGAGCTTATTGATGTTGAAGCACATAGCAGAATAACCAAAACAATGAAACGGCTTGTCCTCATAAGACCTATTTGTTGTTGAATTGTCATTCCAAACGTTTAATATCCTTCTCATTTCATCAATGCCTAAACCTCTCATAGCCAAAACCCTAGAACAGCTTCATCACGCAAAACCACACAAAAGCTTCTAACTTTCAAGATTTGGCACCAACCCAATTCAATTTTCCTTAAGAAAACACCTATTATATCCCAATTTCCACCATATATAAGAAAATCTTCACATACCCACGAAAGTTTTTCTGATGAGAAGTTGAACTCTGAATACAACAGAAAGAATTGAAGAAAACTTTCCCCAAAGCTGCCAAAATATTGAACCAAATCACCTGCAACACAAAACCTTCGAAGGCTCCTCGTGTGAAAACCTTTCAATGCGTCTTCGATTCTGACCAGATCCACCGAATGAGCTTAAGAAATGTCAGCTGTTAAATTTGTATACAAAACATTGGCGGTATTGACCGGAACCTGTCGAAAAGGTGAAATTTTTCTTCAGAACGTTTCGTCTCAACGCTGTCAAGGGAATGACTATGTTTCCTGTCTCTTTCCTTTTGGTTTTTTTTTTTTTTTTTTTTTGGCTCTATAAAAAAAAATTAATCTCGTATTATTATTATTTTTTAAAACTCCCAATTGTACCCAGTATGTTGTTTGTGTCCTAATGGAATATTTGCAACACAAAACAGACGTGAGATGTTGGCTAATCATTGTTTTATCCACTAAATTACACTGCAACGGTAACATGCATTTTATTTCATAAACTTTTTTTTTTCTTTTTCTTGTACAAAGAAAATTAAAACGCTTTTTGTGACTATAAATGAAAATCATCTTCAATCCAAAACTATTCTAAAATTGAGACCTGAATGTAACCTATATAAAATCAACACCAATTAGAGAATATAAATATTTTTATTCTTATTTTCCTAGTCTTTTCTTCTATAGGAACTAACAAATCATAAGCAGATTGAAATTAATTTGAAAAACCAAAATATTATGTGCCCAATTGACCAATTTAAATTTTAAAAACCCAAGTCATCGACCAAACTCCGATCCTACACCAAAGCCAAAAGTCGAAGAGAAAAAGAGGATAAGACCTTGAAGTCGATCAGCGATATAGGAGTACTCCGCCGGGAAGCTACACCTAAACTAACTGTTACTTAGGCTAATAATTTTTTTTCCCAGAGAAAATAATCAAGTTTCAATAATGTACTAATACAAATATAGTAAATATTTAAAAGGAAAATGAAATGTGCACTATAAATATGAGTTCTTGCTGAGGAGGAGTGTAGGATGCAATTTTTAAATGCAAATAAAAATTATTTCAAAAACAAAAACTTGAAATCTAACTATGATAATATAAGAGGATCAGAAATGTATCTCAAAGACAAAATAACCTTAATAACCAAACCTTTCTTTTCCGTTCTTGTTGTGCTATCCAATCACCTACGCGCATTTGATCTTCATCTTTCTTTTCATCACTCAGTTGTCTAAGTCACCGACGTTGTCATCATTGTTGGAGAGAATAGACGTTTACAGTAAGTTTTGAGGAAGAATAATGCTAGGTCACATGATTCTCGATGCGTGTGGAACATTTTTTTACCGTTGATGTTTGTAGAACATTTTTTACTGTTGATGCATGTACATATTTTTGGGTTTTTATTACAAATGGTCCCTGAGATTTGCCAAATTATTACTTTTGATCATTTATGTTTTTTTTTTCTGACATTATTGATCCCTTATGTTATACCTCATAAGTCAATTTGGTATTGCCATTAGGTTCCTTCAAAATTTTCCGTTAGATTGCTGACATGGACGCCACGTGGATTAAACAATGTTTTAAACATTTTGGGTTTTATCACAAATGGTCCTTGAGGTTTGCGAAATTATCACATTTGGTTCTTTATGTTTTTTTGTTGTTGACATTATTGGTCCTTATATTTTTTTAAAAATAGTTTAACATTTAAAATCTTTTAGAAAAAATTTAATTAAAAAAAAAGAGAAAATGTTCAATACATAATTTGTTTTTTAATTCAAATCCACTTGGCATGTTATTATTGGACATGTAGCCATATACATGTTACGTCAAATCCGTTAAATTCTGTTGAAATTTCTATTAAATTGATGAAAATTTCAATAGAACCTCATGGATTGACGTGTCATGTATGTGGAGCCTACATGTCCAATAATAACATGCCAAGTGGATTTTAAAAAAATGTATGTTTTGAAAATTTTCTCTCTTTTTTTAAGAAAAATTTTAAAAAGATTTTAAATGTTAAACTATTTTTTTTAAAAACATTTCTTCATTTAGATCCACTTGACATTTTCTCATTGACTATGTGTGCACCACATATGTGTCATGTCAGCAATTTAACAAAAAAAATTAACGAAATCTCATGGTGGGATCAAATTGATGAGTGAGGTGTAACATAAGGACCAATAATGTCAGAAAAAAAAAATATAAAGGACCAAATGTGATAATTTCACAAACCTCAGGAACCATTTGTGATAAAACCCAAAATATTTAAAACATTGTTTAATCCACGTGGCATCCATATCAGCAATCTAACGGAAAATTTTGATAGAACGTGATGGTGGGATCAAATTGATGTGTAAGGTGTAACATAAGGGATCA
This sequence comes from Prunus salicina, assembly GCA_020226455.1. NCBI lineage: Eukaryota > Viridiplantae > Streptophyta > Magnoliopsida > Rosales > Rosaceae > Prunus > Prunus salicina. The sequence goes on along the minus strand of CM035345.1, from coordinate 14,323,165 downwards.
ATAATGTCAGAAAAAACATAAAGGACCAAAGGTGATAATTTGGCAAACATCAGGGACCATTTGTGATAAAAAGCCTATATTTTTAATCGTTGATATATGTAGGGTATTCTTGACCGTCCATGCATGTGTGCTGGGACAATTTTTCATAGCGCAGCTCTTTGAGTTGTCACCCTTTTCTTTGTTGCTTCATATTATATTTATTTACAATTTTGTGAAAGAAAAAAGAAATGGAATGTGTCGTTGTTCTGAATCTGAAGCATGACCAAAAGTTTGGACAACGTGTTGTGAATAGCTATCGAGAAGGCCAAGAAGTTTGGCAGCAGGGCAGCCATTGACCCTTTCTTTCAATTTAACTTGTTGCCAATTCTTTAAGTTAGGCTGCCGACTTCCATATTCGTTCTTCTTGGTATTTTATATATGCATGTTTACGATTTTCTTTCTATCTTTTTTCTTCTTTTTTTTTTTCTGTGCAGAACTTGACAATGGAAGAGAAACACACTCCTGGAAGCAAACGAAGGAGCATGTTGTACTGTCACGCTTAAGCGCGAGTCTCGCCAAAGTCATTTTCAGCGACTCTGATTGGCATTTCTCTTGTTATTAAGTGATTTAATTACTTCATTTTTCATTTCTAACTATTAAAATGATTCAACAGATAACTTACTTTGTTCCACTTGCTGAATTTTATGTTCCAAGAGGACAATAATTGCCTTATCCTAGGTGGGATGAACCACAATTACTAGGTCACTTATTCTAGCATTGGCAGCACATGAGTAGCCCTGAACTTTCAAGATAACTGCACCTATATAGAAAAGCCGCCCTTTTCTGGCTGTGCCCCACTATCCAAAGTCCCTCCAGAATTTTCACTGGTTGGAAATTCAGCATCAATCATGAAGATACTAATCCTGCTTTAGGAAAAAGTAGCTCTACCAGATGCCAATACCATTTGCTGTAGCCTGCACTGCACAAAAGCTTCATTGTAATAAGTAGTCAAAAACTTAATGCCATAGTTGAAAAGAAATATATAAAAAGACTCTGCATGATATGGGGAGGAGGGGCAACATGACAGGAGAAGAGGCACCCAAGTCATGTAAGTATGTGACAAATATTCCTTTCACACAGCCTTTTGTGAATATATAAAAATTTATCTCAAAAGCAAAAGCACAAATTCACTACTGTACTTTGACAGCATAGAAAAGGTTAATTGCACCAAAACTCCATCATTGATCAAAGAAGTGCTTTTCCAGAAAAATTACTCTTGCTTCAAATGAACAGACCTGAAAAGGAAGTGTCTGACTGAGCTAGTTTAAATATGGCATGTCTTGACCACCACTCAACCCATCATGCCCTATAAAGATTCTTCCATGGATCAGATTCATTGAGTTTTTTTTTCTTCAAGGATGTCATGTGCTGATGAATTTATTTTTTCATGTGAACAGCAAGCCTGATGGTCAGTTTTCAATATGTTCTGCACAAGCAACAATCAATCCATGAGTTTCAAGGTTGAATGGACCTTTTGTCAATTTCCTCTTCCATTTTGCCACATGTAATTTCTTGTCACCAATGAGCAAGGATCAAGAAAAAGAAATATTCCAATTAGCTTTACAGCCCTTCAAGTATTCTGAGGGAATTTATGCTCTACTTTTCTCAAAAGTGCTTCTTCTCCCACACTATAAGAACCAACAAGCCACAAACCTCTCTCCACCACACACTCAAAAGTTCAGTTTCTCTAATCTTCAATTCAATGACTACTACTCGCAAGCAGCTTGAAGTTCAAACAGATGATCAAACTCCACACAAATGGTGTGTTTTATTGAGAGAAGATGTGTTCAAGAAGTTCATGTCTCAAGGCAGTCCAGCAGTGCACAAGGTTTTTGGTGGAGGATCATTGTTCAGTCCATTCTTGTTTGGGAAATTTTTTGATCCTTCTGATGCCTTCCCACTGTGGGAGTTTGATGCAGATATCTTGTTGGCTGGTCTCAGAAGCTCTGGTCAAAGCACTACTGTTGACTGGTTTCAAACAGATCAAGATTATGTACTAAAAGCAGATCTACCAGGTAAGATTTCCAAATACTTCTAATATATATCTTAGTGATTCAAATCATCATGAACCAAGGAGACTGCATAGTTGAATTGTGTATATTATTTTGGCAGGCTGCAATATACAAACCTAAGAAATATAGGTGGTGTTATTCCTTAATTCACAAGTAAACCTTTTGAGTTTTGAGAGACAGGGAAAGGAGACCATTTTATCAAACGTGTATGTTGGGTTTTGTGGCTTTTGGTAATTGAACATTTAATGTTGGGCTCCAAATGGGTTTTTTTTAGTACAATTAGAGGGAATGGGATTTCTCACACACACACAAATGATGTCATGGGAGTTCGAACTTGAGACCCTTTTCCACTGGGCTAGACCCCATTAGTAAAATGGATTTTTTTTTAAATCTGATACATCATATGGGATCAAAAATCATAACTTCATCTTACTCCAAATCAGTTTCCTTGCCCCCTCACCACCTAACTAGCCCAAGAGGCTTATTTATAAAGAGTTTTGAACTAGAAACTAAAAATTCAAGAGTGCAATGAAACAGAACAGTATTTTTGATTTGATGAAACAGGAGATGGGAAAAACAATGTTCAGGTCTATGCAGAAAATGGGAAGGTTGTGGAAATTAGTGGGCAGTGGAAGCAGCAAGGAGGAGATTCCAAGAGCACAAAAGATTGGAGAAGTGGGAATTGGTGGGAACATGGGTATGTTAGGAAGCTTGAGCTCCCACAAGATGCAGATTGGAGAAGAATAGAGGCCTCTGTGACTAATGACCTACTTTTAGAAATCAAAATCCACAAGATCAACCCCTTGGATTGTGATATTAGTCATCTGACCATGAAAGATAAGGAAGCAGTGTAAGTTAAACCAAAATATACTGCTAGTGATGACTTCTTTATTTTGACATACTTGTAACATAGATTGTGTTATGTTATGATGTACTTTCATACAAATGCATGATATATAAGCTACAAAGAAGAATGAGCAAGCAAAGGGGATGTAGCTCAGATGGTAGAGCGCTCGCTTAGCATGCGAGAGGTACGGGGATCGATACCCCGCATCTCCATTTTGTGTTTTGCCTTTTTCCATATTAATTTAGACGACTATGAGCTATTGTCGTATCAAGAAGCTCCCACATAGTGAACGACGCTAAAGTTAGAGAATCACAAACAATGAAGATAAGTTTGACGACGAAAAGGTGAGATAGGTTTGGCGGTATTCATAAGAATTGCATATTTTTCCCTTTTTCTTCATTTACAAAGAAAAGGGGGTTTCTTTTTTCCTGAATAAATATTAATTAGACAGGGTATTAAGTACAAACTAAGCCAACTTACTCAATTCAACCAAACTAATCAAATGTTTTTCTTGTTGCTTTAACTATTTCTTTTTTTTTTTTCCCTCAATTTGAATTGTATCGAGTCGCTTTATAAGTCTTCAAGTTAGCTTAAGTGACAAGAAAGAATGGAGTATTGATTATAATTAGAATAGAGAATAATAGGTTCATAGCTTGTTGCCCTTGAAGAAAATAATTTTTTTGTTGCTGCCTACACACATGAGGAGTTTATATATATATTGGTATGAATACACACGAGGAGTATAAATAAGTGATATTCTACTTTGATTTAAGTTGATAATGATTTTATTTTATTTTATACAAACGATACTCTACTTTAATTTAATCTAAATTAATGGGATGAGAATTCGAACTCATGTGCAACGTAAAGAGCATATTCACTCTAGACAACGTTAAGTATGAAGATTGATCTAATTAGATCTAATATGATGTTAAAAAATTTGTGTTTTTTTAACATCGGAGTTACATTTGAATTTTTTTTTATATTTTAGTACAAGTGATAATCTAAACTGTAGGGGAAAGAGATTTCTCACACATACACAATTATGATGTCATGGGGGTTTGAACCTTAGACCTCTAGTCTGCAATTCAAGGCCCTCTTCCACTCGGCTAGAACTCATTTCATGGCAACCCAAGGACAACCACTATTCACATGAGATATGAGGAGGGAAATTTGTATGGAGTTTTGGTGTGGGAAGTGAAGAACATGGCTAGGTATTTATAGAAAAATAATTTTTTTTCTTCTTCTTTTGTTTTCAATTTTTTTCAATTTATTTTGGGTATTTAAATTGGCAGCTGGTGAACGTCACACTGACGTTAGCATGAGGTTTGCTTGCCTAGGGAAGTCTTGCCTTTGGGCTCACTCGGGCTTGATGGATCCCACCTCTTGCCAGGATTAGATTTCACTGTTGAAATGGGTTTTGGGAACCTTTGGGGGCCTTTTGCCTGAGCTAGGCTCACTGCTGGAAATGCTCTTAACATTGGAGTTACTTTTAAGTTATTAATATTATAATAATAAAAAATTAGTACAAACTATAGTCTAAACTACATGAGAGAGATTTCTCACACATACTTTAAATATCAGAGTTACGTTTGTGTTTTTTTATTTTTTCCGTTTTGAGTTGTAAAAATACATAGATACGTTATATTGGATTATGGCATTGAATGAGTATTGGATTGATGTTGAATTGAGTTACAATGTTTGAAGTCCAAAAAAGCCCAAGCAACCCAAAAATATCTAAACTATCCAATCCAGCTCAAACTGATCCAAGCCAAATTTCCAATCCAAATGGATTTGGATTTGGACCATATTGCGAACATAAACATTAATAAAATTAGATTTGGAGTCGACATGACAAAATCATGTACAACAAAATAAAATGACACTATACGTGCACGTTAAGTTTCATCATGTTGGGTCTGCAATGGGTTCATAGATAATAACCCTGCTATTAAACAAGCTGAGTTAGTAGTTATATGGAAAACATAATAGCGACACGTCACCTTATTTTTGTGAAATATATTTTTAATCATTTTTTCTTTTTGAAAAATATTTTAACTTATAATTTATTTCTTTTTCACATATGCTTTTTGGTAATTTATTTCTTTTACATATAAATGAAAAATATGAAAATAAATTTAGATTCTTATATATTTGGACGTGATAAATTAACGGTTACGATAATTTCATATGACGTGATCACATTAAAATACAAAAAGCAACAATAAATAATATGAGTGATGTTGGTTCCTTAAAATACCGCTAACCTTAACCTTTTTTTTTTCCTACATTGTGGATGACATCGGCAAGTCTAATAGTCCATAGAATAAGTTTTAGACTTTTCAGTTAATGTTTTGTTTATCGGTTATAAGCATTTTTGGTTCAACTAAATTCAACTAGACAACTATAATTAGACTCAATCAACACATTTTGATTCATTCAACACATCCCTTCATGATATGTCTATTATTAAAAATGGCAGACTACTTAATTGACTTTGTTCACATCATATTAAAACTCATTTGGATAACGTTTTATTTTTAATATTTTTTTGAAGACCTTTTTTTTATTGAGAGAAACGATATCATACAAAACTCACACACACTACACCGATACTAGAACTCGAATTCTGACCTTTCCTGAAGAGCAATTGCTCGAAACAACTACGTTAGTGAATCATTTGCAAATTTTAAAATATGTTATATTAGTGTATTTTGATGCAACTCATATTTTTTGAGCTTATGGTGCAGGCGACCATATAATATAAGTAAATCCAAATATATGGGACGCCATAGAACTCACAAACTTGGAGGATCTTGACTGGTAAACAAGTTCTGTGGTCAACCGGTTGTGTTGGAGTTTGGAGCCGCCCAAGCATTAGGGTTTTGTTCGAGTTGGCATTCACATAAAACAATAAACACTTGGCAACAATATAAGACAAGACTAGGGGGATTTATATATATATATATATAAATTGCTTGAGGACTTATATAACTATTTGTTTCTCACCAAAGAAAAAGTATATCTATAGTTGATCAATTCCACACTTAATTAGGTATATTATTTTTCTTTTGGTGAACAACTCAAATATATTTTGGCAATAATGGTAAATACACATGCAAATTTGGTCCGCAGCAATTATAACGACATTTTATATCTTTATAATGTTGGAGATAACATTGGGTGCTTTGTTGCTCCGTTGTCAATTTTTTCACCTGAATTATACCAAACATTTAATAATGTTACTTTATGTAGGTGAAAAGAATGTTAAATGCATTCACCATTTACGCATATCAGAATATTAACGGAATGAGAGAAATTTTATTGATAAAATGAAGAATTATAACGCGGGGATAACACGCCTAACCCATACTCAAAGAATCACATAATAGAGTGTTCTGAATAAGATCAGGGGGCACCTCAAACCAAACAAAATTGTCCACATTATACAGACCAAATCAAGTAAGTTGGTGTGCAATATCATTTACTTCCCTATGGATAAATTGAAAAAGAGAATCAAGAATCTGTTTATGCATATCATATTAAACTAACTTTATATCAAACATTTAAAATTGCGTAAATGGTAAAAGCATTTAACATTTTTTCACCTACGTGCATAATATTGCGCACTCATTGTGTGCAACAAAGTGGAGCGTGGAGCTTATAATTTCAGAGGCTCCTTGCTCCCGAAAATGCATTCATTGAATTGAAACAAGCCAAACGGCACTTGCACAGAAATTATTAGTTTTTATTGAGAAACCTGAAAAAAAAAAAAAAAAAAGTCAACCGGAGAAGAAAAAGAAAGAAATCATAAGCTATCAGAAAAATGAAATACAATTTGAGGTTCTTATATGAAAATGATAAGAAAGAGAGAGAAAGATATTATTTTGTTCAATTTGTGTTCTTTTGGCTGATTAGATTTGAATGTTTTACACTACAAATTGGACAAGGTAGTGAGCTTGCCCCTTGCACTCAAATTTAAGTCCCCTTTCATGTAGAATAAATTAATTTAGAGTATTTAGGGTATCACTTATTTTCAAAGGATTCACTTGTATAGTGGTTTGGAGTAATTACTTCCTCAGGCAAGATCTTGAGTTTGAGTCCTAACATTTGTGTAGTGTGTGTGAGTTTAGTATATTATCGTCCCTCTCAATATGAAAGATTCTTTAAAAAAAAGAAAAAGAATAACATTTGTTTAAAGAAAAATTCCTTCATAATATGGATCATTAGGTCACCACCTGTCTGCCATTTAAAATCTGATTAATGTCACCCGACATCTCACATGTTACCTAATTACTAATTAGAAAGGCAAGCTATGAACATCAAAATATAGACAACAAGAATTTAGGACTTTATTCCATTTGGTAAAGAAAGCCATATATAATCAGCAGCATATAATGAAAAAAAAAGTGATCATCCCGATAGCATCTATATCACCTTGAAATTATCTTCTTTTTCTTTTCAGATTACATAAAAACACGTTTGGTATATATCTTTACAAAGATTTCATGAAAATAAAAAATAAAATAAAAACTTTGGAGAGAGAGAGAGAGAGAGAGAGAGAGAGGAGAGAAGGAGTTTAGTTCATTAATTAGCAATGGCTAAACAAGAAGCTTCCTAAAAAGGTGATTAGATGAGATGAGAAAGTGACAACAAGAATGGGAGCTGAGCACCAAGAAATGAAAAGGGAATACCAACAAACTAGTTGCACACACCATGCCTGATGGGAACTTGCATCCTTTTGTTTGTTTCCAAAGAAAATAATTAGTAGAAAATTTAAAGTTTTCCGGGAAAATTAAAAGTGAAAATACTTTACCTCCATTTGAAGTAAGCAAAGATAAGATCTTTAGATTATTTATTTATTTATTAAATCTTATCTGATGGGAAAAAGTTTGGGGAGAGCTGGAGCTGGAGCTGGCCTTGGGTTGCTTGCTTCAGGTACAGCAAAAGAGAGAAGAACCATAAATAATACTATAAGAAATTAGTTGCACCAAATGTTTCTTATTTAAGAAGGTGACAACTGCTAAGAATTCATCATCCAACTTGAATTATTGGGTTAATCATTACTGAATTCTTTTTGTCTTTTAATTTGTTGAGACAAAATACTTTATAATCATTACCTCTAACTCTAGCACAATTCAAACCAAACCATCATTTGGAAATGTAATTTAGGCCAAGCTATATGCAACTTTATTTTATTTATTATTATGATTATTATAATTTTTTTTAAAGTTAAGAAAGGAGAGGAGAAAAAACTCAGACACACGGGTACCACGGAGACTTGAACCGAACGGTAGGTAGCTATATGCACATATTCTAATTAAGTTATTTTGTTTGAAAAAGTATAAACAAGAAAAACATGGGGGTATTTTTTTTCTCATTGGATGAATACATGTAATGTTTTTTTTTTCTTCTGTCAATGATTGTGAAACCCCAAAAGCGACTTCTTAATTTCTTGTGTTTATTGTTGGGTCAAAATGTGATGCATTCTGACAATTTTGGTTCATCCTTTCAAAACTCCAAAGATGGTGATATAGCATTCTCAAAACAAAAGCAATCAAAAAAACCAATTAATGTATAACCTGACACAGAATTTTCTTATTAAAAACGCATTCAAACGTAGTTTAGAATTCATCTCTTGAAACAGGAAAAAGAATTCAAAAATTGAAATCAAATATTGTAAACCAATATTCACTGAATTTCAGGATAATCATATTTTATTTTATATTATAAAAAGTAGGCCAAAATGACATATATAGTCCTTATAATTTTCCCCATTTTCATTTTAATAATTATACTTTATACTCATTAAGATGTGAACGAAAATATAGCTTGAGCGATACACGCTAGCATATGAACTAAATAGTTTTGAGTCGGATGAAAAATATGTGTACATACAGAACATGTCATTTGAAAATTTTTAAAAATTGAGTTAATTGAAAGTATTTCAATTTTTTTATACCAAATGTATTTTTTGGAACTGAACTTAAAAATCAATTCGGGAAATAAAATTATGAAAACAAACATAAGGGTAGTTTAGGCACTGCATTGTTCCAATGAAACTGTTGAAGATGGTACCGCCTGATCCCCAATTCAAAAACATTCAAATGCCAACGGCAGTAAAATCAAACCTTACCCAACAACAGCCAATGAACTAATGAAATAATCACAAAATCAAATAAATAAATTCAACTATTTTTAAATTTTAAAGAAGATTAAAGATTTGTTTTTTAATTTGGCAAACGAAAACAAATATTTTGCTATCACTGGGTTTCTTGCTTGGGGATCATCCATCTTCCTGGTCGTTGAAGCAACGGCTGAGATTTCACTGTTTGCTTTGAATGCAATTCATGGCCCCACACAACAACACTTTCTGAACTCTCTCTCTCTCTCTTCCTCTTATTATTCTTCTGCTTATTCAAATATTTTTCAAGAGACAGATTCAGTCTTCATTTCCCATAAGATACAACCAGCTACTCCTACAAGCTAAAACTACAACCCCCTCAAATATAGCAATTCCAAGCCTTGGTTTTTAGTCACCATCCACTTGTTTTTCATGGTTTCCTTCTAGTTTTCGCATTTGGGTTTTGGAATGTGTGCTTCATTTGATTTCTTGGTGAATTTTTTGTGGGTTTCTGAAGACACAGAGCTAGGGCACCAAATATAACAATTTCAAGACGGGTTTCGATCACTTTCCACGTATTTTTCTTGGGTTGCTTTTGGGTGTGTCTTTCTTTGTTGGGTTGTAGATTGTGTTCTTGAAAGTTGTGTTTTTTTTTTTACAAGTGTTGGTGTTGGTGATGAAGTATTGAAGTGGGTGTGAAAAGTGGCAAAAGTTTTAGAGGGGAAAAAAATGGTGGGCACTGCGAGAAATGGGAGAGTCCGACACGCGTTTTCAGTGGTAAATGGGGGACAAGACTTGGGTCCGAGTAGCGCTCCGGCAAGTAATGCGGGTTCGGAGTGTGATGGTATTGAGTTTACCAGAGAGGATGTTGAAGCATTGTTGAATGAGAGACCCAGAAGGAAGGACAGGTTCAATCTCAAGGTCAGTGAGCTTTTACTTCTTAAAAGATGTGATTTTTTCTTTGAACTTTTGAGCTTTTGAATAAATGGTAATTTTGTTTTATTTGGTAGTTCACCTGAAATGCGTTTTGGATATTTTTCAAATTTATCATGTTTCATATTGATTGATTTTCTAGGAAAAATGTGACACTCTGACTGAGTATATTAAAAGGCTGAAACTTTGTATAAAATGGTTCCAAGAGCTAGAAGGAAGCTACCTGTTTGAGCGCGAGAAGTTACAGAATAGTGTTGAAGTGTCAGAGCGGCAATGCAATGAAATGGGTATGAGCGACATCTTTTTTGTGTTCGTATTCTCAATGCAGTTGCTGAAGAAATTAATTATATTTATTTTGATTACAGGGATCTTATTCAAAAACAAGGAAGAAGAATTGAATTCAATCATTGCGGAGCTGAGAAAAAGTTTTGCTTCTGTACAAGAGAAATTTACAAAAGAAGAATTGGATAAGATGGTAAGTAGGGTGGGTCGGATATCCAATGTGTCTGATTTTAGCTGACTGCTGTAGATTATTTAACATTCTTGTACATGACAATCAGACTGCAATGGAATCTCTCACTAGAGAAAGGGAGGCTAGGCTTGAAATTGAGCGATCGCAAAATTCCCTCTCAGATGAGCTTGGGAGAGTCCAAAGAGAGCTCTCAAGTGCTAATCAGAAGGTGAAGTAGAATATCTATTCCTTTACTTCTTTTCCCTCATTATTGATAAGTATAGAGTTTCCTTATAAATATTTTAATCTGAATACTTTTCTTTTTGGGAATTCCTCAGATAACTTCACTGAATGATATGTACAAACGATTGCAAGACTACATTGCAAGCTTGCAACAATATAATAGTAAACTGCACATGGACCTCTCTACAGTTGAGGAAGACCTTAAGCGCGTAGAGAAGGAAAAGGCTAGTATGGTGGAGAACCTGAGCATGTTAAGGGGTCAACTTTCAGTGTCCAGGGTGAGTTTCTTAGTATGAACTGTTTCTAATTGCATACTGTAGTTCCCTGATGAAGTATCTAGAGAAGGAAAAACTTGTAATGATTATATTGTTGTTGAATGTGCTTATCAGTTGCACTTTTAAGTTTTGACTAAAGACCAGATATTGCACTCCCTTAGGATTGTATCCTGCCTTCATTGGGAATGATGATGTTGTAGATGGTAGAGGTCTTTCTTCCTTTATGTTGTCAGTAGGCCCTAATAGGCCTTTCATGGATGGCATTTTAATTACTGACTATATATTTGAGAAACTTTTTGCATTCAAGGGTCTAGAAGAATTTTTTTTTTCCCTTTCCAATATAAATTCAAATTTTAGGGAACAATCTTGTAGTCAACTTTATTGTAGCACCGATAAGACAGTTATTATTATTTGTAGTCGTGACTTGAGTTTCGTCATTGCATTTTTTAGCTAAAAGGAATGGATCAAATAGTATGTAATCTAAAAGTTGAGTTTCTTCCTGTGTTCTCTCTTGCCTTCCTTTTGAAAATGAGCCGTCTCTAACTTTTATTTGATGGATGGATACAGCAATCTCAAGATGATGCTATAAAGCAGAGGGATTCTTTGGTAAATGAAGTTGCATGCCTTCGGATGGAGTTGCAACAAGTGAGAGATGATCGTGATCGACATCAACTCCAAGTGCAGACTCTAACAGCCGAATATACAAAGTATAAAGAGTCGACGGAAAAATCTTGTTTTGACTTGGATAACCTCACATCAAAAAAGGACGAACTGGAGGTTGTTTATATAATTCTATCTTTCTTCTTATGGAGGTTTTGTTTCTATTAACTTTTGCTAACATATTACAATGCTGGGTATTCTTCAGGAAAGATGTCTGTCACAAAGTAACGAGATAAGGACTTTGAAGGACCAACTACTGAGTGCAGAGAGGAAACTACAGGTGATAATGTCTGGTTATTATATGTTGCATGGACTATGTATGACATATGGGTTATGTACACTTTCGTTTTGGAATGAAATGGTTGAACCACTTGCTCATCATGTTGGTTAAATTTTCTAAGTATAACTATGTTTCTCCTAGATGTCCGACTTATCTACACTGGAAACAAGAGTAGAATATGAAGGGCAAAAGAAACTTATAAGTGAGTTACAAACTCGCCTGGCAGATGCAGAATTTAAGCTTATTGATGGAGAGATGCTGCGTAAAAAGTTGCACAATACCATCTTGGTAAATCTTCTGCGATTGCTTTTATCAGCTACTTTGTCTGCACCATACTAAATTTCTCATTCTGTAGGAACTGAAAGGGAACATCCGCGTATTCTGTAGAGTGCGACCTCTGTTGGCTGATGATGGTCCTAGCACAGAAGGGAAGGTTATCTCTTATCCAACAGCAATGGATGCTCTCGGACGGGGCATTGATTTAGTGCAAACTGGTACATTACTTGGAAAATAGTAGTAGATAACAAGTCTTATTCTTGCATATTTTCCTGTGCTCTTTGTTAATCAAACTCACATATTGTCTGTATTTGTCATCAGGGCAAAAAAATTCTTTCACATTTGACAAAGTTTTTATGCCTGATGCATCACAAGAAGATGTATTTGAAGACATTTCGCAGCTTGTACAAAGTGCTCTTGATGGTTATAAGGTGATAAAAAGCTTGTTGTATTCTTTAAGTCACTATTGCATTTCATGCCAAGCAATTCATTTAATGTCTAATTAAATTAATTTTGCCTTCAAAGCTGTCTTGTTAGTTTTGTTAGAAAGCCTTAAAATTCTTAGTGTCATTTAAATTTATTTTGATAAATATGTGAAGCTTCTTAGAATGCACATTTTTCTTGTACTTTGTTATAATTTTATCCCTTAATTTTTTGTTATTATGGGTTGATAACTTGAAACTTTCTCTTTATAATATACCTATATTCAATATACCCCAGGGTATCACAAGCATTATGCACATTTAGCCTGATGATGGTGGCTTCTTGTTTCAGGTTTGTATTTTTGCCTATGGACAAACAGGATCAGGGAAAACCTATACCATGATGGGTAACCCAGGAGATCCAGAGGAAAAAGGGCTGATACCCCGTTCACTAGAGCAAATTTTTAAAACCAGACAATCACTTCAACCACAAGGTTGGAAATATGAAATGCAGGTGAGTGGAATCTCTCTCTCTCTCTCTCTCTCTTTGTGTTATTCTAGTTATGTGAATGTATTAATCATTGCATTCTTTTTATAAGTAATTTTCACTTATTTTGACAATATATGTAGGTGTCGATGTTGGAAATATATAATGAAACTATTCGTGATCTATTATCACCAAATCGATCATCTTCAGATATGTTACGAACAGAAAATGGTATTGGTGGAAAGCAATATACGATCAAACATGATGCAAATGGAAACACTCATGTATCTGATCTTACCATTGTGGATGTGCGCACTGCTAAAGAGGTCTCATTTCTCTTAGAGCAGGCTGCACATAGCAGGTTGTAAATCTAAATACTAATTCTTTTTTATTACCTCCTGTAATCTTGACTGACTTATCCTCCCATGCTAGTTAGTTTTGTATTTCTTACTCCTCTTTTGTGCATGTTTGTATATCCTTTCTGAAATTTCCCTAACTATATGCTTGACATTGGGGATATAACTCTAACTCAATGAATTGAAAATGTTGATATTATTTAAGGAAGAAAATTGCTTTTGAAAGAAAGGTGGGCAACTGATCCACATACATTATAAGTGATGTTTTTACTCGTACTTTTTCTTGTTGTCTATGTAATTTAGTACTTACCCAGCAAAATGAAAGGAGAAAAAAAATGATTTACTTATCTTCTACTTGGTTCCTAACAGGTCTGTAGGCAAAACCCAAATGAACGAGCAATCGTCAAGAAGCCATTTTGTCTTCACACTACGCATATCTGGTGTCAATGAGGTAGCAACATCTCTTTTATGTATACTCTACTGTATTCATGTGCTAATGTTTTGACTCTGTCTTTTTCATATTTGTATTATTGTGCTTACTTTGCTTAACTTACCCTCTCATCTTAGAGTACTGAACAACAAGTACAAGGTGTCCTGAATCTTATTGATCTTGCCGGGAGTGAACGACTTTCTAAAAGTGGGTCAACTGGGGACCGACTGAAAGAAACTCAAGTATTTTACAGAAACCTTCATAATTTATTTTGTTTATATGTTCTCATTTTCATTTTGTTTTTAGTAATTACATGTATGTATTTTTATTTTATTCAGGCAATCAACAAAAGTCTCTCATCTTTAAGTGACGTAATATTTGCCTTGGCAAAGAAGGAGGACCATGTACCATTTCGGAACTCAAAGCTCACATATCTTCTTCAGGTTGTTGTTTACTTGTTCAAGTGATATACGAAAATGATTTAAGTTTATTTTTGGAACATCCCATCCCATATGTTCTTCTTGAAAGGCCTGAAATTTCCACTCATAAGAAGTTTCCTTTAGTTAAATCACACTTGAATGGTAAAAGAATTTAGTTATGTATCTTATTGTGGTTGGCTGTTGAGTGTTAACAAATCCTGGTTGCTGTTTTCATCTTTCGTATTTTTTTTTTTTTTTGGATTATTGAAGACATTCTAAACTCTTAAATCGAATGTTGACCAGCCATGCCTAGGAGGAGACTCAAAGACATTGATGGTCGTAAACATCTCTCCTGAGCCCTCTTCAGCGGGTGAATCACTCTGTTCACTTCGTTTTGCTTCACGAGTAAATGCTTGCGATATTGGAATTCCACGACGTCAGACCAATATGCGGCTTCCAGATTCACGTTTGAGCTACGGTTGATCTTTGATCGAAGATTTCTTTTTTATTTGAAGTCACCGGTGATTTGTATCTGTACCAATCGTATCATAAAGTGAAAATTTGGGAGTGATTCTAACATAGGCTTATCTGTATAGTGAAGATAGTGTATTTGTATCACTAAGCTGAGAGAAATTTCTATTCTAACTATTGCTTGTATTGAGCTTGATTTCTCAGTAACATTTTCCTCTTTAATCTTCTAAAGTAATGCTTGATTACTTCTTTGATGTTGTCGAGGTAAAAGGGACTAGAAGCGAAAAATAGAGTGCATTCTCATAGCCATAATCTCGAAGGCTCATAACTCAGCCTTGTTGTCATGTACAAGTTATCTGCTTTTACATTTGCAAATTCAATCTGACAAAGAGTGAACTTTGAAACTGATAGAACTAAACGTGCAGTTCAACTAATTTTGCTCTTATCAGAGGGACATATTTGGAGTTTCATGCCATTCGATCCATGACCTCCTGGAGAATAACTGTTGTGTCTTTATAATATGATTCAGTCTCAGATAGGTTGCGTTGCTTCACAGCGCCATCAAGCTGTTGACAGAAAGTAAAAGGAATTCTCAAGCAGCTGCATGGAATCTAAACAATGAATTATGTGTTCATTTTGATACCTTTTCTACGGTGTCAAACAATCTATTAGCAAGATCAGTGAGAGGTTGTTTCTCATCGACTGGTGCTGCAGAGATAACTTGGTCGAAATCAAAGTACATGAATGTGGATTTTAGCCGCAGGAACCTTCTAACATAGTTTAGGGTATCTTGTGCAATCAAATCTGCCATTGCCAGGAGATCAAATGCATATTTCTTAAGCCTAAACTTCCTCCCTTTGGTTCCGATGTTTGCCATGTAGAGACCCTTTTTCAGAAAAGAACGAGTCCCCGTCTTCTCATTTGCAATTTCTGCGACGAAAACATGGGTTGCAAGTAAAGAAAAGTTCGGCTGAAATCTTTGGAAACAAGTTAAGGCTTGAAGCAGCTTGGAGTGAATGACAATGTAGCAAATGTTACAACACTTAAACTGCTCAGTAGGAAGACTTACTGTTTTCAGCAGAAGGCACGGGCAGAGGGCCGTCGATCCAGAACCCATTGCCCTCAGCAAGAGAGACTCCATTGCAGGAGTTCCCAACAAGTGCAATAGAGGCAAGGCCTAATGCTAGTCTTCTTGTAGTTTGTAGTGGCTGTTCCTGAAGATCATCTTTTTTCTTGCCCATAAAGCCAACAATGCTCACTCTCTTTTGGGTCCTTTGTATGCCTGGAAGCCTTGGTATGGCTGGCAGTGTTTCAGAGACTCCATTTAAGTTTGCCAAACGAGCCATTGTACAAGAATTGGCTAAGGAAATGGTAGGCTTGAGCAAGCAAAAAGAGTGGGTTGGCAAGAATTTCAGCTATATCCTTTTGGAAATTGCAGGCTGCTACTGACCACCAGAAGGATATCCTCTCAAGGGATAAATTGGTCATTATACAAGGCCCAATCATTTATGCATAACCTCAAATTGCAGTAGCCCAACCCTTTGTGCATCAGCCCACATGGAAACTATTGTTGACACTTGAACAAGTCATCATGCACTTCTTCTTGAAGTGAAATTTCATCATTATATTTTTATACTGGAGAAGTGTATAATGACTTTCTTATGGTGCCAATAATAACTCGTTATTTTAGTGGCGTGAAAAAAAAGGGCAAAAACAAAAAATTCAAGGCGTGTTATTGGAAAAGGTCCTCAAAAAATAAAAAAATCAAGGCGTTATAATTTGACAAAGACTTGGGGTCACGGGTGGGTTATATTCTAAGGGTCTTATCAACTTGTGTGCCAATACAATTATACAAGGTATGGGGTCTCTACATGTTTAAACTACTTTGACTAAAACACAAGTATATCTTGGCTTGGCTCAAAAAGTTCCCAGAAAAAGTGACCTACTACGAAGAAAGATAAAACTTTTTCTATCCTTCAAAATAGTTGCTGGGTTCCTATCTCTGCATCTAATCATTGATATGCAGATTGATTGAAAAATAATACCGGAAATGGTTGCATCCCTTCTCCTCAATTGTAAACACAAGACGTGTATGCAAAGTAACGCATGGGTTCCTGTCTCTTCATTTATCAAGGTTTTTTTTGGTTGCATCTCTTTGTTTTCTTCAAGTTTGAAAGCTCGTTTAAGTGGTGCCACATATTTTGTTTACCGACAGATAGATTGACAATAACTTCTTCGACCATCAATCAAGACCACAACAATTATTAGCAGTCTAATAATATAACATACTATTATTTATTAATAAAAATTGTCATATATGTGATACGTTTCAGTTTCCGATACATATATGTACAGATTTTCTCTTATGCGAATGTTCGATGTTATTATTATGTGCGGACACTTCATATTTTCTACTATATCTTTCTGTTTACAGTAGCGTTCGCACGACAATAATATTCAGACGTCTACATAGGAGAAAAACTGTATATATGTATATCAATTGTGTTGTGTTGTTGTATCCTCTAACATCTTATGTTAGTCATGTTTGAATGTACAAAGCATACCTAGATAAGGTTGTTGTGGTTTCTATGTAGTTCATATCCTTGCTTGTTTTTTTTATATACGTTGATGTTGTGTTTATTATTTTTTATATAGGGTTTTATAGAGAATAAACTCTTATTTTGATGAGTTTATTCTTTACCTAAATTTGTAGGGATCGAGTCGGATTTGATTATATCTCTTTATTGAAGATAATATCTGAATTAATGATATTATCTTCTCTTTATTAGATAATATCTGAATTAATGATATTATCTTATTAAATAAAGATAATATCATATTAATTAAGATATTATATCTATTAATTACTTGGCCAAATAAATTAATTCAATTAATTAATTTAAGAGATAATCTTTTTTTCCACGTGACGTGACGTAATTGGAGATGAAATTATTTTCTCCCACACTTATGGTTAAAAAATATGTCATTTCAGACCATTTCGTTTAACTTACATAAATTCTAAAAACTCCCCAAGTCTTAAACCCTAAAACGACGCCATTTTTATTAACTTTAATTAGAGAGGCAAGCCCTTTTTATTTTTACTTCTTTCGGAGAAGTATAGCCATCAGTGGGCGGTCCAATTAACTCCAAACCTCTATATAAGTTGCACCATCTTTCCAGAAAAAAAGATGAAGAAGGAGGAGCGGGTTAGCTAGGAACAACTAAGATATATGGATGTGCATGATCAGCAGCAGCTCAAGAAGTCAAGGGTTGTCAGAATGAACTCTCAGGAATTATGGGATTTCTTTATCACTCAAGCTGCAAATCAAGGCTGCCCTGTGAGTTTATTATTATTATTATTATTTTGTCTTTGTGTATGTTAATTTGATTCCTTACCATATTTTGGTACTTAAAAAACTCTCTGTTAATAATCTATATTGTTCTCAGTTTGAAACTGAGTTTGGGAAAATGGAGCTTGGTGTAATTTGCTTGACTTGAGATTATTGCAGGTGATGGTGCATTTTACTGCTGCCTGGTGCATGCCTCTGTAGCCATGAATTCGTTCGTTGAGGAATTGGCCTTCAACTACCATGATAGAGTAAAATGCCGAATTATCCCCCAAACGTGTATCATACTTTCGATTTACCCTTTATCTTTATTTTTTGGAAAATTAAAGATATGAATTAAATTTTATTGCCAATTTGGCCCCCACCGTTATAGTGGGAGACATTCCATCCATGACTGTTAAATAAGTCACGTTTATAGCACCTGACACACTTTCCCTCTTTGCTCCACTCTCTCATCCTCAGAAACCCAACTCAAACCAAACCCAGTTACAGAGAGCTGAAGAAAATGGGGAGGAATACGACCATGTTGATGAGCATGGTTGATCAGAAAAGTAGTGCCAATGAGATGTCAGTGTTGTTGCCGGTGAACATTCCGGTTTGTTTTGCTTTGGCACTACTTTTCTGATCATCCATGCTCATTAGCATTGTCGTATTCCTCCCCATTTTCTTCAGCTCTCTGTAGCTGGGTTTGGTTTGAGTTGGGTTTATGAGGAAGAGAGAGTGGAGCAGAGAGGGAAAGTGTGTTAGGTGCTATAAACGTGACTTATTTAACAGAGTCATGGATGGAATGTCTCCCACCGTGGGGCAAATTGGCAATAAAAATTTAATTTATATCCTTAATTTTCTAAAAAAAAGATTAGAAGGTAAATCAAAAGTATGATACAATTTTGGGGGTAATTCGGCATTTAACTCACGAAGATATTCTGTTTCTCTTGGTGGATGTTGATGAGGTTAAGGTACTAATATATATATATATATATATATATATATACATTTTATTGAGTTTAAATGAGAGGTCATGGCTCATAGAAAAATATAAGTTGGATACCAGATCATCTCTGTCTGTTTTCAAGGTTAAATATATTTTTCCTTTTGAGAGAAGCATATTATAATATTGGTGGTGGGAATTAAAATAAATGGTTCATATCAGACTCTGCAAAATGGTGTCACATGATCACTTGCATGTTTACTATACTATATGAAACACAAGGCAAATGTTTATTTTAAATGTAAAAGCCATCTAAAAAAATTAAATATATTTCTTGGAAAACATATTAAATAAATACAATTTAGAAAATAATAAAACTAACTAATACACATATCAATATCTGTAATATAAATTCAATTTCTAATCATAGAGAGTTATAGATTATAAATAAATTGGACAAACAATAATTTTCACAAAGCAAGTATGAAAAAAAAATAAATCTAGAGTTCATCATAGAAAACCATTTTCTGTGTCAATTGGGTATTTTTCAAGTTTGTTGACATGTCTCTATCAATCTGAATGCTAGATATAATGTGTTTATCTTCAGTTTTTTTCATACATTTTTCTTATTTAATTGTGTGCATGATGTGAACCTTTTACCAGGGAGTTGCCCTCAAGATGGAAATAAAAGACATGTCTACTTTCCTCATGTTGAAAGGAGGAGGCTCAACTGATAAGCTTGTGGGTGCTAATCCAGATGCCATCAAGAAAATGCTCAAATCATAATGAACTATAGTGGGAAAATGTATGTGGATGATGCCCATGATTTTTCATTAATTAAGATCATAATTAAATATCTTTGTGGTAAATAAAACTAGTGCCAATGTGTCTATTTCAATTCAGGACATTGCCTAATTGTATTCCCGGCTCTGACGGACCATCCATGGTTTAGTACTAAAATTAAAGGTCAAATCACATTTTTGGTGGTTGTGGTTTGTCACATTTCCATTCGGTCTCCGTCAGTTAAATTTTGATAATTTTAGTCATGTAATTTTATTTAGTTAGCAATTAAGTCGTTCAATCCTAAAAATTTTCAGAAAACTAAATGAAATTCTTATGTTTTGAGTTGATTTTTAATATTTTAATCAATTTAAAATTAATAAAAATTAAAAAATGTGGGACTCATAGTGTCATATAGGCAACTAATGGAAAAATCTGATGGAAACCCTAACGTCAGAACAACATTGTAACAAATTTAAATATTCAGAGTATGCTATTGTAAAAAATGAGAAGATAGGAACTAACATGTCTTAAGTGCCAGTTTGACATTGCTTATTTGGAGTGATAAGTGATTTTAGAAAAAAAATTGAGAAGCCCAGCCCGTTTAGTAAACTATGAGAAAATCACTTATTATTAAAAATTGCTATGAGAGAAAGCTATAAGAGAAAACAACTAATAAGGTGTTTTTATTTTCTGATTATGCAGGAATCAGTTTTGAAGAGGCGTTGGGTTTAATGGTTATGCGGCAATCGTTTTTTGATTATGTGGGAATTAGTACCAACAACACTCTTAACAAAAAGTTTACCAAATGCCAAACTGTTTTCTCTCATAGCTGATTTCTCTCACAGCAAATCTGACATCGATTATTTTCACAGCACACATCAATGCCAAACTAGCCCTAAGGGTGTAACCACAGAGTACTAAAGTGTAATTAACCCAAGATTCAAACGTCAAAATTAAAATAACGGAAACAAAAAGTGTAAAATGAATCAAACTAGGGGTGGGCATCTTATACCGAAATACCGAATCCGTACCGTAACCGCACCGTACCATACCGATTTCATACCATTTCATTTGGAATGGGAGATATTCGGTACCATACCGTACCGTACTGAATAGAGTATGGTATGGTAGCGGTATCAAGATTTTGATACCGGTCAATACCATACCGTACTGAATAGTACTGAAATTTAATTTAATTTTAAAAAAAAATTTATTTAGGGTTTATGATGTGTTGTTAATCTTTAGGGTTTATGTTGTTTTGTTAATCCAAGTATAAAATAAAAGGCATGTGTGATGAACTGGTAAAACTTTTATCTTTTACTTTCCAAATACAGTTTGGATCCTTGTGCGCTTACACCTTGCATCTTGACTGGGTGCATATGCGTCGTTTTGGTAGGGATTATAGGAAAGCAAATTGCCTTTACTTTTGTTATCCTAAGAGAAAAATTGTTGGCGAATATAATTTAACACTCCATGATGCTAAGAAGAAATTAAGTTTTCTTGCTGGAGTTTCCTAGGACAGTTGTCATGACATCAAAATGCTTAGTAAGACCATATACTGCACCTTTAGGGTTTGTGCCATCATCTTTTTCTATTAAAATACAATGAAGAATTATTTCCTGGAGCCGGAAGCCCAACCTTCTGAAGCTCATGTGCCTGAGCTAATGCAAGCCCTTGAGAGTGAAGATACAGAAATGGTTAGTGAAATGAACTCAGATGGCAAAGGTAGAGGTAATAAGAGAAGTTGGGTTTGGGATCATTTTACACCCTATGATGATAAAAAAAAAAAATGTCAAAAGAAAGGATGAGGCCACAGGGAAGATGGTAGATGTAGAAGTTGTGAATAAAATAGCTAAATGCAGATATTATCCTAAATCTAAACTTGGTCTTGAATTTCTAACTTATGCATCACTTATTTTGGTGTTGAATATTAAATTGGTTCATTTTTTTAATTGTATCATTTTGGTACTGAAATGGTACCGATACCGTACCGATACCGATTTGGCACGGTACGGTACGGTACCAATTTTGGTAAACCATAATCTCATACCGTACCATACCGATTTAAATTTTCGGTATCGGTGGCGGTACGAGCTCAATACCGTACCATACCGTACCGTGCCCACCCCTAAATCAAACTACGGAATTCGGCCAAAATTGAAATGGATATGAAATGAAGCCCAAGCCCATGGAATTGGTAATCCAGGCCCAAAACCCAGAAAAAGCGTTTACTGGGAGGTAATGTTGGATCAATGACGAAACACACACGCAAAACACACACCACTTCTTGCCACCAATCCCCACATCATCATCAAGCACACAGATTCCCCCTCTCTCTCATCCCAAGTGAACCCACCAACCCACAAACGGCGAAGCCTTTCAATTGCCCCCTATTTGGTTCCGAGGATATCACCAATTCCCAGCCGGAAAACCACTCTTTTTGTCTTTTCCGGCAGCGTCCAAACATGGTCTCCCCGGAAAACACCAACTGGCTCTTTGATTATGGACTGATCGACGACACCCCTGTCCTGGATGGGAACTTCCCTGTCTCCTCCTCCGGCTTCACTTGGCCCGTTCAGCCCCTCGCCGGCTCCTCTAGCGTCAGGTGCTTTTTGAATTCTCTTATCTTTTTCACTGATAATTAAATAATATTTGTACTATGTATAAACCAAACTAGGGTTTTTATTCTTTTTTAATATTCGATTTTTCTTCGATTTTGGGTAATTTATATAATCTCTAAATAATTGGGTGCTTCTTGTTATTTGTGGCTCATCTGTTGGGATTGAGTGGTTGAAATTGCTGATTTCAATACTTTTTTTTTTGGTCTTATTCCAAATATATTGGTTAGGGTTTTGGGAATGTTTCTGAGGATTTTATTAGTCGGGTCTATTTAGGACTTGGAAATGTGTGCTCGGAGACCTAAATTGAAGCAGGTTATTGATCTTATGTCTTAAGTTTGGGCTGGCTACTTATTCTGGTGGGTTGAAATGCTATGTCTGAACATCTCAATCTCAATTTTGTCGAAACGTTTACTTGTTAGGGCATTATAGGATAGTTGTCTGCACAGGTAGGGAAAAAGAATCAAATTTTGACCAGAATATCACTTGTTTAGGGTGTTTGGCTGAGTAAAGAAAATGGAGGTACCTTTTTTATTAATGAAGAAAAGTGTGATTCCAACAATTTAGTGAATCTCCAGCTGTGACGGACCAAATTCTTGCTCTATGATTTGAGTAGTAAGAGATTGTGGGATGAAGTCTACTTGTCCGCCCAACTTGAAGTTTTCTTGGAGGTCACTGTGAGAAACGCCGGATAGCAATGTCACTTCTATCACTTGATTTAATCTTTTTTCTATGTACACTTGAGATTTTAGTGTTTATACATTAGGTGGTGTACTACCTGTTGGTGGTGTACTTCTATTGGTGGTCGGTACATCATAGAAAATCTTACCAAGAAATTTCTAAGGGATTTGAGTTATTTTCTACTGGAAGAAGAAGATGACTTCAGTGCTGGTGATATGGGATGGACAGTTGGTTCTCATAGTTATTAGGGTTTCTGATGAATTTTTTTACACATATATGCATATATTCATGCTTGTCCAAAAAAAGATCCTAGAGTTGCAATCGATAGAGACTGGACCAATTTTAAATGACTGTTTAGGGAACAGTTCGTTGGCTTGGTTTACCTTTTGGGTTCATTGTGCGAGCATATATTATATTAATGAGAAAAGGTTTGGTATAAATTTTCGTTGTGCTAGCTGGTTGGAGACAACGGAGTGCAGCAATGTTTTGGAGGTTTGTATCATGATCTGTTTTTAAGGCGTAAAGTTTACTTTGTACTACCTGTTACTAGTGTTTGTATTGTTCATGCACTTTTTAGAGTTGGTCATTTTTGTGGTTGCTCACTTATTTTCTTTATTTGACATTATCTGTTTCGTAGTGTTGAAATTGATGGCTCATTGGGGGATGCAGAGGGAGTTAAGGAATCTGGCTCAAAAAAGAGGTACAAACTCGATTGTTCTCATCAAATAAATCACAATCTGTAACCACTTCAACTCCAAAAAGTTTGTTCTCATTGACTCTTTTTTGGGCATTATACCTTTTCATATTTGGCTATGTTCTGAATGCCTGTGCTGCTATGGAGGATTCTAAACTAAATTTTATCATGAGGTCTTCAGTCACTAACAAGCGTTGCTTACTTGCCATCATTAACTATAATTGGTTTTAGATGAAGAATTTTGAGCCAATATCATTTCAGTTGGTTTAAATTATTTCAGTTTTGTGTTAAAGCATTTCTTGTCATTTGTTGACAAAGTATCATGTTATCTTCAAAATCACAACTCAGATACTATTATGTTAATATTGTAGTGAGCTGATCAAAGTTAGTAAATTTATTTTGTACTATCTGTTGCCTTTTCCTCCTTGCAGGGTCAGAACTGAATCATGCAGTGGATCTAGTTCCAAGGCGTGCAGGGAGAAGTTGCGAAGGGATAGGCTAAACGACAAGTATTCTTTTTGTTCTCTCTCCTTTCCCTCTTTTTCTGCTCCCCCTTCCCTCCCCTTCTATCTTCCCCTCTCTTTGAGGCAAACTTCTTTTATGCTTGACATGAACCAATAATAGGTTTCTGGAATTGGGCTCTATATTGGAGCCTGGAAGACCCCCCAAGACGGACAAGGCTGCTATATTGGTGGATGCTGTCCGAATGGTGAATCAGTTACGCGGTGAAGCCCAAAAGTTGAAGGACTCAAATTCAAGCCTCCAGGAGAAGATCAAGGAATTGAAGGTAAGCCTTTGTTTCTTTTAATTGAAAATTTGAGGATTACTTGTTAGAAACCTTGAATTCTAGATGGTTTCTGCCCTTTTGTCTACCTGTTAGATATGGATAGAACTTAGATACAAAAATTACATGTAAAAACTTTTCCCCCCTCATGCAGGCAGAGAAGAATGAACTTCGTGATGAGAAGCAGAGGTTGAAGTTAGAGAAAGAGAAGTTGGAGCAGCAACTGAAGGCCATGAATGCACAGCCAGGCTTCTTGCTCCCCCTCCTGCAATTCCTGCTGCATTTGCTGCCCAAGGCCAAGCTCACGGCAACAAGCTGGTGCCTTTCATTGGATACCCTGGGGTTGCCATGTGGCAGTTCATGCCACCTGCCTCAGTGGATACTTCGCAGGATCATGTACTCCGCCCACCAGTTGCTTAAGTTGGCAAGATCTAAGATGATTCGGGTGATTTGGGATAACATTTTGTCCCCAACTAGTTTATTGTCCTGTCATTGCTCTTGTATTTTTCCTTTTATTGTCTACTAACTGAATTTGGTGGGTGATTTAACTGTATTTGCAACTGTAATTGCAACCTGCGTACTTTTATGAATTAATGATGGTATTCTCATGTAAATGGTATTAACTACTATAAAGTAAATCTGGCAACTCCTCGTTACCAATTTCTTCGAGTGCACGGGAGTTGGGATGACATCGCCCCAACTGAGGTATATAGCTTTGTGTGGTTGGGAATTTGTAGTTGTATTCTGGGAAATTGAGCACTTAGTGGGTTTTGGATGTAGGTAACTTTTCAGCTGTGCGCTTTGTGGATTTGTAAAAGGAAAAATGGGTTTGCTTGGAATTTTGCAGCTCCACGAACAGTATATAAGCGTGTTAAAGGTGTTATGCATGGTAAAAGGAAAATGGAGTCATTCTCTGAGGACCCCAGACAGATAAAATCTGTGTGATGGTGTTCAGCTGTGGGCTGAAAAAGAAACTAGAAAAGATGGAAGTAACATATAATTGCATCATAAAAGGTGAAAGTAACAAAAGGTTGAACTGCTTTTATAAAGCTCTTGCAACTAGCAAGCAAAAAACCTTATCTTTTAGTGCGCCTGGCAACTACTTATTTCTCTCCCAGACTCGGCTGTATGCAAACTCTGTTATAGACTCAAAATGGCTTCCAATCTTCTCAGGGTTCATACAAAAACCATTAAAACTGCAAAGCAACCAAACCCATTTCCACTCACTAAAACTCTCTCTTTCCCTTCTCTTCCATTTCCCACACACAACCACTACCAACATGTCTCCTTGCCTCCAATTTTCCTCCACAAATCCAAAATTACTCCTTTATCCCCACTCTGCTCCTTATCTTCTCCCACCCCTCCAAGCTCAAAAGAAGCAGCCATTCAACAAGCCAAAACCTGTCTCTCAACCACATTGGAAAAGCCCCTCAACAACCTCAGACTCACCAACAAGCTCAAGAAGCTCAAGCAGCCCAGATTTCGTATCGAAATCCCGGTCATCGATGACTCTCCTGAATCCCTATCCCAGCTCGCTTTCCAGGTATTTCGAGACCTACCCATTAAAAGAAAAGGGTCCAAAGTTAACATCTTGATCATATGGCCTAACCTTGCCTACACAGAAGCTGCATTAAAAGCCTTCGAGTCTAACCCTTCAAGCCCAGTTGAAAATTTAGACATATATTCGATCACCAACGGTAATACCAGAATTTCGAGCTCTGCTGACGTGGCAGTGTTTGTGGCGCCAGAGGGAACCCAACTGGCTGATATGAAAAGTGTTGCTGATTTATTGTACCCAAGGCCAGTGGTTATTTTCAACCCCAAGTGGGTGTTTGAGGATGAAGCTGAGTTTGGTCAGCTGAGTGGCTTTGTCGGTTCATTTGAGGTCATTTTTTCATTTATGGGTTTGGAGGTTCAGGGGCTTTTGAGCAAAAGAAATGGAGTGATTTTCAAGTGTGTGAGAGATGGGGTTGTGAGCGGTGAGAAGTGGGCTGTTCTTGTTGAAGAGGAAGGGCAATTGAAAGCGGTTTCAACGTTTAAATCGCGGCCATCAATCAGTGAAGTTGAGAATGTTTTGTATAATTTGATGGCAATTAATTCGCCAGTTACGAAGTCCGTGAAGTTCTTCAGGGATTTGGTGTCTAATGTAACCGGAAAGAAGTAAGTTTCATTCGAATGCCTGTCTTGTATAATCTGTGATTGACGATTCTCTGCATAAAGTTTTGAAATTTTAGAAGCTGTTTGTTGAATTGTTTGAATGAATGCAATTGCACTCTTACTCTGCAGCAATATTTTGTTGAGTACTAAACTTTATATGTTGTTTATTGCTTCATGATACCGTGTTGCAGTATATGTTAGCTTATTTGTCTTTATTTTTTTCATTTGGGATTAGATTGAGTATATGATTAGACATGTTTTTGTACCAGTTTGAGAGTGATCTAGGACTGGTTGTAAGAAGGGAGAGATAATCTTATAATGCAATTTCCTTTGCTGTCCATCCTCATTGAAAAATCCAGAGTCATTAATGGTCGAACTAGTTATGATTTGTATGGTTTAGCAGTCAGTAGGAAAAACTGAATCTTGATGCTGTCCTCCCTGCCACCATTTTATGATGGCATTTGGCAGTGCACCATGGTTTCAATTTAAAGAGGTTGTTGCATGTAGTCAAGCAATTCTCAGTGTCGATGTATTTCCGACCTTTTCAGTGGTCTTTCTAACAGTTGGTGCCATAGTTTTTCCTCTCTTTGTTTAATGTATCCTATCATCTGTCAGCTTGCAGTTCTCATTGAGTCTTAGAAGTGTGTGGTCTTGCATTTTATTGCATGTACTGCATACTAATATCTTGTTATTAAACAAAAATTTATGGTTGCAAGATCTAATTGGTAAAACAAGGGTAAAAAAATACAGAGACCGGTTAAGGAATTTCCACTGAGGAAAGAGAGTTCTGCAATTCAGAAGCCTGGTGCTGTTTTTATCTTGCATTCAGTGTTGAAAGGCTTGAATTTGGGAAGAACTCTCTCATTTTCCTTTTCCTCATATACAGTAGACTCTTTCTCATCAACACTGTTGACATATGCCTCTGAAAACCCAACCTAGGATGCCCTTATATGACAGCTCTTGATGAATTTATCTGAGAAGTCGACATATTTTGCCCAAAATGGCCGAAGTTTCGGAAAAGCAATCTCTAGCCAAGGCTTTGCTCTCCCATTGAAATGGATGACACCAGCACTCTTAACATCAGCAGAACTTGTGTTTTCCTGATATCCCAGTCCCAACATGTGCCAAAACGGATCAATAACATGGACATGGCCGTGGAATGCTATTAGGCCGGGGGGTAATGTTCCTAGCTGCCACAGGCTCAGGTCTGATTTCAAGTTCTGGATAAAGATAATATTAGGATAAATTGGAATATGATAACACATTTTCCATGACATTCCTCTTGGGAAAGTTTAGAATATATAAAGGTGGAGTCATTCTATATTGAGGGCCTCATATATGACCCTTATGTGAGGTCCTATCTCTTAACTGTTGGATCAGGCTAACCAATTTGACCCAATGGCTAACCAATTTGATCAAATGGTTAAGAGATAGGCCTCACCTAAGGACCATAAATAAGGCCCTCACAATAGAATTCTTGTATAAAGGTGACCTCATACCTGTTCAAGCCAATAGTGGTATGTAAGGCTTATGTTGGTTTTCCTCCAAGCGTCTAGATCAAAGATGTTCATGCCATAAGCCCATGCACATGAATTGGGATTGAAATTGTTCGATATCAAAGGATGAGAGAAGTTCAGATAACTCTTGAGCCGCTTTGACATCACAAAGTTATCTTCTCCCCTGCATGTTTCAACTGCTCCGTTGACCTTTCCATTCATATCGATATCCCATAATGGTGAAAGATCCGTTTGAACTACTATATCATCATCCAAGAACACTACCTTATCGAGACTAGGAAACATCTGCATTGAGATTAAGCAGAGATTAGCACAAATGCACAGAAAAACACAATGACTTCCGGAGCAATTAGGCTAAGCAAAATAGGCGTACGGAAGAATTATAAGTTCTCTTAAATGCTATTGAACCATAGTTAAGCATGCTACCTCTGGTAGATGTATTCTGATATGGTTCATCACTGAGTTGTACTTGGGACTAAGTGCCTGCAACTTTGCTGCAATGACATTAGGCTTATCTGTATTGTTTGCCACAATGGCTGATGACCCTCCTCTAAACTGCGATCTCACTTTTTGGTCTTTCTCCATTGCTTCCAACACTGGCACCTTCCCCTTTGTAAACCAATCAAAATGGTGCAATGCCTTGACCTCAATTATAGCAGGCGATAAGGGATGCAAAGAAAACCATGCTTGCATGGGATAATATGTCTTCCTGTCTGTAATTATGTGAAGGACAACTTTGTGAGGGCGCAATGAGTTACGGACAAGCGAAGTGGCAACGACAGAGGCGGCGAGCACATTATCTGAGGCGAGGACAAAATGGAAGTAGGAGTTGTCAACAAGGGCCGGGACGAGTTCAGCAGAAGGGAGCTGGAGGCGAGCAGCTGCGTTGGAGGCATGCTCATTGGCTAACCTCAAGGCTAGGCAATGAAGCTGTTTAGGTATGCTGCTTGATGCTACATGCCGGTACAAGTACTCTTGGATTTTGGCATTTCTTGTTCTCTGCTCAAGAAGTGTGACCTGAAATATGCACATTGTCTCATAACTCAAAATACTCTTGCACCAAATAATACTTTTCTTATCAGTTCTGTTCTCCAAAAGTGTGATAGTGTTTTGAAATCCATTATTTTCGAACGAGTAAGACATCGATGTAGATGACACATCATTTGGTGAACAAATTTGGTAACTCTAGTATTATAGTTTTTTTTTATCGCGGTTTAGAGGTGGCCATACCACTGACACATTAATTAGTTTTCAATGTGAAAAAAAAAAAAAAACTGAAAAGAAGTACCATATCTCTGAGCTTGACAGCAAAGGTCCTTGCGTCTGATTTGCCTTCCTTTATCTCAGCCATAAATTCGTCCAAGGACTGAGGAATATCAGATCTTCCTTGTAATTCATCTTTGCCGATGGGTTCTTCTAATATTTGGTATATCACTTCTGGGACCTTTCAGAAATTAATAAAAACTCCAATTAGGGCACAAAATTAGCTTGAGTACCCCACATTGTTGTCCCAAAAAAAATGACATCAAGTAATTAAATAATATCTTCAACCAGAAGTAGGGATTAGGAGATTACAGTAGAGTCAAGCCTTCTTCCCAAAATCTTGGGTCCTAGTCTTTTCCCCAAGCAACCTACCATTAAAACAAATATTAGGACTTTTACTTTATTTTATCAAGAACAAATATTAGGACTTACAAATAACAATAATAATTTATAATGTGTTCGATTAAATTTATTCATATAATTATTTTAACTATAATCTCTTTTTCATCTTCGTCACTCTTAGGTCCCTTTTGTTTACTAGCACATTAAAATTTAATACGTCATAAATTTTCCATAAATTTTTTAATAAATAAATAAAATGTAAATTATACCTGAATTATTACGAAAAATTATTAAATAAATAAAAATTTAAAAAGGAGCAAATCCACATCGAGGAAATTGACTCACTTCAAACCAGTATTATTGCTATAAAATAGATAGAAAAGACACTTGCTACCATGAAAAAAGAAAGAAAAGACACTTCAAATCAGCATTATTGTTATTAATTACAAGAAAAATTAAATCAGAAGGGAAAGCCTACATCGAGTGACTCATACTTTATATTAACTAGCCTCTCTGCATGCGCTTCCGCGCCTGCAAGAGGCCTTTTTTAAAAGAATTTAATTTTTTTTTTAAGAATTAAAAAGATAATGGGTAGTTGATTCCGTAAAAATAGGATCCATTATCTAATTTTTCTTTTAATTTTAATTTTTTTAATATGAAAATGTGTGAATTTACCATATTATCCTCATTTAATTAATAATTTCAATTCTTAATGTTTGCATTAACCAATGGCATTTTCTGGTATTTAGAATGTTTCACCATTATCTGCCTTTTGCTTTATATATATAGATAGATAAAGGTCAGTTTTATTATACAAATTGGTCTTTCAGATTTTATTATACAAATTTTGTTATATTTCTCTTTTCTGAAGAATTATATATATATATTAATAAATGTGAATTATTTATTTCATTCTCAAGCAATAATTTTTTTAAAGAGAAAGTATGAATTGAAAAAAAATCAACCAAAGTTATAAATAAATAATTAAAAAGAAAAAAAAAGAAGCAAGTGCAGGTTGTCCTGTGCTATTCATCTGATGCTTCAGAGTTAGTGTGGGATAATTCATGATGTTGCACTAAACACCTTTATCAAATTATCATATCCTGAAAGGAGCCTTGAGCCTTTTGACAATTTAAATAATTAGGGGTGCTTATGTAAATGCAGCTACAACCATATATTTCACATATCTACCAACTTTAGTTCATTGGATTTCACATGAATTTGGATCCCATAAATAAATAAAATATAAAATTAAAAGAAAAGGTAAATGTTATTATAGTGGTTAGAATCTTTGTTATCAGAATAAATTTTCCTAAAATGATCTTATCCAATGGTTGATCATCAAGTTTATTATATTAATACTAGCCTGCAATTGATTTCATCGAGACAGAAAAGACATGCTTTGTTATGAAACCTAGATACTAACTAAGATGAATTAAAGATGAGTCCCACATGTATATCTTAATGCTTACAATTCTTGTTCTTTTCCTTTTTATTTTTATTTTTTATAAAGAATTATTGTTTTATCTTCAAGATTATCATAAGTTTTTAAGATATTTACATTGCATAAAATATAAAGTAATATTTTTGTTCGGATATCTGATATTTTATGTTGTTAGATTATCAATTTGAATCGTAAATTTAAATAAGAATTTACGGATAAATAATGCATATTATGATATTTGAATTTGAAGGTTTGTTAGCTTTTCTTGGAGAAACACATGCATTCTTCTGGAGCCCTGAAACCAATGCTGCTACATATTCTTTAATAGCATAGCTAGAATAATATTGGGGTTGAATGAAAGAACATACCTATTGTGGAGCACTTGCGTTCTCCATCAATGGTGTCCACTGCTGTCATAACAAACACAAACCTGAGAAGAAATGTGAAGAAGAGAATGGAGTAGAAGAGCATCCGGTACGAAAGCCGCCTCGACCCAACTTTCACTTTGATGAATTCTCTAACTCCCTTCCCTGGAAACACAGTCACATGCCTCAAGCTGGGTGATATGTGAAGCTGCATTTTGTGTTTTGTTCAAGACACCCACAGACACAAAAATCCAAACCCAGGCAAAGTATGTTGTTGTTATTTTCTGCGGCAATTCAAATCACCAAAACAAGGACAGACTAGAATTGCAAGAACCCATGAAGGAGGAGTATGCTGTAAAAGGAAGGTTTTGATGGGGGCTTACGGTAGCTATCTGTTACCTAACCTTGCTTAGTTTTTGGGCTATGGAGATATCAGGGTTTTGGGAGTATATTTTAATGTAGAGAGTTGAAGGGGGGTTGTTAAGGAGAAAGAGACATGGGACTGATGTTTTTGCTTTTTCTGGTTTGGGATTTGGCTTGGTTTTGAAGGAGGGAAGTTAAGGGAGAAATGAGATAAAATGAAAAATATTATAATATATAATATTCAATTTGAGAAGAAGAAGATGGTAG
This sequence comes from Prunus salicina, assembly GCA_020226455.1. Lineage (NCBI taxonomy): Eukaryota > Viridiplantae > Streptophyta > Magnoliopsida > Rosales > Rosaceae > Prunus > Prunus salicina. Next base: position 14,290,887 of record CM035345.1, on the reverse strand, counting down.
TTTGGTGTTTGCTTGGCTTTGCATCCACATGAGGTTCTTAGCAGCAACTCAAAAACCTTGGACTATGGAGTCTTTGACAGAACAGGGCTTCTAAATGGATAATGACTCTTCCTCCTCTATCTCTATGGGGTGGGTTTTGGTTGTTGGAGTGAAAGTGCAGCAACATCTGATTCTATTTTTTTTATTTTTTATTTCTAACAAACTGTAAATTGTCATGGCCTGCTTGGTATATTTTTTTTCCTATTTGTCATGGTTTGACTCCCATAAACTATTGTATTTTTCTTAAAGGAAAGGGAAATAGGACCTTTTATTGCTACAATTATAAATGGTATTTATTTTTTCCTTTCACAAAGACTATGGTTGGAATTTGGTGTATGTTGTTTCATTGACCACTTCCCTTTGAATCATGAAAGTAATTTATTCTCCTTTGACCAAAAAACAAATCTACCATCTTTTTTCTTTTTTTTACTTCTTCTTCTGTCCTATGGGGCAGCCCAAATGAACATATAAACCCAACCAGGGATAACCTTGGGCTGAGGAACTCTATCTTGTAGACACACACCCAAACATTGTCTTTTAGACACCCATACTCAAATTTTAAAATAAAAAAATTTCTCATCTCCTAACCCAAGTACTTTAACCCCCCTCCACCTCTAACTTAAATCACACAAGAATTGCATAGACTGTCTTTCTTAGTAAATGTAGTAACAAACTATTCTCCACAATGATTTTGAATTCTCATCATACTCGAAGAAGTCGACAGTACGTCTATCAGGAAAAAGAACAAGGACAAAAGCCAAAGGAATTCAGTAGTGGTCACAGAAAGCGAAAGGAAGCCTGCTTCTGGCTGCTCTGTGTTGTTTGGGGATGCAAACGACCTGTTGTTTAATTCCAAAGCAAAGTATATGTGTAGTAGTTTTGCTGATAATCAGGTTTAGAGTGTGCTTATGTATCATAGAGGATTGAATTTAATGTTCTAGAATTTGACTCTGTTAATGATACCTTGTTTTCTTTTGGCGATCCTCTAATTGTTAGAAATTTTATATATTTTCCATTTTGAGCTTTGTCCGATTATTGGGTGTTGAAGAATATGAAGTTCACATCCAAAACTCGACAAAATAAAATACCACATATAGCGAATGATTCTACTATTAATAGCATAAGGCTTTTTTGCATAAAAACCCACACCTTCCAGTATACAGGTGGATTGGACATGGGCATTGTCCTGGTTAAATACTAGGAGGATCAAATACATCCTTCACATATTGGAGTGGAAAACTAAGAATTTTTTAAATGACACCTTCCTCGTATTTGCAATTTTATGTTAGAATTTAGATGTTAAAATATTAAAAAATATCCTTTTCCTACTCTTGTTCTTGTTTTCCTCCTTTCCTCTAGCTCTCCATTGGTCCATCGATAATTTTCATTCTCTTCACTTTGCTCATGTATTTCTAAAAGCATCTACAATTATGCTTCTAAAAGCATCTACAATTATGCTTCCTATTTTTTAGTTAAAATTTAACTAAAAACACACAAAAGTTATTTTATGAAATCTCTACAAAATTTTAACTTCAATCATACTTCATAGTTTAAGGAGTCATAAATACTATAGTTATTTTTTAATTCAATATAATTGGTCCATCTCTATAAGAAGTAATTAAAAAATAATAATTAGCATTAATTAAAAGTTTAAACTATGCATAAAACAAAGTAGCGTTAAATTATAGGAAGCTATTAGGAGTCCTTTGTTCAATTATTGGGTGTTGAAGTTAAGGAGTGGCTTGAGAAGGCCAAGCAGATGGAACATGAAGTGCGCCTACTTGTATTCATGGTTTGTCGCCAATTTGAAGGTAGAGTTGCTAGATCTAGATAGATCTTTCATACTAGGTATTGTGAGATCATGTGAGATACTGGAGGTGTTATGACCTTTGGCCAAGTGGATGTTGAGCGGTAAGGCCCTTTCATCATTTTTGGTGCTTTTGGTTTCCTGTTCAAGCAGAACTAGTTGTTCTTACGGTTTCTCTGGTGCTGTAAAGAGTCTTCTTGATCCTCAACCAACTGGGCTTGAATTTGTAATAGTTATTAATGAAATTCTGCTTTTAAAAAAAATGAAAAATGAAAAGTAACTGAGTCCAAGATTTATAAACTTTTCTTTAATTGTTTGGGACATATGTCCATTCGCAATTGAGCGCCATGATAATTTCAGGAGCTCTACTTCTTTCATATGCCAAGCATTATCGACCAAAAAATACTTAATTCCCACATGTTTCTCGCATGTTTGAGAGAGACCCATGAGTGGATTGCCATCTTACTTCAAGAAGTTCAGCAAAAGAAAAAAGAAGAAAAAAGACAAAGCAAAGGAAGCCTGTTGGCTGCTGCAAAACGAAAATGCGGTAGCCTCTAACCTGCTATTGGGTACAAACCCAAACAGCATGGTATTTAATTGCAAAGGAAAGGCATAGGTAGGTCTACGGCATCCGGATTCGGCATACGGCAGAAAAAGGCACATATGTAGTTTTCTTATGGCTTTGTGGTGGCTTGAAGGTGGTGGTGCAGCAGCAGTAGTTTTTATTTTTGGTTTTTCATGTTTATATGTATTATTATTATAAGGGTTGATTTATTTATTTTTAGTTTTATTATTAGAGGCTTTGTGGTCTCTCTCAATTAGTTTCTGTTATTTTGCCTGAGACTTGTCCAAGAAATGTACGTATGTCCTTAGGCTAGTGTCACCTTTTGCTTTGTAGCTGCAAATTTCAACAACCAGAAATGTGATGGCTCTGTCATATCCCAGAAATGCATCTGCCTAATTTTCCCATCTATATGCACTCCAGAAATTTTGGTATACTTGTTAGAAATGCATCTGCGTAAGTTTCAATCCGTATGCACTCCTGATGATTCTACCACAATCTCGGAAACTCACATCACATCTCACACTCCTTATAGTATGGTCTTGAAGGCAACATTTTCAATTGGACCTGGATAATATAATGTAGACAATTTCATGAGGAATGTGTGAGGTCACTACAGCTACGTAGGGATGAGTATATCAAGGATTTCTTCATATATTGAAGGCAATAACTAAGGAAAGTTAATGAAGCCAACTAGGAAATTTACAGACACCTTGAATTCCCATTTGGATTTTATGTTAGATAAAATATTATTTTTCCAGTTCTTGTTCTTGTGCTATAGCTCTCTCCTTCTCTGCCTCGGCATTGGTCTATCGGTGATTTTCATTTTCTTTACATTTCTCATTCTTTGGATTCTGAGACTGCTAATAGCTTCTGGACAAAACAAAAGGACTCTATAAAAGCATATGATGCATAACTATGACTTTGTAATCCCAAAACGACTACCGAGCCCATAGCTACACTAGTGCTCTTACTCCCAACCCTTACTTTGGCCTTTGTTGTGTACCATGGAAACCTTGGGTGCTTTCATTGTTGAAGTTGGTAGATGTTTAGCCAACACCGTGTTGTCACGGTTTGCCACCCTGAAAAATTTCCAGAAAAACATCCAAACTTTGAAGGAGGAACTACAAAAGCTCATCTGCCGAGAAAATGATATAACAGAAGATATTGATATAGCAAAGATAGAAGGGAAGCACCCCCCAGGGCAAGTTAAGGAGTGGCTTAAAAAGGTTGACAAGATCAAGCATGAGGTTGAGGAGATTGAACAAAAAGCTCGGCTACTTTTGGAGGCAGATCCCCTTGATGCTTCCATTGGCCAGGGGTGTATTCTTGACTCTAACATGCGCCAGAAGTACCAGCTTAGCAAAAGTGCAGCAAAGAAGTGTGATGAGGTGAAACAACTAATCAAGGACTCATGTGATCTTCCACCTATGGAAGATAGGAAACTAGGTGATATACGTGTTGAGCATATTCCGGCACCTTCTCTTGTTGGTCAGAAAGCACCAGAGAAGCTAAACCAGCTTATGGAACTTTTGGCTGATAAAGGAATCACAAGGATTGCTGTTTATGGAATGGGAGGTTCTGGGAAAACTACTCTAGTAAAAACCTTGAACAATCGGCTTGAGTCTTCTGCCTCAGAGTTCTTTGATATGGTCATCTGGGTACCCGTGTCAAATGACCTCGATATGAAAAAGGTTCAATCTCGAGTTGCTGAGAGATTGAATTTAGCACTGAATGCAGAAGAGAGCACAGAGCGAAGGGCTGGTAAACTACATCGAGTACTGAAGTCAGGAAAAAGGTTATGTTAATTTTCTGAACCAAGCATGATTTTTCTTACACTTCTATCTTTTCAAGTTCAAGTTAACTTCATTTTTGGTCTTGATTATATTATCTGTCTTAATGTTATGTTACTGTTAAAGTCAGTTACAGAATTTGGTTTCCTAATTCATGATGGCCAAGCTCAATGCTATTTATACTGCAGGTTCCTGCTCATTCTTGATGATGTTTGGGAGAAAATTGATCTGGACATCGTGGGGATACCACAAGGTGATGACCAAGCAAATTGTAAGATCATTTTGACAACTCGATCACTTGGCGTGTGTAGGGAAATGATGACTGATAAAGAAATAAAGATGGAACTTCTGAATGAAGAAGAGGCTTGGAATTTATTTGCACAAAATGCAGGAAACGTAGTGGAGTCAGAAGACATAAATCCTCTAGCAAGAGAAATTGCTAGGGAATGTGGTGGTTTACCTCTGGCAATCGAGACGATGGGGAAGTCCATGAGGGACAAAACATTGATTCAGCTATGGCAGAATGCACTCTGCCAACTGAAGCATTCAGAACCACATTACGGGAGCTTCGACAAGGTGTATCTGCGATTGAAACTGAGTTATAATTCACTGCCAAGTAAGATTTTTAAGTGGTGCTTCTTATCTTGTTCGTTGTACCCAGAAAATTTCTTAATTAAAACAAGGGAACTAATATATTGCTGGATAGCCGAAGGATTGATCGGTGAACGTCAAACTTTAGAGGAGTCATTCAATGATGGGATTGCAAAACTGGAATATTTGAAGGATTCTTGCATGTTAGAACAGGGTGAAGGTATTGGCACTGTAAAGATGCACAGTGTATTGAGGGAAGTAGCCATATGGATATCCTCAAATGAGAAAGAAACTGGGTTTTTCAGCAGTTCATTGCAAGGAATGCAAAAGCTTCGAACATCCTTCAGAAGAGTTTCATTTATGAATAAATCTATAACGTGTTTGCCAACTCGGTTGCTGGGGGCCTCAAACCTAACTGTGCTGTTCCTTCAGTGTAATCCTCTAAATAAAATCCCCGACGGTTTCTTTCGAGGGGTTAGAGTACTAAAATTCTTGAATTTAAGTAGCACTCAAATAACTTCCTTGCCTTCTTCTCTTCTTCATCTAAGGGAGCTACACACTCTTCTCTTAAGAGACTGTCGTTCTCTAGAAAATCTGCCCCCACTTGGAGGTCTTTATAAACTCCAAGTGCTTGATCTCTGTGGCACTCGAATAAGAGAACTTCCAAAAGATATGGGAAAGTTAATTCATCTGAGAGATCTGAACTTGTCACACACAAACCACTTAGAAATCATCATGGAGGGAAGCATATCAGGATTATCTAGTCTTGAGGTCTTAGACATGTCTTTCAGTGCTTATAAGTGGGATGTGAAACGCAATGTAGAAGGAGCGGCATTTGATGAATTATTATCATTGCGTCAACTTTCAGTTCTTCATATAAGGCTAGACACAGTTGATTGTGTTGCCTTGGACTATGCTGGCCCATGGTTTGGGAGATTGAAGGAGTACACCATACGGATTGGTACAAGGAGCTGCGATAGGAATTTACCGACTCAACATGATGAGAAAAGAGTCATCCTTAGAGGGGTTGACCTCTTGAAACGAGGCCTCGAGGAGCTACTGTGCAGTGCTAGTGCCCTGGACCTCGTCTCGTGCGGAGGTATGAGTAGTTTGTCTGATATAGTTGCCAGAAAGAGTTCATGTGGCCTGCCAAACTTGAAGTCACTCACCATATCAAATTGTGGCTGCATAACTAGTTTGTTAATTGGCGAACAAAATCTTAGGAGCACATTAACAAATCTGGAGCATTTAACTCTCAGTCGCCTAGACAACTTAGCAACCATGGTGGATGGAATAGTTCGCAGAGGATGCCTTGGAAACTTAAAGACCATTAAAGTGGTGGGATGTGGGAGGCTAAAGAACCTCATATCCTTTGCTTTACTTCGGCTGGTTCAAAACATTGAAGAAATAAAGGTCAGTGACTGCAGGAGGATGAAGCAATTGATCGCAGAAAATTACTACGAAACGCTTCCAAAGCTGAAAACCATAGAACTCAGGGATATGGAAACTTTGAGGACAGTTTGTTCAAGGGAAATGGAAGGATCAGCTTTGGAGAGGATTGAGGTGAGCAATTGCCCCAGGCTAGGGAAGCTTCCCTTCACAGCACGCGATGCGCTAACTATTAAACAAATTAGAGGAGATTTAAATTGGTGGAATAGCCTTCGATGGCGAAATGATGCAGATAAGATCAGCCTTCAGCAACGATTCCAAGCAACAGAGGATTAGATAGGTAAGTTAACTTGTCTCATGATATAATTTTGTTGTTTAAGTTTTTATCTGTCTCTCACGTACACAAGTTGCTATACAATAAATATATTGTCTTTGTCTGATTCTTATTGTATTCTGAAATAATCTTTCTTGTTTGTAGGCCTGAAGGTGTGAGGAAACGTACACAACGGTGAGCAAGTCCAAGGAGAAGTTCCAGAGACAGTTCATGGAATTCATCTCCTTGTTTGTACTTATTAGTTGCTCTACATAAGTCATATTCTCTTTGTTTTAGCTTTGGTGATGTGGGTTGTGTTTTAACTTTGGCTGTAGAGTTGTTTTGTTTCAGATGCAAACTCCTTGTCCGCTTACTTTCTTGAGATGATAAAAGAAGTGTGTTTCTTTTCAAAAATTAAATCAAATACATAACTAAATTTCAGAATCTTTTTGTCAAATTCAGAAAATCAGACCGAGGGGTTTACCTCAGTGGTGAGGTCCCTCCCCCTTCCCCACATTGGTCACCCGTTCGAATCCCAGGAAAAGTGTCCTCCTCCTCAATCGCTAGAATTCAAACCAAAAAAATAAAAATAAAAAAGGGTCCATAGTGACTCATACTGTATTTCTCAAAATCCAAAATTGTTGAATATGTGACAAAGGAGATATAACCTTAGCATGGACGAGTGGCAAATAACCAAAAACCCATACCGAATAATTGACAATGATATCCAAGAAAAAAATCTAAGTATGAATGGACAAGTGGAATATGGTTAGCTATAGCCCCTCTTGATGGACCCAGTGAGCAAAGGAAAGATTTCTCAAACAACGACAAAATTATTGCACGAATAGTCAACTTCAAATGGACAACTTCATTAGTTTCTTCAGATAATTTTTGTCTGTGCATCCTTTAATTTCTCAGTTTCTTGCTTGTGAATCTAGAGCATCTGGCACCCCATATACCAAAAAATCTGCAAAGGACATTGTGGTCTCAATCTTGGATTTTAGAGTGGGAGAAACTGTCCCATCCTTTTGCTATACGTTTATTCTGAGAATGCTGAGAATGCCGAATCGATCCAGAATTCTTTGGGATAATTCGTAAACCTTACCAGACAAGACCCGTCCCATTTCAAAGCAGAAGTAAAACACACAAGAAAGTGGGCAGGATAATTCAAATCTGGCAGAATAAAAAGGAGAGATTGAAAAGAGCATTCAAACTTCATACTGTTATTTACACATTATAACTGATTATTGGAAATTTATATGGTCACTTTATTTACATAGTCAACAGAAGATGAAACCCCAACAACAGAGTATCCACAATTCCGCATCGGTAAGAGCCCCCTATTGCTCCTCTTCTCTACAGACCACCCCATACTATTAACAGTGTTAATCTCCCAGGAGAATCAAAGAATATCTGCACATCTGAGACAAAAAATTAAAACAAAGAGTGACTTAGAACAGCACACAACAAGCATACCGATGGAGTAATATGGTAAAACTATTTGTCTCAAACACTCAACTAAAGAAAACCATGGCAGATGCCTTGTAGATAAATATAGGCAAGTGCCTTGCCCTCTTATGCTCGGCGTGTTGAGCATTTAAGGAAATGACATACCAAGCTGGATAATTGTTTTTCCTTGGGAGAGGATCTGAGACATACATACATTGCCAAAATATATAAAGCATTGGCATCTTACAGCGTAATAGATTTACCATTAAAAACAACTAAATAACAAGTGGGAGAGAATGAATGCCACCAATTTCAAATAGGCATGATGTCTCTTTCTAAAGCACCTCCCTAACTATATAATCATACTCACTTCATTTAGTGAAGACATTTCATGCCACACTAAATTTTATCTAGAAAAAATCTACAGGAGTACGAGGGGCTTACCTCTAATCAAGCTCATCACCTTCCTCTCTGAATAGATTCTCCATTCCCATGCCTTCTATGTTACTATTTACAAACTTAAGTTGGGCCTCCGTTTTTAAGGTCCTCTCCCTATTATTTACAATCTCAAGCTGAGTCTTTGTCTTTTGGCTGTCATTGTTATTTACAAAACCCTTGTTTTCTACGGCCGTCTGAGAACCACCCCACTCAGTTTCCTCGGTGCCTTTGCTAAGTTCTGCCACACCAGCACCACTGTCAGTCATGGTGTCAAGAGAGCCTGAACTGCTTCTGCATGAAAACCTGCCATTTTCAGATATCCCGCTAACATTGCTATCTATAGCAGCAACCCTGGATAAGAAAAGATGGTAATTCATATACATTAATAGGATGTCTCCCTGTTGTGTACATGAAAGAGGCAACTTGCAGAAAGAAGTACAAAGAGCATGTGACATATAAGCATCGCTTGCATCACCACCATGACCTGGTAGATAAATGGATTCATAGAAGTTCACCTCACCTTGTTTGTTGGAATCTGGGAGTTTGAAGATAGTCAAAAACTGGGACCAAATCCTTTGACCTTGCTTCAATCATGCGAGTTGGAATCCTTTCGATCTCAATTTCCCCTCCTGAAGCAGTTTCATCATCCATTTTGACACCTTCTATGATCATTGACTGAAAATATAGCTGGCAAACAATTTTACAAGAGCAAAGAGCATAAATAAGGAATTTGTCTGAATAGCAAGCAAAGCCACAATTTTGCATTTTCCAGTACTCAAAACAAATACCTCAGGTTTTGCCCACACTGGACTTTGAGCTTCATGCATCTGCAGTTCGGCTTCTGAAATATACAACTGATGTTTCTCCTCAGGGCTGATCTTTGCTTTTGTGACAGCGCTCCAAGCTTCAGGATAAATGGTGTTTCCCTTTTTCTTCCCTTCAGGATATATCTTATTGTTGTCTAAATTTCCGTTCTCACCATATATGTCAGTAGTATCCTCTCGTTCTCTTCGATTTTGTTTTTGACATATATTCCATTTCTGAATAGCTTCAACTGCTAATCTTGCATCACCCTCCAGGCCTGACTCATAAGCAGTGTTCAATCCAGTCACAGCTGTCGAATCTGGACCATTTGATATTCGCAACGCATATTGTATCATGGAACCAGAAGGAGAAAAAACCAAAAGGTGGTACTTAGCCTTCAAAGAGCTGCAATCCACATAATGAGTATGGCCTTTGGAATTGTGGAAAGAAGCAGCAATGGCCCCAGAAAGGGAACTCATCTTCCCTGTTGCAGCTGCTGCAGCACCACTTACGGTGCCTCTCCAACTATTATTTCCATTTCTTATTCTACTGACAACAGAAAGTGTAACAGGGGGACCAGCTGAGCAGAGGCTTTGCTGATTAGGCATTTGCACACCTGGCCAACGAACTGCCGATTTAGTTGTAACACCCAATCCTGTATTTTTGGTAGTAAAACCAGCATCAGCAGTTGGAAGATTTACTGATCCTCCCCAAGGATTTATAGCAAACAGATGGCTTGTCCCCCTAGAGGAACTAACCATGATCCAGTTGCTGTCATCACTAAAACTGATGTCCTGTATGATCTGGGAAATGAAGAAAGGGGAAAGTTAATATCAAACATATACTAGTTGCAACAAATGGCATGTCCAAGAAGGAATGGAGAACAAGAGCACGGATCTTACCGCATTTGTAAATCCACGTTGCAACCTATACAGATGTACATAAGATGCAGCAGCATCAGTTGAAAAGGAGCTTCCAGGCATTATTTTAAAAACATTGATGTTATGCCCCTGAACCGAAGCAGTCACTAAAAGGGTGCCACTACGATCAAAGCATAATGCAGAAATAGGACTCTTGTGCGCCCTAAACTGTGCAATAACAACTTTACTGACAATATCTCTGACAATGACCTGACAAACCAAAGAATATAATAAGCACAGGGAACCCAAATAATTGAATATGAAAGGATCAGATAGCTCCAACTCAGTTACCCTTAGATAAATCATGCACATGATTTATTACCATGCATACCAGCAGAAATATCATTCCACGATAATGAAGTATAAGAACATTTTCCAAACACTTTCTATCACTCAAGCAGATGCATATTCTAATGCAAAGTTAGCAAATGGTAATTCACTAAATATAGTACTCCAACAGAATACAAAAAAGAAATGAAAATATAGCTACAAGTGAAAACAACTGAGATATGTACCATTCCAACATTATCCGTGTCTGCTGACTGGCCATTGACAGTTCCAGTGCCTTTCCAGCCAGGATTCCCTGAATGAAGTGGAATATTACTATCAGGTATAAGCTCAGAGCAGTACCGGGAGAGCTTCTTATATCCCATGTCTCCAAGGGTTACAATCCCAGCAGCTAGTTGCTTGCTTGATTCTTTTGCATAGTGAGCAACCAGGCTCCCATTTGAAGGAAAACCAGAAAAACTTGCACAAGGTTCCAGATGTTGTGGACTGACACGCCCGGAAGTAGATACAGCAACAGGACTTCCACTATAAGCCAGCCACCTCTTGCCTACTGCAAGAGGTCCACAACCTATACCCCCCCAACCAGGGAATCCCGCAACTATGGGATTGGTAAGAATGGTATATTCCCTCTCCAATGTTGTGGCATCAAAACAGTGTATCTGCAATACACAAGACTAGATACTCAAACACTGATTAAGCAGAATATAAGAATTATTGGATAAACTTTGCATAATCAGGTATACCTGAGCTGCTTGAGAAATAGCAACAACTCGAGAACTGCACTTTACAGAATAAACAACTGATCTAAACTTTAGAACATGAACATAAGATTGAGATCTCAAGGAATAAAACCGAACAACAGTAGGCACAAAACTACTGTTCATTGTGTCATGGCTGGTTGCACTAATACCATTGCGAGGAGAGGCCATCCCATCCTGTATATTATTGCCGACAGAAATGGACCCATCAGCACAAACTACCAGCAATGGACGGCTTTCTTCAAACTTGTCTTCCAATCTCTTTGAGGCTATTGGTTTAGGTAGCATTTGCATAAATGAGACAGGGCCATCATATCTGGAAACCAGGTCACGGACATTATCTGATTCTTCAACATCCCAAACCTGGAAACCAGAACGGTAACCCAGCAGGAGAACTTGCCGAGTAACATTTCCCTCACCTTCTAACTTGTCAAAGCCAGCCCAGTTCACCTTTATTTTTCAAAAGGAACATGAAAAGTTAACTCCAATCTCTATTATATTGAAGACTCCATTAAAAAAAAACAAAAAAACAAAAAAACCTTTAACCTCAAGTGCTTATGAACAGAACAAAGAAAGTAGTAGGATCATGTCCAGTGAAAAAAATCAAATACAGAATAACCGAACAAATTTAAAACAAAAGGAAGAAATTTACAGAAAACAACAATATGAAGAGCCATTAATCTAAATGTACACAATCAACACCAATTCTTTGCTCATATATAATTTTCTTTCAGAATTTAAAACAAAAAACAAAACAAAAGAGAGAGTGAAAGAGAAGGAAAAGCTTGACAGAGTAGCATGAATGCAAAATGGAAAATATGTATCCATGTATCCATGTTGAATGGTTAATATTCTCAACAAAATATCTTTTTACAACTTCTAACAAAATCAAAACACAAACGAATCTATGAAGCTAACTTTCCAATAAATTAAAGAGTCCATTCAGATAATCATTTTTTTCGTCCGAAGATTTTAAACATGCCTAAGACTTACTAAACTGTTAAATAGATAATAGAATCATGAAACTTCTTAACAATAAAATAGCACCTCAATTGATCCTTTCAAGTGGTAGTGCACAGGCATGTTTGATGTGAAATAACTATCTATTTGGGTGTCAAAAACTCAAAAAGGCACTTCTACCAGCACCAACTATTTTCATTATGAAATTCTGTCTTGTTTTCAGAGTAACGATACACAAAAATAAGGAGCAAAAATTATATTAATATCATTTTTTTGGATTTAATACAGTACACATAAATTTAGTGTTCAAAAGCTCCTTCACTAATGAATCATTGTTACACCAGGTAAGAATAATATAAATCATCTCCATCATAATAGTTTCCAAGAGCTCCGTCAATTTTTAAGCTTTTTTTGTGTGTTTGAAGAATTGAACTTCTAGGCAACCAGCAATTCATAATGTGTGTCCTCATCACAAAGTTTTTTAATATAATTTTTTTGTTTGAAAAAAAAGAAGAAAAAGATAGAGGCTCTGTTTGGCTGCAAAAGTGGTATTACCTTATCTATATCAGCACAGTGTTTTCCTGATCAAAGTTACTGTTAAAAGAATGATCACTTCAGATACATTTCTGATTTTTACCAAATTAATTTGCATAGAGAGCAATAAATGCGTCACTAAATGTTACTACTAATTGAGTCCTTGGTATCTATAATGCTAGCCCCTACATCAATTCAGACTATGAAAGCAAGTCTACATTGAAATGAAATTAACTATAAATTATCACAAGTTCTACAAAACCAATCACAAAATGTCAATGCAAGTTGCAAAGTATATTCTTTTTTAGCAACTGCATGACAAGTATAATGTCACATATTCTTTTTTAGCAACTGCATGACAAGTATAATGTCACGCATTTATTTTTGCACAACCCCACAGCCCATACTTTTAGCATACTAGATTATGACTTTTAAAAACCCAACAGACAACATACAATCGAAGCCCTCTTCTTCCCATGCCTGAAGTAATTTCTAGCAACTCCATATAATAATCTAAAGGTCAAACTCGGGTTGTTAACCCGAATGTGTACTTCTTATAGCACCTAAGTCGCACATGACATGGGAACCTCCTTATACCACCAATCTAACAAAGAATCCTTATATTGCTTCACCATATGCTTTGCTATTGAATCTGGACATCATGATGCACACTTGTAACAAACTTCATTAAGGATCACATACTCTAAAACGTCTTTTGTATTTATATTATTTCACCTGATAAGCATATATTTTGTCATAACCCAGACGGGAAGCAAGATCTAATTCAAGTCAGGCAATCAAGGATCAACAATTCAGCCAAATCTTTCCAAATCAATGCTTGATAGTAATAAAAAGAGCTTAAACAAATAAAAATTAATGTCTCATTTGGAATCAAAACACATGGAACGTGTAGCACATATATGACAAGGTAAATAGCATACTGTCACTAACGCTTACGTATATCCAAATATTGATTCGAAGAAAACAGGTGGATCGTGTAGCACATATACGACAAAAGTAAATAGCATACCGTCACTAACACTTATGCATATCCAAATATTGATTTGAAGAAAACACGTGTAAGGTCTCGATTACGACTCTGAACAGATTAAAAACTCCTATGCTATCCGACATCACAGACAAGCGACAAATCAAATAGCCAGTTGCCAATACCCCATCTGAACTACCTATGACCCCAAACTGCCACTTTCTTCAACACACGTGGAACGCTTTCTTATGAACTAATCCCGACATGAAAACGACAACATTTCTCCACACAAAAATGTGGTCAACAAAGAACCATATCTTGCGAAACATGCATGCATAACAACCTCGACCACTATAATCACCCTTCCTACGAGTTGCAACTTCTGCTCTAAACACCCATATCATCCTAATTGAATATAATGCTCAAGAATCGCTAAATCAAACTTCTTTCACCATCTTTAATCACTTGTGGAAATAATAATAGACTCCATAAACAATTCTCGTCATCCATAGACAGCTTTTGCATTCTCTTTCAGGTTAAAAGTTTCACATGCAAGATATTCAGACAAAATCTCCATAGCTGAAAGTTTTGGCAACTAAAGTACTCAACATGGTATTCTACATTCAATCTGCATTTTACAGTTTGTACTATAAAAGTCACCAATTCTCACAAAATCCAGCTTTTATATCCACCTTTCCATAATAGCAAAGTTAAATTGTTTCTCTCCACACAGGTAGCAACATCAATAGTAGGTTAAACTATCATGTGAATAGATACTTACAGCTAGCTATACACAATAAAATAACTGAATTAGACACTTTTGAACTAAGTTTATATCACAGTGCTGAAAGCTGAAACATTTCAATATAGAAACCAAAAGACAGACTCCTACCTGATCATGGTTGGTATCATCATCCCTATCAACAATGGATGAAGCCACCGACGCTGCAGACCGAGCAACAGTTGAAGCACCGGACGAAACGATTCTCAAATAGCTTGAAATGGCACGAAACGAATTGGGAATGAAGTTATTGGTCCGTGCGGGGCGAGGAACACCACCCTGCTGCTTTTGGCCACCATCATTCCTCATCCCCAGAAGTAGAGAGATCAAACGAGCCAATACCCAGATCACGAAAACTGCTGGTTCTTCAAAGACTGCCTGAATCATAACCCCAGAGCTGTTTCTCTTTGAACTTAAAGCCACCCAAATAAGAAACAGCCCCAAATTCACAAGCTCTAGGTACCAAGTGTCTCCATCTCCTTCTTACACACAAAAAGCATCCAAATTTCACAAACACCCAAAAATTAAAACCAACTTCAAATCGCACCAAATGGAAACACAAGGCCTCTGCCTCTGATTCCACGTCGTCTCGTTAATAAAACCAAAGAAAACAATTAGAGCTGTGTAACTGCTTCCAGAAACAAACAAAGTCCACCAAAGAGTCTTATCTTCAATACCCAGAAGCCAAAATCAAAAACACGATGAAAAAATATACAATCTTTCTGAAGAATGAGGTTTTTTTTATACTCCTACAATGAAAAAATTAAAAAATTTACAAAATAAAAAATAATGGGATTTTTTTTTAATTTGAAAATAATAATGGTAGAATTGGAATGGAAACTATTGTACAGAGGATTAAAGAAGGGATTTTTTAGAGTTTTTGAAAGGAACACCGCCGAGAAATCGCCAGATAACCGGGGGAGATCTGAGGAGAGAGAAAGTTGTAGAGAGAGAAACAGATTGGATAATGGCAATGTTTTTTTGCGTGTTTTTTTTCTGTTTTGTTTTTAATTTTTTGGTGAATGAAATGAAACGAAATAATTTTAAAAAATTGAAATTGAAAGACTATTCGTTTACGACTCTTTCTGGGTGCTATGTGCTCTATGCTCTATATGCTCTCATCTTTCAAAGTTGGGTTCTGATTTGGTTTTGAGTATTTGTATTGGCTCTCACGTCGTTGAACCAAAACAACTCCATCTCAACTTCTCCAACTTCCCCTCCTCTACACGTTTTAGCCTTCCTTGTTACTTCATTATTGTCAAACAAAACGGTTTTCACCCCATTTTTCTTTTCTTTCTTTTTTTGTTTTTTTTTTTACATTTTTGCTAGGAATTTTTGTTGTTGTTGCCGAAGTTAGGATGGGGAGGAGAAAAACTCACACGCACGGGTATCATAGAAACTTGAACACATGACTACGTGGGAGCATACCAAATACATAGACGAATCCAACTAACACCTGAGTGATTTTTTCCTTTTTATGTTGGTTCATTGTCAAGTTGTAATTTTACATCTAACAACATTTATTCGCATTTAAAGATGTTAATTTAATTGGTGATTTGTGATATGTGAAGCTTAATCAAACCAATGTCTACATCAATTGAATCTAGATCCTCTTTAAGGACTATAATGTTCTTAAGTCTTAGGGTTTTGTGCTAAAATAACCATTTTTCGCAGTTTTTGTTTCAAAATAGCCACTACCCCCCATAGTTCCCTCTATTTTGTACCCATAGTCCTCTGTAATGCAAGGATGGCTATTTTGGAACAAAAATTATAAAGAAGGGCTATTTTAATTAATTTCTCTAAATTTTAATATTAAAATCAAAATAAATGATAGAATTTTGAAATTTCGAATCCACAATTTAGGTTAACAATGAAAATTTCAAATTCAAATATTTTTGTGGTGAGCTTCTCTTTTTGAGTTTTCTTATTTCTACCATATTTTAAGCGGGTCAATTTGTAAATATAAAATAAAAAAGCAAATTTAGATACATAACACACATTTGGGATATTGATTTTTTTTTTAATTATCATATTTCTGACCCTTGTTTGCAAGGAAGAGCAGGTGCCTTTCATACTCCAAAGGAACCTTGACCTCTTCTTTTATATGGAATTAAATTGCTCACCTTGTGGGTTTCCATGTAAAATACAAATTAATGCACAATATGATAAGCCATTGTCAACTGTCCTTGTGGTGCTCTTTTACTTTCACAAAAAGCAAATCATTGAATTCAAATTACCCACCACCATATGCATTATTAAAAATCAGAAAATTGCTTTATTGTTTTTTTTTTTAATGCTCGTTCGGAAGTGATTTTGGATAAGCAGATAATCACTTATATGGAGAATTACCATATAATCACTTTAGGTGATTTTTAGTGATTCTAGAGAGAAAGCACCTGAATTAAAATCACTTAATATGATTATGTGGAAAAACACATGAAATATGTTTCTCTCCATAAATGATTCTGGCCATTCCATAATCACTCCTAAACAAGCTCTTAATTTTGTTGAGTAATAGGAAGAGTAAAAGGAAAATTGTAGGCTTTCTTAAAAGCCACTGGCTTCGATGGGAAATCATAAATGCCATTAATGTGTATAGGTATTTGTTGCGGATGGCAAAGAATCAAATTTTTTATTCTGCCTTTTTAAATAATCAATGGCAAAGAAGATGATATTCAATCTTTTTTTTCCTTTGTTTAGTACGATGTGTGGATAAGTATCATATTTTCGTACGGCTTGTTTCCCAAGTATTCTATTCTATTTCTTGGAGGCCAAGCATAACCATACCATACCCTTTCAAATTCTCCCGAGATTTTCCATATTTTGTAGAAGCAAAACCTCTGTGTTTTATTGCGTTTTTTTTTCTTCTTCTATATTTAGATTCCATGAAAAGAACTAAAATATAGAAGAAAATAGAAAGTTATATATAAGAAGAAGATAAGTCTTTGCATGGGTAATTATGAAGCTAATGTGAGACATACCCAACTCATCATGAGCAGGGGAGTAATTACAACCAAAAAGTTTATCTGTGGGAGGAAAGGAAACCCTACAAGAAATTTCAACCAAACAAAACAAGTAATAATGTGGACATGATGAGGAGGATCCACTAATATTGTAAACTGTATGAACTTTAAAGCTATTTTAATGGACTAAACTACCCTCCTATAATTTTTTTTTTTGGACAAATATTATTTATAAAATTATGAATTCAGTTTCGGTGAAAAAAAAAAACCTAGCCGCTCTCTCTTTCTCTGTTGTTTTGAACTTGGCTCTTTGAATGTCTTTTTGGGCAACTTGCTTGCACAATGTTAAATATCCAATTTACTTTCAATGAACATATTTGCTTGCTAATCAAACTTGCAAGTTGCAAATTGCACCGAGTAAGTTGTGTCCTGCATTTTTTTTTTCAAACTTGCAAGTTGAAAATTCAGAAGCAGCTGCTTGGGTTCCACCCGGCACCATTGTATCTAGTTGCCAATTATACAGACTATGACCATGATTGGAAAGGCTAATATGGGCCATATGATTGGGTACCTATAGCCTTGCATGATTGGTTTCGTTCCCAAAATGCCAAAGCATACCTATCAAACTTGTAAGTGTCATATAAATGCGGTGAAATTTGAGTGCCCAAACACCCAAGTCAATTTCAACTAGTTTTTGCCTTATTTATATCATCATGTGGATTTCCCAGTTTGGGGCATTGTTATGCATTCTAACTTGTTTTGATGCCCAAATATGCATATACACTAATCACCCACTTTGTAGTTAATGGACATCAGCTTCCTCACAAATCACAAATTTAGTAATTAAGGGAAGCCTCCACTTAACATTCCCTTTTCCATGTTGCTAGCTTGTCAACTATCATTTTTGGAAATATTCTACGTGATGATTCTCGCTATTTCTCCACAAACAAAAGCAATATTAATATGTTAAATATGTTGTTGAACTCTGAGTTTAGTGATGTTTCTCTTACCAATGTTGGAAACAGTCCCAAAATTTTATGTTGAATTTTTAAACCCTTTTTTTTTTTTTTTTTTTGCGAGGCTTGAAATGAAGTCGCCATTGTATGCATGGATTGCAAATGGGTGAAGATACATGAGCCTGATGTAAATACAAAAAGGCAATGCTGCCCTTATAAAATCTGTGCATGTGCTGGTGGTGACTGGAGGGCAAGATGATGAAGCCATATGCAATAAATAGAGGGGAAGAAATTTAGCATATAAACACAAAAAGGTAGTTTTGCTGATGGTGTGTTTCATTTCAGTGAAAGCCCGAATGAGACTTTTTGTCTTGGGAGTGTCAACATTTAAGGAAGATGGTGGTGTGCCTTTGACGTTTTCAGATAAAAGGAGTTTTGATGCAATGTCTTGGAGTGTCACCAAAAAAAGGAAAACCACAAAAGTGTAGGGTCTTAACAACAACCAAAAAAACACAGGAAGGATGAACAAGAAAAAGAAAATAGAAAAATAAATTGTGATTGTATGATGTGAATTTGACCTAGTGCATTGTTATAATTAAAATTTCCGAAGAATTCATCACTTAATTAATTCACAAATGATGATTTTTAAATCAACATAGAAGTGAGAATTCAAATTTGAAATATCTTTTCAATCTCGTGAAGAAACGTACCATTACGCTACGACTTTCAGTCAAAATTGCTAGGACGACTTTCAGTCAAAATTGCTAGGAAGTTTTTAGGTTTGTGAATACAATCAGCTAATATGTCACAATATATGTTCTGATATTTTGATTTATTGTGGATATGCTTGTCAAAATGTCATCTCAATTTATGAGAAACAGCATATCCGCAATTTAGAAAGGCATATTTGCATCAATATGCTTTCCAGAATGTCATGACAATCCGTGAGAGCATATCCTCAATTTAGAGGGACGTGCCGATCCAGAACATATCAATGATATTTACCATAAGTGACAATGAATTAATTTACATAATTTTATTCGGTTTTGATTAGTTTTATGCATTTACAAATAGTTCAAACTACTCATCAAACCGCAAATAATGACTTGGTTTGGTTTATGAATTCATAATCTTGTTTTTCTGTGTAAAAATTGAATCAAACAACCATGAATTATTTGAGTTGGTCGTTTTAACCAACTAGTTTTTGTTGCAGTGGCTTCTCTCTTTTCTCTATGGCGTTGAAAGAAAAAATTCAAACAATTATACTTTTTTTTTTTAATACAAGCAATATTCAGCTTTAAACTAATCTAAACTACGGGGAGGGGGATTCGAACTCAGTTGCAGAGTGGGGAGCACATTTGCTTTAGTCAACTTGGCAACGCCCATGTCTACGAATTCAAACAATTTAAAGTGAATAGAGGAGAGGAAAAAGGTGAAAGACATCAAATTATTAAATGATTTCGTTATAATATGAAAACCAAAGCCCAAATTAAATACACATCAATTTTCATTCTTAATTTTGATTAGGAACTTTTGCTATGACCCCTGGGCCTCCCTGAGCCTGACCAATCTATATCAGAATTAATACTGATGGTACTTTAGTAAGGGAGAAATAAGAACAAAGATGAAAGCAGATGTATATAAAGTTGCATGAGATTTTAAGTACTTATTGAGTGGGAAGGAGTGTGGGACAAAAGAAAGAGATTGGCATGACAACATATTGTATGATATGAAATCTTGATTGAGAGTAGTAGGCTGCGAATTACATGTTTCAGAATCTTATCAAGCACTTGTCTAATTCAAATGATAACCTGAATATTTTGTGGTTCGACAAATAAAGGCACCTGCAGCATCGGGTCCTCATCATCAGGGATTAAATAAAAGAAAATAATAAATGTAATTTGCTTTAAAAAACAAATAAACTTCAATTTAACTTAATTTGTTATCGAAAAGTCGGTTCATCGTTGGGCCGGCCTGGTCCAAATTTTTTGGGCTCGAGTCAAACCTCTTCAGGCCTTTTCTTTTTTTTAGGTGGTTGGGTCGAGGTTTCAAAAGATTAGGCCCAACCCACCCATTGAGTTGGGCTTACAGGGCCTTTCGAGTTGCGTTAGGCCGGGTTGCCGATGGGTCTAAACGGGCCGAGCCTTTTATTTTATTTTTTATTACTTTTTTAAGGGAATGCTAGCAACTTTCTCTCTAACCTTTTCTTTTAGACCTTCTCTCTTTTCATCTTGACATGTGTCACTCTTATTACACTTCAAACAATGTCATTAATATATCACATAAGCTGATTTTTGTTTTTCAAATTTACCCTTATTAAATGTATTTACTTTTTTTTTTCTTTTACAACAAACTAGCCTTTTTTACATCTTTGTTTCCATCTTGTTAAAAAATTCAATAAGAAAAAAAATGTAATTTTTTTAATATAAAATGTCTGCTTTGTTTCCATCTTGTTACACATGTCATGAGGAAAAGGGAGAAGATCCAAACGAGAAGGTTAGAGATAAGGTTGCTAGCATTCCTCAATTATATCTTTTTGTTACAAATTTTTACACAACAGGGGACTGTGTTAATTTTTTTTTTAAACAACAATAAAAATAATAAAAATAAAAATTGCATCAACACAAGAGATCACTTCTTCAAAGATAGGGGATTGCAATCAACACAAGAGAACTGCATCAACTTCAAAGACAAAAATCACTTCTTCAAGACGCTCTTTGTTTCCACAGCAGGAGTTGTTAGCTTGGCACTTTGGACCTCCTTTCTTGGGTTTTCACGCATTGCTTCTTGGGGTTCATCACTTGAGCTTCCAAAGATCACCTTCTTGGCTTTCGCAAAACTCAACTTGTGATCTCCTCGCTTGCGTTTACCCGGTCTCTCCAAGGTCTCCAGCTGCTCTTGCATGTCCCTAGAGTAAATAGCTACCATATTTGATAACTATTTATTCTCCTCATGTAATGTTTCAATCTGGTTACATGTCTCCTCAAATGCCTTTTACTTCTCTTTCTCAAGTCTTCTTATAACCCTCTAGCAATCTTCGACCAAACTTTGTTGTGTCTGTAATTGGGTTCTTAGCACTTGCACTTCATGGGATTTCACAATTTGGCGATGACCCACACTTGCGACTAACGTCGCACTTTGCATGCTCAATGCCATGACATCGGTCACTACGCGGTTATCTTCTCTTGTTCCCAGCACATGCACATCTCTTAGAGTCACTAAACTCCTGGCAACTCCAATGACAACATTGTTGTCTAGGAGTATTCAGTTGTTTACTGTAACTGGTCTTCTTCAGGAACAAAAGTAGGGCATCCACATTGGTGCAGTCCCTTGCCCCCGTGTCTGAGTTGGCGGAGCTAAGTTCAGATCAAGAGAAAACAGGAAGGAAGATGTCATTTTATTTCTGATTTTTTCTTCTTCTTATTTCTCTATTTTCTTCTTTCTTTTCTCTCTTCTACTGGTTGTAATTTTGTGTTTCCCTTCATTTCCTTTTATAGACATCCATTCTGACAAACCCTAGCCATTGTAGCATTCTACCATTTATCGTGTGGAATTAAGAATATAAGTCCCACATAGGAAATTTGATTAAATGAACAATATATAATGAATGGCACTACTCCTAATAACATCGAGACCTTTTTTGATAAAACTCCACACCTATTGCGCTTTGTAGGTGGTTAAGTTGGGGACAATATCGGTGTTACTAGTAGTGGGCCAATGGCCCGTCTCTTTGAAGTTTAACATGGTATTAGAGCTGTTGGAGGTAAAAACTAGGCGGGTAGTAATTAGGCCAACTTAAATATGAGATGTATGTTGAAAGTGAGGATGTGAGAGCATTCTGTAAGTAATAGATATGCATACAGAAGATAAATGTATGTGGTTCACCCGAATAATGGGCTACATCCACGGAGATGTATGTTCTCATTATGATAATGTGTGTATATATTGTACATGTGGTTAAACCCAAGGAGAAGAGGAAGAATGCCAAAGGCTGAAGGTAAGAAAGCTAGGGGCTGAAGGCTGAAGGTTGAGGATCTGGTTGAAGGCCAGATCCGTGAGCTTGTAAATAGGATCATGGATAAGCCCATGAGGCCCCAGTGAGCCATATGGAGCCCCAGTGACCTGCCTCACTCTCCCCATTTTCTTGAAGGAGAGAAGTCTCCTTTTATAAGTGAGGGAGAGTCCCATCTTCTTATGTTTTGTCGATGTCGATGTGGGACTCCCTTTCCTTTGCTTGGATTGGCTTGGGAGTGCTTGGTCAGATATTATACAAACAGGAGTCCCCCAAGTTCTCGATTAAGGAGGTACTTCTTGATTGAGGACTTGTAGTCATCAATGCATTGGCCAAGCAATGCTTCAGCTTCTTCTTCGCTTTCTCTTGTATGCAGCATCGGTGCAGAGTTGTTGAGTCAATACCTGTCGATCACCGAAGGTAATGGTATTGAGTGATGAGTAGCAGTTATTGAAGGGTATGGAGATTGAGTCGCATGACAACTACTAAAGGCATGGACTATTGTAGGTGTTGAAGGTGTTGTTGCAATAATGGGTGTCGTTCAGCAGTTGGCATAGGTGCCGGAAGCTTAAAGGATTCTCCATGTGCCGTTCGGCAGGTAGTTTTGGCGTTGTAAGAGAGAAATGTCTCTATGAGGTGTCGTTCGGCATGTGGCCTTGGCGCCAGAAGCTTAGAGGATTCTCCATTAGGTACCGTTCGGCAGGTAGCTTTGCCGCTGTAAGAGAGAAATGTCTCTATGAGGTGCCGTTCAACATGTGGTCTTGAGAAAAGGTGCCGTAAGGTAGAAGATCCTTCATGTGGCGCTAAGCAGGTAGTTTTGAGAATATGCTCTTTTTCTTCATGGGGTGCCGTTCGGCAGGTAGCCTTGGCGCAAAAATGAAGAGATATCTCATGGGAGGTGTCGTTCAGCATGTGGCTTTGAGAAGAGGCCCTGGAGAAGTGTCACTCGTAGGGTGTCGTTCGGCAACGCAAGAGCTGGAAGATGCCGTTGGAGCTTTGGGAGCTGCCGTAAGCTTGGGAGATGATGCCTTTAATTAGGAGTTGCAGCTGTAAGCTTTGGAAGCTGCTGCCATCGTAAGCTTTGGAAGCTGATACCGAAAGCTTGGGAGTTGATGCTATTATTCTTCATGAGGTGCCAATAGGTAGCCTTGGCGCTGTAAGTGAAAAGTGTTGTTCGGCATGGCCTTGAGAAGATGCGCTGGAGAAGTGTCACTCGTGGGGTGCCGTTCGGCAACGCAAGAGCTGGAAGATGTCGTTGGAGCTTTGGGAGGCCGTAAGCTTAAGAGCTGATGCCGTTAGTTAGAAGTTACTGCTGTAAGCTTTGGAAGTTGATGCCGAAAGCTTGGGAGCTGTCGCCGTAAGCTTCGGAAGCTGATGTCGAAATCTTGGGAGCTGATGCTGTTATTCTTCATGAGGTGCCAGCAGGTAGCCTTGGCGCCGTAAGTGAAAAGTGTCGTTCGACATGGCTTTGAGAAGAGGCACTGGAGAAGTGTCACTCGTAAGGTGTCGTTCGGCAACGCAAGAGCTGGAAGATGCCGTTGGAGCTTTGGGAGCTGCCGTAAGCTTGTTGCCATAAGCTTGGGAGCTGATGCCGTTACTTAGGAGTTGCCGCCGTAAGCTTCGGAAGCTGATGCCGAAAGCTTGGAGCTGCCGCCGTAAGCTTTGGAAGCTGATGCCAAAAGCTTTGGAGCTGATGCCGTAAGTTAGGAGCTGCCGTGTTAAGCTTTGGAACTGCTGTATGGAAGCTGCCGTTCGGCATGGCCTTGAGAAGAGGCGCCAAAAAAAGTGTTACCCATGGGGTGTCGTTCGGCAATGCAAGTGTTTGCGAACTGATGCCGTAAAGTTGATGCTGGAGTTGCAACCGTAAGCTTTAGAAGTTGCTGCCGTAAGCTTGGGAAGCTTAGGAGGACTACTACCATAAGCTTTAGGCCGAAGGCAAATGCCGAATCATTGGGGGGATGTGAAGACATCGCACGTGCCAAATGATGGAAGGGTGCCAAAGGCAGATGCCGAATCATTGAGGGGATGTGAAGACATCGCACGCCGAATGACGTAAAGGTGCCGAAGGCAGATGCCGAATCATTAGGGGATGTAAAGACATCGTGCGCTGAATGATGCAAAGGTGCCGACGACATATGCCAAATCATTGGGGGATGTGAAGACATCGCACGCCGAATGATGTAAGGGTGCTGAAGGCAGATGCCGAATAATTGGGGGGATGTGAAGACATCGCACGCGCCGAATGATGCAAAGGTGTCGATGGCAGATGCCGAATCATTGGGGGATGTGAGAACATCACACGTCGAATGACGCAAAGGTGCCGACGGCAAATTGTAGGAAGTGCTGAGGGCAGGGCTCACAAGGGTGCCCAGGGTACTGAATGTAAGAATGCTGAGGGGCACTTGTTGTAGGGTGCCGAGGGCAATCGAGAAGGAGAACAACATAGCCTTTCGTGTCGCGGGGAGGTAAAAATTAGGCGGGTAGTAATTAGGCCAACTTACATATGAGATGTTTGTTGAAGGTGAGGGCCCTTAGTATGTGAGAGCATTCGGTAAGTAATAGATATGCATACAGAAGAAAAATGTACGTGGTTCACCGGAATAATGGGCTACACCCACGGAGATGTATGTTCTCATTATGATAATGTGTGTATATATTGTACATGTGGTTAGACCCAAGGAGAAGAGGAAGAATGCCGAAGGCTGAAGGTAGGAAAGCTAGGGGTTGAAGGCTGAAGGCCGAGGATCTGGTTGAAGGGCAGATCTGTGAGCTTGTAAATAGGCTCATGGGTAAGCCCATGAGGCCCCAGTGAGCCATATGGAGCCCCAGTGACCTGCCTCACTCTCCCCCCTTTCTTGAAGGAGAGAATTCTCCTTTTATAAGTCAAGGAGAGTCCCATCTTCTTATGTTTTGTCGATGTGGGACTCCCTTTCCTTTGCTTGGATTGGCTTGTGAGTGCTTGATCAGATATTGTACAAACAAGAGCGAACTCATTGATTGGGTCTGAAATATTGGACCTTTACCCTTAGCCCTTATCTGTGACCCACTATATGGTAGTCCCACTTGAGGGGACGTGTTGAAGAATATAAATTCCACATAGGAAACTTGATTAAATTAGATACAATATATAATGAATGACACCACTCCTAATAACATCATGGCTTTTTATGATAAAATCTCACACCTACTAGGCTTTGTAGGTGGTTAAGTTGGAGACAATATCGGTGTTACTAGTAATGAGTTGATGACCCATCTATCGTTCTAAACTGATCCGTGCTCAGGCCTAGTAGCACTGTAAAATAGATCTATACTTAGGCCTAATATCACTATAGTTTCATCAAATAATATGAGGGGAGGTTTATAATGACTAATAAGACATAAAAAACACATTTAAAAAAAACACTTTCTATGTCTTTAGCTTTTTTCGTCAACATGGAAAATAAGGAATTATTTATTGAATATGTCATTAGATATTAACATCCAACAATTTTGTAATGGTCAAGCAAAGGCCTATAATTTTTATATAAAAATGATTGTATAAAATTGTCATTAGGGTAACTTTTTGCTTGTTATATTATATTATATATTTATTAAGTAAAAATAATAATATATTACTTATTGGGCCGAGTTTGGGGATGAGGATAACAATACCATCCCCGACCTATCCTCAACTGGGGATTTTTAAAATTCGGAGATCCCGTACCCGCCCCCAATTTTCCCCTGACATCTTCCTCCATTAGGGCTGGGTAATCGACAGGGACCCGACCTGGCAGGGATTTTTTCCATCCATCCTACTCACCATGTAAATTTTAAAAAACGCAATCCTATCTTTCTACCTACCATTATTCTTAAAACACCCTTTAATTATTGATTCAAGCAAATTATCTTTGCTAATCATTATTAGCTGAGATATAAAGAGGATTAAGTTGTGTTTGATGGACGGGATAAATGTTTTAGTATAATATTTTGATTTTCTGGATATTTTAGTTTTTTATTCTCTGCCTTGTAGATTCTGAAAATATTTTGGATAAATGTTTTAAAGAGAGTTGAGGTTTTTTCCCTAAGGCTTTAGAAGTCATTTTATAAAGAGGTAAATTTGTCTTTAAAATTTTGAAGATAAGGTGGGTGGGAAAATAGAATAAGGGTTGGAAATAGCAGCAATCTATCTGAAAAACTACTTCATTTTAAAGGAACAAAGACGTAAACCAAAAAATGAAATAAGTTTCATGTTCACAAAAATTTCTATATAATAAGGATAAAAGTAATAGAAAAAAAAAAAGCTTATTCACACTTACTTGAGGGTATAAAGAAAACTACAAGGGAATGGGGGGTTCGAACTTAAGTCCATAGATCTGCAAGTCAATGTCTTTTTTCATCGGACTATACCTCGTTGATGATATATTATATTATTAAATTGGAAATAAGCATCACCTTATTCTGCTTAATCAATAGACAATAGTATATAGATTAACAATCTGTCTATATAGTATATACATGTCAGACCAGCTCACAAGAATTATGAATTTATAGATGTTTATTTTTTATCAAGCAAATGAGGTGTGTATAATGTTTGATTTAAGTTTGCCTCCAATACCAAAAAGATAATAAAGGAGAAAAATGAGAATCTATAAAGCAAGGGCACATAGAAAAAACATTCTTTCCCTGTAATTGGTGGAGAGCTGAACGTTTGTGTGTGTGGCTATTGCATTGCAACCCATCCAAATCAAGCCATACAATTAGGGCTAATTATCTTGATCCAGCTAAGTCATATACCAGTCCACTTGCAAAGTATTATTAAATAATTACGTAAAGTAGTTTGCAAAGCAACGTAGAAAGAAAAGAACCAACTCATCCTTCCTAGGCAAAGTCGAGGCGGCAGGCAACCACAAGAATTTCGGCCCTCTCTCTCTCTCTGCAAACAAAGCATATTGGTATGTTGTGGTGGGTCCAATATAAATTCTATTTTCTATATACCTTTAGAATTAATCACAAGAAAGAGGTACTAACCGTTACCAATTGGTATACTTCCATACTCTTGTTATTTTAGCGCTACTTCCATCTTCTTCTTTTACACGTTTTGAACTCAAATATTCATATATATGCTAACCACATAATCCTACCAAGAGAGGAGCTATGAATTTTATAAAAGAGGTGCTAAATTTCTGTTCGATTAAGGAGCTGCTTTAGTGGAGTGGACTAATTTTTACTAAATATGTTCAACTTCCTAAAATTAGCACTAAATTCCGATTTTTCTAAATATTTACGCTCAGCTAAAGGTAAATAGCATCGCATGCCTTCTCATTATTTAATATCTATGGTTTTCCGTTAAAAGAAAAGTCTAGTGTTTTTTCTTCCTTTCATCGAGTATTTCTTAGAAATTGAGCTCATTAGAATCAATTTTTTTTTTACATCTAAATCATCATATAATCATTGAAATATCACATAAGATACTTTATCAAAGATAAAATATGTCTTCTGTCATAATATCTTTGTTTCTTTAATTTTTTTTTTCTTATTAAAATTAAAAAAAAAGAAGAGAAAAAACTCACATACACGGTAAATTTTTTTTTTTTATCTGAACAAACACGGTACCTTAAGCTAATCTAGCACAAAGAAAATACTGTAATGAATACAAACATATGCAACGCGTGACATGTAAATAGTTAAAAAAGGTAAACGAAAATCGCACCCAAGCTTCGAAATCGCTTTTTCCCAAACACGAAAGCCATGCCGACAAATCCACTGTTCTCTCTGCTCTTCTGAATTTCTGACACACCCAAACAAAACCCCCAGATCCAATGCACACCAATCCAACCCCTCACGTGCCACTCATACGGTCCCCTCCCTCTCGCACGTGCCGACCCACCGCCTCTTTCTTCCACCCCACTGTCCTCAGATTCCCACCTGCAACAAGGCCACCCCCAAAAGGAAAGAAACCCCAAATGCATGCATGCTCACACCGCCAAACACAGCCTCCGATCCGAACCCGATTAGGGTTTTCTTCATTTCGCGTCGCGTAGATCCACAGAGCTCCGAAAGCTCCATTATCAACTTCTCCGAATTCTCGAGGAGGTTGTAGAAGTTTCTAGAAAGTTTACCTCTCAGCAATGGAGTCCATATTGGCTCTGGCTCTGGAGTACACTCTCAAGTACTGGTTGAAGTCCTTCTCCAGAGACCAGTTCAAGTTGCAGGGACGGACCGCGCAGCTTTCTAATTTGGGTAAATTCGGCGATTCGTTTGTTTGGTTTTGTGATCAATTCGATCTGATTAGGGTTCATTTTGAGTTTGCTTCTGAATTTGACAGATATAAACGGCGATGCTGTGCATTCGAGCATGGGATTGCCTCCGGCACTGAATGTAGCCACGGCCAAAGTCGGAAAAATGGAAATAGTGGTTGGTGACTGTTAATTCTGCATTCATTTATCGTGTGTTCAATATTATTCAATTGGTTTTGATAGATGTAAAGTGTCCGGCTGAAAGTTTGAAGGAAAATGAATTAGAGGAAATGAGAAGTTAAAATGTGTTGGCTTTAGTGTACGCTCTCTTACTTGTTACAAAAGTCCCAAAATTGGTTGAGTATATCATTACACAATATGTGATTCTCTAGTTAGAGCTTGGTAGATGTGTATTCCAGATGGGTTCGTTTATATGCATTGAGTGGCTTTTGTTTTTTTTCCCCAATTCATGTACGGATATAGAATTAATTAAATGATTTTGCTTTGTGTGATTTATAGCTTCCATCTGTGAGTAATGTACAAATAGAGCCGATTGTTGTGCAAATTGATAGGCTTGATTTGGTTTTAGAAGAGAAATCAGATTTGGATGCAAGGAGCCCAAGAAGGTAAAGCCTAATTACATAACTTTCTTGATCTTACATTTCCATATTGAAAAAAGTTTTGTACTGCAGTCATAGATTTACTGAGCACTAAGTTTCACATGCAGTTCACCATCATCCTCTAGCTCTGCGAAGGGTAGCGGTTATGGATTTGCTGATAAGGTAAGGTTCAATCAACGCAGTGAATGTATGTGTTACAGTGCACATAATGATAATATTGTCATTCTTTCAAACTAATGGAACTGGGAATCTCAGTAAGAATTAAAATATTAGGGAATGTCATGCTTCTTGTAACTCAGGCATGCAAAGTTTTATACAAGCTTCTCTACTGACAACTGTTTTCTTAAAATTTTGTTTTGAAGCATGCACATAGATTTGAACGTTTATTCTGAAAGTTGCATTATTGACCTTTGTAAATTCCCAGATTGCAGATGGAATGACTGTGGAGATTCTCACAGTTAATCTTCTACTTGAAACTCGTGGGGGTGGTCGATGCCAAGGAGGGGCAAGTTGGTAATTTCCAAAGGCCCAGTTTTGTAGTTATATCTTTATTTATTTATTTATTTATTTATACAGATGTGCTCTTATCCTACATGGATTGGCCTTTTAAGAATTTACTCGCTTAATTTTATTGATTGTATGACCTTAGATTGGAGTTAAATATAGATATATACACAATTTGTGAAGTCATATTTTACCTTAAGCAATAATGATTTTCCTATTTATGGATCCCTTTGTAGGAATGTAGGTTGTGATAAAAACTTTTGGCCTCCACACAAGGAATTGATTTTTTATACCTCAGCTTGATCAACAAGAAGAAAATCTTTTACCCATGAAATTTTCTGGATGGCTCTATTTTAGGGGTTCAGGGCTGTTTGGATGATGGTTTTAGATAGAAAAAACTGTAGGATTGATGAGTTCAAGTTTTCGGGCAAAAACAGTGTGGAGATGCACTGTAGGCTTTCTTTGACATTTGAAATATGAAGTTGTATGGGTCAGTGCTTATAAAGCTCATCCTTCTCTCATTTTTTTGTTTTTTTATGCTTAACCCAGGGCATCACCTCTGGCCTCTATCACTATACGCAACCTTTTGCTGTATACCACTAATGAAAATTGGCAGGTAATGTGTTGGTTAAGCTCATATGAAAATTTTCTTTGGACCACTTTCATCCGTTCACCGGCTTATTTGAATAACATGTCCTGTAACAGGTTGTAAATCTTAAGGAAGCACGGGATTTCTCCAATGACAAAAAGTTCATTTATTTGTTCAAAGTAATGTGCTAATCTTTGTGCATCAGATCCGTATTTCCTTCTATCTCTATTTTCCCTTTGTGGGGGTGGGGTGAGGGGCTAAGCGGTGCCTACTTTCCTTTCTTGAACTTCTCTAAATTCTAATTATATTTTGCACATCTCTTGCTCTTACTTCAAGTGTATGTGCCGCCGTGTTTGCAAGTGTGTGTTCCAGTATTCTCTGAATACAGGTGTTAGGCTTCCCAAGTTTAACTTAGTTATTAAATGATGATAAATTCTTTTCTTACCAGAAACTTGAGTGGGAGTCTTTGTCTATCGATCTCCTGCCTCACCCTGATATGTTCATGGATGCTAATATAGCACGTACTGAAGATGGAGGAAACCAGCGAGATGATGATGGTGCAAAGCGAGTTTTCTTTGGTGGGGAGCGTTTTATAGAAGGAATTTCAGGAGAAGCTTATGTAATGTTGATATACACTTTTTAGTTAATTCTTGATGGATTTGTTTTACTCCATATATCAGTGTGAATCTAGAGAGCTTCTAGAGTTTTATGGGCTGTGTTACTGCATCTTTCTTGACTTTGTGACTTTGACCAGATCACAGTGCAAAGGACCGAATTGAACAGTCCACTTGGGCTTGAGGTTCAGATCCATATCACAGAGGCCATTTGTCCTGCAATAAGTGAACCAGGTAACAAGTGAAATTATTTGTTTCACTGAATTCTATAAATATATGGTATATGTATAGCTTGGTGCTAATATATAATCACGTGGTGCAGGCCTACGTGCTCTTCTCCGCTTTATGACAGGATTGTATGTCTGCCTGAATAGAGGAGATGTAGATTCAAACACTCAGCAGGTTTGCTGTTACCTTTACTTCATTCTCATACTATTTTCTAGCTAATCTCTTATGATTCTCCTTTTCTTCTTCTGTCTCTCTGTCTCCGTCTCTGTCTCTCTCTCTCTACATCTCTCATGAAATTTTTGCAGCGATCCACAGAAGCAGCAGGACGTTCTATAGTCTCAATTGTTGTGGACCACATATTTCTCTGCATTAAAGATACTGGTTTGTGATTTCCTTTACTAGTGCTATAGGGATTCGATACTTTTGTACATCAAGATAAAAAGATGTATGTTATTATAAATGTTAATTTTAAGCATTCTCAGAAGTCTTGGGTATACTTGCAGAGTTCCAGCTTGAACTTTTGATGCAATCACTCTTCTTCTCACGGGTACTGTTCTATGACTCTTATTAAATTAAAATTTTCATTGCCATTGTCTTAGTATTCTATAACTCTTGAATTTACTATTTTTTAAAATAATATTCAGTCTATGGAATGCTTATACATCAAGGAGTGTCCTATGTATATTATACTTCACAATTTTGTAGAGAGCCTCAATTGAGTGATCCTTAAATAAGCTTATTTGAGGGACCCTCTTGTAAGGCCCATTCCACTTTGTCTTTCAATGATCCGAACAGTCTATTTTTTAAGTCATCATCCATAGATACTCTCTGCAAAAAATTGCTGAAATCGGAGAACATTTAACTGTAAATTTGAAGATAGTCAGTGTAGTGTTTTCTTGGAAACACTGTTCATCATTTTTCATATAGATGTCTTAAATGGTTTATGATTTGCCCAATATTTTTGAAGGATGATCTATGGATGAAGACTTGAAAAATAGACAGTTGGATCGTTGAAATAGAATGCGGAATGGACTCCACACATTTGTCACACTTTATGATTAAAAATATTTGGCATTTGAAATCTGTGCAATATATTAACATAGAGCCATCAGACCCCTTTGATCTCATTGGTGAACATACAAATTATAGGTTCTATGCATACACATGTACTGTTTTTGCAGTGCCATATCTGTCTAACTCCTTTGGGAATCTAAGATCTTATATGGGGATCCCCTTTTGCAGGCTAGTGTTTCGGATGGAGAAATTGACAACAACTTGTCAAGGGTTATGATTGGTGGACTGTTTTTAAGGTAAGCTTTGTTCATTTATTTTAGTGCTAGTAAATATGTTTTGTCATCGACATTCTCCAGGAGCTCAGTTTGGAATTGAGTAAGGTCTATTATGTGTGACTCTAGTCCTAATGTGTTTCTATTTGTTGTTGAAGCCAATAAATTTTGGATGATGCATGTGGCATATGACTTCCCCTTTCAATTTGATATGTGCTCAGTCGTATGACTAAATCATAATTTATGCTGGTGGCTGGAATGTAGGGATACCTATTCACGACCTCCATGCACCTTAGTTCAACCATCTATGCGAGCAGTTTCTGAAGAACCTTTGCATGTCCCTAATTTTGGTATGGGCTACATTTATTATGTACAATGGAGAGAAGGGCATTTAACGCAGTGGCTGTGTTTAGGTTTTGGGTATCTATAGTTTGAAGCTATTCTCTATCGTTTTTGTCTTTTTGTTTGGACAGGTAAAAACTTTTCCCCTCCCATATATCCTTTGGGAGAACAGGAGTGGCAGTTAAATAAGGGTGTTCCTTTTTTATGCCTCCATTCTCTTCAGATCAAGCCCTCCCCAGCCCCTCCATTTTTTGCTTCGCAAACTGTAATTAATTGTCAGCCCCTCATGGTATGTATTGTTTATTCCAAAGTATGAATGCTTATATCAACATTTTTGTTTTTGTTTCCCTCTTCTTATTTTTTTTGGTTCTTTTGTGAATCATCATGTATCATTTTTCATATTTTTTGTTTTGATTCCAGATTGATCTTCAGGAAGGATCCTGTTTGAGGATCTGTTCCTTCCTGGCTGATGGAATTGTAGTCAATCCTGGTGCTGTTTTAGCAGATTTCTCCGTAAATTCCTTGATTTTCAACCTCAAGGAGTTAGATGTGGCTGTTCCTTTGGACATAGACGGTAACCCTGCTAACAAAAGGGGCAGTATCAACCAGAGTGCCTTTTCTGGGGCAAGGCTTCATATTGAGAACTTGTTCTTTTCAGAGTCACCATCACTAAAACTAAGGTTATTGAATCTGGAGCAGGATCCTGCTTGCTTCTGTCTCTGGGAAGGTCAACCGTTTGATGCTAGCCAGAAGAAATGGACTACTAGAGCATCACACCTTAGTTTGTCACTAGAAACATGTACTAAGTCAGCTGGACATCAGAGTTCTCTTGATCAGAATTCAGGCTTGTGGAGATGTGTTGAGCTGAAAGATGCTTGTGTTGAAGTAGCTATGGTAACTGCTGATGGGAGCCCATTAACAAATGTTCCTCCCCCTGGTGGTATTGTCAGGGTTGGGGTAGCTTGTCAAAACTATCTCTCTAACACTTCTGTTGAACAGTTATTTTTTGTTTTGGATCTTTATGCTTACTTTGGCAGAGTTAGTGAAAAGATTGTCCTTGTTGGAAAAAATACTGGACAAAAGAAAAATAGGGATCATTCTAGTGATGGAAACCTGATTGACAAGGTTCCCAATGATACAGCAGTAAGTTTAGCAGTGAAAGACCTCCAGATTAGATTTCTGGAATCATCTTCCATGAATACTCAAGGAATGCCTCTAGTTCAGTTTATCGGGGATAATCTCTTCATAAAAGTTACTCACAGAACTCTTGGTGGTGCAATTGCTGTTTCATCCACTATACGTTGGGATAGTGTTGAGGTGGACTGTGTAGACACTGAGAGAAACTTGGTTCATGAGAATGACACAGTTTTAACTTCTATTGAAAACGATCTTTCAACAAGTGGAAATGGGTACCCTGAACTAAGACCTGTATTTTGGATAGATAACCAAAGAAAACATCAATCAAATGGAAAAGTTTTTGTAGATCCATTTCTAGACATAAGCATGGTACATGTAATTCCTTTAAATGAACGAGATGTAGAGTGTCATAGTTTGAATGTGTCAGCGTGTATCTCTGGTGTTCGCCTAGGTGGGGGAATGAACTATGCTGAATCCCTGCTGCATCGCTTTGGAATACTTGGCCCTGATGGTGGTCCTGGAAAGGGGCTTTCTAAAGAGTTAGAAAAATTACGAGCAGGACCACTGTCAAAACTTTTCAAACCATTGCCACTCATTGCTGATTTGAAAGAGGGTATGTGACAATATGATTTGGATAATCTTGTGTGTTTGATTACCTACAGTCTGTTGTGCTGTTTTTTCCCCTTTTTTATATATTTTTTATGTCTACTCATTTTATTGTTACTGTAATGGCTCTAATATTCCATTTTCTTCCAGATGGAAGTTCAGGAGATGGGAAAGAAAGTGGGGTTTTGCACTTGGGAAAACCAGATGATGTGGAAGTCTCCATAGAATTGAAAAATTGGTTGTTTGCTCTTGAAGGTGAACAGGAGATGGCAGAAAGATGGTGGTTCAATCATGAGGATGTGGGAAGAGAAGAGAGATGTTGGCACACAACATTTCATAATCTGCATGTGAAAGAGAAATATCTACTGTGAATTGGTTTAATGGTAATGGAAATATCATAAGAGAAATATCCTGTGGAATTGGTTACAGTAAGGATATCTCACTCTCGTCATTGTCTCTCCCTCTCTTTTTAAGGTTTTAATGTGCTAGTTGAGCTTGAGCCTTTCAAAAGTATGTTTGACGAAACATACGTGCATATTGATTATTGACAGTGAACATTTGTTTTCAAAAGGATCAGCCATGAATTAGGCAGCGCCATTGAAACATTTTGTCATTTTGTTTTTGGACATTTCTTGGACATAAAATAGTTTATGGTCTACCTGGGTGTTATCTTAGGGTATATTGTAAATTTGTAAGGTGCATGCTTTTCTGGGATTATGTCCCTGTTATGAGGTTGGTTCACACTTCACACTATGTTCTCTGATGTTTGTATTGTGTTGTTAGATTAGAGTGTTTGGTCCACTGTTATTGTAATGTGGTAGTTATCCTAGTGGATTTCTCATCTGCGCAATGTATTAGTTTTTGGTTTAACAAATTTCTGTTTCCTTTCAGAAAAAAGATATGTATCATATTCTTAAATCGCCTGTCATGATTTCTGTTTGGTAGAGTACTAATGAAGTATGATAATTCTTGGCTTTACCTTAAGTGGGTCAATTATATGAGGGTGAGAAGTTGTCTTGCTCATTCACTCAGAATACTAAATGGTTGGGATGCAAATTGCAGATATGTAATATAGACCTAACATTTGGTTTTGGTTAAAAGGAGATTGAGTCAATTCTAGGTTGAGCAAGGATATTTTGAGATTTGGGCAAAATGTGCAAACTACATTCATGTGAAAAGTTTTATGACCTGACAATACTAAAGCATATTCCTTGGTGGAATTTGGCTGGCTTGCGCTGCGCCTGTGCTGCCTTCAACATGTGTTCTGGCACCATAGATATAGTTTTCTTTGTTTATGAATATTATTCGATGAAAATATATGCAACTCATTATGATTCATTTCAATGTAGCGGTTCATGCTCCTTTATTTTAATCATAGAGATATCTAGTTCGTGATCTCAATCATCTTAATTATGGTTGCAGGTTGGTGTGGAAGGCTTGCAAACTTTAAAACCTCATGCCCAGAAGTGTATTGATGCTGCTGTCTTACCTGTGAATGGGATCAAGGAAACTGCTGACACATCTGCAGGTATAGATCTTGAAGTTCGCATGGTGATATCAGAGGACACGGTTGATCATGAAATGGTGGAATGGGCTGTGGAAAATGTGAAATTCTCTGTTAAGCAACCGGTAATGGGTTTTTTCAAGTTAATAACTGTATCTTCTAGAAAAATATTCTGCATTATGACACTTTTGTCTCCATAGATTGAGGCGGTTGTAACAAAGGATGAGTTGCAATATCTTACTTTCCTGTGCAAGTCAGAAGTTGAATCAGTGGGTCGAATCACTGCTGGAATTCTGCGGCTACTCAAGCTGGAGGGGTCCATTGGCCAGGCTGCAATGGAACAACTAAGCAACCTTGGTATGTTACTAAACTGTTTGTCAGTCGATGAATACATCTCCTTAATTCTGATCAGGGTTGTGCTCTTCTTGTTTTCTAAGTCCTGCGATTGCTATGTTAAAATCAAATGACATCTCTTGGCATTTGCACATGCTTGTAAGCACTAAATGCCTCGAATTACCTGATTCATATGTGGAATTTAGCTAGATTTTCACAATTTTCTTTAGCCAACAAGTTTTATCTGGTATATGTGATTGGGATACTGCTGTAATAATTTTTTCTTCTCGGCCATTTGTGAATTTGGAAATTTATGAAAATGACTTGCAGGAGGAACTGAGGGCATTGACAAGATATTCTCCCCTGGAAAGCTAAGCAGGGGTAGCAGCTTTTGCAGTACTGGGCTCCCTCAATCAAATTTGATTGGTGAAACCCCATCTACAACCGCCACCTTGGAATCAACAGTGGCTTCACTTGAGGAGGCATTTACAGATTCACAGGCCAAGTGTGCCGCTCTTCTTGCCGACCTAGGTAATTCAGAATCTTCCGTGCAGCATCTTGCAACTGTAAAACAGCTCACTCAGAAACTTCAGAGTATGCAGAGTTTATTGACGCAATTGCGGTCCCACATATAGTTGGCCAATTTGTGCTATTCTTTCTCCCCTGTTATACTTTGGGATGAAAATAGTCCCAATCATATAGCTTACCCATTCTTTTTTGTATATACGGGAGACCAAATTGCTTGGTGAGTGTTTGTACTAATCAGGCAGAGAGAGAATCTATTCATTTGCCTGGTAAATCAATTTTGTATCTAAGGTCCAATGTATCGATCTAAATTTCCAAGGTATGCCGTGTCACATCTCCTGTTAGCTATGAAGATGGCCAATTGGCAAATATGATGTGTACTTGATTTCATGTTTACAAGCTTATAGCAGATTAGCATGCTGTTGATAAAATAACTCTTATGCATATCCCCTAACTTATAAGCTAAGGTCGGCTATTATCTATAAGCTTCTTATATCCCTCTGTAGGGGTGATAATTCAACATGACTCTGAACCGAACATGAAATTATACTGGATTTGAGTTAATTATTACTTTGCCATTATCTATAATGGAATTGCAGCGGGGGTTGTAGCTGAAGTGTTAAGAGCATTCATCCATACATCTTTGGTCATCGGTTCGATTCTCCCTCTCCAAATACCGTTTGTATTAAAAAAATAATAGACTTGCCCTGTTAGCTTAATTTTTATTTTATGAAACGTCCATGGATGAGTGTTTGATTTACAAATAAGGGAAATTCGGTCCTAAGTTTCTAGTTCATAATGTGTGCTGCAATTTGGTCTTAAATTTGGTATAGAAGTACATGTTTGTTGGCCGGGGGCTTGAATTTCTAAATAAGGAATGTAACTGGTTTGCTTTGTAGTTTGCATCATGTTCGTTTTTTCAGTTTTTTCTTTCCTTTTGTGTGAAATGTTACTTCGTAATTTTGTGTCAATACGCCCATGGCGCTAGCAGAATCTCCTCAATCAACGAAGGCTTCACTTCTTCCATAAGAGCACAAACCATGCGAGCCCTCAATGTGCACTGAGAGTTAAACATGACTGGGCTGATACTAAAGCCGAAGTGCGTCGCATATTTTACAACATAAAAAGCCTGTAACCGAAAATGATAATATAAAAAGGCACGGCATAAAATGCAAGATTGAATAACATGGTCCAAAATTCTATTAAAGTAGACATGCGATCAACCTCACATAAGTTACACATAACAACTAGGCTGGAGTAAAAGGTTCACCAAAGTCTAGTCATCCGTACTCTAAATTTCGATCACTATTGCGAAATACATTACCACAATTAACCAAAGCTGAGCCAAGGCGATGAGCATTTTACAAAATTCATGCCAATGTACCCACTTGGATAGGCTTTAAGAATTTTCCATGGCATCCCAGCGCCAAATAGTCCCGTCCTCACAACAGCTGAGAATGGTGCTGCAATATATAATGATACAACGAGGGTAAATTTTCACATTATCAAAGGTTATGGCATTTACAATGTCATATAAAGATATATGTAACAAAAATAATGATAAATAAACCATGTAGGAGAGTCACCTTCCATCAAAAGACGTGGCAGTTTGTCTAATTGGCGATTTTGATTGAGGATGTATCAACCTGAAAAAAGGTGCAAGGCTATGATTACCGACCGCATATAGACAAAATTTCTTCAGCATGAAGTTCGGGTAAAGAAAAATAAAACCAAACGGACTTTGCAATTAGAACAGGAGGGCTGGATTGTAGTTCCCAAACAAAAATCTTTCCTTCTCTATTCCCTGCTAGACAGAAAACAGTAGAGGCTAAGAAGTCGACATATAGTTGTGCAACAGTTGGAACATCTATAGTTTACGTTTGAAAGTATCAAGAATTATATCAACTGCAGTTTGCATTTACCTATAGCAGCTGCATTGTAGTGGAAATCATAGGAAAATTTGATAAACCAAATATCACACTCTGGAACTGGGTATTTTTGAAGGATGTCAACAGTACCCTAATCAAAAAGCATCCAATAACATTTTAGCCCACCATAAAGTAGAATCACTGGACTTCTACAGAGTCAACCAATATCAGCTGAAATTCATGGAATACACCGTAAAGAATAAGAAAATATAGGGCTTGTTTGGTAACTGTTTTGTTTATAATTAGAAAGATAAAGGGAAAAAGAAAGGGGCAAAGGACATCGAGTAGCCAGAAAATAGAGGGTGAGGAAGAAAAGAGAGAATAAATAGAATAGTTTATAGAGTAAGATATAAACACTTTTTAGACTTGTCTTCAGTTTAAAGTATTAGTTTAATAATATTCCACTCATTTCTTCCTCACCTTTCTCACCTCCCTCAATTTATAAAAAAAATGATAAAAACCATAAAACAAAAAAGTTATCGGCCATTAACATCTAAAACAAGAGGAGCGAGGTATTCTAACCTCCCCAGGAGACTGTTCCTTCATTTTCGGTTCCCACAGCACAATTTCATTGTCAACACTCTGGAAATTCACAACATAATCATTAGAGAATATATGAAATCCATCTACAACAGAAATCTAAAAGCAATTCAAGCTACCCATATTTGAAACTTATTTGTTATATTTGGACAAATTTAGCACACCATGCAAAATAGCTATTAAACTTTATCTTGCTTTTAGATGATCTAATAAGCTATGCAGAGCTTGATACGACCACAAACAGATGAAGCAACTTTTCAGGCATTGATATGTCATTCTCATGAACTCATTTGAACCAGCTGATTGTGCTGATTTAAGCTACATCAATTAGAAAAGGTGACATGATTTGAGATATTAAGATTTTCCGTCCTATACAATGTGGCTCTTTTCCATTCCCAAAGCACCTTTAGACTTTTACACTGACAAAAATGAAATTACAGGATGAAATTGTGATTCACCTTTGAGAGGAGAAAATCACCAAGCCACCTATTACAGTCAACATAGTTTGTATGAATGGAGGCTATGAATACCTGAAAAGTTAA
This sequence comes from Prunus salicina, assembly GCA_020226455.1. NCBI lineage: Eukaryota > Viridiplantae > Streptophyta > Magnoliopsida > Rosales > Rosaceae > Prunus > Prunus salicina. The sequence continues at coordinate 14,251,029 of CM035345.1, read as the reverse complement.
AGTAATCTCAGATAAAATGAGAATGAAAACTCTAATCTGTGACACAGAGAACAACAGGTACTCACGGGAAATTGCACATATTTTGTTGGAAATTTTGATGGAAGATCTGTCCATGTGAAAGATTTTTCTACATATGTCCAGAACTCTGAAACAAAGCAATATATATGAGAAAATAAAGTAAAAATAATATTTGATTACACCAAGTCGACACATGTACAAACTTTCAATCAAGCACTCTGACCCTGAGATGACATTACTTGATAAGCACAACAATAGTAGTCATGCATAACCCATTACTTTCTCAATACTAGTAAAACAATGAGGGCTTCTTCTATTTTCTATTAGTAATATATATTCTACCTTTTCAGAGGCATAAGTATACACATAATACTGATTGTCTTCACAACAACTCTGTGTAATCTCAAAGTCCAGTCTATCAGACAGGATATTGTGAATGGCTAAATTTGCGACTATTGTGATCCATGTCACGTAGTTACATAACTATGGCTTACCAAACCAAATTATGTAAATTGTCATATGGAGCAGCACCATCAAGTCCTACCTTTCATTGACCAGATCTTAACAGTGTTGTCCATCCCACAACTTGCAATTCGATATATGTCAGAAGGATGAAAGTCCTATAATAATGAGAACAAGGTAAGCATAAACAGCCTATCAAATCATTTTCTTGCATCACAATCTTCACTACAAAACAACGAAACAGTAGATTTCTTTAAAAAAGATTAATAGAAGGGTGGCAGGACATAACTCCTCGTCCAATATGCTTACCACACTCAGGACTTCATTGCGGTGACCACCTGCCCCAGCAAATATCAAAATACATATTCCAGTATGAACATTCCATAGCCGAACTGACTCATCCTGGCAAGTTCTAAGATTACCAATAAAGCAAACAAAAAACAACATCTTCAAAGAAAGAAAAAGAAAAGGTTATTGTGTTCACTTTGCTTGCTGACACTACAAGCGACGACTTCAATGGTTGAGTCCTGATTTCATTTATTGAATCCCCATGGCCAACGAAACTCTGCACATAGATTAGTATGTTAGGAGGGGGGGAAGAATGTAAAGAAAAACAAAAGTCCTCTAGTTTTGTTGCCACTCCAGCAATTTGAAAATTTTCAGAAATTTCAGCTGAAATAGATGTACACCTACATCCTGATTGTATGCTAAGTATAGTAAAAAACACCCAAGCTACTACAACTGCACCATTATATAGATTAGGAGCTCGGAACCAGTACTAAGATACCTTGTCTATCTTCTCACTACCACAATCAATGACCCGCATTATACCATTAATTCCTCCAGCCACAAGAAACGGGTTTCCATCAACGTTGCATGCCCAGCTCGCAGTGTAAAAAGACTCATCTTCTGATCTACAACACGTGGTAAATCACATATCCACAAAGAAAAGTTTTAAAAATCAGCAAATGAATGCTAAACCGTATGATAAGTGACTGACAAGAGAACACTAATCCATTTGAACAATGGCAGAATGATGGCTGTCTTTACTTACATCTTCATCAATGTAAGACTGCAACACAGCGATCACACCCCCTTCTAGACATTGGTATACAGTCACCTGACAAAAGAATAATATAAAAATAAGCAACATTTTACAACAAGTACAAGATATAGAGGAAAGAGAACCAACCTTGTAATTTGTCTCTCTCAGATAAGATTTTTACGCAAATAATCACTTATGGGAACTAATTCATGTTGTTTATTTGCAAATGAAGCAGTGAACTATAACATTACCAGCTCAGAACAACTATAATTCACCCCTATCACAGGTGCATTGCAATCCAATATTGTAAATATCAAATGTGGTGCCTTTTGCGTTTTTTTCCCCAAACACTAACCTTAATAATCATTTCCTTGTATTCCAAGGCCCTAACTTTCGTCTATGTAAACAAATTATTAGGCAAAGCCGAGACCAAAAACCCAGATAGAGCCGAAATCTCCAGTAATCCACTCTATCTAACAAAACCCAGTAAAGCAAAATATAATTAAAATAATTAAAATAATTAAAATAATAATAATAATCAGCCAAAAAAGCATAAAATCTCTGTTTGGTTCCCGAGAAAAAGAAGGAAAGTCCAGCTTACAATCCCGGCATTGGAGTTCCATTGTAAATTTCTTTTACGAAAAAAGAGTTCTTTTTTGTTGCTTTTAGTTCCTTGTAGGATGAGTTATAGAGGGCAAGAGCAACAAACCCGATTGCCACCGACTGTGGCGAAGACGTTGAAGTAGCGAGAGTCGATGAAGTTGAAAACGATGGCGTATAAGGGCCTCTTGCCCTCTTGGAGCCTGTTAGTGACTCTGTACTCTCTCTTCTTTGAGGGTGCGAGTGAACCCGCCACTGGCTCCGACCCTAAAGCAAACTTCGCCGCCATGTCCACAGCGCAGGATGGCAACAGATCAACCCCTCTTCGCGAACAACGGAAATTTCAGTTTAAACAGGACAAAGACGACTTCTTGTAATAATTTTAGCTTAATTTACCAAAAAGATTTAGCTTAATATTTTTTTCTAACCCACCATTTTTATTAGAATGTAAGATTATTAGATGTGGGATATTATTAACATGCCCCTGTTAAGAACCCATGGTAGAACTTGCCCTTAAAAACCGACTTGTAAGTGAAGGGTGCTCATGAGTTCTTAAATCACTCTAGGATATGTTATTTTTCCAATGTAAGTGAAGGGATCCTTGAGTCCTAACATTGCACCACGCTTACATACCCAACGTCCTCATTGGCCCACTCTATTGACACTAACTCAATAATAGTCGTTGGGTGGTGCTAGAGGCACCAACTTTGGGCACCAACTTGGGCACCAACTCTTTAATAGAGGTGGAGCCCGCCAGCACAACGGGTCCCGCGCTCTATTAGAGAGTTGGTGCCCAAAGTTGGTGCCTCTAATATTTCCCATAGTCGTTTCCTTCCTTTGAGATGGCTTCACTAACCTACCAATATTCATGCCCATACATAACACCAATCATTTTAATCTAGCCTATAGGTCGCCCCTTCCATGGATTTGGGCCCAGTTGTATGGTGAAACCTGGCTTTGATATCAAATGTTAAGAATCCATGGGTAGAATTTGCTCCTAAAAAGGGGATTGTAAGAGCATCCACAATGGTCTTCCTAAACCACCTCTTTAGCTAAAATTTAGAGAGGAATTGAAAAAATCTACCTCCAACCATGCTCCTTATCCAGCTCTTAAAATAGAGAGACCTTTAGGATCTCCTAAATCTAAGGAGAGAGAAATGACTCCTAATAACTCCCTATAATTAAATGCTTCTATATTTAATATTATTTTAAGCATTTATTTAATGTCAACTATTTTTTATTGTTGCTTTGGTGACTATACTTTATTCAAAAACTGAATTAAAAAATATTAAAAACATTTATGACTCTTTAAACTAGGGGAGTATGGTTGAAGTTGAAATTTTATAGAGAGCTCATAAAATAGTTTTCAAGTGTTTTTAGCTAAATTTTAACTAAAAATTAGAGAGCATCCATAATGGGCTCCCTAACCACCATCTCCTTAGACAAATTTTAGAGAGCAATTGAAAAAATACAACTCAAACCATTCTCCCTATCTACCTCCTAAATAAGGGAAACCTCTAGAAGCTCCTAAATCTAAGAAGAGAGAAAGAACTCTTAGTGGTTCCCTATAATTTAATGTTGCTTTGTTTTATGCATAATTTAAACTTTTACTTAGAGCGCTGCTAAATGAACCATAAACTTAACTGAGTACACCATACTACCAAACTATTTATTGAATTACTAATTTACCCTAATATAAAATGACCAAAAATGATATATTAAATTGTGAAACAAATGTAATTTTAATAAGCACACTCTAATTTTAATAAGAAAAGGCCACGAAATGGCGAAGCCATGAGGGAAACAGGCATACAAACACTTATCAACCTCCATCGCTTCTCAAGTCTCCTCTTCTCTCCAATAATACCAAACCCACTTCAAAAACCACCACCATCATCAACCACCCAGGCTCTTCTTGGGTTTAGGGCCCTTTCTTCTTCCTCTTCCTTCACCACTACCACCATTTTTCAGAAACATAAAGCATCAAATATCCTAACAAAGACTCAAAAGATTCTTGAGAAGTTCAAACTTAGAAAACTCAAACTTTTGCAAACTTTAGCCATTGTATTAGGTTCAAAGTTACAAAAAGCATACTTCTTATATGTTATTTGTGTTGTAGCTGCTAAGACAAGAAGAGAAGGTTCAAAGACCAAGTATCCACAAGCTCCTATGTACCAATACATGATACATCGGTAAGGGAGCCTAATAGGAAATAGATTTTATCCGTTGCCAATGCAAAATTTTAGCATAATGAACTCTCACAATCGGGTGGAAGCATACAAACATTGACTTGGCATAGCAAACGGATTTTAAATTACATTTAAAACAAATGTAATTTTAATGTATTGAATTGTGATAGATTGTATTATGGTGTATAAGGGGTATTTTTGGTAGTTAAATAAGGTGTACTTAGTTAATTTTACAATTTAATTTAAATATTAAAGTGTACTTAGATCATAGGGTGTACTCAGTTAATTTTAGGGTTCGTTTAGCAGCCCTATTTAATTAATGCTAACTATTTTTCTATATATATATATATATATTTATAGAGATGAACCAATCAAATTGAATTAAAAAATAACTGTAGTATTGTTGAGGCCCAAAAAATCTAAGGCTGGGCCCAAATATATTTCTAACACACTACAGCACTTAACTAGGGAAGAAGCCTGACTGAGGTAAGCAAGAGTTTTTTGTGTACGCTTGCACAAGTTATGGTTCACGTATCACGCCAAGCAAATACGCAACCCACCACGTAAAAAGGTCGTAACAAGCTCGTAAAATATACTGGCTCCACGTTTATTATCCCGTCAAGTGCCATTTGGCTCAGCCAAAGCCCATTACAATACGACAAAGCTCGAGCACAAGCATGCTAAATAACACGCAACGCCAAGCGGAAAACCTTTATCTTGGCACCAAGCCACGTGAATGCTTGGGGCTTGCTGAGCGGGTTGTGGTATGGATGGTTACGAGTCTTCATGAGGCCCATTGATGGTCCAAGAAGTGGAAGTTTTGGGCTGTTTGAGAGCTCCAAACTCAGGCCCATTTCTTGAGCCTAAATATTTGGGTAAGCATGAGAGAGAGAAAATAGTTCAGCACCTTAGAGAAATGGCCTAGCATCTTAGAAAATATCCCGACACCCTGTTAAAACCAAATCAAAACCAAGCCATCGCTAAAACCAAGTGAAACCCATGTGCACTGACTGCTGGAAGTAAAACACCTTTTAGACCAGTACCCTTACCCATTCTTTCCTCTGCAAGATTTGGTAGGAAAACAAGGAGAAAAAAGCAAGAGGCACCTCACTTAGGATGGAAGAAGTCAGCTGCATGAAAACCTTGGAGCTCCAAAATGCTCTATCCCAATGTGCTTGGATTAAGGAATTTTCACCAAAAAAGATTGAATCAAACGAAGTGAAAGGAAATGGAGGGGAAGACTTGGCAAAATTTAAGAAAGGTCAGCTATGGTTCCTGAACCAGAAGGGGCTTACAGCGCCTATAAAAGGGGGTATCTCCTACCCAATAGAACAACACATCCAGAGTGAGCAAATATCTTCACTCACTGCTGGAACCTTCAATTTCAAGCCCTTTTCTCCCATCTTCTTCTTTCGTCTTCTAGCAAATCATATAGAGCGCGACCAAGCTTTCATCAAGCTGCTGGAAAACCTTCTCAAGCCACCAATCCTTTCATCCTCATCTCTCCCCCAACAAATCTTCCCAAAATTCCCTCTCCTCTAACTTTAAACCTCTGTTTCTAATAAGAAATCCAAGTTTTCTCTCTCTAATGCTAAACTCATGAAGGCTTAGCTCCTATGCCACAAGCTTCTCAAGGCTTGTTGGTGAAAAAAACCAAAGTGCTTCCTAAGGCCCCACGAACTTTTCGAAGCACTCTTGGGGGCCTGATTCTTGAACTCAGGCATATGGGCATCCATTTGTTCTTCACAGCAGCCCAGGGCCATCTGTAGTTGCTGGAACGAAAAAGCCCTTACAAGTATTTATGACTCCCTAAACTAGGGAGTATGATTGGAGTTCAAATTTTATAGAGGGCTCCGATAATAATTTTTGTGTCTTTTTAGCTAAATTTCAACTAAAAAAAAATAGGGAGCATGATTGTAGATGCTTTAGGATATGCTATATTTCCAATGTTCCCTAATAGCCTCTCACATGTGGGGGTCACATATAGAGTCTTTTAGGCTAACATATGAACACTTCTTATTATATGACGTGATTTACCACATGAATAGCATGCTCTCATACCATATTAGAATGTGATCATCTAACCTAAAACCAATTCTTATTAGATGATGTGTGAATACGTAAGCTTGCTACATGGATAACCTGCTCTCATATTATATTATAATGTGAGCATCCTGTTAGCGATATCCTAGCTTAATTAGGATATTTATTTCCTAGTTTGTTAGGATTATATTTCTTTCCTTTTTGTACAGATATTGTGTAATTAGGTTTTTATCTTATTTCTTAGTTTGACCCTACTAGAGTTACATCCTTGTACTATAAATACCTTTTTTTGGAGAATGAAAAACAACCTGCAAAATATTCTACACATATTATTTGACTTGGCATCAGAGCCAACTTTTCTGGTGACTAGTGTGTTGTGTCCACCCGTGTTTTATCCCCATATTTTTTTCTCTACATGTGTTGTGTGTGCCCTCCTGGGTTTGTGTGTTGTGTTGTGGTGTTCGTGCATCTACTGTGTTCGTGTCATTCCTATCTTCGTGCATCTGCCGTATTTGTGCCTTTGCTGTGTTCGGCTGTGTACTCTGCTGTGTTCGTGCCTATCTTCGTGCATCTATCGTATTTGTGCTTCTGTTGTGTTCCGTTGTATACTCTGCTGTGTTCGTGCCTGTCTTCGTGCATCTGCCGTATTTGTGCCTTTGCTGTGTTCCGCTGTGTACTCTGCCGTGATCTGTTGAATTTCTACTACACTCATGGGTGATAACTCCATTGTTGGTGCTGTTGCTGCTGCCTCTACAAATTTATATGTTTTTGATTGTATTCCAGGTACTCGCTCCAATACTTGGATAATTGACACTGGTGCTTCTGATCATATGACTTATGATGCTAAATTTTTTGATGAGTTGTCTAGTAACACCCGTGACCCATACATAACTAGTGCTAATGGCTTGCCCTCTCCAATTACTGGTGAGAGCACAATCTCTCCCACTCCTACTCTGTCCTTGTCTCGTGCATTACTAGTTCTCAATATCCATTGTAACTTGGTATCCGTTGGTTGATTACTTGATACACTCAATGCTTCTGCTACTTTTTATCCTACTCATTGCTCTTTTCAAGATCTCAAGACTTACGAGACGATTGGGCATGGTAAACGGATAAGGGGGGGTTATATTATTTGACATTGCCTTTTGCACCAGTTCGTGATCGTGTCATTAATACTGTTCAAAGTTGTAGTGTCAAAGACAAACAACAAATTTGGTTACGGAATAAAGATGGAAACAAATGCTTAACACAGTGCGATCGCTACCTTAAGCATTTGTTTCCATCTTTATTCCGCTCTTGTGATAAGTCTAGTTTTAAGTATGAGATATGTATTTTGGCCAAGAGTCATCGCATTGTGTTTCCTTTAAGTGACAGTAAAGCTGCAAAACCTTTTGATTTAGTGCATTCTGATGTGTAGGGTCCGGCTCGCGTTACTTCGAATGGATTTTGTTGGTTCGTCACATTTATTGATGATTGTACCCGACTCACTTCGGTTTTCTTTCTGAAAAATAAACATGATGCTGCTTCCATCCTTCTAGAGTTCTGTACTATAGTGTCTACTCATTTCATGCTCAAGTCAAAGTATTCCGGATTGATAACGGAGGCGAATATGTGAATAACACTTTGGCATCGTTCTTCTGTGCTCAAGGTATTATTCACCAAACCACAATCCCATTTACTCTTCAACAGAATGGTGTGTCTGAATGCAAGAATCGTCAGTTACTTGAAGTTGCCCGCTCCCTTATGTTGGACATGTCTGTTCCCAATCATCTTTGGGGGCATGCTGTTTTATATGCTGCCTATTTGATTAATTATACTCCTAGCCGGGTTCTTGATTTGAAGACTCCACATGATGTGTTCGGTGACTATGTTTCCCTTGTCTCAGTCTCCAAGTTGCCCTCTAAAGTTTTTGGGTGTGTTGCCTATGTTCATGTCTACTCTCAGCAACAGAGTAAACTTAATCCTTGTGCTCTGTGATGTGTCTTTATTGGTTACTCGTCTACTCAGAAAGGTTATAAGTGCTATCATTCACCTACCCAAAAGGTGCATGTTACTTTGGACGTAACTTTCCATGAAGAAGTGCTCTATTATGTCTTTCCCTCCTCTCCAATTCAGGGGGAGAGGGGAGTGAATTGGAGAGTCTTGGATTGAAGAATGATGTGTTTGAAGATGTTGTTCTCAGGAAGGAAACGACATGTCGCACTGAAGCAAGTGACTGGTCACCCATATCTGAAGATGAAACTTGTGGTCCATGTGAAGAAACGACTGATTGCCCTTTGGAACTCGATCAGTCACCCATATTTGGAGATGAAGTAAGTGCTCTCAGTGTCGAAACAACCGGTCACACTGAAGCAAGTGACCAGTCGCCTGTATCTGAAAATAATGACAGTGATTCTTGTATGGATAAGTTCGATGCAATACCCCCCTCTGCCCTGCCAGTGCCCCAATCTACTCATGATAATGAATCAAATGAGGTAATTTCTAATGATCTATCTGTGTCAACTTATCAGTTACCCTCACGAACCACTTTTGGGAAACCTAAAGTACAATATTCTCCTGATATACATGCCAAGTCTAAATATTTCATTAGCCATTATGTGCCAACTCATCGTTTGTCTAAGTCATATGCATCATATTTGTGTCAATTATCTAGTGTATGTGTGCCAACTAAGCTGTAGGATGCTTTATCTAACCCCAAATGGATGGACGCCATGAATGTTGAAATGGATGCCTTGAACAAGAATAAAACATGGGATTTAGTTCCTTTGCCATAAGGGAAGAAAGCTGTTGGATGCAGATGGGTGTTTACTTTGAAGCATAAAGTTGATGGTTCCATTGACCATTACAAGGCTAGATTGGTAGCAAAGGATTATACTCAGACCTATGGAGTGGATTATTTGGAGACATTTGCTCCAGTGGCAAAGCTCAATATTGTGCGTGTACTATTGTCCCTGGCTGCTAACTGTGATTGACCCTTATTACAATTCAATCTCAAAAATGCATTTCTACATGGTGACCTCAAGGAGAAGATTTACATGGATCTCCCTCCTGGTATTCCTGTAACCTCTAAGGAGAGTGTTGTGTGTAAGCTGCAGAAGTCTTTATATGGGTTGAAGCAATCTCCAAGAGCGTGCTTTGGGAGATTTGCAGCATCTATGAAGAAATTTGGGTATGTGCATAGTAACTCAGACCATACTTCGTTTCTAAAGTGTCATAAAGGTAAATTGACAACTTTAATTATTTATGTTGATGATATGATTGTGATTGGAGATGATCAGGCAGAAATGCAAAATCTTCAAAAGTATCTGGCTTCCGAGTTTGAGATGAAGTCATTGGGTGATTTGAAGTGCTTTCTTGGGATTGAAGTTGCTAGATCTAAACATGGTATCTGTCTGTCTCAAAGAAAATATATTTTGGATTTACTTGCAGAGACTGGAATGTTAGATTGTAAACCAATTGATACCCCTAGTAAACAGAATCATAAGTTGGGGTTGTATCCTGATCAAGTCCCTACAGATAAAGAGCGTTATCAACGACTTGTGGGGAAATTGATTTATTTATCTCATACACGTCCTGATATTGCACATGCAATGAGTGTAGTGAGTCAGTTTATGCATTCTCCTAGTAAAGATCATATGGGTGCTGTGATGCGCATCTTGAGGTATCAGAAAGTAACTCCTGGAAAGGGGTTAATGTTTTGCAAGTATGGTCATACATATGTGGAAGGGTATACAGATGCTGATTGGGTTGATTTAGTCACTGATAGACGTTCTACGTCTGGGTATTTCACATTTGTTGGTGGTAATCTTGTTATTTGGAGGAGTAAAAAGCAAAAAGTGATGTCTAGGTCTAGTGCCGAGGCCGAGTACCGTGGGATGGCTCAAGGTGTGTACGAGTTACTATTGTTGAGAGATCTTGGGTTTGGACCCCAGAAACCCATGGATTTGTATTGTGATAATAAATCTGCAATTGCAATTTCGCATAACCTTGTGCAATATGATCGTACAAAGCACATGGAGGTGGATCGACATTTTGTTAAAGAGAAGTTAGATGCTGAAATTATTTATTTTCCGTTTATATCATCCGAGTATCAACTGGCAGATGTTCTTACGAAAGCTGTCTTTACTACATCTTTCTCAACTCGCTTGACAAGTTGGGCATGCGTGATATCTTTGCTCCAACTTAAGGGGGAGTGTTAGCAAGATCCTAGCTTAATTAGGATATTTATTTCCTAGTTTGTTAGGATTATATTTCTTTCCTTTTTGTACAGATATTGTGTAATTATGTTTTTATCTTGTTTCCTAGTTTGATCCTACTAGGGTTACATCATTGTACTATAAATACCTTCTTTTGGAGAATGAAAAACAACCTGAAAAATATTATACACGTATTGTTTGACTCATCCAACCTAAAATCAACTGACAATGAATAAACAAGCCTTAATATTTCTAAGATAAAACTATTCAAATTAACACATTGTTGATGACATGGTACTTCTCCAAATGTTGAAAATGATGCGAAGCTCAAATCCCCTCCCTTGTAATTAAAAAAAAAACACTTCACAAAATGCTATTCTAGATGTGAGCAATAATTATTCACATAAAAAAAGAAGAGTAAAGAAAATGAAAAAAAGAAGAAAAACATTTAATTTTACTTTAGGAAGAAGAAAAAAGAAAGAAAATGAGAATGAGAGAGGGTTTCAATTTAGGGACCCCTGTAAATAAGAGCATATCCAGAGTTGTTATACTCTAATCTTTAGCCGTTTTGGCTAGAATGAGGGCAAAACGCAGTTCCAACAGACTTGCTATTAAGTTTGGTGTCTCTATTTTGGAGAACTCTCTATTTAAGTTTGGTGTCTCTCTACATTTAGATAGGAGGAGAGAGAAATTGAGGGTCCTCCATTTCTTCCTCTTCTCTCTCCCTAGGAACACAACCCTCTCTTGCCTCTTACTTTTTGACTTTTTAATAAACTTTTAATTTAGAGAGGATGAGAAAGAAATAATAAAATATTAGAGATTTGCTAAAGTAAAGAACATTGCTGAAAGAAACTATTTTTAAATAGGGGTTTTTCGCAGCAGTGGTCCCTCAACTATACCTCGTTTTGCATTTGGGTCACTGAACTCAATTATTAGTTGCAGCGGTCACTCAACTATGTGTGTCGTTGCACCAGTAGTCCTTCCGTCAAGTCCGTTAGTTTTCCGTTTAAAATAATGACGTGGCAAGATTATTGATGACTTTTTAGGTAGGATTATTTGTAGCAATGATCCCTCAACTATACTCGGAGTTACATTTTGATCACTTAACTCCAAAAAATAGTAATAGAGGTCACTCAATTAGGTGTTGTGTTGCACCATTAGTCCCTGCCATTAGAGAGACTTGACAGTAGGGACTAACGGTGCAACGAAACACATAGTTGAGTGACCGCTGCAACTAATAATTGAGTTCGGTGACCCAAATGCAAAACGGGGTATAATTAAGGGACCACTGCTGCGAAAAACCCTTTAAATAGTTTGTTATAATAGCTTTCTAGCTATTGTAGCTAAAATTTGGTTAAAATTTGGAGACGGAGACGCTCTTACAAAGGCTGAGAGGAACACACTCAACGCCCAAAGCCATAATCAGAAATCAGATGCCAGCCTCCTCCAAAGCCAAGAGCCTAAGCTCTCTGGTTCGCTCAGCCATCAAATCCAAAGCCTCCTCCATATCTCTAGCCTCACCCGCCGACGACGCAACTCTCAAGCATTTCGCCTCCTCCCTCGACTCCTCCCCTCCCTCCAAACCAAAGTCCAAGAAGTCCATCAAGTCCAACAAGCCACTCTCTGAACCCACCGCTCCTTCTGCGGTCGCCAGCTTGAACTTGGACCCGGCCTCAGCTTCAGGTATGGCATTAACTCTTTGTTTGGTTCATTAGAAAGAGTGGGAAAAGTTAAGAAATGGGGATATAAAGTTCGGGGTCTTATGCACTTTATTGTATGAAGAACTCACACAAACAAAGTAAGAGTAAAGGTCAAGTTCGTTAGTCTCAGTTTGGAGAAAAGGGTCATCCTTTCTTTGTCTATTTGTTTTCAGAGGATAAATTAGATTACTTTTCCTTTGTTTTCAAAGAGAGTGGATTCAGTAGAATTTAAGTAATGCATCATTTGTTGATGTTTTTATTTTAGATTTCATGTTTGATTGCAGAAGATTTACGAACGAGCTGCCTGGGGGGATATTTTCGATTTTGTCTGGTATGTGTTTGTTAATTTTATTGTGAGAATCAAAATAGTGAATCATTTCATTTTGTTCTTGGTCGCTAAGGGAACGTAGGAAATTATGAGACTCTGGAGTCTGGACATTGATCAGCATATTCCCAATATTACACTAGCTTGCTGAGCTTAAGATTTTTGTAGCGTTGTTTTTTTCCCTTTTAAGGAAGTGAGAAACTTTCTGAAGTTAGTACTTTGATTTATGTATTGATACAATGCTTTAGTTGAATTTTAATACTGTGTAGAAAGTTTCCTGATAACTTGAACTTTGATAGTAAGAGGGAAATTCCAATTTATCTGATAGTATTCTTTTGATTGGTTAGCATTTAATAATTTCCTTCAGGTTCTGTCACCTCCTTGTAATAACTAATCTCTACTCTATAATGGTGTGACCAATTTTGTGCACATACTGAGGAGTGCACATTAGCTTATGTGTCATGACCTTTTTATTTTTCTCCCGAAGTATTTTGGTTTTCTTGTTGATGGATCATTGTAGCTGTGTATTCCTTACTCTTTTCAGGTGGTAGTTCTAGTAATTCTCCTGATGTCCAGGGAACTGAAGATGAGAAATCTATGGAAAATGCATTGGACTTACCATGGTTTCCTGACATGTCTCATAGTGTGCTATCAATGCGTCGCAAAGAAATAACTCGTGAAAGGAAGCAAAAGTGGATTTTCAAAAGCTCTCAGGTAAACCGTTTTGGTCGGTTAGTTAACATGTGTGCTGACAGGCTAGGGACACACACCACTATTCAGGTGTTTGATAAATTGGGACGAGAAAGTGGTGTGAAAGAATATAATGCATTGGTAAAAATATGCATAGAGAGGGCTAGGAGTAGTGCCGACGAAGATGTTGGATTAGAACAGATTCACATGGCTTTTCAAATTTTTAAATCCATGAAGGAACAAGGTTTTCTGCTGGAAGAAGAAACATATGGTCAATTTCTTGCATATCTAGTTGACATGGGTATGACAGAAGAATTTCAATTTTTCTGTGGAGTTATCAAAGCTGAAAACCCTAGTTCAGTTGCAAGACTAGGATACTATGAGATGCTGTTATGGATTAGAGTCGATGATGAAGAAAAAATTCAAGAGCTCTGTAATTACATCGTAAGTGATGATGGAGGAATGATGTCCGTTTTACAAGGTAAGTTTCTCCACTTCCAGGCTAGCGATTATTTTGAGCTCAGTTCAATTATATTCTAATTGTCTGAATATCTTATTTTTTTCTGAGACATTATAGTTCTTAGTGGGTCATGTATTGTTGCAGCTCTATTTGTTGTCACATCTGGGAAAATTGGTCTGTGTTTTCAAACAACCTTGTGAAATAATATGGCTGCCTATGTGTTTGAGACTTAATGGTGCATGCTTAATTATATGTGAGGAATTCACCTCTGGAGGACTTGGAATAAATCTCTTTTGTAATTTTTGACCATATTCTTGAATAAGAGGGTCGCTTACTGATTAAAGAGAATATAACATGAAATTAAAATCTCAGATGTAACATTCTTTAACATTCCAAGGAAGGACTTTAAAAGCGTTAATTGGGGTGAATGATGTTATCGGTTTTGCAACTGATTAGTGGTAAATAAAAATATTTATAAAATGTGTCTAGCATGGATTTATAGTGCACATATTAATTAGGACATTATGAAATTGGATGCTGTGATTTTTCTGCACACTAGGACATTTTTGTGACCAAGACACTGTCCTTGGACTTGGCATCAGTGAAAACCTTACTGGATTCAACTGATGTTGCAGAGAATTATCTGTTAGCACTTTGTGAAAGTGACCGGAAGCAGGAGATTTTGCAGCTGTTGGAAATTATGGACATAACCCAAATCTCATCATTGGATTGTGTGGCTAGTATCTTTACATGCTTGGGAAGGCTACTACTGGAGTCCTATGCGGAGAAGTTCCTTCTGTCATTTAAAGCCTGTGGTATGTTCATGATAATTATAATTTCCTGACTGGTGGACACTGGTATTTGCGTTGGAATTTAAAATCCTATCATAATTGAAATACAAGTAGTAACTGATTTAACTTTGGAAAAAAAAAGGGGGATAGTGTACCATTGGTTCCATTGTATTCATGCACTGAAATACTTACAGACTTGGTTTTAATTTTGTTGCTAAATTGCAGACCATGCAGCAGAGAACATTACAAACTTCATCGGTAGTTATGTTGTCGGCATTCCAAATTTAGCGGTGAGGAACTTCTCATGAATACTGCTGGTAATTTCCTCAAGTCCACAATTATAAGAAGCACTTTTGCTTCTATGTAAAAGTTGTGCACATTTTTAAAAGAAAATATATGGTAGTTAATTTTTTCTTAATTTTTTTATATTGCCATTAGTTTTTGGGCTCTAGTGGTCGTGGTGTTGATGCTAGAAGTTTTATTAGTTGCAAGTTTTTGAGGTCTAAGCCTTTTTGGACTCGAGAACTAAAAATACAATCATCCCAAGACATATAATATTCAATCGTGCACAGAGTCAATCCCGCAAAGGAACAATCTGCTGATGATACTTGAGAAAATAGAGGGGAAGGAGGCTTAGAGCTTCTGATGATGGAAGTGGTCTTTTGGGTTGGAACTGCTCCAGAAAGGAAAACAATTTGGGTTTTGGCTGGGTTTTTTATTATGTTTTTTCTTTCTCGTGAGGGGAATCAGATTTCATTCTTTTATTGTAGGGCATCGGACATTCTTGTTCTTCAAGGAAACTCTGGTGGTTTTTTCTTTCTTTAGGAAATCAGATGGTGGAAATTATACCTGCAGCTGTTTTATTTTTCTTTCAAAAATCCCAGGCCAAACAAAGTGAGCCTGGGATTCTAAAAACTTTTCAAAAGCAGTGCCCAAAATTCACCGTCTGGCTGTAGGTCTTTTGAAAGATTTAGAAACCTGTTTACAAGTTACAATTGCTTATGGTGGTGGGCTATAGTGTTTAAAAGCTGGTGATTTGAAGGCTTTGGATTGTAAAGGAGTTTTATGTTCTGCAGATCGAGTTATGGTTTAAAAGACAAAGAAAAAAAGGGTAAATAGAAAAATAAGATAAAAGATGAAGTTCTGCAAAGAGGAGAAGAAAATAAGAAAACAGGTTGCTGGAAATTCTGGGTGGTAGCTTGTGTTAGGATTTGAGCTGTTTTGAAGATCTTTTTGGGGGCTAGAGGTTGTAGGACAAGCTTGGGTTTAGGTTTTGATTGTCTAAGCCCCGAAAATGATTGGATCTGCAAAGAGGTAAGGTAAGATATCGAGAGAACTTGAGGTTGCTCTGTGCAATGAACAAGCCCCAGTACAGTTTACAGGAAAGAGAAGTGGAGAAAAAGAAACACAGTAGGCAACCATGCCTTCAATTATTAAGTGTCATAGTTGTATATAACAAATTCTAACAGTCAATAAGATTAGATAGGAATGTATTGACTTCTGAAGTTACCATTTTTGTAATTTCTCACAAACAAAAAGTTACTGTTTTTGTAGTAGGACTGGGGCAATGAACTGCTGAAGAAAAAAGCCCACATAATATTTCATTACGCAAGCTAGACTTCTTAATTAAAAGACCTTTTGCTCTTAGTTATGACCCATACTGAACAGCGACAGATAGAAAAATGCCAAATATAATGTAAGATAAATATCCATGTCCGAACAAATTATCACTGACACTTGTTTGTTGATTAAAATGTCATCCTTGAAGTTGTAGCTCTTGTAGATCTAGCCTCTGGTTTTGGAAAAGCATATTATTTTTCTAACTGGTCAAGGGCCATTGCTTTAGTGTGAACTCTTTTTTGGAGTACTGATTCTCAGTTATAATTAAATAAAAATCAGCTTCTGGCAGCTTCTATCTTGCCTTTTATAACTGCTTTAGAAACTTCAACTGTGATAAAAAAAGTACAGAGTGATTAGATCCTTGTTTTGCACTTTCTGTTTATTCGGAAATAACTTTCTATTTAGTGCTTGATGCTTCTTATGACAGTGTTGTAAGTTGTATTTACACTAATTATTGGGTGTTGAAGGTTGAGGATGTCATTTCAAACTTTAAAAACTGGCACACGAAACTGGAGGTGACCCCTTCATCTGCTGGCTATGAGAAGCTTATCATGTACTGTTGTGAATCACTTAAGGTATGCCTGATCTGTTGAACAATAGATTGAGCTCCAACATTGGTCTTTCCATATTTTCTTATATGCTAGTTTGCTTCATGAAGTTGTCTTGTATGTTTCTTAAAACCCCTTAATGGTTTGGAGATTGCTTCAAGATTGGTTATTTGTTCATCTATTTCTATACAGGTGCATGCGGCTCTTGAAATGGTTGAGGAGATGTGTGAACTGGGTTTGACTGTTTCGATAAGGGCACTACACTCCATTTTACGTGCTAGTGACGAGAGCTGTGATTTTAATCTGGTGTGCTGCACTATTCTCTCTCTCTCTCTCTCTATATATATATATATATTTTTTTTTCCTCCACTTGTATTGTATGACTTTAATTGTTTCTCTTCATACCTTTTCGATAGAGGCACTACATTCCATTTTACATTCTAGAGACGGGAGCTGTGATATTAATCTGTGTGCTGTGCTATTCTATAAATATATATATATATATATATTATCAGTTATTCTCTCATCCGGATGTCTGTATGTTATTATTGTGTGAATGCCATTGTAAATAGGGAGGAAAGCAGGGAGGGGTAGTAGAAAATACATGGCGTCCGCACGATAATAACGTCTGGATGTCCGCATAGGAGAATTTCTGTATATATATTTATTCACCACTTATATTGTATAACTTTGGCTATTTCTCTTATCTTTCAATGTGACGAGACTTGCTACAAATCGTAACAGTTTTAAGTAGAACAACTCAAGGTGGGTGCTGTCTATATTTGGTGGGCAGCAGATGTTAGAAAGTGTAATAGTTAGAAGAGCCTTAGTGAAAAACAGAAGAATATTTAGGGTTGCTGTAGTTGTAGAGTATGTAGACAGAATGTGGGCTAAAAATGGAGGTCTCGCTATGTTATTGGGTTGGGATACTAGTTCAGAAAATTAACTTGTCAAAATGGCTAGAAAGGACCATTCACCCATGCACGGATGCTCATATGGGTCCAATTGGATGGAACTTGGATGGAAATCTCAATCTGGACTGAGATTGGTAACAGACTTGACCACAAGGGTATGATTGAAAAAATTGAAACCACAGTAGTAATTTTGAAATAGGACCCAAGACATAGGGACTAGTGTAGAAGGCTGAATAATTTTGTGTCCAGTCAAGCCTTCGAAACATTTTTGACATTTTTATGGAGGATAACCAGAATCAATGTGGTTGACTAGGGGATTTGTTAGAGTCATATCATGGACTATTGCTAAATCACAATATGGCTAATCTCCGAGTGAAAATTTTGATTTTAACAGAAAGAAAATGGAATATCATATATACATATATTCCATCCCCCTAAACAAAAGAAAAAAAAAAAAAGAATAACAAAGAAGATTGAAAACATAATGTCAATGGTTGAATAACCCATCGAAACTGAAGATCTTCCATTTATGTTGCTTTTGTTTTCCCACTGCTTGTTTTTTCCTGTCTTTGGTGGGTTCCCATCTTTTTTTATCTCCAGGTTGAGTCCTGAGTGAAATTCAAATATTATCTTTTTTGTTCTGCATTACTAATCATCAAGGTTTAAACTTCTTTGTCATTGATTGTGTATGAGTGTTCTGATATGGGTTTGACTACTGTACCTTCAGGTTCGCCAAATGTATTCAATGATTTGTCGGTACAAATTAAAGCCAAATGGTGAAACTTTCAGGTGTATGATAACTTTGTGCGTGAAAATGAAAGATGTAAGTTTTTATTTGGTTCCTCCATGAGTTTCCAATTTTGCACACTTGCATTATTTATTTATTTTCATATTCTGTTGTTTTCTGCCAAATATTTATATTTTGACAATCTCATAACATGGAAGTTGAACCACAACTATCAGCCATACCACAATTTGATCTCATTATGTTTCTTTTCTATTGCAGTATGGAGGTGCGTATGACATGCTGAGTGATTTGGAGAAAATGAATTTAACTCCTACTGCTAGCATGTACAATGCTATAATGGTGGGATTTTTCCGAGAGGTAACCCTCTTTGATCTATGAGATCCTTTTTATGTCCCTTTGTGCGGACTCTTTCTTTCTTCCAGCTTTGTAAAACTAAGTGGGCTTTTGTGCCCATATATTGTTCCTTGTCTGCATTTTATGATGTTTCCTAGTTGTCTATGGTGTTGGACAATGACTATGATTTTTAACATGAATTAGTGATTGTTTAAGCTTTCATTAGTGGTGAGTTCTGTTTCTAGTTTTCCATCAATTTGTGGCCGACACTTTTTTTTTCTTGTACTCTGCAGAAGAACATTTATGGTGGGTTGAGGGTTTTCAAACAAATGAAAGAAGCAGATGTACAACCAGATTCCCAGACTTTCAGCTATCTAATTAGTAACTGCGACTCTGAAGAGGATATTAACAAGGTAACCTGAAGTTTTTTGTTCTGGCCAAGGTTCCATGTCTTACTTTCTGTTGTCATATGATATTCAATCTGGGTATTTGTGAGGCCTCGTTTGTTTGACCAGAATGCTTGTACATAAGTAGGAATCACTCCTTTTCCTGATTGTCCCAGACATACAGTGAGAAATAGAGAGATAATTTAAGTCCTTTTTTTTATAGACACCTCTAAATTTGCATTCCATGCAATAAGAATATCATCATCGTCCCTGTAATTCTATTCCACCTGTTTAAAGGAATTGATTCCAGTCAACAACGGTCAATTCTTTAGTTTTGTTTCCTTTGCTAGCCAGCCAAACATCACATCGTGATGGCATGGGAAACCATTCCTGATTTGAATTCTGGCCAAACAAGTGATGCCTGATTGTCCAATTTACTAATATTTTATGAGTGTTATTTCAAAAGATGCTGATCTGATTATCTACTTGTAGTATTATGAAGAAATGAAGCGTTCTGGAATTCAAGTTAGCAAGCAAATTTTCATGGCACTTGTAAATGCATACGCAACTTGTGGACAGTTTGAAAAGGCAAAACAGGTATCTATGCATGTGGCAACTTCTTTGTACCGAGTCTCTTATGTTCCAAGGAAAAGATTTTATGTTATCTTGAATGTAGCTTTAGAACTTTGGGACAACAACAGAATATGATTGCAGAACTTGTGTTCTAGTTTATCATTGAATATAACTTCAGTTTGTTTTAATCTTTTATGTTTGGTAGTTGTCTACTATCATATTGATACTTTCCTCACATAGTGATGTGATTACTATTTAAATAAGAAGGGACTCAGTCTTTGTTTTTTTTTGGGAAAATATGAATAACCATAAACATTGGGAGTTTGCAGCCAGTTCCTAAACGTTTTAAAAAACTGTTGTCATTATTGTTGTTCCTATTGGTGCCTTATTCATTTTCCTGCCATATTGTGATCATATGGACAACATTTGCTTGGTATTCTAATTTTTAGCATTCTTCTTACTAATAATTAACTGTTTACTATTTAGGAGCTGTTTTTGGCGCTTCAACTCCCTCTATTTTTTTTCATTAGGAAGGAGTGCGTGATGACTTTTCGGAGTGCTAATAACAATTCCCTAATATTTTCTGTTGTACCAGAATTATGACTCTATGAGTCTACAGTAGAAGTTCTAGGTTTCTATATACTGTAATAATTTCTTTCAGATATGTACAAGCTTTCCAAGCTATATGCTTGCTTATGAATATGAATGGTTTCTAATGATCTTACTGATACTCGTTGAATGGTAGGTAGTCTTAGATAAAGGGATTCCAGTAAAGTGCTTGAATGAAATTAAAAGCGTGCTTGTCCAATCCCTTGCATCACATGGGCAATTGTGTGACGCGTTCAGTATATATGAAGAGATGAAGCAAGCTGGATGCAGTTTAGAGCCGAAAGCTGTTATAAGTCTTATTGTGAGTTCTTAAATTAATGCTTGAATTCTTTGTCTTGTCTGAACATCTAACATTTTCTTAATTACCTCTTAGGAGCACCTCCAATCTGATGAAGAATTAAGCAGATTACTCCCTCTTCTTGACGAATTAGATGATCCAGACTATTGGTTTGAGGGTTGCCTGAGAATGATCTTATATTGTGTTCGGTACAAGCACTTAAGGTCTGTTCATATAACAGTTATGTTGAGAATACCTTGGGTATTCTAAGCCTTGCTTTCAATTTTTAATCTTGGGCCATTACCAATTGCTTTTGGTTTGGATGCTCCAACTTTAATAATTTCCTTCATCTGATTATTTTGACAACTCCTAGTTGCTCATGTTTCTCTCCTTTTGATTTAGACCTGCGCTCAATTTACTCAAGCAACTCAGGGATAAAATCTGTACTGACGAATTAGCTCTAGAAGTAATTTTTAATCAGGTTTGTTCTTGTTCTCTCACAATAGATGTGTGAATGAACATCTTATTTTGGTAGCAGCAATTCATTGTTATTTGGTTAAATTGTATCTTCCTGGTAATTTGGTTTAACTCTTTCAGACTCTGTTTTCCTTTCTGATCTATGAATATATTGCCTGTTTTCCTTTCTGTAATTTGTATATTCACATGTCTCGTACAAGACTCCCTTGCGGTATGTTGTATCAACTGACTGTATTTTGTTGCTTTGCTGTGACAAATTGTAGGTGTTTGCCCTAATTGCAGAATCAGAGTCTACACATTTGCAGTTGGGCTTGGATTTGCTTCATGCTATCAAGAATGAGCTTGGCCTCACCCCTTCACGGAAATGTCTTGATTTTCTTCTCCACGCTTGTGCTAATGCCAAAGATCTGAGAAATTCCAAACTGATTTGGAAAGAATATGAAGCTGCTGGCCTGCCTTACAACACTTTAAGTTTCATAAGGTGAATAATCCTGCTGCTAGTGGAAATGTTTCAATTTTTGGTTTTAGCTTTTTACAAATAAGCCCATTCTAACATGTCATTTTATTAAAAAAAAAAAACATTAAGCCCAATACTTTAGGAAAACTCCATGTTGTACTTTCAAATGAAAAAATTGTATCAACTAAGAACCAATTACAAAATGACAAGTGGCTAATTGAGGGCATTTTTCTCCATATAGGCTCTCTTAAGGGTTTTTGTATAAAATGTCATGTTATAATGGGCCTATTTGTCTCTCTTGCTTGAAAACCTTGTTTCCTTGGATTGGAAATGATTTTGTTGACCTTTGGGTTTCAATATCGGAATTCTTGCAGGATGTATCAAGCCCTTTTGGCTGCAGGGGACCGCAAGGCTTCGAAAATTTTGCTTAGTAAAATTCCTAAAGATGATCCCCATGTTCGAACTATCATTAAAGCATGTCAAACCATTTACTCAGAGGGTAAGAAGTACGAGAAATAAACAAGATGAATGCATCCTTCAAATTATAAGCAACTTTTTTTTTTTTGGTTCCTTGAGAAATGAAACCACGAGCCTTGTACTGGGATAAGTCCCATATATCCAATGTGTACGGAATGCTAGTTCTATGCTCAATTCACATCGTTTGGAGCAAGTTGTACAGTCTGGGTTTGTTTTTTTTTTCTTTCTTTTTTTTGGTCGTTGCATTGTGGTTCCTTAAACATGAAAGACATTGCGGTTTTATTTTTGGTTTGCAAGACAGGTTCTAGGAGACGATACTGAGGTTTGAATCGGAGGCTGGACCTGTGGAACTGATGAGTTTAACTATCAAAGTGTATGCCTTCTTTAAAGAATGGCGGATGCATACATCTCACAGGATTTTAATCTTCCAGGTTAACTTTGTTAAAGTGGATAGGAGAATTTTCTGTATAGAATTTCACCTCTATGAATAAGTAAATTTGCACTATAACTACCCAAGGTTTTAACAGATTCGTTTTCTTTGGAATTACAGGAAGATCTGAACCCATATTCACTAGATGTCAAGCTCACGGGCAAATTGATTGAATATATTTCGTCATTCAATAATACTAGACACACCAACTCGTCTCCTTTCCGCACTCTTAAAACAAGTTGGAAGAGATCCATTTGCCAAAACCAAATGTACATTTAGAAGCTTGTTCTTTTTTCATGGCGCACTCTCCATTAGAACGAAAGACCCTCATGAAAAGCAAAATATCCTATCCGCCATTGTCACATTGCTAAATTAGATTTTTCAAAAAGATAAAGCAACAAGTATAGCTTGCCTGCAGCGTGCCTTGGCCTGCTCAAGCCTCTCATTCAAAGTCTCTTCCTTCACTGCAGCCTTTATCATAACCATGTCCATTTCTATCAACTTCAACACCCTAAACAACTCGGTCACCATTCTGTCTTCCACTTTGCCTTCATCTCTCAACACCTCTGCTTCCTCTCTTGCTCTCTCAGCCACAATCTCTGCAACTTTCACCAACAAGTCAGCGGAACCAAATTCTTTTCCCATTAAGCTCTCCAACTTCTCCAAGAAATCAGCTATCACATACCCTATTGGCTTCTCTAGCTTTATCTCTTTGGTTCTCTTCCAACCAATCTCAAAGTTGGGTGGCTCAGGCTTTACAAGGCCAGTTTCTGACCTCCTCCTGTCCCGGGTGATTTCCGATTTTCTGCGCTTTTCGATCGGAAATGTCTCTGCACTGGTGGTGGTTTCAGAGTCTGGACTAGGAAAATCTGGTTGAGTAGAGTTTGGAGGAGTGCATGTGGTGAGGGACAAGTGTTTTCTGTGTGTTCTGTGGGTGGAAAGCTGAGGTGAGTTTGTGGTAGTTTGGGTTGGCAGGAGATGGTTTAGTGGGTGAGGGTTTGGAGTTGAGAGGAATTGTGGGAATATGGAAGCCATGCCTGCAGCTGGGAAGTGGAAGCCAAACTGAGAGAGAAGATAAGGCTATTTGTCCCTGTTAGGATGTGAGTCAGGCGTTTTGCTGAGCATTAAACCGATTAATCACGGGCCCCACTTTATTATATAGCATTTCATCAGATTTTTATTTTTAATTGACAATGTGCATTGAAAACTTTCCCTTTCTGTAAACTCTCAAATTCCTCTCTGTGTGAAAGTTGCAGACCTTACACTCAAGGAGAAAATGCAGAGCAAAAATGGAGCTCTCAAAACCTTCTCCCTTACTCCATAGAAGTCTCAGACCTCACTCAAGATATGAAAAATGCAGAGAAAAAACCTCTCAAAATTTTCCCTAAGCAGCCCTCATATACCAAAACAAGTCTTCTCTAAATTCCCCAGGCTGGCAGCCACTCGTTGGCTTCATAATAAGACAAAAAAATCATGAAGACAGAAAACCTACAGCTGATAACATGTGTGAAAATAATGAGCTAGCAGCACACATGTTACTAGTTGTATATGTTGACTAGCCATAACCTAATGCGCTCTAATGTATGCAATGCATGATTTACCTCGAATATCTTGATTGCAACGTGCCACTGTTGATGTCTTCCACGGTAATCATCTTCAACTAGACTAACTTAGTCTAATTAACTTTGAGCTTGATGAATTTACATGAGCAATTACAAAGTTGTCAAGGGAAGCTAAAAACCTTAGCTAAACATAACCTAACAAAAACACAGCTTAAAATTGTTTTTAGCTTTTAGTTTGCGCCACCGACCTAGCTTGAAGTTATAAGGAGCTGGGCTACTCCCTCTATTGCCAATTGATTTTGGAGTGGAACCTCAACTCCACTACCCTTTATCCCTCATCTTCTCATATATTTTTCCGCTATCTCTAACAAAAATGAAAACAGACTTGGTTACCTTCAAATAACCATTCATTTTACGGTCAAGCCATTTCCTTTAGGCACCAAGTTTATTCAAGGCCACCGCATGCCTGCAAGGCCTGCAGGGTGTGTTTAACATAATTAAAAGGGGTGGGGTTTCTGTTTAAGCCATAACAATATATGCCAAATAAAATATTTCCCTCATAAAAGAAAAAAAAAAAAATTTCAAGTATCTACACTTAAATCAATTAGTTTCGATAATTTCAACATTCGATCTACTTCCCATAGCACATATGTACAAATAAAGCTTGCAATTGCCGGATTTCCCACACAATGCATATAAATATATATAGCTCTATAAATTGAGACATCACTTCACTTCAGGGCCCAATTGCATCAGAATTATACATTAGGAGAGGAACTAAAATCAGAGATGGTTAAAACCCTGAAATTGAGTGTGATGGTTCTTCTTGCCCTAGCAATGGCAGCAACATCACTGGTGTTAGATAGAACCGAAGCTGCAGAATATGTATAGGAGATGACTTGGGTTGGACTATTCCTCCAGATGGCGCTGCCACTTATGCTTCATGGGCTTCCAAGCATACCTTGGTGGTTGGTGATATTCTAGGTTCTCAACTAATACTCTTTAAGTTTGTCAGACTTGCTTTTTATCATTGTAGAAAAATCCATATACGTATAACATGTTTTAATGGTTATAAATACAAAAATATGCTAGATACTCGTTTACCATATAGGTTTGTTTGGATTTGCAGTGTTTAAGTTTGAAGCAGGAGAACAAGACTTGGCTTTCGTAACCAAGGAAGATTTGGGCAGTTGTGACACTGCAGATCCCCTGCATGTATTCGAGAAAGAAACCAACAACAATTAAATTTCTTGGAGCCGATACGTTTTATGTCATCTCCACTTTGGCAGGGCACTGCTCCAAAGGGCAAAAGATGACTTTTGACATCTCACCCTCTTCAACCCTTTCAACCAGTCCAAGTCCAAGTGCTGACCAAGAGTCCCAGCTCCCTCTCAACTTTGTTACTCAGATGAGATCTCTGGGATTGGCTTCTAGTTCGTTTCTCCTAGGGCTTTGCCCTAAATACTAATTTGATAATTCAATTTAGATATTATATTTGTCAAATTAATTTTTCGTTTCAAGTTTTCTGATGTAACCAACTATTTCATTTCATCCTCATGAGAGGATGAATTACCTCTAAAAAGGATAAGAAAAGCTTCGTTTTATATGTAAATTGTTATGAAATTCACTTTCGGAGTAAAATATTTGTGTTTCAAAAAGAGGGAGAGTCATTCAAACCTTACGACATCAAAATTTCATCGCCAAAATAAAGAAGGCCGAGTTATTGTATACGTACTTGGCTCATTGGTATTATTTAAGATAACCATATTGTGTGTGTGAGAGAAATTCTCCTCCCTTTTAATTTAGATTATCGCTTGTACTAAAAAAAGGGTAACCACATTGTCAACTATTTTTGATAAATTCAATCATACTCCTTTTTTTCACTGTAAAAAGTCATGTCTATACGACTTTCGAGGAAGGCATATATGACCGTTTTAAATGCCTAAAACCAACACTGATACATGAGATTTTAGAACACATACTCAAATTGAGTTTAAGGTGAACTAATAGACAAGTCCCTTGACACATATGGCTACTTTTTGTCCTTTATCACAGTGCTTATGGTAGATGCTTGTAAAGTAATATATGCCGGGGCGTTCAAATTATATATATATGTCGTCCATACCACACACGTACGGTAGGGATTGGTCACATCACAGTGCTCAAAATCTTCTTTTACGGGGAGAAGCACTTTTCATGTGCTTCCCTATAAAATCACTTAAAAACACTAAAAAGTGATTATATATGGAGAAGTGATTCTTCATAATAGTGTTTTTTGACCTATCCAGAATCACTCTCAAAGGAGTCCTAGAAATAATAGTATAGATATTTTTAAATTAATGGTTTTAGCTTTTAGGTTTCTAACGGACCACACATAATTATTAGCATTACAACAAATAAAAAATTAAATGTGTTCCTTGTTTCTCCTGCCTTTTTTTTCTCCTCTCAATCCTCCCGAAAAGATAGAGCCATATTATTTGAGATGGATTGTATTCAAATATTCCATGAAAATGAAATTGATTGATATCTTTTCTTTTAAAATATTTGATGTCACAATAAAAATATGTCATTTACGTAGCACAAATTGCCTTCATCTCTATATTTGACATTCCACGCGAACGGGCGGAGCCAGAATTTTTAACATGAGGACCAAAACATAGGGCTCAAGTTTGGAGAAAAAAGAAAAATAATTCAACCTTAATAATATAAAAAACAAAAACCAAATGATAAAAAGAAAATTGTGTCCCCATTTGTTGGGATTTTAAATGTTCTTTAAAAACTAATTTCTCAACAATAGTTTAGAGTAATGACAAATGAACATTAAAAGAAAAAATTATAATAGAAAATGAAGGCAAAAAATTATGCTAATGGAAGAAGCTTCGACAATGGAAAGTCTTGGAACTGGCAGAGTAATTATGAAGAATATTTGTTTGCCTTGAGAAAGGAAATAGGGTTTGTACCGAGATTATTGTTGAAAAGTTGTATGCCGAGACAATGAGCTATCTCTATTTTTTATATGGAGTAATGCTACACTTACCACATTATTCTCCCACATTTCTATACTACATTATGTGACATGTCCATATCATATGCCACATCAATTAAATGAATGAAGTGTATTTTAATAAATAAAATTAGAAAAACAGAAACTAATATTTTACATGATGTGGTATGTACACATCATCTGCCACATCATGTTGTATAAAATTGTGGTATAAAAAATGTGGTAAGACTAGTATTATTGTATTATTCTTTTAGCCATGCGAATTGGCCTAAGAGCACTTCCACATCATTGTGCCATGACAAAGGGCAAGGACGGTAAACACTATTCACATGACTAGTGTTGCCCTAACAATTTTTTGGTGCATTCCCACCCATTGTCATGGCAACTCAAGGGCAACTACTATTTACGTGAGATATGAGGAGAGAATTTTGTATGAATTTTGGTGTGGGAAGTGAAGAACATGGCTAGGTATTTATAGAAATTTTGTTGTTGAATTTTTTGGTACTTTTCTTTAAATTTTTATGGTATTTAAATTGGCCGTTGACGTCAACTTGCCTAGTTTCGTGGGCCCACTTCTTGCCATGGTAACTTTTTCTTTATGGGGGTTGTTTTTGGAGCCTAGGCCCCTTTTTGCTAGGCTGCGTATTGGCCAATTCGCTTTTTTTCTATCGAGGTGGGTAAAAAACCAGGCCCAAACACATACTCCTATAAGAGTTCCTTCCTTGGGTACTTGCTTGCATGATATGTTTTGGGCCTTCTTTGAATTGTCTAAGATTGTTTTTCAATCCATTTTTCTTGTTGTTTGCTCTTCAGCTGTTTTATGTCAAGTTTTGGTCTCATTGTGCATTGTTCTTATTTCTTCTGCAATTCTTGCTCTGCTATATTCCTTTCTTGCACATTTCATATTCTCATCAATTGCACTTATTTCAGAGTTGCCTTTTGTTGCTCATCTTCAGTCTTTTTGTTTTGTACTTCTTCTTGTTGCTTCTGTTGTGTTGGGCAGTTTTAAAGTTATTGACACTTTCTTTTGTATGGCAGTTTGTGTTGAATATTGGCTCAAAAGCAAGAGTTGCTTTCGGTCAAAAGTGAAAGCAAATGGGTTGCATGTGGGGGACAAGAAGACATGCATTGAGTGGCCTTTGTTGACTTGATTGGAAGCCTAACCTTGGCTTCTTTGGGAAGCTAGTACATTGCCTTCCTTGAGAAGCTATTACATTGGCTTCTTTGAGAAGTCATTCCCTTTGTTCTATAAATTGGGAACATGCATTTGGGAAGTTGGAGGGAAAACGGGAGTGAAGAGAGAATTTGGTAGAGAGAGAGAGAAAAATAAGAGTTTGATTGGGCAACAAAGTTTTTTGTTGCTATTGTTGGTTACTTTTCTTTTCTCTAAATTGTACTCAATTTGTATTCCCTTTATATTCTTGAGTGTGAGAGCTTGGGTATATTTGGGGCTTGGGTTTCTGAGTGTTAAACACTATTGTATTCTCTCATTTGATTATAGTGGAATACTCCGTCGTCTCCAAACTGGATGTAGGCAATTGCCGAACCAGTATAAATTGTTGCGTCGATTCAGCTGCACCAAAATAGATTCAACTGCATCCTCAACTTGTGATACTCGCAAGTGCACGAGCCGTTGGTAGTTTAGCATATATAAGTGCGAGGTCGATCCCACGAGGATTGATGATAGATTGATTTAATTCAATTCCCTGTACAAAACAGAAGTGAAAAAAAGAAAGAAAATAAATCAAACAAGAAAGAAAGAAAAGAAATTAACTCAAGCGAATAAGTTCCCAAGTTCAATTTAGATTAACGGATTGATTCTAGCTAAAGTATGATTAAGCCATGGTGTCTGGTCCTAACCTTGTGTTCCTAATTCCCTAACTTGATCATTTGTTGTCTAACCTAAATTAAGCATTAGGAACCCATTAAGCATAGAAGAACATTTTAAACAACCAAGCATGTATCTAATCCCTGTTGTCGAATGTCCATACATACTCTTCTTATTCATAGTTCAATTCGAATTAAAGCATGGTGTCTGCTCTTAATTCAAACCAAGCTAACATGCAAGCCTTAATGGTGATCAATCATTCAAACTAGCATATTAACTTATAAGCATAATGAATAAGAACAAAAACCATAATTGAAATTTGGAAACTACTCAAACTTGAATTGCTAAAGAAAAGAATTTACATTACAATGGAAAGTTAAGAAGAACTCAAAAACATTTAGCAAAAGGATTTTATTACAACAATTGAGAACTAGAAAGGAAAACTAAGAGAATTTGAGAGAGAGAAGGGAGGGGAGCTCTAGAGAAATGTTTGAGAGCTCCCCCCCTTGTACAAGCTTGGGAAACCTCACTATTTATAGGCCTAAGGAAGTTGAAAATCTAAATTAAATATTGCTTTCCACTCACTTCATCAACTTTACCTAACACACCATTACATTTGAAAACAATTTTTCTTTCTTTAAACTTAGTGTTGCAGCTCCCACTTCAATTATAAGACTTGAATATGCTTCACCTAACCTTCCCACAATCAACAATACATCATGCATGACATTGCATTGCAGTCAGATTGTGGGCAGGTTTTGGGCTTGGTATTTGCTCCGAACAAATCTGGAAAAATATGGATCTTCAAGCCCTTTGTCTTATCTTTCCAAGCATATGCAGCCCAACTCAAGGAAAAATCGGGAAGACCTTCAAATGTCATTTGTGGCCCAGTAACGCAGATGCTGCCGAATTTTGACCTTGAGCTACTAAATTATGTATAACTTCCTCTAGAAGACTTAGAATCATGAACCGTAAAATGCTATGGAAACTAGACTTCCGTATCTTTCCAATGATGTATGGCTAATTATCTGGTTCTTCTTGAGCAAGTACAAGTTAATCCGTGAAATTGAATGATCTGCAGACACTGTTTTGAGCTAACTTGTCTTCAAAATGCATGTAATGAGTCTCAACCTTATTACACTGAAACATACACAAACTTTATTAAAAGCACAAGTTTAACTCAAAAACATAACCAAATCATAAGTTAGAAGGGTACAAAAAGATATGTAATTATGCACCGATCATAAATCTTGGTGTTGTTCTTGTTGATTATTTTGTTCAATATTTTTCTCCTACCAGTTGTTATTTATTTTTCACTCGCAGTTGGTTGACGCTTTCGCACAACAGTTTGTGCCATTATCCCTTGTGGTTTCTTTTGCACCAGCAGCTGGTTGTTCTTGAAAACTTTTGATTGCTTATACTTCAACAAGTTTTTGATTTCTACTATAATAAAGGGGAGACAAGTTTCGGT
Source organism: Prunus salicina (assembly GCA_020226455.1). NCBI lineage: Eukaryota > Viridiplantae > Streptophyta > Magnoliopsida > Rosales > Rosaceae > Prunus > Prunus salicina. The sequence continues at coordinate 14,220,796 of CM035345.1, read as the reverse complement.
TTTTATATTTCATTTCCGTTTGTCTTCCCGTGGCATCACATCACTGATGAAGAAAATTGTTTGTTCCCAGAAAGATGTAGTGATATAGAACGAGGAATTATACAAGCTTTTGCTGCTAGCAACATCAGGACTGGACACATGAAATTGCAAACAATTAGATTTTCCAATCTGCTTGTTGCCTGTCATACAATTCTTCAATCAAACCATGCCCAACTCCCTACCCTTCAAACATGATCCACCTTGTGTTGACATTTCACACAGGCAAAACAATACAAGAAATCCCATAAACGATGAGCAAATTTTCAACAAAATGAAAGTGTTTTATTGGGTACAAAAGAAAAACAAAACAAGTACTCTACAACAATTTGCCTAAAGTGGCTCAACAAAAAAACAGAGATGGCACCTGAAAATAGATTCTACCAATTTGTCAATCTTTGCTCAACAACTTCTTCCCAGTTTTGTAAGTAAGATAAGCATCAATGGTGGCGCACTCAATCTGCTCCGGCGTAAGCGATTCCTCAGCCCAGCTCGTCCATATCACATCCTGCGGCCTCTGCTCAACCCCAACCTTCAAAACCTCCCTTGCCAGATCCCTCGGGCCACAAGCTAAAAGCCGCGGCTTTCGAAGCACATTGGCAGCCAGCTCAGTCAGCTCCACCACATTCCTAATATCAATCCCAAAATTCTCCCTCAACTTCACCAGATCCTCCTTGATCTGGATCCCGACAAATATCACATCCTTCATGATGAGAAATTTCTTGAGAGACTGGCAAACCGGGCCCGACTTGTGATCCAATCTAATGAGGACGCAGCCAATGCAGGAGAAGAGCTTGATGAGGACGACGCGAGCTTCGATTTTTCCAGTGCCTGCGTCGACGAAAGTCCATTCTGTATCGAACCCAACAACCATGTCTTTGAAGTCGCGGATGTTTTGGGTTATGAGGTAGAGGCAGAGGTGGATCGAGCCGTGATCGGAGACGATCTCGGTGACCACTTTCGTGCCATCGCACATTACGTTGTGGAAGCCTCGCAGGGGGTCTCCAGGTTTGGAAGATGTTTCCATCTTGTTGTTTGAAGAAAGTTGCAGAGTGGAGATTTGGAGCCCTGATGATGATAACAGAATTTCAAAATCTGGGGAAAGGCTTATTTGCCCAACCAGGCTTTTTGCAGTAAAACCCTTTATGTTTTATCTATTAAGAATATCTCCCAATTACAACCTGTATTTTAGGTCCTGCTTTTTTCCTCTCTTTTTTTTATTGGTAAAGCATTAAGTTTACTTTTGGTCCTGTAGTTTGTCCGTCACTTCAGTTCCCGTAGTTCCAATTTTGTTAGTTTTATCCTTGTAGTCTCAATTCAAAGCAGCTCAAGGACATGTTTCAATTTCTGTCAAATTTCTCCAAATTATGTTAAGTTTCGATAACGTGCCCCTCATGTGGAGAGGTATTTCAATTCACTCGAGCCATCTAACGGTAAAAAGAAAAGGATAATTGACAAAATTGAAAACTACAAGGATATAAATTAACATAATTAAAACTATAGGGACCAAAGTGGTAAAACTGGAAAGCTATAGGCACCAAAACTAGATTAAAGAGCTATTGGTATACAGAAAAGCTAGATTCACCAAATCTGTACATCAAAGTTGTTCATCTAATAATGTGACAGATGTGATGACGGAATACAAGCAGTTGAACTACAAAACCCTCACTAATTTTCAGCCTTGTGCATGGGATATCTGTTGACATGCATCCTAGTGCATGCAAGTAGTGAAGAATGCACTCTTATTCTTCATTGTTTATTTGTAATTCTGGACTTGAGCTTACAAAGATGAGAAATAAAAAATCTGCAGGCTTCAGGGATGGAAAACATTTTGACCAATTGGGAAAGAAACAGGAAGGTACTAACATGAAAAGCAACCCCAATTGCATGCCCCATGATTCTGACGAAGTGCTGATGGGGCATGACAGCCATAATCCCTGTTGTGAAGGCTACTGCAGTGAATTGCAGAGCGAAATATGTAAGAACAGCAGCACTTGTGAAATAGTAAACATAGGAGGACTTGTTGCTGTTAACAGCTCCCCAGAACAGAAGGCAAGCTGCAATTATTGAGAAAGTCATGGCAATGGTGTCTGCGATGATGAACAGTTTGAGATATTTGCTTGATTCCAGAAGAGACACCCCTTTGTCTGGACCAATATTGTTGTTGTAGCCTCCGGGCATTGTGAAGGCCGCTGTAAATGTCACAGTTGTGATAAGTGTTGCAACCATCAAAAGGGTCTGCCCCATTTGTTTGTTAGTTTGCACTGCATTGGCTTCATCTTGGTCTGCTCTTGAGAGAATCTTGATGCTGTCCAACCAAGAAGGCGGTGTCCGGAGATGTCCCCAAATGCTTGGGACTATATTCTGCAAATAAATTGATTAAGAGAAACAATGTCCATAAGATTCAAAGTTGTAGTTTGTTAAGCATTAACAACCCAATTTGGGAGATTGATTATGTATCTAGTACTCACTTTGGGAGATGTAATTTCTTTGATTGACCTATCGATGTCAATTGCTGTTAGGCCATATTTGTTCTTGGATCTTAGATTCACTCTTCCGTCCCACTTCAAGTAACTCAGAATCCAGGTTTTTCTTTCAATGGTGGCTAGATGCAAAGGCGTATTTCCATCAAAATCAGGCTGGTTTATGAGCTCCTCCAGCTCTTCCGTTTCTAGTATATACCTGACCACATTTCCGTGGCCACCAACAATGGCCATATGAAGAGCATTTCGTCCATAAGGGTCAACAAGTTCTCCTGAATCTGGGCAATGCCAAACAATCTCTCTAATCACACTGGTATGACCTTTGCTGGCTGCAACATGAATTGGTGAGCAACCCTGTTTATCCAAAACATATGCTATCGAAATGTCGAGTTCTAGTAATCGTTGAACTGTTCTATGGTCTCCAAGGGATGCTGCATAGTAAAGAGGAGTCTTGCCTTGGTGGTCAGCTTCTTTGATCAGCTGCGGTTTGAATCTTAGGAGGGCTTCCATGATATCTTACAATCAGACAAAAAAAATTAGCTTAAACATAATATATTTGCAGAAGTGAGGAGAAAAAATATAAATTAAAGAGGAACTAGCTAGACACGTGGAAAAAATATATTTGCAACATGAATTGGTGGCAAATTCACTGCCAGAGGTGTCTCTCCGTAGCGAAACTCCAATATAGAATTTGCAAGGATATTTATATAATAGTAGTTGCTAAGGGCAATTGCATAATTAAACCACAGCTCAAACATATATATATACACACACATAGAGCTTCCATTGAGGGATACTCTTGTAGGCAGGGACGGATCTAGGATTTTAAAATGGGATGAGCTAGATTTACCTTATTGAATTGTTAGATTTTAGGCTTATGGAATTGATCATATGTGTGTGTGTATATATATATATATATATATATATATATTTGTTTAAAAGGCCTATTTTACACCAACAATGCCATCTAAAAGGTCTACCATGATGAACAAAAATGAATTAAGAGAAAAGAAAATTCATAAGAAAATTCAAAATTGAAAATTTATCATCACAAAGATATAGTCATATAAACACACGACTACTAGAGATAACACTACAATTATCCAATTAGTTCAAATTAATATTTCTGCTATAAATGGGATTAACATTAACACTAACTATAAGAAATAAATAAATAAAACTCACCTGGGCTATAGCCCAGGTTGTACAAGTCATAGGACCGTCCCTGCTTGTAGGGCTCACTCCGCATTGTATTTCGCTAATCCAAACCGTCTATTTTTTAGATAATCATTCAAAGATCATCTCTATAAAAAATCACTTGAATCCGATATCATTTGACCACCCAATTGAGTTATTGAAATTTTAGTACTTTCTTGAAGTATCATGTTCATTAATTTTGCAAGACACAATTGGATGTCAAAACAGTTTCCGATTTGTCTAATTTTATATAAGGATGATCTATGAATGAAGACTTAAAAAATAGATGATTTGGATCATTGAAAAATAAATCGTAAAAGGGACCCTAAAGGATGTCCCTCAAATAAAATTATTTGAAGAATCCCTCAATAGAAAGGGACTATATATATATATATATATATAGCTGGGCTAAAGATGACATACCAAAATGTTTCTCAACTACAGCAGCAAGCAGGGCTGTTTGACCATCTGAACCACCATGAGCTGATGAAGGACTTGATTGTAAAATTTGATTCAGAATATCCAACAATCCCTCTCTTGCAGCCATGTACAATGGAGACTCACCTGCCTCATTTTCAAAACAAGCTAATTTGGGGTCAATCTTAAGTAAAAACTCAGCCACTTTGTTGTGGCCATTCCTCACAGCTTCGTGTAAAACCGTGTTGTTCCCCCTATTTCTGACTCTCAGAGTCTCAAACATGCTGCTACTGCTCACGTTCCTGAACTCTACTTGTGACATGGACATGGTTTCTCTGACCAGATAAGTGACAATCGAGAAGCGGCCAACCCTTGCAGCCACATGTAAAGGAGTATCTCCATCTAAATTTGGATGTGTGAGAAGGGACCTGCACCTGCTATAAATCTCAGCTGTAACATTTTTGTGTCCAAATTGCACGGCGATATGGAGGGCAGTGTTTTCCCGGGGTGTAAGTTGATGTACTAGCGTTGGATCATCGTTAAGAAGTTGTTTAAGGAAGCAAACATCCCCTGATTTTGCAGATTTGTAGAGCCTTGGATCCATGGAACTTTTGGAACATCCTGGTATTACATAATTATGGGGTTGCTTTTTACAAGGCCTAGTTGTTGTAGTAATTTTGACACAGCATTTACCTTGGCAGCTGGAAAAGTCTAAATTCATACCATCTGGACAACCAAGATTTTTGTGCACCGACTTCTAAATTCTTGTGGTCTATTTTGGTACATGTGATGGAATTGAATCTGCCTAAAGTTCAACTCGGTTGGCTATTCGTCGAAATTGACTTGACAATAAAGCCTTCAATAACTGTGTAATAATGACCGTCACGTCTGCTTCAAACATTAATCTGCTGTGGCTGACTTCAAGTCCTTCAACGGAGGTCTTTGAAAACTAATAAATTTTGGATTATTTTGAACTGCTGTCAAGCATTGCCTGATGATGCAGACTTTCTATTGGCTGAAAAGAAAATAACCATGGAATTTTATGAAAAAATGAAAGAATTTCAAACTCTCCCTGAAGATGCAGACTTTTTAGTCCTTGGTTTCAGACTTCTGTTCCTTTTTAACTGTTTCGTTTATTTTTATTTTTATTTTGTTTTTTTTTATAATAATTTTTTTATTAATAAAATTCTCTTCTTATTGACTGTTGTTTCTGTTGCTGTGAACCTACAACACTTGCATCTCCATGACTTGGGTCATAGACTCTTTAACGTGTACTCTACTTCATCCGTTCCACTCCAAAACCAATTGGTAATGGGAGTGGTCAAACTCTTTATAAGCCCATACTAGTAACTTTCCAATGTGAGACTTTTTCACTTTCACATCTCACACGCCCCGCATGTGTGGTGAATGTTCAAGTCTAACACATGAATAACACATATTGAGTGATGTAGAGCACTTGTAGCCATTGGGCTTTCACACGTGGGCAACCCACTTTGATATCATGAAAGGTTTGGAATTTCTTGATATATTATCCTCATTAAGAGAAGTATTTATAATACAAAGAGTTGACAAAGTTCTAGTGTACAGCTAACAAACCGTGAGGAAAATAAAATCCTAAAATTGAGTAATCTAATCACACAACTAATTGACAGCTATAGTTTACTTTTATTAGAGGAAATAAGTAGATGTCTGAGGAGGAAAAATATGTGATTTAATAAGTAACATTAAGTGTCAATGGTTGAAACTTCAAATGAATCAAAGAAGTGGGGTGGGCTCGGTTGACTCAAGAAAAAAAGGGGAAGTCTTTTTACGTTTCTATAAGTTCCCAAGGACAAATGCACCCATGCACCCGAGGTACTATGTTCTTTATGTTTTTTTTTCCTGAAGTTAGGAAGGGGGAGGGGTTGTTACTCACAAACACGGGTACCATGGGGGTTTGAACCCAGGACAACTTGAGGTACACCAAAGGCCTGGGCCAATCCAACTGACACCCAATTAGTACTCGAGGTACTATGTTCAAGTGCATTATCGTGGCCACAACTACTACTATTGCTTCTTGGACTCTTATGTATGAGATGACTCACTGCTATAGGTTGTGCATTGCATAGTTGGCAGATCTTATCTCAACCTTGGCATCAGTAATATTGAAATACAAAACTTTATACATCAAAAGTGTATAATATTGTGACAAATTGTAATCTTTAAACCATTAAACATCAAACTTGTTCATTAGATATGTGATAGATGTGCTGAAGGGGTAAAAGGAGTTGAACTATAAAGTAGTGCAAAATGCACTTATTCTTCATGGTTTGTTCTTGATTTTGCACTTGAGCTTACAAAGATGAGAAATGAAGAATCTGCAGGCTTCAGGAAGGGAAAACATTTTCACCAGTTGGGAAAGAAACAAAAAGGTACTAACATGAAAAGCGCTTCCAACTACGTGGCCCAAGACTTTGGCAAATTGCTGATGGGGTATGACAGCCTTAACTCCTGTTGTGAATGCTATTCCAGTGGATAGCAGAGCAATATATGTAAGAGCAGCAGCACTTGTGAAATAGTAAACATAGGAGGACTTGTTGCTGTTGACAGCTCCCCAAAACAGAAGGCAAGCTGCAATTATTGAGCAAGTCATGGCAATGCTGTCTGCAACGATGAAACACTTGAAATCATTATTTGACTGCAGAAGAGCCTGCCCTCGGTCTGGGCCAACATTGTTGTTATACCCCCCAGGCATTGTGAAGGCAGCTGCAAATGTTACAGTTGTGATAAGTGTTGCAACCATCAACAGGGTCTGCCCCATTTGCGTGTAAGTTTGCACTGCATTGGCTTCTTCTTGTTCTGCTCTTGGGGAAATCTTGATGTTGCCCAACCGTGAATGTCGGGTACCGAGATGTCCCCAAATGCTTGGAGTTATGTTCTGCAATTCCTATAAGATGAACAGTTGTAGTTTGCTAAGCATTATGACCAATTATATACAAGGAATATTAATTATGTAATTAGCACTCACCCTGGGAAATGTAATACTAGATTCTTTGATTGACCTATCAATCTCAATTGCTGTTTGGCCAAATTTGTTCTTGGATCTTAAATTTACTCTTCCATCCCACCTCAAGTATCTCAGAATCCAAGTTTTTCTTTCAATGGTGGCTAGATGCAAAGGCGTATTTCCATCAAAATCAGGCTGGTTTATGGTCCCCTCCAGCTCTGCTGTTTCTAGTATATATCTGACAACGTTTGCTTGCCCATTGAAGATTGCAATATGAAGGGCATTCCATCCATAAGGATCAACAAGTTCTCCCGAATCTGGGCAATGTCGAACAATCTCTCTAATCACACTGGTATGACCTTTGCTGGCTGCAACATGAATTGGTGAGCAACCCTGTTTATCCAAAACATATGCTATCGAAATGTCGAGTTCTAGTAATCGTTTTACTGTTCTATGGTCTCCAAGGTATGCTGCATAGCAAAGAGGAGTCTTTCCTTGGTGGTCAGCTTCTTTGATCAGCTGCTGTTTGAATCTTAGGAGCGCTTCCATGATATCTTACAATCAGTCAAAAGTTTAGTTTAAATATAGATTAAAAAAATTGCAGAAGTCAGGAAAAAATATAAATTAAAGGGGAACTAGCTAGAATCTTTTTATTAGAAGAGCAACATCTGTATGGAATGGATACTACTATATTATTTATGCAAATTCAACTATCTGTAGTGTAACCCCCATGAAGAATTTGCAAGGAAATTGATATACTAGTAGTTGCTGAGCGCGAGTGCATATTTAAACCATAGCTCAAACATACATAACTGGGGAAAAGTGTGACATACCAAAATGCTTCTCAACCACAGCAGCATGCAGAGCTGTTTGGCCATCTGAACCACCATGAGCTGATGAAGGACTTGATTGTAAAATTTGATTCACAATATCCAACAATCCCTCTCTTGCAGCCAGGTACAATGGAGACTCACCTGCCTCATTTTCAAAACAAGCCAATTTGGGGTCAATCTTAAGTAAAAACTCAGCCACTTTGTTGTGACCATTCCTCACAGCTTCGTCTAAAACTGTGTTGTTCCCCCTATTTCTGACTCTCAAAGTCTCAAGCATCTTGCTGCTCACGTTCCCAAACTCTACTTGTGACATGGACAAGGTTTCTCTGACCAGATAATTGACAATCGAGAAGCGGCCAACCCTTGCAGCCACATGTAAAGGAGTATCTCCATCTAAATTTGGCTGTGTGAGAAGGGACCTGCATCTGCTATAAATCTCAGCTGTAACATTTTTGTGTCCAAATTGCACGGCGATATGGAGGGCAGTGTTTTCTCGGGGCGTAAGTTGATATAGTAGCATGGGATCATCGTTAAGAAGTTGTTTAAGGAAGCAAACATCCCCTGATTTTGCAGATTTGTAGAGCCTTGGATCCATGGAATTTTTGGAACTAGGCATTACATAATTGTGGGGTTGCTTTATGTAAGGCCTTGTTATTGTTGGGAGTTTTGGCAGAGCATTTACCTTGGCACTTGAAAATAATCAAAATCGAAATTCATCCCATCTGAACAACCAAGATTGTTGTGGACTATTTTGGTTCACGTGGAGGAATTGAATCTGCCTCAAGTTCAACTAAGTTGACTATATATTTAGACTAAAACAGCAGCCTCTAAGATTGAACATCCCAACCCATTTTAATATTTAATATTAAAATATGAATAATGCTACTCTTACCACATTTGTATACCACATTTTCATATCACTTTAATTATGTGGCATATGAGGTGTACATCCATATCAAATAAAGTTAATTTTATATTTTTCTTATATTTTATGATTTATTGACACTTTTTAATTGATGTTGTTGTTCATTTCATCTGCCACATAAGGTGGTATGAGAATATGGTATCCAAATATGGTAAGAGTAGCATTACTCTTAAAATATTAGCGGCTGCTAGGGTTTTTCAGCCTTCTGTTTTCTTCCTTTAATATTTAATTTTTAAATTTTAAATTTCATCCAAATTAACCGGGTTAAATTGGGAATAAGTGGTTAGAAATGTGTCAAAAAATTATATAAGAGACATTAAGGGACATGGAAAATGGGGACAATGGATCCCATCCCATCAAAACGTGGACTGCACTTGTGGAAACGGTTGAAATTGAAACTTCAAATGAATCAAAGAGAGAACTGGGGCTCGGTTGACTTGAGAAACAGAGCTCAAGTCTTTTAAGCAACCACAACAGCTTTGAAGCAATAAAGACGACGGAAATTTCACCTCGTCTTTTTGTATTTTTGTAGTAGTGATCCAGTAGAAGTGGAAGGAATTGCTGTAAAGTCAGAGCCCTGCATCATTTTATGCAGTGTGAGAAGCATGTAATGTGTGTATTAACATTGGCTGATGAAGTGGGTTAATTTGTACCTTCTCTAAGTCTACAGACAAGAAGAAATAATGGGCAATTTAATTGTACAGCATGCTAGTCATATGGATTTTTTTAATGGTGATTGAACCAAAAAAAAAAACCCCAAAATGAATATACCATGCAATAAATCCTCTAACCAAGCTTAGAACTTCATAAACGAGAAAATCGATTTAGAAGTAAAACACCACAGAAAATAATTCAGAGAATGAAAAAAGAAAGAAATCGAAACTCTCCATATGCAGACTTTTCCTTTTGTGTTAGACTTCAGTACGCAGATCCTTCCTCCTTTGTTGTTTCTGTTCTTTGACTGTTCTGCTCTTTTAATTCCGTCACATCAGTTGTCAACTTACGACACTAGCTTCCCCATTATTTGCGTTAAACGAATACCCAAAAGGCTATCAAAACGTGGCCTCCACTTGTGCAAATGGTTGAAATTGAAACTTCAAATGAATCAAAGAGAGAACTGGGGCACGGTTGACTTGAGAAACAAACCTAAAGTCTTCGTACGTTGAGTTTCAAAGGGAAAATGGGCAGAGGCAAACTTACGTGTTGTGTTGGTTAAAAGAGCCAACAGAAATTGCATATATACATATAGCTGATGTTTGAGGGAAACCATTATAGGGCTCATTATGGATTATATTTTAATTATCTGAACCGTTAGTTTTTAGATATTCTCTCAAAAATTATCTTTACAAAAAATCACTAGAATCCGAAACTATTTGATCAATGGCGGACCCAAACTTTCGTTCATTTGGGGGCTTAAAAAAAATCCAACCAATATATAGCCAAACAAAAAGTATTTGGGCTTAAAGTGAACTTGGTGGCTGAGTTCTGCACAAAATTATAGAATGAGTGAACTTGGTGGGATCTCTATTATTCTTTTATAACATAGGGTTTTTCTTTTTTAATATAAGCTTTGGGCTTGTATATATTGGATGGGCCATGTGGGGGCTCCACCTAAAAAGGACCTAAAAAGATTTAAAAAATGTGAGTTTGGGTGGGATTATATGGCTGCAACTTTTTTGTAAGTGTAGGCAAGTGCCCACAATAGTCCTTTGTTAGGTCCGTCAATGTATTTGATCACTTAATTAGATGCCTTAATGATTTTCAATTTGTGTGATTTGCTGCAAGGATGATGATCTATGAATGTAGACTTGAAAAATAAACGGCTTGAATATTTGAAAAAAAATCGTAAATGGACTATATATACACAAAAATTCTCCTATGCGGACATCCGGACGTTATAATGGTGCGAACGCCATGTATTTTGTACTATCCCTCCTTGTTTTCCTACCTATTTACAATAATGTGCGGACATCTGGATAAAAGAATAATTATATATATATAAGGCAAAAAGTCACTTTTGCTTCCTGTAGTTTGGGCGGTGGTGGTTGTGGGTGTTGTGGTGGTAGAAGTGGAGGTTTGGGCAGAAAGTTGTTTATGAGTGCCATCGATAAATTTCCAGAGGTCATGACCGACTAAAAAGGGTTTGAGTTGGTGAAGCCAAAAGAGATAGTTGGAGTCAATAAGCTTGATAAAATGAGAAGAGTTGGGGCTAGGGAAGGAGATGGTGGATTCAGACGAAGCCATGAGGTGGACCTAAAGGAGAGGATTGGATCGAATAAGGGAGAGGGAGGAAACCCTAGGTTAGGCTGATACCATGTAGAAAATATATTTCCTTGTATTAAACAGATTACACAAAGTCCCTATTTATACTGATCGATATCTACTTAAGGTAAGAAATAATATAGACATGAATACAATTTGATTTAGGAAATCCGATTTACAGCAGGAAGGGCTAATTGCTAGGAGGAGATTGTGAAGTTAACTTCCGTGTGTGCTAGGAAAGGAAAGCTGCGTTAACAGGTTATTTCACCTCACATTTTTCAATTTATTATACCATACGAAAAAAAAAAACCCAAAATCAATATACTATACCATACAATAAAATCATAAATGAGAAAATCGTTTTGCCAACAAAAAAAAGGACAGAATTTCAATTGTTTACATCAATTGTTTGATGTTCCTTTTTGAATGTTTCATTTTGGTTTTTCTTCTTCTTCTTCTTGACGCTGTTTCTGTTGGTGTGAATTTACGATACTTGCTTCCCCATGATTTGTTTTAGACTCTTAACGTGGACTCTACTTCTTAACGTTGAAACTTCAAATGAATCAAAGAGAGAAGTGGGGCTCGGTTGACTTAAGAAACAAAAGGTGGAAGTCTTTTTACGTTTCTATAAGTTTCAAAGGACAAATGCGCACATGCATCCTAACTAATACGATTGCTTCTTGGACTAATGCACTTGTTGTAATAGTGTAGTTAAGTTTCTGTCAAACAGGTCTTGAAACATTTTGGACAGAAACTGTTTGGTCTTTGGTTGTATATTCATGCTACTTTATTTTGTCAGACTTAGATGAAGCCACATAGTCACTCTTATATGCGTGGCTTTCCTAGTTTTGGCTGAGTCATTAATCAACATTGGCTTCTCATAGTTAGCATACCAAGACAGTATAGAAAGAGTGCTCAAGAAGCTAGAGAGAAAAAGTTTTCTCCCATATCACATTTCTGGATTTTCTAGCTTGAGATTGATTTCACAGATATTTCTTCTGTGTCTATTTGCTCTCTTTCTATCTCGTGTGTGTGTGTTGAATCATAACTCCAAGATATCTCAAAATCCAACAATTAGTCTACAAAATTTCATACATCAAGAGTGTATAATATTGAATTGTAATCTTTAAACCCCTAAACATCAGACTTGTTCTAATGTGACAGATGTGCTGAAGGAGTAGTTGAACTATATAGTAGTGCAGAATGCACTTATTCTTCAAGGTTTTTTCTTGCTTTTGCATTTGAGCTTACAGAGATGAAAAAGGAAGAATCTGCAGGCTTCAGGTAGGGAAAACATTTTCACCAACTGGGAAAGAAACAAAAGGGTAATAACATGAAAAGCAGCTCCGACGAGGGTTCCCAAAGTTTTGACAAATTGCTGATGGGGCATGACAGCCAAAATCCCTGTTGTGAAGGATGCTGCAGTGAATTGCAGAGCAAAATATGTAAGAGCGGCAGCACTTTTGAAATAGTAAACATAGGAGGACTCTTTGCTGTTAATAACAGCTCCCCAGAACAGAAGGCAAGCTGCAATTATTGAGCAAGTCATGGCAATGCTGTCTGTGATGATGAACCACTTGAAAAAATTATTTGACTGCAGAAGAGCCTGCCCTTGGTCCGGGCCTACATCATTGTTGTATCCTCCAGGCATTGTGAAGGCTGCTGCAAATGTCACAGTTGTGATAAGTGTTGCAACCATTAAAAGGGTCTGGCCCGTTTGCATTGCAATGGTTTCTTCTTGGTCTGCTCTTGAAAAAACCTTGATGTTGTCCAACCAAGAAGGCGGTGTCCGGAGATGTCCCCAAATGCTTGGCATTATATTCTGCAAGTAAATTCATTTAAGAGAAACAAAGTCCATAAGATTGGCAGTTTGTAGTTTGTTAAGCATTAAGACCAATTTTATACAAGGGATATTAATTATGTACTTAGTACTCACCCTGGGAGGTGTAATATTAGCTTCCTTGATTGAACTATCAATCTCAATTGCTGTTTGGCCATATTTGTTCTTCGATCTTGGATTCACTCTTCCATCCCACTTCAAGTACCACAAAATCCAAGTTTTTCTTTCAATGGTGGCTAGATGCAAAGGCGTATTTCCATCAAAATCAGGCTGGTTTATGAGCCCCTCCAGCTCTGCTGTTTCTAGTATATACCTGACAACTTTTGTTTGCCCATTGAAGATTGCAATATGAAGAGCATTCCGTCCATAAGGGTCGACAAGTTCTCCCGAATCTGGGCAATGTCCAACAATCTCTCTAATCACATTGGTATAACCTTTGCTGGCTGCAACATGAATTGGTGAATAACCCTGTTTATCCAAAACATATGCAATCGAAATATCTAGTAATCGTTGACTGTTTTATGGTCTCCAAGATGCTGCATAGTAGAGAGGAGTCTTGCCTTGGTGGTCAGCTTGTTTGATCAGCTTCTGTTTGAACCTTAGGAGGGATTCCATGACATCTTATAATCATACACAAAAATTTAGCTTAGATTAGAAAAAATTACAGAAGACTCTTACTGATTAGAGGAGCAACATCTGTCTGGAATGGATACTACTATTTTTATTTATGCAAAATTCAACTGCCAGAGGTGTCGATAGTGAAAGTCCCACATAGGATTTGCAAGTTAATTGAGATAATGGTAGCATAAATTACTGGGCCAAAGTATGACATACCAAAATGCCTCTCAACCACAGCAGCATGCAGAGCTGTTTGGCCATCTGAACCACCATGAGCTGATGAAGGGCTTGATTGTAAAATTTGATTCAGAATATCTAACAATCCCTCTCTTGCAGCCAGGTACAATGGAGACTCACCTGCCTCATTTTCAAAACAAGCTAATTTGGGGTCCATCTTAAGTAAGAACTCAGCCACTTTGTTGTGACCATTCCTCACAGCTTCATGTAAAACCATGTTGTTTCCCCTATTTCTGATTATCAGAGTCTCAGTCATGTTGCTGTTCGAGTTCCCGAACTCTATTTGTGACTTGGACAAGGTTTCTCTGACCAGATAATTGACAATCGAGAAGCGGCCAACCCTTGCAGCCACATGTAAAGGAGTATCTCCATCTAAATTTGGATGTGTGAGAAGGGACCTGCATCTGCTATAAATCTCAGCTGTAACATTTTTGTGTCCAAATTGCACAGCGATATGGAGGGCAGTGTTTTCTCGGGGCGTAAGTTGATATAGTAGCATGGGATCATCCTTAAGAAGTTGTTTAAGGAAGCAAACATCCCCTGATTTTGCAGATTTGTAGAGCCTTGGATCCATGGAATTTTTGGAACTAGGCCTTACATAATTGTGGGGTTGCTTTATATAGCCTTGTTATTGTAGGTAGTTTTGACAGAGCATTTACCTTGGCACTTGAAAAAAAAATCCAAATTCATCCCATCTGAACCAAGATTTTTGTGCACTGAGCTCTAAATTGCCAAGATCTATTTTGGATCACGTGGAGGAATTGAACCTGCCTCAAGTTCAACTCAGTTGACTATATATTTAGACTAAACGAACCGCCACTAAGATTGAACATCCCAACCCTTCATACAGTTGTCTGCTATGACTGATTTCAAGTCCTTCAACCCAGGTCTCTAAGAAATGGCTCGTAACTTCTAACGTGTATGTGGGAGCCATGAAAGAAAAGAAAATACAAAATGAGCTTAAATAAATTTATTAGTTTAATTATAACTATCTGATGATGTAATGATGCAAACTGATTTTTAAGCAACCACAACGGTTTTGAAGCACTAAAGACGACGGAGATTTCCCCTCGTCTTTTTGTATTTTTGTAGTAGTTATCCAGTAGAAGTAGAAAGGAATTGCTGTATAGTCAGAGCCCTGCATCATTTTATGCAATGTGAGAAGCAGGTAACGTATGTATTAACATTGGCTGATGAAGTGGGTTAATTTGCACCTTCTCTAAGTCTACAGACAACAAGAAATAATGGGCAATTTAATTGTACATCATGCTAGTCATATGAATTTTTTTAATGGTGATTGAACCAAAAAAAAACCCAAAATGAATATACCATGCAATAAATCCTCTCTTAGAACTTCATAAACGAGAAAATCGATTTGGAAGTAAACCCCCACAGAAAATAATTCAGAGAATGAAAAAAGAAAGAAATTGAAACCCTTCATATGCAGACTTTTCCTTTTGTGTTAGACTTAAGTACGCAGATCTTTCCTCCTTTGTTGTTTCTGTTCCTTGACTGTTCTGTTCTTCTAATTCCGTCACATCAGTTGTGAACTTGCGACACTAGCTTCCCCATGATTTGCGTTAAACGAATACCCAAAAGGCTATCAAAACGTGGCCTCCATTTGTGCAAATGGTTGAAATTGAAACTTCAAATGAATCAAAGAGAGAAGTGGGGCACGGTTGACTTGAGAAACAAAGCTAAAGTCTTCATACTTTGGGTTTCAAAGGGAAAATGGGCAGAGGCAAACTTACGTGTTGTGTTGGTTAAAAGAGCCAACAGAGATTGCATATATACATATAGCTGAGATTTGAGGGAAACCATTATAGGGCTCATTATGGATTATATTTTAATTATCTGAACCGTTAGTTTTTAGATATTCTCTCAAAAATTATCTTTACAAAAAATCACTAGAATCCGAAACTATTTGATCAATGGCGGACCCAAACTTTCGTTCATCTGGGGGCTTAAAAAAAATCCAACCAATAAATAGCCAAACAAAAAATATTTGGGCTTAAAGTGAACTCGGTGGCTAAGTTCTGCACAAAATTATAGAATAAGTGAACTTGGTGGGATCTCTATTCTTCTTTTATAACATAGGGTTTTTCTTTTTTAATATAAGCTTTGGGCTTGTATATATTGGATGGGCCATATGGGGGCTCCACCGAAAAAGGACCTAAAAAAATTTAAAAAATGTGAGTTTGGGTGGGATTATATGGCTGCAACTTTTTTGTAAGTGTAGGCAAGTGCCCACAATAGTCCTTTGTTAGGTCCGTCAATGTATTTGATCACTTAATTAGATGCCTTAATGATTTTTAATTTGCGTGATTTGCTGCAAGGATGATGATCTATGTATGTAGACTTGAAAAATAAACGGCTTGGATATTTGAAAAAAAATCGTAAATGGACTATATATACACAAAAATTCTCCTATGCGGACATCCAGACGTTATAATGGTGCGAACGCCATGTATTTTGTACTATCCCTCCTTGTTTTCCTACCTATTTACAATAATGTGCAGATATCTGGATAAGAGAATAATTATATATATATAAGGCAAAAAGTCACTTTTGCTTCCTGTAGTTTGTCACTTTTACCACTGGTAATTGTCGTTTCAATTTGGTCACTTTTGTCCTTGTAGTTTTCAATTTGAGCAATTTAAGGACAATCCTCAATTTCTGTTAAATTTATTTAACTTCCGTTATTTGTGGAGGGGCAATTTGGTCAACAAATTATTAAAAATTCATTCCTTCTAAAAAAATTAGTTTTTTTTAATATGAAAGTCATATTTTTAAAACAAAAAAATAATTTAATTTCCCTATCCCGGTTGAAACCCGAGAACATTGAAAAGCAAAAGTTTTTGAACCTATGGTTCTAAGTAAGGGTGGGCATCGGGACCGGAAAATCAGAACACCGAATCATACCGAATGGAAAAAACTAGAAGAAAAACTGGTTGATTAAAAAAGTCAACAAACCAACATCGAACTGGACCGGACAAATACTAACCCATTCCAATTTCAGTTTCACACCGCACCAAACCGTACCGAATTAGACTGGACCAATTGTGTATAATTTTTTTAAAACAAAATTATTTAACTATTGTAAGACCCGTGTCTTGGGGAAACAAGAACGGTGGGCAATCCCACATCGCTCGGGGAGGGAAAGGTGAAGTACTTAAATGTGTGGGCACTTCTCTTCCTAGCACGAGGCCTTTTGAGAGCTCACTGGCTTCGGATTCTTAGGAACTCCGAAGTTAAGCGAGCTGGGGGCTAGAGCAATCCCAGGATGGGTGACCCACTGGGAAGTTGCTCGTGAGCTCTGAGAAACAAAACCGTGAGGGCAGAGAGGGGGGCCCAAAGCGGACAATATCGTGCTAGGGGAGTTGGGTCGTGACAAATGGTATCAGAGCCGGACCCCGACCGGAAGTGTGCCAGCGAGGACGCTAGGCCCCAAGGGGGGTGGATTGTAAGACCTGTGTCTTGGGGAAACAAGAACGGTGAGCAATCCCACATCGCTCGGGGAGGGAAAGATGAAGTACTTAAATGTGTGGGCACTTCTCTTCCTAGCACGAGGCCTTTTGGGAGCTCACTGGCTTCGGATTCTTAGGAACTCCGAAGTTAAGCGAGTTGGGGGCTAGAGCAATCCCAAGATGGGTGACCCACTGGGAAGTTGCTCGTGAGCTCCCAGAAACAAAACCATGAGGGCAGAGAGGAGGGCCCAAAGCGGACAATATCGTGCGAGGTCAAACTCGACCGTCGGTTTCAAAAAAAAAAAATCACTAAAACCAGACCGAACTGGACCGGTTAAATAATACCAGTTTCGACTTCAATTTGAGGTGAACACTATACCTAATCGGACCACACCCAACCCTAGTTATAAGCCTTGAAGGCATCGTGCCAAGAGAAGCGTATATGTTAGGCCGCAATGTCTTCCCAGTCCTCCCCACTTACCACTCTCCCTCTCCCGAAATCCCTTATTCTTTTTTTCTCAGCCAAAATCTCTCTCCTCCAATTCAATTTGGCATTCCCTTTCAAACCCACCCCCACCTCCTCCCATCTCTGCACTCGAGACCGCGTTTCTCAATTACAGATCCAAGAGCAACTCCACTTCGTCTGTACTTCAATATGAACTATGATCAAAACATTGTCTTGAGATGCTTTTGGATTTGAATATATTATGCAAGTAATTGAATTGAGAGGTGTAATCTGATGGTGATCATGGTGTCACATGTAGGTCACGTGAACAAAATAGCACAGGAGCATGGGGTTTGGCTGTTTTGGGTGGCTGGGGTGGTGGTTGGGTGGGGCTGTTGGTAGGGGTTGGGTTGGGGTTAGGAGGAGAAGGAGATAGATAGAGATTGGACTGAAATAGTTAGAGGGATTTGACAAAAATTGAGGATTGTCCTTGAATTGCTCAAATTGAAAACCACAAGGACAAAAGTGACCAAATTGAAACGACAAGGATCAAGGTGATAAAAGTGCCAAACTACAGGAATCAAAAGTGTATTTTTGCCTATATTTAATACTTGAAATACAATTTCATAATTTTCATCTTGGATTAAAGTTCTTTTATTTCATTTGATTTAGTGAGCGTATTCAATCCATACTTATAAAGACTTTTGTGCACTTTTTTTAAGTGGCTGACTTTCATAGACTTTTCAGAGTTTTAATGACCTTAATCTTAGTGACATACTTTCATAGAATTTTATAGACTTTCGTAAAGTGTGTCATACAATTTAATAGACTTTTGTTATTCTTGAATTTCAATTCATTACAAACCTTGATTTAGTGTGTGCGAGATAACCCCTTTCCTTTTCCTTAAAGGATCGGATTTGAACTAGGGGTGGCAATTTCTGACATGACCAGCATGGAAAATTAGTAGGTCAACTCACAGGACTAAATTTTCAAGTTATTTTCGGGTCAACCCGTTTAATAAATGGGTAAGTTTTGAGTCAACCCGCCAACCCACTAAAATACATGTATAACTTGCCAATTGTTTCTTTGGTTCTTCTTCATTTTTCTAATTTTTTTTTTATTTCTCTTTTTCAATCTTCATACATCGAGACGTGGGTCTTTAATGGTTTTTATTCTTTTTTATTTATTTTTGTTTTATTTTGACCATGAAAAAATTTCTTTAAATAATCATCTCTTTCTCTATTTTTATTTATTTATATTTTTACTTCGCTAGTTACTAGTAGGGATGACAAAAATCCCCGCGGGGCCGGGTCCCCGACTCTAACGGTTGGGGCCAAATGGGTATAGGATATGGGGATCCCGAACTTGAAAAATCATCGACGAGTATGGGGAGGGGATGGTATTTGCGTCCCCATTCCCGAACCCGACCCAAAAATATATATGTTTATATTTAAATATATAATTATAATATTTATGTTTAACCCTAAGTTAACCTCCCTCTCATAATTCTTCCTAATCTTCTTTGGAATTTCATATTGAAGTAATTTTGAATAGTTGAGTTGATCTTTATAGTTAACCTCCCTCTCCTAATTCTCCCCTCTCTAAAATGTATGATAAATTTTTTTTTATGCAAAAAAAAAAAAAATCAAGGATTCGAGGCGGGTATGGGGGTTAGTCCCCTGACAGGGACGGGGACGGGGATTCCTCGAAACCTATTAAACGAGGATGAGTTCGAAGACGGGGGCGAGGATGAAGAGCAGGAACGAGGATGGTATTGTCATACCCGGCCCCTATCAGGCTCGTTGCCATCCCTTGTTACTAGTTGCTATCACTTAGCAGATCAACTCAATATGCGACTCAAAATCCGAAAATTAGGGGGTCAATCCGACATGACACCTTAATTAAACGGATTGAATTTGGATTGAGCATTATTAACACGTATATGATCCTCACAAGATACGAACCCGACACGACACGAGCCATTCCCAACCCTAGTTTGGACTTTGGGGGAGAAACAGAGAAAGCTGTTTAATTTGCTCGTCTGCAACAAACAATCACTGTTTCTCTGTTACCTCGAAACTACTTACTTGTAAAGTCTTAGATGTCTGCAACTCCTACCTCCACAGACCCAAAATCCTATCACAAATTTACAATGGTCTATACCCCTATTTCACTTCGCACCCAAGGTTTCATCACTCAGAGACACATTCACTCCCTCTTTCTCTCTCTGTCTTTTCGGGAAATTGGCAAGGCTTCAGACCAACCTCTCTCTGGTGCTTTGCATGGCATGGCAGTTTACAGTCCGAGGTGTACAATTTCCACTTTTTATTTATATGACCCCAATTTAATGCTTTTCTTTTCTTCCCAAATGCATGCGCTGTTTATCTTTTCTGCCTGCCCTTTCTTCAGTTACAGCAATACTCTGGGTTTGTGAATCAGGAAATATCTCAGCATTGTTTGTTTTCAAAATTTAGGCTGAATGTTTTAAATTTGGTATTCTTGTAATGTTTTTATATCACTCTTGTATTGCTAATGATTCTCATCTAATACAAATATTGGAAAAAAGGAAGCAGGGGAACCCGCAAAGTTCAGTAATTTTTGCCCATTATGATATTCAATGACAATGTTTATTCATATGAGGACCATGGATCATGCCCATTTAGAGTAAGGAAATGGATTTGTTAGGTTGGAGTGAAAATTAAAGGATTTAACTTCTCTCTCTCTCTCTCTCTCTCTTAAATGTACATTCAAAGTCCTGATCTTTTTATAATCTATGATTAAAGTTAACTAAGGGATTCACTTAACTCCGAAATGATTTTTGCAGTAGCGATGCAACATCTAATTTTATCTGAATGAGACATACTGTAGATTTCTGTAGAATGAGTCATACTGTAGATTTCTGTATAATGAATCAATGACTTCATGAGTTATAAGCTCTGAATGTCAATCTTACTAATAGATGGCCATTGTATATGTTGTAATGATTTGCTGCCTCTCTTACTAGGACTACAATTGGTTCATGCTAAGAGGATAATATCTTTATCATGAGCTGTTGGATTTATTGTAAGCAACCATGTATGAAAAGAAGCATTTATTGCATTATTCGTGTTTCTTTGTTTTGGTTAGAAATTATTTGTGTTTCTTTTCTCAAAGAAAATCAAGGAATGTGATTTGCAATGGCTTCTAAAGTCAATGATCATGGCTGCTGAAGTTAGCATTGCTAGATCATGGAGTTCATCACTGAAAGCCAATTATGCATTGTTTACATAAAAGAAGGTCTCTCTTTGGGATTTGTGTGAGTCCTGAATACGAAGACACTGGAAAAATTGAAATTTAAGTGATAAAATATCATTATGAGCACCATGTCCAACCAGAAGTAAATGGTAAGTTTACAACTTTCTCAATGTAAATGTACCAATGAACTGTATTCAAGTGAACTGTTGTGGCCACAACTACTACTATTGCTTCTTGGACTCTCATGTATAAGATTATGCACTGCTATAGCTTACATGCACAGCATTTCTTGGCAGATCTTATCTCAACCTTGGCATCAGTAAGACCATGTTAACATATAAATAGGATTTAGGTGGTATGCCTAACTTGCATTTGATTACACCTTGTATTTGGATGAATTACTATTACAAAATTATTTCTGTATCCTGTTATAGTATTCATCGTATTTAGAGTATGTTTTTGGATATATTAGTCACTATTATTATGAAAGGTAACAAGTTTATTTACTTGCTAAATATTGCAACTAGGTCATGACTAAATTCCGAAAGAATTTGTGTACTGCGGGAGCAGGGTAAATGAGTAATATGGAAATCTATTTATCGGTACCCTTTATTTATTGGGGTCTTGCTCACTTAATCTCATTTCACCTACCACTTGTTGCAATGCATGAAGGCTTGAATTGCCAGGTTGACAGAAACTTTGCTGGTTAATGCGCTTTATAAGTTATCAGTTTCGTTCGCCTTCATTCAACAACAAAATTTCCAGTCTCTTTTCAAAGAGTGGCCTGGAGGGTTAATCGTAATCGGTGAGTTCCTTTGTTATGTATCTGGATAATCTTTTCAATTACCAATACTTTCACAATGTATGACTTATTTTCACTTCATGACTTAAACCTTACAATTTGTCAACAACAGATTGTATGTTGAAATAGGGAAAAATGCCTTGGCATTTAATCATATGAATTGCAAAATTGTGTCATCATAAAAAGTATATCCCCTTCCCTCACAATTTTATTAGAATGCATAATTTCAAGATACATTCAGAATTTGATCTTGGTATGATATGAAGGTAATCTGATTTGTTGCTCATCCCCAATTCCTTTGAGGTCTATAATCTTCCAAGCTGATGCATGTGGGCATACCTTTTCTTGCCCCAATTTAAGAGGGATCTTGACTTGTATTTTTCAATTTTTTTAGCTTTTTTTTTTGTCCCCCCGATTCTCAGTGATTTTCTTACAATATACATGTTTGTTTCTTATGTGACTATCTGTTAGTAAACAGCACTGTCCAGCTTTCACATAATTAATCATATATTTATCTAATCTAATCACTTCAGAATTCTATATGAATTTTGTATGTTTATGATTGGATCTAGTTGACCGCATGAATGAATTGTAGGAGCATTGGTAAATAAAATTTCAGCGTTTGACGTTGTGCCCTTTTGTATTAGTTTATTTTTTCCTCCCTTTTTAAATTCTTCATTGTCTTCTTGGTTACTTTGTTTTCTTTTGACCTTTTATTCTCCATGCCATTTCTTCTAATTATCTGTTGAATTATCCAGACCTAATATACATAGTTTATCTATGAAATTTAAAAGCTGCCTTAATAAGAAGATAGTTCAGTATGGTTAGGATGTGGCTTATTGGCTTGATCATGTTTGTGCTTGTTCTTCACTGGTTCCATTTTCTTTTTTGTTTCTCTTTTCTTGCTGCCTAGATATGTGGTTACAGGTTCAAACGTCTTATGTCAATGTGAGGACAGCTCTCGGGTACATTTACTTCCCAATGGCACAGCCTGGGTTCAATTGCAGGCCATGTCCTCAGTTGCTTGTTTTATGTGCTGTTTATGATTTCAGAAGCATTTCTATGCGTTTCCTTTTAAGTGCTTTTACAAGTTTTGATAATTATTTAAAGTGTTCCTAGCTTTATGTTAAATGAACCAATGTACATGTGCTGTGATATACGTTTTCTGTATTCCAAAATTCCGTATTATAAAACTATTAGCTCAGAGAATGATATGCATGACTAGGAGAATAACTTGCAAGATGAAGTTTTGCATGGAAGTATGCTGGGTCAATTTGATTTGGTTTTAAAATGATAATTGGTTATTGTAAGTGAGAATTGGAACTATTTTCCCAAGATGAATATGGTATTAATTTTTAGTCAGTTTTGAGTACTGATATTGCTGTAAAAAGACAATTGTTTGTTAAGATTTTGTGTTAAGAGACATGGACAGGGAGCTTTATGTGTATCTACTATCGACATCTTGTGATGCCGTGGAGCATCTCCATTTGTGGAGTGTTTTTTTTGGGTCCAGACTTCAGATATTATAACTGTTTTGGAAATAGAAGTTTGGAAAAAGAAAGAACTTAAGCTGAAGTATTTCTCTCTGTTTTTCTATGCTCTGGATGTTGATATTTTTTCCTCCATTATAAGATATGACACAAAAACTTGACCTATTTGTATTGCAGGCGGATGCTTTTGGAAATCTGTCAAAGTGGTAGAATAGTGGGTTTCTCTTGAAGCAAAAGCCATTAGAGCGCTTGGATAAAAGAGTCGTAAGAGCAGATAAACAATGGATAAATCTGTTGCAAAGTGTATCCTAAAACTTTCACGGAGGCAGAATGATAGTTGGTCTGATGTGGAAACTGTGGAAGATGTGCTTTCCAATATTCTTTCAAGGCTTCCAGTCAAGTGCCTCATACGTTCTAAGGCTGTTTCTAGACTTTGGCACAAATTGATTAGCAGTCCATATTTCACTAAATTGCATTTAATGCGGTCAAGAGAAAATGCAATCTATATACTTTATCCTTATATGGATGATATAAAAGAATTGCATTTGGTTGATGGTGATGGGGTAACCACCGAAATAATCACTCTTCCTGGTTTTGAAAATGTTTCATCTCTTAGTATGATTTGTTCCTACAATGGGTTGATATGTTTCACCATTTACCCCTGGTTTCCTCACTTATATATGAGGCAACCGGTCGAGGAAGACTTGGAAATCCTAATCTGCAATCCCGCTACTCGTGAAATTCGGTTACTTCCAAGAGGTAGCCCAGCAGAACAGGAGCTAGGCATTGGGGTTGCCTTTGGCCCAGGAACCAGTGATTATAGAGTATTTCGGTTTTTCTCCTCCATATTTGAAAAGCCAGTAGTCAGCCCTCAGTGTGAGATATTTTCATCAAGCACTGGAACCTGGAGAGGCATAGGTTTTGTTCAGCAATATCCTATGGGTGCAAATCACGTATTTTTTAATGGACAAGTTTACTGGTTTATTGCTTCAGAAGAAGATCATTCTACCCCTGGAAGCATTCTTTCAGTGGATATGGAGGACAACTTTAAAACCATTGAACTTCCAGAAGAAGTCACTGCACACTCCTTCCTAATTATTCTGGAAGGTTTCTTATCGTTAGTTGCGGTCTATGATGATGATCTAATTATGGATGTATGGATGTTAAAGGATGCAAATGAATCTTATTGGGAGAAGAAGTGCAGTGCTTATATTGAACACGCTGTTGAAGAGTGCATTGACTCTGTAGCTGGAAGGAATAATGAATTTTTTTTCATAACTACAGAACATTATTTTATCTTTAATACCGACAGGACTACCTGGGAGCAACTTTATCTTCAGGAGGTGTTTGGACAGGATTCTCCTGTTGTTTTTACATACACAGAAAGCCTTCTCCCCTGTGAGTACTATAAATGCTTTCAATTCATAATATTTTCTAATGGTTGAAGTTCACTGACCATTATGTATCTTCTGCTTTAAACTAGTGGGTATGTATCTAAAAGTACTTTGATATTGCGAGGATTTACGCAGTAGAATCTTATCTTAATCTGAACAAGTGGATGATCTTGACTTATAGATAGTACAACCATTCTCAAATTTGGGCATGGCATGAACTACACAGTTTCTTGGGTTTGTTTACTTATGAACTTCATCATCTTCTGACATGTCTTTGGATATGTTAAACAGGTACCTGATTTCTGCATTTTGCAAGAGAGGAGGCAAATAAGCGAGAAGCATAATTTTGGTCATTTGCTGTTTTGTTTCCAGTTTGACAACATTTCTGGTGGGATTCTTATTTGTTTTGAAATTCTCTTTCTTTTATTTTGTTATTTTACTTTTGCTCTTATGTACTTGTTGAGTAACAGATGTTTATGTATGGTTGTGTTGCTTCCTGGATATGTTGCCCTGTTAATTCTACCATGTGCATGCTTGTTGTCTTTTCCATGGTAGTTCGCGATGGCTAAGAATTCTACATGTCTGACATTTCGTTCTTTGGTTTCCACAAGACAGTTTTACAAGAGTGATAGGTTGTTCTTCAAGAATCTCCCGCAAGGAAAACTAGCAATATTCATCATGTTAACACCAACTAGTAATTCTTGTTTGCAAACCTAGTGATAGGAATCTCAATTTGCTAGCATGTTTATTAATCTCAATCAATTAGTTGGTGATCAACTGGGGTCCAAAAGAAGTCACCTTTCATGATAAAGTTTTCTAGATTACAGGTTAATTAGCCCTCAACAATTTACTTGAAGTGGTAACAAATTACTCAAGTATTATGAAAGTGTTTACATACTTGTTTCAGAATGACCCCGTGGACTTTTAGGAAAACTACTTCTTTTCCACACCGATTGCTTCTACAAGTTAAAAGTGATAAAGAAGCACTCTCTTTAAACTATTGCAGAATGGGGAGGAATTTCCCTATGCAAAAAGGTCAAGTACTGGCTGGCCCCATATGAGACTTGCAACTTCTCAAAAGTAGGGTCTTCCATGTCACTAAGCAAACAGTAATCAAAGCAAAGCACCCATAAATTTTATCAATAAGAAATTCTGCAATGTCATTGGTATGATCATTTTGGAGATCAATAATGAAACTTAACACTCAATGGTAAACCATCATATATCAAATGGAGCTGGCTTTGGGACAAAGAGGTTGGCCTTGTATACCTTCAACATAGCATTGCTTGAGAGCAAGGTGGTCCTTCATTGTTTGTTCTTAAATTTGCACCTGAGCTTACAGAGATGAGAAATGAAGAATCTGCTGGCTTCAGGTAGGGAAAGCATTTTCACCAGTTGGGAAAGCATTTTCACCAGTTGGGAAAGAAACAAAAGGGTAATAACATTAAAACCGGTTCCGACAAGGGTTCCTAAAGTTTTGACAAATTGCTGATCGGGCATGACAGCCTTAATCGCTGTTTGGAATGCTATTGAAGTGGAATGCAGAGCAATTAATGTAAGAGCAGCAGCACTTGTGAAATAGCAAACATAGGAGGACTTGTTGCTGTTAACAGCTCCCCAGAACAGAAGGCAAGCTGCAATTATTGAGCAAGTCATGGCAATGCTGTCTGCGACGATGAACCACTTGAAATCATTATTTGACTGCAGAAGAGCCTGCCCTCGGTCTGGGCCTACATCATTGTTGTAGCCTCCAGGCATTGTGAAGGCAGCTGAAAATGTTACAGTTGTGATAAGTGTTGCAACCATCAAAAGGGTCTGACCCATTTGCATGTAGGTTTGCACTGCACTGGCTTCTTCTTGTTCAGCTCTTGGGGAAATCTTGATGTTGCCCAACGAAGAATGCGAGGTACCGAGATGCCCCCAAAAGTTCGGCATAATGTGCTGCCATTTCTATCAGATGAATAGTTGTAATTTGTTAAGCATTATGACCAATTATATACAAGGGAAGGGATATTATGTATTTAGTACTCACCCTGGGAGATTTCATACCGGATTCCTTAAATGACCTATCAATGTCAAATGCTGTTTGGCCACATTTGTTCTTGGAACTTTGATTTACTCTTCCATCCCACTTCAAGTAACATAGAATCCAAGTTTTTCTTTCTATGGTGGCGAGATGCAAAGGCGTGTTTCCATTGACATCAGGTTGATTTACGAGGCACTCCAGTTCTGGTGTTTCTAGTACATACCTGACAACATTTGCTTGGCCACCAAAGATGGCCATATGAAGAGCATTCTGTCCATATAGGTCACAAATTTCTCCAGAGTCTGGGCAATGTCGCATGATCACTCTAATCACACTGGTATGACCTCTGCCTGCTGCAACATGAATCGGTGAATGGCCATCTTTGTCCAAAACATATGCAACAGACAAATCAAGTTCTAGTAATCGTTGAACTGTTCTGTGGTGGCCAAGGGATGCTGCATAGTAGAGAGGAGTTCTGCCTTGGTGATCAGTTTCTTTGATCAGCTGCTGTTTGAACTGTAGGAATACTTCCATGATCTCTTACGATGACAAAAATTGAGTTTGAGTTCAAATAATAAAATACAGAAGTTGTGAAACTCGTATGACCCTATGTGCAATATATATATAGGGGGCGGATCGGCACCACGTATATATGCATTTGTGTGTTTGTGTGTTTGTGTGACTGGAATTTTATTCTATGACACTTCAAATACTAAACGCATTACGCATCTATCTGAAGTTAAAGTCCATAAAGAATTGCAAGGAGTTGGATATTATAGTAGTTGGTGAAAGTGTGTGCAAAGTGAAAGCATCCATTGCTAAAAAAGTTAGAACAGAACTGGGTCAAAGTATGACATACCAAAATGCTTCTCAATAACAGCAGCATGTAAAGCGGTTTGGCCATCTGACCCGCCATGAGCTGATGATGCAGTTGATTTTAAAATCTGATTCAGAATCTCAAACATTCCTCCTCTTGCGGCCAGGTACAATGGAGACTCACCGGCATCATTTTCAACAGACGCCAATTTAGGGTCAATTGTAAGCAAGAACTGAACCAATTTAATGTGACCATTCTTCACAGCTTCATGTAAAACTGTGTTGCTCCCCCTATTTCCCATTCTCAGTGTCTCAAACATGCCATTATTCTCATTCCTGAAGTCTGTCTGTGACATGGATGGAATTTCTCTAACCAGATCATTGAAGATAGAGAAGCAACCAACCCTTGCAGCCACATGTAAAGGAGTATCTCCATCTAAGTTTTGCTGTGTGAGAAAGGACCTGCATCTGCTATAAATCTCAGCCACAACCTTTGTGTGTCCAAATTGCATGGCGATATGGAGGGCTGTGTTTTCTCGGGGTGTAAGTTGATATAGTAGGCTCGGATTGTCATTAAGAAGTTGTTTGAGTAAGCAAATGTCACCTGACTTTGCAGATTTGTAGAGCCTTGGGTCCATGGAATTTTGGTAATGATCAATGATAGGATTTTTAGTACCTGCGCAAACAGGGTTAAAACCACGTAAAATACTTGCAAGAATACAAGGCTATTGTAGTATAGATGCTCATGCAAGGTCGTTTTCCACAAGGACTATTTAGCAATTTATGTAAAAACAATTTCCAATTAACTACCTAAAATTAAAGTAGAGAAAGTTGAATATGAAGTTGGTTGATTCTTAAAACAAATATTAAACAAAAAAACAAATACGATTTAAGGAAGAAGTTTTGAATATCAATTTATAAAAGCACTAGGGTTCCACCATCACCTAGCAATCCTATGAATTTTTACCAATTACTTATGATTTGCACATGCCACTTTGAAGGTTAGGTTTTCCTAATTTATATTCTACTTGGAACCTCCAACATAGAACGTATATCTAACATGCAACCCGTCCGGACGTTCGGATCAAATCTGAACATGAAAGACTCATTAAGTTTTGTGAAAACCCTTTGAAAAACCATGCAACCCTTAAGAGCGTGATGTTCGCCTTAAGTGAACTTACAATTATTAATCACAAGAAGCTAGCATCAATTTCAGGGAACCTTCCGACCAAAATTGCATCTAATTACTTTTCTAAAGGTCCTAATGGTGATCAGGCATCAAGACAATCAGATAGTTTAAACCAGTGATTAACAATTCAAAGCATGCATGCACTCAATCATAAGCAATTAAATAAAGATCACATATTCATGCTAAGGCTCAAGGCTTCACCCCAGCAAAAGAGATTTAGTTACGCATACGCATAATTGAAATCCAAGAAAATATCATTAAGAAGAATAAGAATGAAAACACCTGAAAGTCGCGAAAATCCAAAACCCTAGCAATTGCTCCAAAAGCCAAAAAAAAATAAAAAAAGGGAGTCCCCTAAATTGCTGTGAAAAGGAGCTTAAATACCTCCTAAAACCTAGCTACCCCCATCCCCACGAGGAAACTAAGTTAAAATAAAATAAGACTAGGAAATAAAATCCAAATTGGATTAGGAGAATCTGCCCACAATCTGTCTAGCCACGTTTTGATCTCAAATCTCCTCCAAATCTGGCCCAAGATAGCTCGTTTTAAAGATAAAAATATGGGAGTTTCACTAAAACACCCAAAATAGGAGCTGAAATTATAAAAATACCCCACATGGAATGCACTTTAGAAATACACCCAAAATCCATTTACTATATAAGAATTTGGTGTTGAAGTTTCTATAAATTACAGGACTGCCATTGATGCCTAACAGAAAAAAAAAACTCAAAAAACACCCAAAACAAGCCCAATCCAATTTTATAAAAAAGCCCAAACTTTTTTTTTTTTTTTGGTTACAAAAAGTCCAAAACATTTTATTACAACACAAAACTGTCTCAAAAACAGTAACTTCAAGCACGCATCTTCATTAAACCATCTCAGCAAAACATCTCTTCATTTCACCGTCTTCATCATTTATGCAAACTGAAACTCCATAACAACCACCAAGCTTAATCTACTTTCAAAAACCAACACCACACACTAACCTCCACCTGCAAAACAAAGATAAAATTTCAGAGAACAATTTCAACAAGAAAAGGCTTCAAAGGTAAGACATTTAAAAACCAAACCTTTATTGTAATGTTGATTAATTGCTGTAAAGTTCCAGTCTATGGTAATAACAGTATTTTATATTCGAATCCAAGACAAAATTTTGAAACTATATTGGATTTTCACTATTGGACTAACTGCATATGACTATAAAATAGTCAGTTTTCAACAACTCAAAAAAGAAAGAGATATTTAGTCATATACTCATTCTTAACACTGCTAGTTTACTTTCATGTTGATTAATGGCTGTAAAGTTCCAGTATAGGGTAATAACACTGATTGTTTCCACTAAAATCCTATTTGGAATGCATGTCTACCACCGTAAAGTTCCAGTATAGGGTAATAACACTGCTTGTTTCCAATGAAATCCTATTTTGAATGCATGTCTACTACTATAAAGTTCCAGTACAAAGTAATAACACTTCTTTTTTCCTATGAAATTCTATTTCTAATGCATTTATACCATTGTAAAGTTCCAATATAGGGTAATAACACTACTAGATTCTTCTGAAATCCTATTTCTAATTCATGTCTACCCCTTGTAAAGTTCCATTATAGGGTAATAACACTGCTAGATTTTTCTGAAATCCTATTTCTAATGCATATCTAACCTTTGTAAAGTTTCAATATAGGGTAATAACACTGCTAGATTCCTCTGAAATCCTATTTCTAATGCATGTTTACCCATTGTAAAGTTCCAGTATAGGATAATAACACTGCTAGTTTCATATAAAATCCTATTTCTAATGCATGTCTACCATTGTAAAGTTCCAGTATAAGGTAATAACACTGCTTGTTTCCTATGAAATTCTATTTCTAATGCATGTCTGTAAAGTTCCAATATAAGGTAATAACACTGCTACCTAACAACAAATTATAGTCGACTCAAAAACCAATAGTGCATAAACAGAAAAAACAAGAATATACTCAGATTAAAAAAAAAAAGTACACTGTTAATACTATGTCATAGAAGTACACTGTTAATACTATGTCATAGAACTATCTTCCTAGTAAAAATCACATTCTGCATATCATAAACTTCAAGTGCACAGCTATATATAGAGCAAAATATGGAGCATGCTTTGTTACTGAAAAATATGTTAATATTATAGAAAATTAGTAGAATACCCATATTATGTCATAGAAATACACTGTTAATATTATGTCATAGAAATCAACTCAGTTGCAGGATATGAACAGTTCATACAACTTACTGGAAGTTAACAACTACATCATTTTCTTTGCATAATATGTATGATAAAAGTGTACAACTACAAAAACCCCATGTTCGTAAACCAACTACCTCACTATAGCACAGCTTCATAGCTTTTGAAAGTAAGCTTTAGAGATTGTTTTCTACTAACTGAAAGTGTTACCTTCATTACATCTAGACTAATGTTGTTCCTGCACCAATGGAAATTGACACATGCTAAAGAGCTCAATTGAAAATTTATTGCATTAACAGATCCAAGATAGGACCCAAAGACCTTGACCACATGAAATATCAATCTAAAATTTTTGAGCTGCTCTTGACTAAAAATTAAACATAAATTAAACAAGCCTGCAGCTTTTTAAGGCAAAGAAGCAGAGAACTAAAAGACTCAAAGGTATTTAGTATGGTCCAGGGCAGATGACAATTAGTTTTTCTATTTTTCTATTTTGAAAAAGCCCATCTTTCACAGCAATGTAGCTGCAAAGTAAGTCTACAATGAAAATTGCAGTCAACTCACAAAACAACCTTGGAAGAGTTGTAAATCCTTGATATTAAAAAAATATCCTTGGAAGGGATCTGTGGCTGATACATGTCGGACATGCTACAACCTTCCCCTCCATCTGCAGTTAAATTTTGTGTCCCGTCATTAGCCTGTGGCCTTTCACAAATTTCATTGCCTTCAAAACATAATTGTCATCATGGAGCTTAAATTGGGTGCTGCAAGAAAAATCAAAATATCAGAAAAAAATTAAAACCAATTTTTTTATTTAAAGTTTTGGAGAAATTATGATCCAAAAATTGCTTATTGAGCCTCACACAGACAGAGTTGATCACATTAAGAGATATTTTGACTCCAGTATTATACTACTGGTGGCTACTATCTCTACTTGTGTCCCCAGCAGACTAGTGTATAGATGTTACTACCAACTATCATTTCACTCAACATAAGAATGAAAGTTACCTATTGAAGTCAAAATGCACCAGCTGCATATCTTCTGATATTTCAACCTCAACAGTTGCATGAGGGTGAGTCCATGGTATCCACATGTCAGAAATAACAGAAGTAACAAAGAATCAGATAACAATAAACTTGTCAAAAGGAATTCTGAAAGAAAACTAATCATGTAAAGCTGATCATATGCTTCTTGTTATATAGAAAAGGGTTGAAAGATGGTTGTTAGTTGTTATACAATGCGGTAGTAACTTATATCTTGTATCCAGCAGAAGGTCTACATGTCTCATATCACAAATCATACATAATTTATTTCTCGAGTCAAGCTGAATAGCAAATGTCCCCGGCACCAATCAAATCATACCAACCCTTCAAATACAAACCATTTTGTTTTCATTCATCGTAACTTTAAAGAGTACTGTATTCTAATCTGTTTCTCAGAATGCATAGATGCAAGGGAAACATTGAGAAGAAAACGTACCTGCACAAGAATGAAAGGTAAAGCCACACCCTCGCTGAGCGCATCTCCAGAATGGTATAATTGCTCATTCCGTTGTATCAGCCGAAGCCCCTGGACCTCTCGATCTCACAGTCGTTGATGATCTTCGATTCGATGATCTCACCGAACGGAGAAAAGGCCTCTGCAACGCATCATTATCGGTGGAGGAAAGAGTCAGCCTCATGGATCTGGACCCGAGTCCACCTCCTGAGTTGTAAAACGCCTAGCCTGTGACTGAGATGCGAGAGATTAAGCTATGAGATCTGGAAATAGCTGCAAGATCTGTGAGAAAACGAGTGAGAGATCCAGAAAGCAATGAAAATTGGAGCTGCGGCTTCGACGGTGAGGTTAGTTAAATCGGCCGCTCGTCGATTTCTCACAGACCACCTCCAAGATTTTGAAGGAGCAATCGTTGATTATCTTAATTGAGCCTCGGAGCTGGGTTTATTTTGGGCAAAAGGGCAAAACAATAATCCAACATTGCTATTAAATTTAAAAAATCGACAGCTGTTGATTTTTGGGTTTATTTTGGGTGTGTTTCTATACTTTAAACAGTATAGGGTATATTTATAGTTTCATGTCTAGGAATGGGTATTTCACTAATTTTGTATAAAAATATTCCGAACACTTCTCCAGAAGGCCATGAACCCATCCGAGGTCATCTTGGGCTCCAAAAACGCAATACAAGCCCAAAACGTCACTATTCCAGCACTGCACATCGCTCCTTCATTTATTCGCCAGGAAATCATCGCTTGGTGGAAAAGTCTGATATTTTGATACGATCAAGATAAGTGACTCACGTACGTCCTCCAACTGGAATTACTCCAAAATTCAACCATTTGATTATGTTTTGCTCCAGAGGAAGTTGAAAGTCCTATATTGGAAATATAATTCAAAGTATCAAAATTCTTCCAAAATATTAACCAAAATATACTAAGAATGAGGTTAAATATATAATATAAAATATGCGCATCAATCAACTAGTACATAATCTGTGGATGGTTTATTCAAGGCCATGTGATTTTAAGTAGCAGTTGTGAAAGAATATATAAACTCACCATCCCATCTTAGTCTTGCTGTTGACAATCAAATGTTTGCAATGGTTCATTTTAGTTTTCGAGACAGGTGGAAGAACGAAATACGTGGAAAAATTCAAGCCAAGCTGACCACCATATAAACTACAGCAGAACATCACAATCCAATTTGACAATATACATAATTTCTGGTGGGACGAGTTTTCACTGAGGCAGGTGCAACTCAAAGTCTTTCGTGAGGTCTACATTGAAGCTTTTCAAGAGGTTTATGCCCATTTCATAATCTAATCTGTCATGTGGTTGATCAATTCAACGCCAGTCATTCTAAAACTATGAAATTGGTCATAAGTACAACTAACTGATGTAATGTAAGATAGCAACATGAGTATTTAAACACCAATTGGTTTCTTTAGAAGCCAGAAGCAGAAAGCAATCACTATAATATGCTGGGAGAGAGTTAGAAGTCAAAGCCCTGTATGATTTTCTTTTGCAATGTGAGAAGCATGGAACTAAAATAAT
Source organism: Prunus salicina (assembly GCA_020226455.1). Lineage (NCBI taxonomy): Eukaryota > Viridiplantae > Streptophyta > Magnoliopsida > Rosales > Rosaceae > Prunus > Prunus salicina. The sequence continues at coordinate 14,186,832 of CM035345.1, read as the reverse complement.
GTGCAGGTAGAAAAGACTTTGCTCCTTTTGAAGAGGTCAATCTTGCTAGGCTATATAAATAATATACCTTTTCTACGTGACTATGTAGTCGTTATAATTTTACCAATAATATAACACGTATGCTTGTTGAGGAGTGCTAAAGCTCTTGTTTGAGGTTGCTCTAAAATGCCATATCGTGACAAAAAGAAGACCAAGTTGATTATTATCATGAATATTTTTATTGTTTACAGAAAGTATCCTAATATTCTTTATACTTTTTTGTTGAAACTTTGTCAATGTTGCTGAAATTTGACAAGTGTCAAAACCCCATTGGTTTTAAGGAGGAGGAGCTCCTCCTCAATTTTAAGGAGCCAAGTCATGCTTTTCTTTTAATCACAATTAGATGACGTTATGAAGTGGGTCCAAATGAGTTGTTAGCGTCATTCGCAATGACAAAGGGGAAATTATGGTGGCAATGGATGCAGGCTTTCTGCTTCAAAACATGCATAAAATTTGGCTTTTTACTTCAGATTGAAAATGTCGTTGGATGCAGGCTCTACTTATATCTTGGTGGAATCAGATGCTCAAGCTGTTATTTGTCAATTGCAAAAATAAGAGGAGGACCTTGCATCGGATGGCAATCTCATTGAAGAAGTTAAGGGGTATCTTAATCAGTTTCAGAAGATTTATATTTCTCAAGAGATTGTAATATTGTTGCTCATAAATTAGCTGCTCACGCTATCAAATGTCAGCATGTGAAAATTTGGCTTGAAGATGTTCCTCCCTGGTCGGAATCTTCTGTATTCGATGATGCCTGTAACCCTTGACTTCTCTCAATGACTTATATACTTGCTAAAAGAAACTAGGTAACGATTAAGATCTACTGTATGTTTATTAACACGGTACTAAATTATAAACCCGTTGCAATTGAGGTTAAACCATGATTTTCATTTAACAAATTAACAGCAGCCAAACATATGCACTCTCTCCCTCGTCTAGGATCCACATTTTTCCTAATATAGCAGCCAAACATGCCCCAAATAAAACGGTCAGGATCAGCAACCATACAATTTTATACACAGATAGTGAGAGTCTTTGAATGTTTCCGCACTTTGAACAGTTGAGATTCTTTATGACATAAAATTACTTTTTTCTGAATTTTTTTTTTATGTATCTTGGAGTACAAGAAAAGAAGGAAAAGAAGGAAAAGAAGGCATCAACTATATGAAATAATATCGAGTTACAAGACAAATACATCAAAATTGCATAATATTGTGGCAGCTTGTAATCTCTACACCCTTATACAGCAGAATTGTTCATCAAATAATGTGACAGATGTGCTGAAGGAGTAAAGTTGAACTAAAAAGTAATGCAGAATCCACTCATTCTTCGTGATTTGTTCTTAATTTTGCACCTGAGCTTGAGATGAGAAACGAAGAATCTGCAGGCTTCAGGAAGGGAAAACATTTTCACCAGTTGGGAAAGAAACAAAAAGGTACTAACATGAAAAGAGTTTCCAACTACGTGGCCCAAGACTTCGGCAAATTGCTGATGGGGTATGACAGCCTTAACTCCTGTTACGAATGCCATTCCAGTGGATAGCAGAGCAATATATGTAAGAGCAGCAGCAATTGTTAAATAGTAAACATAGGAGGACTTGTTGCTGTTAACCGCTCCCCAGAACAGAAGGCATGCTGCAATTATTGAGCAAGTCATGGCGATAGAGTCTGAGATGATGAACAACTTGAAATAGCTATTTGACTGCAAAAGAGCCAGCCCTTGGTCTGGGCCTACATCATTGTTGTAGCCTCCAGGCATTGTGAAGGCAGCTGCAAATGTTACAGTTGTGATAAGTGTTGCAACCATCAGAAGGGTCTGGCCCATTTGCATGTAAGTTTGCACTGCATTGGCCTCTTCTTGTTCTGCTCTTGGGGAAATCTTGATGTTGCCCAACCAAGAATGCGAGGTACCGAGATGTCCCCAAATGTTTGGAATAATGTTCGGCAATTCCTATCAGATGAACAGTTGTAGTTTGTTAAGCATTGTGACCAGTTATATATACAAGGGATATTAATTATGTATTTAGTACTCACCCTGGGAGATGCAATACTGGATTCCTTAATTGACCTATCAATGTCAAATGCCACTTGACCACATTTGTTCATGGAACTTTGATGCACTCTTCCATCCCACATCAAGTAATACATAATCCAAGTCTTTCTTTCTATGGTTGCGAGATGCAAAGGCGTGTTTCCAATGACATCAGGCTGATTTATGAGGCACTCCAGTTCTGCTGTTTCTAGTATATACCTGACCACATTTGCTCTGCCACCAACAATTGCAATATGAAGAGCATTCTGTCCATATAGGTCACAAATTTCTCCAGAGTCTGGGCAATGTCGGATGATCTCTCTAATCACAGAGGTATGACCTTTGCTGGCTGCAACATGAATCGGTGAATGGCCCTCGTTGTCCAAAACATATGCAATAGAAGTATCAAGTTCTAGTAATCGTTTAACTGTTCTATGTTGGCCAAGGGATGCTGCATAGAAGAGAGGAGTTCTGCCTTGGTGATCAGTTTCTTTGATCAGCTGCTGTTTGAATCGTAGGAGCGTTTCCACGATGTCTTACCATGACAAAAGTTGAGTTTGAGTTTAAATAATGAAAATACAGAAGTTGTGAAACTATATATATGTATATACGTGTTTGTGTGACTGGAATTTTATTCTATGAAACTTCAAATACCAAACGTATCTATCTGAAGTTAAAGTCCATAAAGAATTGTAAGGAGTTGGATATTATAATAGTTGCTGAAAGCGTGTGCAAAGTTAAAACATCCATTGTTAAAACAGCTAGAACAAAACTACGCCAAAGTATGACATACCAAAATGCTTCTCAACCACAGCTGCATGCAAGGCTGTTCTGCCATCTGACCCGCCATGAGCTGATGATGCAGTTGATTTTAAAATCTGATTCAGAATCTCAAACATTCCTCCTCTTGCAGCCAGGTACAATGGAGACTCGCCCGCATCATTTTCAATAGATGCCAATTTAGGGTCAATTGTAAGCAAGAACTGAACCAATTTAATGTGACCATTCCTCACAGCTTCATGTAAAACTGTATTTTTCCCCTTATTTCCCATTCTCAGCGTCTCAAACATGCCATCATTTGCATTCCTGAAGTCTTCCTGTGACATGGATAAAATTTCTCTAACCAGATCATTGAAGATAGAGAAGCAACCAACCCTTGCAGCCACATGTAAAGGAGTATCTCCATCTAAGTTTTGCTGTGTGAGAAGGGACCTGCATCTGCTATAAATCTCGGCCACAACATTTGAGTCTCCAAATTGCACGGCTACATGGAGGGATGTGTTTTCGCGGGGTGTAAGTTGATATAGTAGGCTGGGATTATCATTAAGAAGTTGTTTGAGGCAGATCTGTAGAGCCTTGGATCCATGGGATATTGGTACTGAGCAACTAGTACAAACTTTGTGGATGCTTTATACAAGGCCTTGTGAAAGAAAATAAAAAGTCATCATCCCACAGCTTAGTCTTATTGTTGATAGTCAACAGTTTGGAATGGTTCATTCATTGACCTCTATATTCTGGCCTTGTTTAAAAATCATGACGTGATTTTCAGGACAAGTGGATGAACAAAATCTGCAGTTCAATTCAGGTAAAGCTAACCTAACTCAAAGTCTGTGTGAGGTCTACATGACAGTTAGTTGCACATAACTTTCCAAGAGGGTCAATGCCCCTAGGTATCGTACTCTTATCTGCTACGTGGTTGATCAGTTCAACTCCAGCCATTCTAAAGCCAGAAGTTGTTCATAATTTAAACTAAGTGATTAGTTATTTAAAAGCCAGAAGCAGAACGCAATCACTATAATATGCTGGGAGAGAGTTCAAAGTCAAAGTCTGTCTTGTTCTTTTTTTCTTGCGCAACAAATTTTCTTTTCTTACTTAGTGAAAGTCAATGCAATTGCTTTCACTTAATTTTTTTTTCTTTCTAATGGTTGAAGTTCAAATGTCTCTTCTGCTTTACAGTAGAATTCTATTTTAATCCGAACCGAGTGAATGATCTTAACTTATGGAAACCTTTTGCTCTTCTTTTTTGCATTTAATTTTTTTTCTTTTCACCCTTTCTCCAACTCCAGTTTTTTTGACTGATTTTCCTTCTTGTGTGCTGTCTGGTGTAAGAGCTCTTCCTCCTATAGTTGTTTCACATAAACAATCTCATTGAACATTTCAATGAAGTTGTTATCAAAATTTCCTTTTGGAGCAACTCAACTCACAAGAAATAGTGAGTGCAAAATCATCCTGTATCAAATGGAGGGCAAAGAAGGTTGGCCTTGGATTCACATAGTCCTTCAAGCAAGTTCTTGTTTTGTGGTTATTTGGCTAATTTCTTGCAACAAACCTTCATTCTTTTGCTTGCAGCCAATTTTCCTTTTGGTATCCAAAGATCAAATGGTCTTAGACCAATTATAATGTTTTTTAAGTTCTGATTGCATAAGCTCCCAAAGAAAATGTATTACTCTCACCTAACAATGCAACAAAATGGAAATGGAAACTCGTCTAACAAGCATAGATAAGCTCGTCTCTCCGCCTACTCTGATGCGGATTGGGCAGGGTGCCCTGATTCTCGTCGGTTGTGATTACTCTTGGAACCAACCTCATCTCCTAGTGTTCCAAGAAACAAAACATTGTCTCGCATTCTAGCACATAATTGGAATACCGCGCCCTCTCTCATGCTTGTGCTAAAACCACTTGGCTTTGCTCCCTCCTTCTTGAATTGGGTGTGCGTATTCGATTCCGATCCTCCTCTATTGTGACAATCTCAGCACCACTTACATGGAGGCCAATCCCAAACTTGTTTTCAGGGTGCAAACCCATATGGATGCCGGCCCAAAATTTGATTTGTGGGTTTTATACCCAATCATGCACGATTGTCCTTCTCTACCTTTGTGGCTTTTCGGGTTTTTTCCTCCCCAGCCTCCCAGTTGTCTCCTCTCTTTTATAGAGTGATTGCGAGAAAGAGTTTTGAGATATAACAATTCTTGTTATTGGATTCCTCCTCCCACTTGATCAACTTATATTTTTCCTTTATTTATCCCTTCCTTTTCTCTAGGGATAAGATCAGGGACAATTGGATGTACATGTTGTTTCAAATTTGTTTTGAAGACAAGTGTAGTGTGGGTACCATCCCCACCCAACGTTGTGGGGCTTATCCAAACCCACCAATTTTTTTGTGACTTTTTTGGGTGGTGCTAGAGGCACCAACTTTGGGCACCAACTTGAGCATCAACTCTCTAATAGAGGTGGAGCCCGTCAATACACCGGGACCCACGCTCTATTAGAGAGTTGGTGCCCAAATTGGTGCCCAAAGTTGGTGCCTCTAGCATTTTCCGACTTTTTTTGGCTCAACAGTCATAGACTCTTGAGCCACAGGCTGTCCTCCACCTATCTCAATGCTAACTAGAACGTTTATTTTAGCTAAAATAAAAAATAAAAATAAAAAACAACCCTCTAAATAAATCTCTGTGTGACTAGGGAAGCTATTTATTTATTTATTTTTGCCAAGTAAAGAGATGCTAATCTTGGCGTGCATGATCTAATCCTAACGCGTGGCACAGTCCTATTGGAAATCTCCTTTTATTCGTAATTGAGTCGGCAATTGGTCCTATAAATGAAGGCTTCCCCAATACCAAGCCTTCATCGTTTAGAATTTCAGATCTGATAGAAACCAGAGGCAAACCCAATTCTTTGAAGCTCTTTCTAAGTTCTCTCTCACCTCACTTCCAGGTTTAGTATTTCTGTATCTTGCAATTCCTTTGCTTCTGTATTTTTTTTTCTTTTGATTATTTGATTGTTGATGTAATTGTTAATTTATTGTTAATATTAAGATCTGTTTGAAAATCTTTTATGAAATTGTCTAGATCTATCTTTTTTTAATTGATTACCTTGTCAAGATCTAACTTTGATGTATGAATTCCAGAAAACACCAATTCTAATTTGGATTAATTTGTTTCGAGTCGTTTGATACCAAGATTTTGTTTTGTGTTAGATCCTCAACTTTATGGGATGCTATTTTGATTTAGGTTTGTGTATTCCATTTTTGAATTCCAAGATCCAACTTTGATGAATGAATTCCAGAAAATATCATCCCCAATTTGGATTACCCTGTTTCTAGTCGTTTAATACCGAGATTTTATTTTGTTTTAAAAATTCTGAAATTTATCGGATACAATTTCGATTTAGATTTGTATATTCTATTTAGAATTTCTTCTCTCTTATTGGTTTTGTTTGATTGTTTAATTACTGATGAAATTGTTAGCTTATTGTTGTTAATAATCAAAGATCTGAATGAAATGATTCACGATCTTCAAGGTCTATAAAATAATTTTCAATTCTGTCTGACTTAATCAATCATTTTCCAAGATCTTGTTTTGTTTTTATGAATTCCCAAGAAACAAAATTGATTTAGGGTTGTTTTGCGTGAACAGATGCAGATTTTCGTGAAAACCCTCACAGGCAAGACCATCACCCTCGAGGTTGAAAGCTCTGACACCATTGACAATGTCAAAGCCAAGATCCAGGACAAGGAAGGCATTCCCCCAGACCAGCAGAGGCTGATCTTTGCTGGCAAGCAGCTTGAGGATGGCCGCACCCTCGCCGATTACAACATCCAGAAGGAGTCCACCCTCCACTTGGTGCTTCGTCTCCGTGGTGGTATGCAAATCTTTGTCAAGACCCTTACCGGGAAGACAATCACCTTGGAAGTTGAAAGCTCAGATACCATTGACAATGTCAAGGCAAAGATCCAGGACAAGGAGGGCATTCCCCCAGACCAGCAGAGGCTCATCTTTGCTGGAAAGCAGCTTGAGGATGGTCGCACCCTTGCCGACTACAACATCCAGAAGGAGTCCACCCTTCACTTGGTGCTTCGACTCCGTGGTGGTATGCAAATCTTTGTCAAGACCCTTACTGGGAAGACAATCACCTTGGAAGTTGAAAGCTCGGATACCATTGACAATGTCAAGGCAAAGATCCAGGACAAGGAGGGCATTCCCCCAGACCAGCAGAGGCTCATCTTCGCTGGTAAGCAGCTTGAGGATGGACGCACCCTTGCTGACTATAACATCCAAAAAGAATCGACTCTGCACTTGGTGCTCCGGCTGCGTGGTGGTATGCAGATCTTTGTGAAAACTCTGACCGGGAAAACCATTACTCTGGAAGTGGAAAGCTCTGATACTATTGATAATGTGAAGGCCAAAATCCAGGACAAGGAGGGTATTCCCCCAGACCAGCAGAGGTTGATCTTTGCAGGAAAGCAGCTCGAGGACGGAAGGACCCTTGCTGACTACAACATTCAAAAGGAGTCCACTCTGCACTTGGTGCTTCGACTGCGTGGTGGGATGCAGATCTTTGTGAAGACTCTGACTGGCAAGACCATAACATTGGAGGTGGAGAGTTCGGATACAATTGATAATGTGAAGGCCAAGATTCAGGACAAGGAGGGCATTCCTCCAGACCAGCAGAGGCTCATCTTTGCCGGTAAGCAGCTTGAGGATGGGAGGACTCTTGCAGATTACAACATTCAGAAGGAGTCTACCCTTCACCTTGTCCTTCGTCTCCGTGGCGGTTTCTGAATTCTGAATGATCCTTGTGGTTCCATCCTTTTCTGATCAGTGGACGGTGGCTTTGTTAAGTATTTTTTTGTTTTGAATTTTCGTACTTGGCCGATGGATGATGGGTCACACTAAGACTATCTAGTTAATAAATAAACATGCTTTGTATGTATCTGCTCTGTTTCTTTTTTGCATTTGAAATTTCTGTTATACATGCATTTATATTGCTCTATAATATTGTGTTTGGAAGTTTGGATGGTGGGATTGGAGATGTGGTCTGCTTAAAATCAAAGCAGAGGATTCGAATCCGGGGTTGAAATCTAATAAGATAAATTTCATATAACACTATATGTTGTATCGTAAAGTACATTAGTCACATTTGTTGGTTTCTTATCACTATTTACACAAATTCAAAATTTCGACAAGATAAGATTTCATCACACGCCAATCTTTGGATTAAAAAAGTAGATTCAATCTCATTCTTAAATTATAATATTATTATTTATCATTTGCATAAAACTCAAGATTCAAACAGAATAAGACTTCATCTCACACCAATCGTTGAATTAAATTCTCTCATCCCCATCTTAACTCACATAAATGTCGTAGACTAGATTATCTAAGTACTCCATTTTACACTTTCTTTTAAGGAAAAACATCACGTTAGTGCCTGGAGGTTTAGTGCCAGTACCGAAATGGGCCCCAATGTTTTAATTTCATCAATTTGGTACCCAACATTTCGGAATATTACCAATTGACACCAGCCGTTACATTGACCGTCAAAGTCAGCCGTTAAATGCTGACGTGGCAGTCGTGGGACCCACCTCATAACCAAACAGCAGTTAGAAAGTGACGAGACGATGGGCAATTTCGGAAAAAAAAAAACCAAACCAAACAAACACGCGTTCCAAGGCGTGCTTCCATTACCAGGATTGGAAAAATCGAACAAACTCAGTTTCTGAGTTGTGTTCGTGTAGGGAGACAGACAGACATAGAGGAGAGGGTTTGAGGGTTTGATGGTTTGTTCGTGTTTTGGAGTGCAAAAATTTGAAATAGACTGCAAAAAAACATACTAAATCGGAGGTTTCCAAAAGATCTGAAGAATATGAGTTGGGGACTTCGTCCGGAAGGATATGGAGAACCTTTCTACGGTACGTATGGCTTACTGTTCAAGAGTCAGTTTCAAGTTTTTGTGTCGACTGAAAGTTTGGGTTTTATAATGGATTGTGAGTTTGTGTCGGTATCAGTTTGTCTATTTAATTGGTGGATGGAATGGTGTGAATGGTAGGTGGTATGCGGAAGTCAATTTTGCCTTTTGTATGTGGTCCTACAACCACTGTGAATCTTACCTTTTTTTTCTGTGTGGACTGACATAGAAACCTACATTTGTATATGTGTGTTTGTATTTATCTGTTAGTATATCTGCATTTGTATATATGTATATGTATATGTATATGTATTTGTATTTGTATTTGTATGTGTGTATTTGTAAATAGGAGTACATGTATTATTTTTGGGTAAAATTGGTAAAATTCATGTGTGGCTTTCGACCTGCAGGGGATGAGGCAGGATTTTCTATTCAAATGTACCACAAAGGTGAAATAAGAGGTAACTATTATGTGAATGGGTCTGTGGATTGGTTTGATTATTGTGATAAGGATAGAATGTCAATGACTGAGATAGATGCCATGGTGGAGGAGTTAGGGCACGAAGGTTTGATTAACTACTGGTACAGTATTCCAGGTGATAGTTTTGATGGTGGCTTAGTTAAGCTGAGTGAGGATACAGATGTCTTAGACATGCTAGTATTTGTGCCAGACACTAGGGTGATAAATATATTCCTAGAACATGTCTTGGCATGCAGTCAAGAGCAGTTTTACAGTCAAGTGGGTTCAAACATATTTATAAATCTGGATGATGATTTTGGGACCAATACTGGGGTAGTTTTACAAGAGCTTGATGACAATTATGGTGCCATTGTTCCAGTGGGTGGGGGAGTTGGTAAGGTGCAAAAGGTGAAAAAAACAAGTGTTGTAATAGAAGAGTTGAATGACGAAGCAGGTGGAGAAGGCAAAGAGTTGAATGAAGGGCACAATAAAGAAGGCAAAGAGTTGAATGAAGAAGCAGGTGGAGAAGGCAAAGAGTTGAATGAAGAAGGGCTGAATGAAGAAAGGTTGAATGAAGAAGGGCTGAATGAAGAAAGGTTGAATGAAGAAGGGCTAAATGAAGATGGGTTGATTGATGAAGCTTCTAAACAAGGCAAAGAAACTGCCACTGTGAATAATGAGAAGAATTCTAACAAGGGCCAAGAAAAGCCAAGTCAAGGTTGTTCTGATAAAGGCAAAGGCAAGGATAAAGAGATGTCACATAGGATGAAGCGTGCATTTGGTAAAAAAAGATGCGCCAGTTTGAGGAGGACAAAGATTGTTCACCATAAAGACAAAGTTGTGGAAGGAAGGGTTGATGGTGTCAGGACCGAGGTTCAAAGGCATTCCATGATGTTGAGAAGTGGAAGAAGAATGGCAAATGCTGCAGACTTTGAAGATGAAGATGATTATGCTTGTGATAGTGATAGTGAGGACTCAGATTATATGATTCCCAAAAACTTCAATGAAGATCAATATCAAGATGATGTTTGTTTTGATGAATGGGTGGATGACCAAACTGAATGGACAGGGGTTAAAGAAACTGGGAAGGAGGCTGCTCCTGATTGGCCTACAGATGTTGAATTGGATTCTGAAGATTCTGAGTGCAGGGATTATGCCAAGTATAATTCTGACGAGGAAGTTGATAAGAATTGGCCAGAATTCAATGCTGCAACTGACATGGTAAATCCAAAGTTTGAGATTGGGATGTTGTTTAGTGATTGTAAGGTGTTTAGGGCAGCTGTCAGAGAATACTCCATATTGCAGAATAGAGATGTAGTGTTTATTAGGAATGCGGCTTTGAAGCTGAAGGCAGTTTGTGGGGACCCAGATTGTGGGTGGATGATATATGCTTCAAAAATGCAACATGACAACACATTGCAAGTGAAGACATATGTAGGTGAGCACACATGTACACAGGTATGGGAGAACCCTACTGTGAAGTCAACATGGATAAGCAAGAAATATGTTGATAGTTTGAAGTCCAATCCCCAGTGGCCAGTCAGGTCATTCAAGCAGGCTGTTGAGAAGGATTATAATACAGGGGTGTCAAGACAACAAGTGTATAGGGCAAAACAGAAGGCACTAAAGCTGATTGAGGGCAGTTTCAATGACCAATATTCAAGAATTTGGGATTACTGTGAGGAATTAAGGAAGAGTAACCCAGGAACCACAGCAATGGTTAAGTGTGATTTCCAACAACAGCTGGGTCAACCAAAGTTTCAAAGGTTGTATGTTTGTTTAGGAGCTGCTAAGAAAGGCTTCAAAGCTGGGTGCAGGCCTATTATAGGTTTAGATGGCTGCTTTTTGAAGAGTGTTTATGCAGGGCAACTGTTAACTGCTGTGGGCATAGATGCCAATAATGAAACCTGGGTGATTGCTTATGTAGTTGTGGAATCAGAGTGCAAGGAATCTTGGATTTGGTTTCTGGAGCTATTGGTTAAGGACTGTGAGATTGTGAATCAATTTGGGTTCACCTTTATATCCGACAAACAAAAAGGTTTACTGCCTGCTTTTGAGCAAATGGTCCCTAATTATGACCACCGGTTCTGTGCAAGACACCTGTTTTTAAACTATAGTCTGCTTTTCAAAGCAAAAAGCCTCAGAGACAAGTTTTGGGAAGCATCATATGCAACCACTGTCCCCCACTTTACAAGGGCCATGGAAGACCTGAAAAAACTGTCAAAGGATGCATATGAATGGCTAACCAGTCCTGATAAACCTCCAAGGCATTGGTCCAAGTCACACTTCAACACTCATTTGAAGTGTGACATGTTGTTGAATAATCTTTGTGAGTCTTTCAATGCTACCATATTGGAATGTAGGGATAGACCAATTTTGTCAATGTTTGAGCATATTAGATGTAAGTTGATGAGGAGAATACAAGGAAGAAGGGACAAAATGCTGAAATGGAACAAGCCTATCTGCCCAAGGATATTTAAGAAGGTGGAGGGAACTAAAGCCAAGGCAGGTGCTTGTTTGGCAATGTGGTCAGGTGGAGGTAAATTCCAAGTGTCAGCTGGTGGCCATGCACAATATATTGTGGACTTGGAATTGAGAACTTGTTCTTGTAGAGCTTGGGATTTGCAGGGATGGCCTTGTGTTCATGGTATTGCAGCCATAAATTATAAAGGGGGTCTTAATGTCATGGATTTTGTGGATGACTGCTATTTGAAAACAACTTACTTGAAGACATATGAGAATCTCATATTGCCTATGAATGGGATGGATATGTGGGATAGGAGTGACTTTCCTCCATGTCTTCCTCCTTCTTACTCTAAACAGCCTGGAAGGCCAAGAAAATGTAGAAACAAAGAACATGAAGAGTACAAGGGCAAGATGAAGATGAGAGCATCAAGCAACCAATCTGAAACTACATTGTCTAGCATTCCCAACACACAGGACTCTCTCAAATGTGGCCAATGTGGTAAAAAAGGGCACAATAAGAGGACTTGTCATAGGAATCTGCCTCCAAAAGCCAAACCTGCAACTAAGAGGAAGAGGGGTACTGAAAATACCCAGGTATAGCAACTCAATCTTGTTCAATTCTATCCCTTAATAACCTTAAGCTTTTGTTGCAAACTGATGTAGTTTTTATGATGTAGACTACTCCATCTGACACATCCACTCTAGCTGGTGGTCCAAGCACCCTAAAGCAAAGATCCAAGCCTCCAAGGCGTGTGCAAAAAGGGAAGCCAAGTAAGAAAGGACATGCCACTTCTGCAGCACAACCAGCCTTTCCTTCATGTCCTCATGCATCAACTTCTGTTTCAACTGCAGGATCAAATGTTGTGCATTGAAGCTGACTGAAAGAGCTATTTGATGATTTTGGTTTGATTTGTTAGACTGGCAGTTTGTGATTAGGAGGTTTTTGTTTTTTATAAATAGGTCCTGTATAACTTAAGTGCTGACTTTTTTGTATGGATGTAATGGCATTCACATAAGCATCAACCACTGTGAATGCAAATACATCCACTGAAGATGATGTTTTGAATGGACATGAAATATGTACGATATGCAATGTTATTATCTGGCTATTTTGAGCACATTTTGAATGCATAATTTTTTGAGTTTTTGGGTTGCCACTTTGCTTCATTATTTTGATCATTCAAGCAGGCTGTTCCATTTTGGGACCATTTTCTAAGCCATTTTATAACTTCCCATTCACTTCATCTTACAACTTACAAAAAGTCATTCAATTCACTTACAACTTCCCTAAACCATTTTCTACAACTTACAACTTACAACTTCCCTAAACCATTTTCTACAAATTTTGCCATTCCATTCACTTCATCAACTTACAAAAAGTCAGCAATTAAGCCCTTAAGCCTTACCTCTAAAACCCTAAAACCCTATAACCTTATAACCCTATAACCCTAAGCCCTTACATAACAATTAAACCATTACAAAATGCTACTACCAACCCAACACTTACTAAATCACAGAAAATACCCTAACCAACCCACAAGCAATACATTCATTCAATGCCAGAAGCTAATTCCAAGCTCCTCTTTTTGTTCACTCCACATCCAGACATCCCTCCCAAAATGATGCTTGCAAATAGAACCCACGAAGCCACCAACAACACCCAAACGACCTTTTCTCTTTGTCTTGCCTTTGCCACTGACTTCTCCAGCTTATTCCGCGATTTTAGAAGCCCAGGAATCACTGCCTTCGACCGTTCACACATGGCCGGATCAAACCATGCCCAGAATTGACAGCCCTTAAAACCCTTCTTAGTCTCACGTACCTTTGCTGCACACATGGAAAATCGCCTCCCAGGATTCGAATCTGTCCAAGAGGTTCGAATTGTAGCAGCCTTTCCGCACCAACACATCGGCGCCTCTTCATTCATTTCGCCCAGCCAATCGGATCCTCTTCGTCAGTTTCCCTCCAATTTGTTCCTCGCTCCTTTGCTCCCGAAAACACGAATCCAATAAATCTGATTTTGTTCGATTTTTCAAAACCTGGTAATCGAAGCCTTGGAACGCATGTTTGTTTGGTTTGGTTTTTTTTTTCCGAAATTGCCCATCGTCTCGTCACTTTCTAACTGCTGTTTGGTTATGAGGTGGGTCCCACGACTGCCACGTCAGCATTTAACGGCTGACTTTGACGGTCAATGTAACGGCTGGTGTCAATTGGTAATATTCCAAAATGTTGGGTACCAAATTGATGAAATTAAAACATTGGGGCCCATTTCGGTACTGGCACTAAACCTCCAGGCACTAACGTGATGTTTTTCCTTCTTTTAATATCTTTCTCATCCACCATACTACAATGAACCAACAAAACACAAGATTTACCCCCAAATGACTCATTTTAAGTCCAAAATTAGAAAAATGCTGGCTACTTTAGTCTGTTTGCTTTTCTTTCTTTTCTTTTTGTTGTTGGTGTCTGTGCGCTTCCATTTTTCAATCATATAGGTGAATTATTTGGACATAAAATCCTAAATAACACACACTAGGATCCCAACAGAAAAATAAATAACACACACTAGGAGAAAATGACCCATTGACAAACTCAACGTGAAAGGAACGGTAGAGACTCATTTCTGGGCACATGTGTAAAGACAAAGATACAAGGGCAACATTCGCTGGCGCCACCTTTGAGAATTACATGAGAGAAAAACAATGAAAAAAATGATATCAGTTTGCTTTATTTTATCTTATTCGGACTGCAGACCCCTGAAGCATCAGCATAAATAATAATAATTATAAATAAATAAAACAATAATTTGGTTGCTTTTACAAAGGGTAACCTAAGAATCTAATGTCCTGAACATGTTGAATGCACTTGGCTGTATGTTTGGTCAAGGTTGAAAGTTGCAGGCATTGGCATATACTTACTGAAAAAGAAAACAACCAGATAGGCCTTGGCCGAATTGAAATGTGTGACTTTTATACATAGCCTTATGTAACAGCTAATGCAGAAGGCAACAGAAAATTACAGACCAATGACAAAAGCAGCAACATTGTCGAAATCAGTCTCATTCTCAGATGATGCAGATGATGCAGATGCATAATTTTACTGTAATTCAAATGGGGAATAATTCTTATCAATTAGTATGAATGCATGAAGACAAATTTTACAGTGACTAAGTGAGTAGCAACTCTGGCTTGCCTTCATTGCTTGCCAAGATACAAGATGAGATTGCCGGCTTGTTTATTTTAAAAAGAAAAAAACCCAATAATTGTAATTCACTCAATTTGCATAGCATCAGCAGAAGTGCATAAACAAGACAATATAACAGACAACAAGCTGCCGATATTCTGCCAAATAAATTAATAAATTACTTTGTGGTTAAATAGGTGATGAAGTTGTATAAATTCTAGAGCTTTGAAAGCTGTACATTCAATCCTCCAAGAAATGGGGCTCAAAAAAAGCATGTTTCGCTATGCAGACGGCACGGACAAGCTGTTGATGTTGTTTGGGACTTTAGGCAGCATTGGTGATGGACTGCAGAACCCTCTCATGATGTACATTC
This sequence comes from Prunus salicina, assembly GCA_020226455.1. Classification (NCBI taxonomy): domain Eukaryota; kingdom Viridiplantae; phylum Streptophyta; class Magnoliopsida; order Rosales; family Rosaceae; genus Prunus; species Prunus salicina. The sequence goes on along the minus strand of CM035345.1, from coordinate 14,171,593 downwards.
TCAGTGAGGTTATCAATTCTTATGGAAGTGCTAATGGAGGTTTGACAAATGCTGATGTAGACAAGGTAAGCATAGTAAAATTTCTCAGTAATTCTGCAGTACAAGGCATTTTTCCTGTTTTTGGTTGAAGAAAAATGGCACCCCTGGCCCAATACGCTGCCACAGGCACATAATTTAACGTTAAAGAACATGAATCTGATAATGAAAGTAAGCTTTTCAATATATCAACAGGGTTAACTCAGAAATACTAACCCTCTGTCTGCTTCCCTCTCTCTGATTGTGGAGGAAAGAGAGAGAAACTTTTGAGAGCTAGAATAGGAGCATATAAGTTCAGAAACAGATAAAGCTTGGTTTGATCGGTCCAGGGATTTGTAAAACTATTGAGATTTTCTATGGCCTGGATAATTTGATTCTTGCGTCGTAATGTCTTTTGAGTATTTGCAGTGGACGTGCTAACTTTGATTCTCATTTTGCCAGTTTGCACTCAGGCTCTTCTATGTTGCCATTGGAGTTGGACTTGCAGCATTTGTTGGTACGTAAATTTTTCTGTTAATCTATCTTGCATATTTTTGGGAGAAGGAAAGCATTAAAGATTTTGATAAGAACAGGAACCTGACCTATTTTCATGCTAACTACTTCTACAGAAGGGTTATGTTGGACACGAACTGCAGAGAGGCAGACTTCCAGAATGAGAATGGAATATCTGAAATCTGTTCTTAGACAAGAAGTTTCCTTCTTTGACACCCAGACTGCCGGTTCTTCAACAACATACCAAGTTATCTCAATCATCTCCTCTGATGCCAACGCAGTCCAAGTTGCCTTATGCGAGAAGGTTAGAGTTAATTTCATAAGAAATCCACCTAAAGATTAAAAGCAGTATCAAAACAACATATCCTTGAGGGCTTCTCTTGGCTCAAATGAAGCATAGTCAGAATGCACACGAATTTGGTGATAAATTATCAGTTAAATGCAAGGAATTAACAGGCTTGTTTTCGTTCACATCCATTTAGCTAAATGTGTTCCTTTCCTTGATGTAGATACCTGACTGCCTGACATACATGTCAACTTTCTTCTTCTGCCACATATTTGCCTTCAGACTGTCATGGAGGTTGACGTTGGCTGCTATGCCGCTTTCAATCATGTTCATAGCTCCAGGACTTATATTTGGAAAGATTATGATGGGCCTGGTAATGAAGGGGATTGAAGCTTATGGAGTTGCAGGGGGATTTGCCGAACAAGCAATTTCCTCAGTAAGAACTGTATACTCTTATGTTGGAGAAAATCAGACACTAAATAGGTTCAGCACTTCACTTCAGAAAGTTACTAAACTTGGAATCAAGGTAGGTCTTGTAAAGGGATTGCTGATGGGAAGCATGGGAATCATTTATATCGGTTGGGGGTTTCAGGCTTGGGTTGGCACTTATTTGGTTACTCAGAAAGGAGAAGATGGTGGGCATGTTTTTGTAGCCGGTTTCAATGTCCTCATGGGAGGCCTGTGAGTTTACTTTTTTCAAGAACTAATTATCGCTTACTGCCACTGCATTGCGTTTCTATCTTGAACTTATAATTTATCATTGGTATTGCAGGAGTATTTTAAGTGCTCTCCCAAACTTGACTGCTATCACAGAGGCATTGGCAGCTACAACTCGAATTCTTGAAATGATTGATCGTGTTCCTAGTATCGACACTGAAGACAGAAAAGGGAAGGCTTTATCACATGTCAGAGGAGAAATACAATTCCAAGACATTTACTTCAGTTACCCATCAAGACCTGATACCTCAGTCTTACAAGGCTTGAATCTTAAGGTTCCAGCCGGTAAGAGTGTAGGTCTAGTTGGGGGCAGTGGTTCCGGCAAGTCAACAATCATTGCATTGCTTGAGAGATTTTATGACCCTATTGAAGGAGAAATACTCTTGGATGGACACAAAATTAGAAGACTTCAGGCAAAATGGTTGAGATCCCAAATGGGTCTGGTTAATCAGGAACCTGTTCTGTTTGCACTTCCTTAAAAGAGAACATACTTTTTGGAAAGGAAGGAGCTTCAATGGAAGAAGTAATAAACGCGGCTAAAGCTGCAAATGCACATGACTTCATCGTTAAGTTACCAGACGGATATGAAACTCAAGTATGCTTTCTTCTACTATTTGGAATTTATTTTTGGCTTCCATGCTTGGCTTTCTTCTTTTTCTTTTAAGGTCTCCAAGAAACATGCAACACTTAACTGAGAGTTAAAAATAGTTGTATGACATCAATGTTCTAAATTGCGATAGTTGTTGGGATCCCCAACACTATCATGGATCTGTTGTTTTAAAGCATGTACAAATTTACCCTTTCTGTTGCCGAGAGGGACACTGAATGTCAGTGAACATCCCTTAGCCTCCATAACAGTCATCATGCTACAACAGTCTAACGACATTCAGTTGTAACTATTCTTAGAATAACTTACCTACCTAGGAAATGAATTAATTCAATTTTGAATTGTCTAATGTTGATTTGTTTGAAAATAATTATGAACTTCTCAGACATTGTTCCTGTGATTTCTACTTACAAAAACATGATATTTGTGGTTTTCCCAGGCTGGTCAATTTGGGTTCCAACTTTCTGGGGGGCAAAAGCAGCGAATTGCTATAGCGAGAGCTCTGCTAAGGGATCCAAAAATCCTACTTCTTGATGAAGCAACTAGTGCACTGGATGCACAGTCTGAAAGAGTAGTGCAGGAGGCAATTGATCAGGCGTCAAAAGGGAGGACAACAATCATAATTGCCCACCGCCTTTCTACAATCCAAACAGCAAATTTGATTGTGGTTCTTCAAGCTGGGAAAGTAGTTGAATCAGGCTCACACAATGAGCTGATGCAAATGAAGAGGGAGCAGGGAGGTGAATACTTCAAGATGGTACAAATGCAGCAGATGGCAAGCCAAAATGAGGTTGCTGATGATTCCAATTCTCAATCATATGAAAAACCTCGCCGTAGGAGGAGCGTTACACCAAGCCCCATTAGTTACAGATCAACTACTCCTTCTCCAGCGTTCAACCCCACAGCTATGTCTATGTCCATGGGGACACCCTACTCCTTCTCTGTCCAATATGATCCTGATGATGAAAGTGATGATGAAGACTTCAAGCGCCCAACTTATCCTCCTCCTTCACAATGGCGTTTGCTGAAAATGAATGCACCAGAATGGGGACAAGCCTTACTTGGATGCTTGGGTGCAATAGGTTCTGGGGCAGTACAACCTATAAACGCCTACTGTGTCGGATCACTTATATCGGTTTACTTCCTCCAGGACAAATCTGAAATGAAGTCCCAATCCAGGGTCTTGTCCCTTGTTTTCTTAGGCATTGGTGTTTTCAACTTCTTCACCAATCTCCTCCAACACTACAATTTTGCAATCATGGGAGAAAAGTTGACCACAAGGGTAAGAGAGCAACTACTTCAAAAGCTGATGACTTTTGAGATTGGGTGGTATGATCAAGATGAGAACACAAGTGCAGCCATTTGTGCAAGGTTAGCCACCGAAGTAAACATGGTTCGATCTCTTGTTGGGGACAGGATGTCATTGCTGGTCCAAGCAGTTTTCGGGGCTACTTTTGCTTATGCAGTAGGACTTGTGCTGACATGGAGGCTAGCCCTTGTGATGATAGCAGTGCAGCCAATAGTCATTGGGAGCTTTTATGCAAGGAGTATCTTAATGAAGAGTATGGGAGAAAAAGCCCGAAAAGCTCAAAAGCAAGGAAGCCAATTGGCAAGCGAAGCTGTCATCAACCACAGAACTATAACTGCCTTTTCTTCTCAGAAAAGAATTTTGGGGCTGTTTAGTGCAACCTTGAAAGGTCCTAAGAAGGAGAGTATCAAACAGTCCTATGTTTCGGGTGCTGGCTTGTTTAGCTCCCAATTCTTCAACACTGCTGCTACAGCCTTAGCTTACTGGTATGGTGGGAGGCTACTGGTGCTGGAGGAGATAACTCCAAAGCATCTATTTCAGGCTTTTTTGATACTTCTATTTACCGCTTATATTATTGCAGAAGCTGGAAGCATGACTTCTGATATATCTAAAGGAAACAGTGCCATTCAATCGGTGTTTGCCATTTTAGATAGGAAAAGTGAGATCGATCCGGATAACAAATGGGGACTGGAAATTAAGAGGAGGATAAAGGGTCGTGTCGAGTTCAGAAATGTTTTCTTTTCATATCCAACAAGACCTGACCAGATGATACTGAAAGGACTGAGCCTCAGAATTGATGCAGGCAAGACAGTGGCACTAGTTGGGCAGAGTGGTTCTGGAAAATCCACCATTATTGGGCTCATTGAGAGGTTTTATGATCCAATGAAGGGATCAGTCTGTATAGATGAACAGGATATTAAAAACTATAACTTGAGAATGTTGAGGTCACGTATAGCATTGGTAAGTCAGGAGCCTACCCTGTTTGCTGGAACTGTCCGTGAAAATATTGCATACGGTAAAGAGAATGCAAAAGAATCTGACATCAAGAGGGCTGCAGTTCTGGCCAATGCTCATGAATTCATAAGGTATGAAATTACAGTTGACAAGTTACACACCAAAAAGATTACGCTTATTTGCAGCTTCACAATATGCTAACATTTCTGTCTTTTTCTAAATTTTGCAGTGGAATGGATAATGGTTATGATACATATTGTGGAGAGAGAGGAGTTCAGCTATCAGGAGGTCAGAAACAAAGGATTGCAATAGCTCGGGCAATACTGAAGAACCCGTCAATCCTCCTACTGGATGAGGCTACCAGCGCGCTTGATAGCGTGTCGGAGAAGGCAGTTCAAGAAGCGCTCGAGAAGATGATGGTCAGTAGAACATGTATAGTCATTGCTCACCGGCTATCCACGATACAGAAGGCCAACTCCATTGCTGTGATCAAGAATGGTAAGGTTGCAGAACAAGGTTCACACAATGAATTGATTTCCTTGGGACGCAACGGAGCATACTACTCTCTGATAAAACTACAGACTGGTAGTTCACCTCCCAGGTAAAAACCAGAGAAATGGTGACCAAACATTAAGGATTTTGCGTATGATATGTAGACTGGTTTTGAATTAGTTACATGAATTTTTGTCAATATGAGGAGTTTGTATTTAGGTTGCTTTTTACATGGAAGATGGATATTATTTAGGCTTTGCCCATATTTTCTGAATTTTATAGTTATGTTAAAGCCATTTGCAGCACAGTGGTAAGCTGGGATTTTACCTTGGTTCTTGGTTTAGTTTTGAATAATTGGGAAACAAGAAAATTCTCATTCAAAAATTCAAGATGGTAGATGAAAATCAGCAAGCAGATGAGATCATAAATGAGAATCATGAGATTGAATTGCCATTTAAACCCTAAAATTTGTGTAAAGTGGAGCACTTAATGTCTGGCCTTTACAGCATGGAAATCTGATTCCCAGAACATCACAAGTTGATAACTTGTTGAAATCTAGCCACGTTCTTACTTGTTATGTAGGACCAACCTACTTTAACAAAGTTTATCAAAGAAAACAGCAGGAATTTTTCAAAGCTATATCTTGCTTATTGGAATACCATTCCGCTTTCAAAGGCTATATGTTGGCATCGTTATTTTCCAGCCAATTCATTTTCCCACCCGAGTCGTGTATCGGGTTGTATCGGAAATTGCCACCACACTTCATTAACTCCAGGAACAAAAATGAATGAAAAACACATCAAAAAGTGATGAAAAACAACAAAATTCAAAATATCAGGTAATTCAGACAAGCCAAATAAATAGCCACCAAAAATTTGAACTTCCATTTCAATATTTTGGTACAAAAAGTTAGCACCAATTTCTTCCTTCCTAAGTTAAAAAAAAGAACAGAAAAATAATAATCAAAAATAAAAAATAACACTGAAATGCAATTCAGTCAATGGAGCAAAATCACAAATTGAGCAAAATCAAGACCAACAAATTGGCAAAAACCCCCACCTGCCCAAGAAGGCACTTAATCATCTGATGATCTGGTGCAGCAGAGAGCTTGATATCATTCTTGTTCTTGGGGTTGACGTAACCCCCAGAATCGTTGACCACCACATCTGCCCCAACCATCAACCTGTGCCTCTTGGTCCTCCAGAACATGATCTTGAACCTCACAGCGGTGACCAAATCCACCCTGAAATGCACAGTCCCATTAGAGTAGGTCGCTTTGGAGACAGCTGTCCAGTTGAGCTCCTTGGGCTCCCCAACCGCAGACTTTGTGGCCTTCTTCTGATGCCCCTGGTAGAAGTTGGGCACAACAGCAGTAGCTATGGGCTTAGTGGCGTTGGGCAGAGTGAAATTGAGGTTGATGGCATCGTAGTAAATTCCCTTGTCCTTGTTGTGGTTCTCCAGCCTGAGGGTGACGTAGAGGGTCTTGTTTGTGGTGTCGTTTAGGGTCCTGTTGAGGGCAGGAATGTATAACGAGCGGACTTTGCAGGTGGGATTTGAGGTGCGAAGGCTGAGCCACATGAAGAGGGCTGTGAGGCCAAGAGTGAAGATGAAGCTGAAGCAGCACCGGCAGCAGCCGCCTGATTCTGCCATTTTTGATCTCCTAAGGAAAAATTAATGTAAATAAAAGGTTCGGGCTTTAGAGAGAAACAGAGTGAAAGGAGATGATTGCAGAGTGTGTGTGTGTGTGTCGGGCAATTATTAAGTACTAGAAATTTATTATAATATTAATATTCCTTGGTGAGTGGTTGTGTGTGTTGGTATTTATTTCTGTAAAAAATTATTTTTTGGTGCGTGTTTTGGATTTTGTGTGTATTGACTTGAATTTGTCTGAGTCTTCGACGGTAAAACCATAGGAACTTTCTTGGAGGCGTGTGGGCCTCTTTCTCCATTATTTAATGGACTCGCTTGCTATAGGGTGTACCTCGGACGAATGGGATTGGATGGCCAACTCAATCCTAACTCATCCTTTACAATTTTGGGTTTGGTTTCGACTTTGGGTATGGTTTCTAATTTGGTTCCTTTCAAGGCAAGTTTGGGTTGATTTGGGTTGCCAATTTTATTGTAGAGAGGGTTGGGTTGGATTGGTTTTAGTCTTAACTCGTAATCCAATTCGATTTCTTACGATTTATGATTTCTTAGACTCAAGACCTGCTCATTATTAGGTCAACTCAACATAACCCAAATTTTTCATGATTGAGTTATGCATTCAATCGGGTTAACTTAAAATTAAACCTATTTTTAAGCAACATAGTTGTTTATAATTTTTTGAATCCAAGATCCACTTATTTTTAAAACAACCCAACCCACTCTAGTCGAATTATACGGTTCAATTGGATTAACACAAAATTATATCCACTTCTAACAGAGACTGTATTGAGGAGTTACTACCAGAGTTCAATCGGGCAAGACCTCAATGCCAATTCAAAAAATAATCGAGTTGAGTTTGAGGTCAGGTTGAGTTTGGGTAGGTTTTACCTAATTCTAACCCACCTAAAAGTCAGGTTGGATCCCCGAGTTGCAAGCTCCAGCAACTTCCTGGACATTGCTCGGAACCTCCTCTTTCAAATTCACTGGGAAAAGACCTTAGGCACTTTCTTCGTTTTTAAATTATATTTTACACTTCCAAAGGTTATTGTAAGTAAGAAAAGATAAGCTCCCACGTTCTTTTAAAAAACAAAAATTGCAATCGTGGATGTGGATATCTCTTTTAAAGACAACAAAAAAAAGACAGCAAAGATTAATACAAACACTAAAAATACAATCCTCACAAATAAAACCAATCAACAAATAGATTTAATTGGATCGGTTTGGCTACTAGCTTGAGACCAAAACCGAGGATGTTAAGGGAATCCTATGTTGTGCTGACGAACAGAATCTTGCATGTGTGAACACATCAAACTAATTATTTATTACACCAAATAAAAAATAAGTATTTATAACAACTCTTTTTCTGGTTCCTTCAATAACATGGAATGGTGGATGAGGTTATCAGAAACAAGGGTTTGGGAACATGCTACACTTATAAAATGTACTATCAAGGAGAAAAATATTGCATATTCATATGGAAATATAAATAACGGGCTACGACGATGTCTTTCAAAGTAGGGGGTACCTTGTCCTTGGCTACTACATTATTCCACAACTGATTTATAAGATCAAGCCTTCGATGGCATGCTTGCTTCAGCCTCCTTCTGACCTTTTTCCTCCTCAAACTTATTTATAGCCACTTGCAATTCATCTGTGCCTCCAACAGCTCTCATGGTGTAGAAATATACTCCAAAGACAAAAGCTGACAGCCCCCCAGCAACTATAGCATTCTTTGTTTTAGGTGCAAGGCTCCTATATCCTGAAATCCCAGACATCTCTACCAGCAAAATTCTGCAGCAAGTTCTGATTTATGCTTTCAGTCTGCAAACACAAAAATAAAAATATAAAACAAGACTCCATAGAGTGGTTGAAGGATACTGTCCACGTTGAAGAAAATAAATTCGACTGCGTTTTGAAAGAAAGTTACTTTTCCCAGGTTAAAGAAGACTCCATAGAGTGGTTAAAGAAGACGCCATAGAGTAGTGCTTTATGTTTTTCGATAACTTTGGAATGAAGGCTCGGACAAACAATTAAAAGGACAGAGAAAATATATGTACAACAAATATGGAATAGCAGGAGCACATTACATACAGCACTGCCGTAACAACAGCCCAAAGTACCCCATTTTAATCCACTTCCAATAAGAGACCGAAAACAACCATTCAAGATTGAAGGGGCACAAATAATGATCCATATCAAGAACATTGAAACACAACTTTAAATTACTACAAGAAAACTGTCATATAGATTCCTAACTTTGAGCATAAGCAGAACTTTTACAATCAGACAAAGTGATTTTATATTCTAAGAGAAATGATAATGAAGTGTAAGATATGTTGATAAGATGATTGCCACTAGTATCTTTGTGTTGCATAAATATATCTATCACCACCAGTATCTTTGCGTCGCAACGTCATACAAATTTCCTCTACTATTTACTTTTGCTTCTTCCATTTTATGCCAAAGTGATGCCCATTCTTAGAGTTTCTCCTAATCTGATGGTGATACCTTCTTTTCCTTTTTCTTTGTTTTGTTATATATGGAAATTGAAATGTTTCTTTTTCTTGCTAAAAGGTTGATGAAAGTTGTTTGATTTATTAGAGGAAAATATCAAAGAAGAGAATATGTGTATCTAAATCATCCAAGGTTTAGTTTTAACTACAAGTGAAATTCTCCTAGCAAAACAAGAATAAGAAGAGTACAAGGCAGTTTGAAGAATACCTAACTTTTCAAATTCACCAATCTTTTTGCCATTTTACTAACTCATTCTTTTATGGAAACAGAAAACATTAAACCCCACAGATTTTTCAAAGCATATGTCCCTTCTCTCTCAACTTCACAAAATTGTGTATTTCTAACAATTCCAACAATCTCAAACTTAAAGACAGCAGCATAATTCATCATGCCTATAGTCAGAGTTACTTTCAGTTAACAAAGCAATAAAATTTTGGAAATCGGGATTGAAACCTTCACTTTCAATCCCAAAGCTCCAATTTTTCAAAGAAATAAGGGAAAAGATTTCTAACAAGACTGATTTCACAATTCCAAAATTCCTTGAAACCCAAAACAATTTCATCAAAGCACAATATTCCGAGTACCACCAGTTAAGCTTGCCAAACTCCATTCCTCCAATTATTTATGATGAAAGTTGAAATCAAAACACAAATGGAGAGAGAAAGAGAGACAGAGAGAGCATACCTGAAAATCAAATCAACTGAGACGGAGAGAGGATTCTGTTCTACTGTTTTTCTTTAGGTCGTTTCATTTGTATCGAGCTGTATTCCCGATTTGGGCTTATGATCTTTAAGCTGGATTGTTCATTTTTGTTGTTGAGTTACAGTTTGGGCCCGGTTCAGTTCCTCATCTTTGGGCTTTGTAAAAATGTATTTTCTGCTGGAAAAAACACATAGAAAAGAGGGGGCTTCGGTAAACAAATTACAAGGAGAAGATTCAATGGAACAGTCCAATAATAACTTTGCTGAATTGAACGGCTATGAAGAGCCCCTTTATTATACCCCTTATAATAACCCTTCATTCTAGTCTCCCTCTAAAAAGAGTGGTTTTTTTTAAACAAATAAAAAAAAGTACTTCTAATTCCAAGAGAAAGTCTTCGTTGAGTCTCCCATACGGCAACTCACTCACTGAAATCAGTTGAGGCCCAAATACGGAGGCCTCAATTTCTGATGAGAGCTACCGCATAAGAACACCTCACACACAAGCTCTGGCATAGAACAGACATGGAACAAATCAAGGGTCTAACAATCCTAATGGGCACAACAACAAAAAAAGCTCATGAGTCATATATACAAAATATATATATTTCTCCTAGAGCGAGCTAGTATCAATAATTGCAAGCCGCTTGTTGCGAAGTGGATACGTGATTCTCTTTGGTTTTTAAAAACACTAAATGTAATTCTTATCAATAAGAAGTCATATTGTATAGAAAGATGTTTTCAATTTGAAAGCCACCACTAAGTCCAAGCATGGATAATATTGTTTTCATCTTAACCATTTAGGTTCATATAGTGGGCTATATTAGGCCCAATGAACCTATATGTGTAAGATTTTAACTCAAAATGCATCGATACTCTGATGTAGGGCTTACACATCATAACTTGAATCGAGCCAATTACGCCAACACATAATTATAATTGTCTAGTTTTACATTTCAAGTACACATACATTTTCCTGCATTTTTTAAACATCTTTTTCAAAGGAGAAATCTTGAGAGCCCTACTTTCTCACCAATTTCCTGAACGTCAATTTGAGTTTGCTGTTTATATTCCCTCAACGTGAACTGCCTATAAAGAGCTGGCTTACCGCAGCTCTTGATGACCACATCGTAGGAAGGACAGTAGAAGTAGGCCACAGAAAACCTCTCAACTTTTTGGCTGGTAACCACTCGGTGCTTGATGCTTTTGTAAATGCCATTGCTCAAGGCCTACGAACATACCATATACAAATATGACCAGATTATACACATGGTATAAGGATATCCTTGTAAGAAACATGTGTGTGAATACAAAACAAAACAAAATTCCGAGTACTTCAAGGATTACCTCAAAGAAGTCCCCAATGTTGACAATCAGAGCTTCAGGATTAGGTTTAACACCCAACCATCTTCCATCTTTATATATTTCGAGACCTCCAACTTGGTCCTGGTACACTATGGTTAGGAAATCAGTATCAGTGTGAGAGATGAGGCCATACACTTGGGAAGAAAATGGACATGGAGCATATCGATTTAATCGAAGATAACTTGTTCTCGCCGGACAGTTCTCTTCGAAATAAACGGGTTTGATTCCCAAAGGCTGTGCCAGAATTTCAGCTAAGCTTCTAGCCAAACCAGACACAGTCTTCACGAATGCTTCAATTGTTGACCTGCGCAAGACAGTATCGATACCAGAGGCAAATATTGAACAAGAAAAAAAAAATAGATTAATAAATTTATCTAGTGTGGTTCTCTTGGATTAAGAATTTGGCATATCTACTGTAAATTGTCACATGACCTCACCTCTTAAAGAAACTTGAAATCATCATTTTTTTTAAATTAAAGATTTTGGTTTCGTTCCCACCTAATCTAACTACAAGGGTATGATTGCATGTTTCTAAATTACATGGACGAAACCGAAAACCCCGGCCTATATAAAATTACACGGTTGCCAGCTAAATTTGCCTCTATTTTTGTATAAAATTGGTCTTGGGTGTTAAATTGATCACTTGAACACTAGGACTATATATGAATTGGAAATTAAAGTGTATAGCATCCCTACAAAACATACAATTGTGGCATTTTGTCATGTTCCCACAGAACCAAATAGATGGCTCAGTACAGGCAGTGGAGTTTGTTCTGTGAATGACTTGTGGAACCGTGCAAAGACGCATTATTGTTTTGTTCAGTCCACAAAACAAAAGGAACCAAAAGCCTGTCGGGCCGTGCGTGCATGTCGCGTAGCCGCCCCACTTGCGAGTTGCAATCCTTTAACTACGTGGCAACCATGCATGCGATGAAGACTGGTCTAGGCACGTGGTACACCATGCATGCAGGGCCAGGTATCATATGGTGATGTTGGGAAAGAAAGTAAACTGAGTCTTGACCAAAAGAAAGTAAACTGAGAGACAATCTATGGTTCCTCTGGCTTCAGACGTCTTGTCTTTCTGTAGGGACATACGCTTGGCCTTTGGCAGGTAGGGTACTAAGCTTTAGCAAATAATGCCAATCTATATAGTATATACTATACATACTCAAAAACATTCTATATATATCAATATTCTTCATTCCTAAAATAGACATAATCAGAAATATCCAACACTAAAAAAGGAAATATCTAAGACCTATAGTCACCAAAAAAGGAAATATCTGTGATCTAACCAGAAAAACAAAAGAAAAACAGAAAAATCTAAGAAGGTGATGACAGATAGGCTTGAGCATATAATAATAATAATAAGGGTTATTGATCGGAATATTCTCTTAGTTATTGCTCAAGTTTCATTGATTCATGAACTAAATTTTTCATTTCAATAGTTCTCCAACGCTCCATTTAGTACGGTTCTACCATCAAAGTCTGTCAAATGTTCCGTGAAATTTAGGGGCAAAACCGTCTCTCTTTGCTAACTCTTCTCTCTGCTCCTTATTCCCTCCCCGAACCACCCCCATGGCTGCAAATCCTGATTTTGAAGATGAGAGAAGGCTATAACCATGTTTATTTTGTCGCATGTCCATTTAAGAAGCTATCAAATTTCTTCTCAAATAAGACAAAAATGAATGTAGCTGAGAAAGCAATAATGATCCACATAATTGGGGTCATATCTGGGTGGTTTTGCCGACAGACAAAGAGCACAAAGAGAGAGAGAGAGAGAGAGAGAGAGAGAGAGATTTTCTTTTTAGTGTTTTTTCTTTTTTAGATGATTTTGCCCCTTGATTGCACGGAACAATTGACAGATTTTGACAGTAAGTAGTTTCGATACTAAATGGAGAGTTGGAGGACTATTTAAATGAAAATTTTAGTTCGTGGACCAAAATGAAATTTGAGCAATAATTACGGGACTATTTCAGTCAATAACCCTAATAATAATCTATACTACTGTCTTTAATCTTTTTAGGTAGAGAAATGCAATAATGATTTATTGAGGAGGTAACAACCAGTACACAAAAACTCGACTAAGCCCTAATAGGGATTAGGTGAGGATATCTATACATAAGGTTTCGGTTGTCAGTCTATAACCTCTTAGCCCCCGTCCCCTTAGTGGTCAAAACCAGTATAAGACAACCTACAAGTTATAATCCTCAAAAAGAATATATATGCAACACAATCAGGAGCACAGTCTTCAATCTTTAATTGTTAAGGCATATGATCATCTAAAATCATTAAGGTTTGTAGTTAATATTTGAAGTCTTATGATGTCGTATTTAGAATTCGTATTCGAAAGATAATTGAATGGAGGTTTGAACATACCACAGGTACAATATCAGTGATTCTTTTCTTCTTGTAAACATAAGATTGTGCATATATTTTTGTTTGTTTTTCTTGGAAAAGGTATAAAAACTAGTGAAAATGAAATCATAAAAGTATAAGTAGGACGTACCTAAGGCTCTTGTGCTCAGTCCTCATTGTTGGAATTTCTGTGGTAGATATATGAAAGGCTTCTGACCATGAGAACTGCTTCAAACAAGTAGCTTCTGGGTTACCCCAACGGTAACTATTGGCAGATAAATTCAAAAGATTATTTTCAACTTTTTTTGGAAAAGGCTGACGAAATAGCCTCTTTTGCTCATATTGCATGTTGTTTACAACTTCCTGTGAAACCCCATGATTCACAACTTGAAAGAAACCCCATTGGCTTGCAGCTTGAGCCACTTCACTCACAATCTTTTCTCTCTCTGTATGCCCAAAATTTAGATTGTTAAGATCGATCACAGGCAGCTCACATTCGTCAACATCAGAAGGCTTATCATGATAATGGGTGGGATTTTGTAAGAGGGTCTTGCAGGTTCCTTGAAATGGAGGCTCAAAATCCATAAGGACTGCCTTGGATTGGAGAGCGCTTAGACCCTGAGAATTTGCAAAATTCTGAACCGAACAATAATAAAATGTAGGGAATATGCATCATATTCAAACTTATAGGAAAATTACAAATTCAGGCATGAAGAAATTTAATGTTTTAATATGCAAGGCACCAATCAACAGGTTTTACAGTCTTCCTACGTACATTACCTTTGCTTTCGAAACATAGAGTGAAAAATCCACTAAAGAGAGTAATGTAAAAAATAATTATCCTTGCAATACATTAGTTAATTAGATTTAAAACTGTATGATCATATAAATTGTGTGGGTTTTTATCACAAAACTCTCTTGTAGGTCACGAAACTACCATGTTGCTTTCTTTTGTTTTTTGTCACTAATGATCCTTAATCATGCTCATAAGTAGTCCATTTTTCCTCCAAAAATCTGTTAAATTGCTGGCATGACACTCATATGAAGTTCACATATCCAATGATATCCCGTCACACGGATTAAATTTTGAAAACCAAAACAAAAAACCATCACCTCCATCGCACCCGCCCCCAACCACCGCCACACCCCCTCCCCTTGCCTCCCCCTCTCTGCCTCTCTCTCTCTCTCTACTGCTCTCTTTCTCTCTACCGCTCTCTTTCTCTCCTTAATCCCATATATAATACCCTGTTCTAGGGCTACTATTATCATTACTTAATTAATATTAGATTAGCAATTGAAATTTACCTGGATATCTTCTAGGATTCTCATAGGTCGATAAAAACTTGTGAACCTTGGAAATTGAATTTTATTGGTTTTTAAAAAAGAAATAATAATCATGCACTGAGGAGTTGAAGCTTTGTGCGTGAACCTCGTGATCCTCCAGGTTGTTTTGGCTGTACAAGTGATAAGAGTTTGATATTATTATTCATTCTCTCAATACCCTACCCTACTGGGGAGAGAGAGAGAGAGAGAGGCAGTGGTTGGGGGTATCTTTTTTAAAAATAATTTTTTGTTTAATTTATGTAGCGTGATATCATTGGATATGTGAGTCTCATGTATGCCATATCAGCAATTAACAGACTTTTAAACGAAATGGGACGGCAAAGAGTACTTATATGCAAGGTTGTTAACTTTGAGGACTGTTACTAACACCCAAAAAAAAAAAAAACCCAACCTGATAATTTCATTAACTTTAACAACGTTTTGTGATAAAAACCTAAACTGTGCAGATGAATGCAATCTGCTACATAAAGAGACATGAAAAATGATAGCAATTAAATGGCTAAATCTGTTTTGTTTTAAAAATAAGATATTTAAATGAACATAAGAGTATCAAAGTCACCAGACCCACCACCAGCATTAATTTGCAGGTCAACTACTTAACAAGAAAAGTCCCCTTTTAACACTTGTATGTATATGATGACCACCCAAAAAAGAGGGTCAAATAATAATATACCTGAAGAACTAGGTGTCGAGCACCAGTCCCATGTTGCCACGTTAGCTGCCTATAAATATAATATCCCCACAGAATATTCTGTTTCCCTCTCCTTGTTGAGGACCTGAGGTTTTATCCCATGGTGTTCATGATTCAAGAATGCGTCTGGTAGCTTAATTAAAATTCAACAAATCGGATAAAAAAGACATAACAATTATCCTAAACCAGAAAGTAAATATACATGAGACAACAATTTCTTAAATGATCTTAAGAAATTGTGTTTTAACTAAATATTAACATATAAATCAAATAATTAGAGTAAAAATTTAATTAGTTAATCAAAACACGAACAAGTTCTTATTACTGCAAGTTTCTAAACTAAGATCATTGCTGCCAACATCTATAATTTCTTCATCCTCGGGTCCCACGAAGATAGAGAATATACACCAACAATTAATAGATAATTTAAATTTAAATCAACAGCCTTGTAACCCATTGAAAACAAGAATTCAGCAACTCAGATGGTGATTTCGATGAGTAGGTCTCATACTGGGGTTGGGAGGGGTACTGTGTGCAAAGAGAGAAAGGAAGAGACAGTGGGAGGTGAGAATAGAACAGAGCATGATGATGTCCTTGTTCCAGTTGATTCTCTCTCTCTCTCCTCTCTCTCTCTCTCTCTCTCTCTCTCTCTCTCTCTCTCTCTCTCTCTCGTGTTTTCACTTTCCTCTGAAAACGAAGAAAACATCTAAAAGTTTGTTCTCTCATTTTACCAACAAAGTTGATATCGTTTTCATTTCTTCGTTTTCTCTGTTTTCAAACTTAACAGCACCGATCGGAAAACAGAAAACGCGATGCTAAAAAAAGGATAACGAACGTCCCCTAAGGAGTGTTCTACTCATCACTGTATCAATTACTACCCAAATTAAACTTGACCAACTTGAAAACTTCCCGTAACAAATAAACATGCAAGTATTTATAGTCTTTGATGGGAACGTGATGAAGAAGTGCACTCACCTGTAAAGAACCTTTGATGTAATTCTGATAGGTTTTTCCTCTTCAAATTAACTCATTCTTGCTCGTCAAGTATATATGGATCATATAACAGCAAATATATGAAGAAATAGGGTTTACTGGAAACTAGGAAGAAATATATTATTTATAGTGATTTGCATGAAGTTTGGAATATATATACAAATATATGTATATATATGTATATATGTATATATAGAGGCTGTGCATTCAGTGCTGAGCATATAGAGGCTGTGCATTCAGTACTGAGCTGGTTGGGAATCTGTGGCTAATGTTGAGAACACGCGTTTGAAAATGCCGACACAGAAATGTTCCAAATTTGTACAATAACTCAATAGGGCAACATGTAGACTAGGGGGCTATATGGTCATCTAGGGTTATCTTTGAAAAAGCTTATTGTGTGAGAAGGTAACACATCGAGTGACATGTTGAGCTGTTTGATGTACATTTTGTTATTAAGTCAATACACCGTAATTTATTCAAACAAACGAAAGATTATTTCGCATGTCGCGTAATGCTACCTACTGTCACATCGAAAGACTCTCACCGCACATTAATCTAGAGGACAATCAAATAACTCTAAAATCTCTTAGCTATAATCTTTGAAAGAATATTGTCAGACAAAAAAAAAAGTCGAAGTCCTTGAATGAATCTTCCTCTTTTTTTTTGATGTGTTAAAGTCTTTGAATGAATTAGTACCTCACATTCCTCACTACATTACCCCCTTAGCTAATTCCTTTCCCTGCGTTGTAAATGGAGGCCACCCCGACCAATGTTGACATCCCTTCACTATTATATCCATGCTGGAAGGTAGGGACACCACACCATTCAGAGACTGACTGTCCTTTGAGATAACCTTGCTTTATTTTTTTTTTATTAATTTTTTTTTTTTATCGTTTAGTTTGTCATATCAAGCAAGAGACACGTGGCTCAATCAGGATATATGCTTCCATTTATTGATAAGTATTATTAAGTAGTTCTTCATCAAAAATGGAAACTGAATCGGCCTTTTACCTTGATTCCCTCCAAAAGTATCTCACATGCAATGCAACAATTAAGTATGTCGGCATTCAGTTTTGAACTGGTGATGCTACAAATCATGTTGGGAATGGTGGTTTGCATTATAGTGCTTTTTTGACGAGGAATCTAAAAATATATCTTTTCATGTGTTATTGTGATCTGAGAGGATTCATACCCTTCATTCATTCATAGTATGCAATTAACGCCTTCCTCTTTATTGTAATTATTCTTCATTTGATTACTGGTGTTTCGTCTATTATAAAGTTGAGATAAACTAACTTAGAGATAAACTTATATATGATTCATTCGATTACCCGTGTTTCGTCTCTCAAAATGTTGAGATAAACTGACTCAGAGAAAAACTTAGATATGATTTAGAATGTGCAATTGAAGAGACGAGGACGTAATAAATCGTCGTTATCAATCATCATCATACGAGGATGTAGTCAAATTTTATTTTGAGTGAATCTCGTAAACAAATCTTGTGTTGTTTGCTTGAAGCTATTTCGTTAATTGATCACATTATCTGATAAGATAGTTAAATGAGTTAATTAATCACATGATATGATGGGATGGTTAATCTGTGCTAATTAATTATTGAACATGCATATACATTTTGTTACGATCTTGGCAATAGGTTGCAGATATTTCTTAGCTATGCAAGCTACAATAATGTGCTTCATACACGTGGTGCGATATTATTTGATTGATTTCATATTTGACAGATTAGCCCGAAGTCTTTTCATCTGCTTTAGCTTTTTTTTAAACTTCTTTTCTTTCCAAGCTTTAGCTTAATGTGCAAGCAAATAAGGTACGGACGGTGGAGTGTGGGGTGCACTACTCCTCACGGACGGTCCCTTCTTTAATTTTACATTCGTTTTCTTTATTCTTCAACTTAAAATTGTGATATTGTCACGTCTCAAATTTAAAATTATAAATTAAGTTTCATATTAAGGCGTGAATTACATCTCATTATAAACTACATATTTTCAAGAATTTGAAATTTTTTTCTTCAATTTAGTTTCTGACAAAAAGTCTTAATTTTGTTCCATAACTAACCGGTACCTCATTTGAAATAGAAGTTGCTAAAATGATCATAGTTTTCTTATCACATTAGTTGCTAAACAAATGGTTAGCTAATAGGATCAGAGGCGAATGTACATCGGGATAAATGGGGTCAGGTGACCCTATGGCTACCTAAAAAAATTGTTGTGAGGTCCTCAAGCGACCCTATGGGCAGTGGATGGGCGACCCTAGTATGCACACAAGGTGCTCGATGAAAGGCCTGCATGCAGCAGCAGGCGCAGCGCATCTTTTTTTTTTTTTTTTTTTTAACACGTCTAGATAAAACGACGTTGTTTTGGTTCAAGCATATTCAAATTTTTTTAAATGACTTGGCATCAGAATGACGTCATTTTGAGACATGTTAAAAAGATAAAAAAAAAGGAGCACAGAAACCTTCCCCCCTATTTAGTTGACTCCACCATGGGCGGAACCAAGGCAAGGGCTACCCTTGGTTGTAGCCTAGGAAGGTTTGGGAAAAGAAAAAAAAATTAAATACACATTTAGCCTAATATTTTAACAATAAATAAACATACAATTTCAACACCAATAGGCATAATCAGGGGTCTTCCACATTTTGTATTTGGTGTAAAAGTTTGTCCCAACATCAATTTTAAAAAATTTCTATTAATTTGTCTCCAAAAAGAGAAGCATTTTTCTAAATGAAATTCACCCTTTTGTGAATAATATGGCTCTAATTTCTTTTTCTTTTTTCTTCTTGTGTTTACAATTAGCATGATTTATATGATTTAATGTATTATTTCTAGAAAAACTATAGAAAATGTAAGTACAAAAAAAAAAAACATTATCATTAGATTTTAAGCTAATAACTTTAGCTAGCCCACCCATTAAAAAATTTCTGGTTCCGCCCTTGGACTCCACCCAAAACCCTTCCTAATTCCAAGTGAACCCAATTTATATTTTTGATGAATCCAATTTGTGTTTAACCATGATTGGGTATTATGCGAGAGGTGCCCAATATATAGTTTATGTACTTTGCTTTCTTTCTAGTATTTGCTATTAGTTACATGCCAAATGACAAAGTTATTCTTGACATTGACATTGTAAAGGTGATTGAAGTTCCATTTTTAAGCTGCTAGACAAAATTGCATATTTACAGAACCATTATCGCAATCAGTTTCTATTGATATTGATAATGATATTTTGAACGGTCCCTTCTTTTAATTTTACATTCATTTTCTTTATTCTTCAACTTAAAATTGTGATATTATCACGCCTCAAATTTGAAATTATAAATTGAGTTTCGTATTAAAGCGTGAATTATGTCTCATTATAAACTGCATATTTTCAAGAATTTGAAACTTTTTTCTTCAATTTAGTTTCTAACAAAAACCAAAGTCTTAAATTTGTTCCATAACCGGTACCTTATTTGAAACAGAAGTTGCTAAAAGGATCATAGTTTTCTTATCACATTAGTTGCTAAACATATGGTTAGCTAATAGGATGGTGCCTCTAGGTTACAAGATTTTGTTTGGTTACAAGCATTACTCCACTTTTAAAAGAAGCCAAATTAATAATTGTTTTTAGTTTTTCTTTTTCTTTTCTGAATTCATTTCTCAGTTTATTTGATGTATAATGTTTGCTCCCTTCCCTGTAAGGAGATACTCCTCCTTGCAAATCACAATTTGACACTTACGTAAAAATAATTCATCAAAAACACAAAAAGAAAAACTTATGTACACATGTTACACTACTGTTGCCAGGAATGTAAGAGCTCCAACTTACATTGTAAGTTCATATATTCAACATAATTTTATTTTGCTGTGCTTAGCAAGAAATAAGAACTTTCTTCTGGTTAGAGTTGTTAAGTCGGACGGATCAGATGATATTATTAAGGCTCTCAATGGAAAGGTCGAGCTAATCTTCGCAAAACAACAGGAATTGCTAAAATTCAATGGGATTTATGACGCCCACTAGAATATTATGATATGCTTATTCTTGGTCGGCAGAATAAGTCTAGTAGTCTATAGATTCATTCGATGACTGTTCTTACAACCAAACAGGAACAAAACATGCCGCACTCAGTGGTTTGCCATGCTAGCCCATGTTCATAGCAACCGTAAAAATAAAATGGCGAGTAAATGAAAATACAGTTATCTATTCAATGTGCCCTGCGAATGTGTACTACAGAGAAAACAAGCTGCTAGCATTTGATTTCAAGGAAAGGTGCAACCAAAAAATCACAACTGTGTACAAATCATGTTACGTTGCCCCAGCATTTTACTCATCATCTTTGTATGGGTACTCTTCTGGAACTTGCTTGAGTAGCTTAACTTGCAATTCAAATGCATCGTCACCTCGAAGCATATCACGGATCCAACTGATTTCAGTCTTCATTGATACCTGACCATGGAATCAACATAAGCACAATAGCGGTGTAAGGCAAGATAAGGAGAAAATTCATGTATATTTTTATGACATCAAAGTAGCCTTTCCACCAGCCTTCAACTTCTTAGGTTTTCTTGGAACCTTGGAACCTCCTAAAAAACCCATGCTACCGCCAGGAAGTAACTTTTAGACTTGGGAACCATGTGTATCCCCTCAAGCTACAGTACTATACATCTTCTTAGATACCATCAAGTACAAAGAAATATAAAATAGCAATAATTCCCTAGGAGAAAAATGGAAAACTTCTAAATCTTTCTTCCAATGTGTTGGATCAGAAAGGGAAAATAAAATTAATCTATGTCTCAAGCGGAAAAGATCAATACAGGGTAGAGTTGTGTACGAAATATAAATCCTAAATTTAAAAATATATATATATAAATAGATAGATAACAATTTGACTAGTGTCAAGCTAGTTTTCTCAGCTACAGGTTATATAACTAATGTTTTGAATGGAAGATGATAAGATTGAAACCTTCAGCAGACAATAGCGATAATCTGTGCAAGTAGCAATAAAAACCAATACAACTGAACTGAGTACGTACGAGTATAAGAAGTTATCTTCTATTATATATATAGCAATTCAATCAAACTAGAAAAAGAGTACCCAGAAGTCATATAAAGTGGGCAGATGTCAAAAGCAGTGTGATAGACGAGGTTACAACTCACCATTTCTAAGGCACCTCTTACAACTCCACTCAAGATGTTGCAATAGTACAGACCCTGACAAGTATCTGGAAGCTCAACAAAGTCTACCAGAGGATTGTCCTCCAGAACAATGCTGCAACATGTTCCATCAGCATCCCAATTCGTAACAGATGCAGTGACCCCCAAGAACATTTTAAAACCAATCTGTAGAGAAGTATCAATAGAACAATTATGACACAAAACTACTTCAGAACTTCATCGAGAAGTTTGTGGCAATAAATAAATACAACAAAAAATGAAGTTAAAATTTTAGATATAGCGAAGAATGCAAAGCATGCAGCAAAAACTCAGCTCTGTAACAGTCTTATGGAAACCAATACATGTACTTGCCAACCAACCGGATCCAAAAAAAAATACAGTGAAACTACAACAAGGCAATGCAGTCCATAGAGAAACAAAGCAACCCAGCCCAATTCCATTTGTCAATCGCACTACAGTCTCAACCCCAAACAAACTGATATCTTAATTCTTAACCCAATTCCATTTCTTAGTGATTCAAATTGGATATTGTCTGGCCTTACTAATATGCTTTGTTGCACGATTGGTGGACAAGGATTTACCATCCCGCATTTTGACATGCAAACAAGAACTAGCTAAACTCTAAACAAAGAGACATGACTATTTATCAATCTTATATACCAAATCTACTAATCTATTATTAACCTTGATTCCAATTCGTTATTTTCATTAACAACCCTCCTCTGTCACCTCAAGAAGGGGAAATATAGAACGAGTGGATTACATTTTCACTAACATTTTAGTAAAAGAAGATGATTATCAATAGGTTGAGAAGACTATGGGAATCAATGTAAGCTCCAATAACACCAGGAAACAGGTGATAGACTCGAGTGAAATTTGCAACGCAACCCAATAATGAGCACAAAAGAAACAGTTTACCAGGTTTTACAACAATTAAGAACCGCAGGATATTTAGTTTTGAAAGGAATCGGACGTAAATGACAAACCTTCGCAATCACTTCAGCGGTTTCTTTGAAGTCAACACATCTAGATACATTAGATTTTGCGAGAAACTCATCGATTAATCGAATTCCAATATTATAGCCCCTGAAATGCAATTAAATTGTCACATGATCAGCAAAACCAAAAATAAATGTATATGAATAGTTCATTGACCGTCAAACATCGCTTTGAATCAAGGAATTGCACAAATTAACAGCCAAGAACAGAACTTTACATCCAAGAATAGAAGGAAATTTCCGATGCCCAAACTCAAACACACATATATACAGTACAAAGTAGAACTAAACTTCAAAAAATTGCATAATTTTTAGGAAAATAAAATAAATCTAACATCAAATTTGAATTTAGAGAATGATAAAAAATAAAAATAAAAATAAAAAATTACATTTGGTCGAGCTGCTTGTTAACCTCTTCAACCTCCTCAAGGTCCGTGAGCAGCTGGCGCACGATTGCACCATACGTCAACGTAAACAGCTCCGCATTCTACAACCAATTCAATTTCAAAGTTAAGAGGGTTAAAAAAAACATAATTGAGGGATTCAAATCAGGTTTGGATGCCGAGAAAATTCGAAATCCAAAGACGGGGGGAGTTGGGGTTTCGCTTACCACGCGTTCAACGTTAGCGAAGATTGCGTCACCGGATCGAGGGCCAACAGGAGGCATGGCGATCTGAGCTGAGAGTGACAACTTCAGAGGTTTCTGTGTAAATCACACAAAATGGATTATCAGCCCAATTTTTAGTTGTCGATCGAGTTTTCAGAAGTCGGAGCTAAGCCTTCGACTTTTGCAAGCAAAATGTCGAATCGACCCTTTTGGGAGAATAAAAGTAAAAATCTGACAAAATGCCATGTGTAATAAAAACGTTTCAGTTTATTGAAAAAATAAAGATAAAATCCTCGCGAGAGAGAGCAAAGGAATGGGAAATGAAATAGAAGGGGGAGGATGTGGCAGAATAAATAAATAAGATCAGGGGAGGCGGAGAGAAGAGGAGAGATTTTAGAGCAAAATTTGTTAGAAGTTTGAGTGAGAAAAAGTTTGGAAATTTTGAAATGTAGTCAAAATAATGGTTAAATGAGCAGGTTCTATTCTGCATAAATCATTAGAAATCCATAACGAAACCATATTTTAAAAAATATTTTTGTTCAATTGTTAATGTATGTGTCAGCAGTGGCGGTCCTAAGGTTTTGGAGGTCCTAAATGAACTATCAAACTGTGGCACTCTACTCTTTATGTTTAAACAAACAAAGTCAAAATTGTAACCTAAAAAGAAGCAAACAAATGTAATTCACATAACAACTTTATAACATACAACAAAACATCACTCGTCTTGCATTTTTCAATGCCAAAGTATCAATTAACTTTGCATAATCAAGTTTTTTTACCATGTCTTTTTCAATAGAAAATATAAGAAATAGTCTTGTGGGTCCTCAAGATCGCTTCCTCTTGCAGTAAATATTCACTGCTAGTTTTTTTTTTTCTTGTGTTGAGTAGAGCAGATTTTCCTCTATGCTGCTAGGTTTTTTTGTTTTTGCTAAGATATATTCTACTAGGTTAACTTATTAAACCGTTTTAACTTTAGAAAAATAATCGGTCCTTATTAAATTCCCATTTTTTAGTTTCAGAGTAAATAATTGGGCTTTTTTTACTAGTATTTGGGCTTAATATAATATTAATATAGTATAATTTTAAAGTAACATACGTATGTATATATAGAGGTTTATAAAAATTGGGGCCCTTTCCAATTTGGAGGCCCTAGGCGACCACCTTGCCCGTCTATGCTCAGGGCCTCCCTTGTGTGTCAGTATTCAATTGGTTGGATTAGCAACCACATGGTCTTGCTTATGTTGTTCATAGAGGCTGGCGTAAAGTTCTAGTTGAAGGGGACTCCAAGCTTATTATTGACCTCATTAATTTAAAAAAAAATGAGCCTTTAGAGTATTAAGCTTTTAATTAAGGTGAAAAACCAAAAATTGAATAAACTGAATTACAGTGTGGCTACAAGAGCAGGGACGTTGGGGTTAACTTCTTGGTGTCTTGGAAATATATAGATTGATGGGTTAAATTTAATCTTATTTGAGGCTTTATAACAACAAGGACTTTTACTAATCAAACTCTTAAGTAAGAAATTAACTTCAACGCCTTCTAAAAGCCAATTCTTCTCTAAAAGAAAAGTCAATTTAGCCCACTTCTACAAAACTTCCTAGTTCTGCCATTGTATGTGGCATTTTTGACAGACTTTTGGATGAAATGTGATAAAATCTAACGGCATGTATTAAATTTGCTATTTTAATTCATTTAGATGTTAAATTGGCTAATTTTTTAATTTAGGGGTTAAGTCTGACATGTCCAACCCCACTTTTGACTAAGAGCATTTCCACTCATTTGCCATAGCAAAAAGCAAAGGATGTAAGGGCAGTTACTATTCACGTTAATAGTGCCTGCCCTTGCAATTTTTTTTATGCATTCCCACCTATTGTCGTGGCAATCCAATGGCAATCACTATTCACATGAGATATGAGGAAAGAAATTTATATGGATTTTTGGTGTGGAAAGTGAAGAACATAGCTAGATATTTATATAAAAAAAATTCTGAATTTTTTTGGTATTTAAATTAGTCGTTGATGTCACATTGACGTCAACTTGCCCATGCAAGTCTTGCCTTTGGGCTTGCCCAGTTTCATAAGGCCCACTTCTTGTTATGGCAATTTTTCCTTGGTGGGGGTTAATTTTAGAGCCTAGGCCCCCTTTTTGCTTTTTAGGAACAGCTCTAAAGAGTAAAAAGGGAAGTGGGAGACACAGGAACAGCTGCTTAGGAAATGAGAAAACTCATAGGCTTCTTAATTGGGCCATGAAATTTTTTTTTTTTTCTGTTGGTCTGGTTCGGCCCGATCTGATTTTTAAGAGTGTTAAATTGGAACTGAAACCGATCAGAACCGATCCGATTTGGTTTTTTCAACAGTTTTTGACTTTTTGGTCAATTTGGTTTTTTTCTCGTTTTTCTCTGCCTGTTTTAATTCGGTTCTTCAGTTCTTTGGTTCAAATGCCAACCTCTAATCCCCATATAGTTTCCCATGGGAAGGGAAATTGAAGATTCGTTTCTCATGTTTGGTAATGCTGGAAAATAACTCAGAAATATCATTTTATTTCCTTTTCCATGTCTAATTGGCATCTGTTTGAACTGACTAAACAAGCCGATCCGAGCCATAATTACCGGTTTTGTTTACAGCTTTGATTTTGCCTCCTCACCGTTTCCGTCCTTATTAATGATGTTATAGTTTCAATTATACTGTATTTTTAATTTATGTTCTTATTTATCATTTAAAGTTTTCCATTTTAAAAACAAATATAAAAAACTTTCCCATTTTAATGAGTGCTCTTTAACGGGTTGAATTTGTTAATGGGCTCAAAAGGTTTGCTCTGTTGGGCTTGCAGGACCAGAGCGATGATAAGATGATCTTCGATGAGGAAGGCGATGATCATTTAAGAAAATGAAAGCAAACCAACAACAATGTGCACAAATTTGTCTCTCTCAACCAAGGTGCAAAATCTATAACACCAAATTGGTGCAGATCACACAATTAATGTAGGTTAAACTTCCAAGAAAGGCGAAGATAGAGATCTTCAACTCCCAACAAACAATCCAAACACATGATTAAAACGGCAAAACAAAGCACATAAAAAAAACATTATTCATTAACTAATTAACAAGACAAAAATGAAACAAATTCTTGGTAGGATGGTCACACTGCGATGTAATGTTACTAATTTAATTGTTATAACATTAATTCATTTGTACTAATATATGTGAATTGATAATATCATATGTTAATAAGAACGTTACTTGGCGTCATCATAACACGTGTATCCATTTCTAAATATTTATGATGTTATTGTTATTTTCAGAATATAGGAGTGGGACTGTGGAATGGAGCATTTGATATTCTCTTCTTAAATATTTTGTGGTTGAGAGGATAAGTACGTACGTAGGTGGTGGAGTGAGGAGTTTGAGAGTGATAATGACACTATTTTATTGAGCGCCAATGTTTACTAGCTTATA
Source organism: Prunus salicina (assembly GCA_020226455.1). Taxonomy (NCBI): domain Eukaryota; kingdom Viridiplantae; phylum Streptophyta; class Magnoliopsida; order Rosales; family Rosaceae; genus Prunus; species Prunus salicina. The sequence goes on along the minus strand of CM035345.1, from coordinate 14,144,859 downwards.
GCATTTATCGAAAAGTCATATATGCCAAAAAGGTTGTTTATGCATAACTCTCCATCTTGTCCTCCATTTCCATGCTCAATAAATACCCCATAACCAGACACTCATGAGCTTACCAGTTTTCGTCCATTTGCATAATCTTCTAAGTTAACAAGATCCAAACCAATGGCAAAGCTAACCCCACTGGCAGTCCTCTATCTTCTTCACAACCCTAATCTTTATGAGTATTATTTCCACTCATGAGCTGCAGTGTGTTTTTTGCCAGTCGAACTGCACCGAGTATCACCGAATCGAGGAAATCAACGAGTGCGAGCGATTGGTCACAATTCCATGCTCTACTGAAGAGCAATACATAAAAGTTCATGCAGCATGTTGCCATCAGTTGCAGGAAATTCCCCACCAGTGTCGTTGTAAGGTGTTGAAGAAACTGATCCTCAAGTACAAATATATACATATATATATATATAAACGCGGTGAGCTCGATCAGGCAATGACGTTACCAGCTAGTTGCTCCATAGGACCTCAACCATGCTAAAATTATTAGAATATGGCTTGTTTAAATGCTCTACTTAGAGGCATTAATCTACTTAATTAAGTTTTCTGTTTGTCGTTTTGACTGGTTTGAGTTTTGCCCTGTTGGGTTTGAATGAAAGATGAAGTTTCTAGCATAAAAAAGGAGAGAATGTTATCTGTCAAGTAATATATATTTTGTGATGAGTTGGATACCTAGTTGTGCGCTTAGGTTAGAAAATCCAAGAACTGCAAATAGAAATCTTGAATCCATCTTGAATCCCAACAAACAACCCACATACATGATGAAAGAACACTGTAGATATAAGAATAAAAATGGAAAATGCAAACAGCAAAACTAAGCATATGCATCAAAACTTATTCATTAACTAAAGAATAATGATCTAAGTCATCCATTGGAGTAAGACAATAAAGAACCATAAAAATGAACTTTAAAGCCACAGCTAACTATTCAGTCCAGGATGACTGCAAAAGCATCACTCAAATTCCGACACCACCGTACAGACGGAGTACAAAGGGTGGACTCCTTCGGAATGTTGAAATCTGGAAGAGTCCTCCCATCCTCCAGCTACTTCCCAGCAGCAAATATGAGCCTCTGCTGGTCTGGAGGAATGCCCTCCTTATCCTGAATCTTTGCTTTCACATTATCAATGGTATCCAATACATAAATTAGCATCGAAAGTCCAAATAAAGAGTTAAATAAATATGTGGTAAAAAAAGTTAACAAAACCAGTAAAATAATATTTATACGCTTCTCCCTCTCTTCTCTAGAATCCTCTCATGTCTCAAGACAATATGTTGTTTTCAAAATTTGTGCACCGTTCTGGATTCATTCACTCAAGACAAACTTCCCTGTTTTGTAGCCGAACATGTATTCAGTGAAAACCGGAAACAGAAATGTTAGAAATTATTTATGTTATTTGTAATTCAATAAACGTTGCTTCCTATGTTTTAGGAAATGAGTTGGGCTCTACCTATTCAATAGGGGTGTTTTAGTTGTGGGATAAGTCTGATAGTATTGGTAGTAGTGGGAGACGTATGTTAGTATTGGTAGTAGTGGGATGTTTAGTTGTTACTTCTTTATTTGAGTCAGTTATTTTGTACGTGTTATTTAAGCTGTGTTTCAGTCAATGAGAATATACTTGAGTTCAACAAAAGCTCTCTATCTCTTGTCATTTGTGTTTCCTAAATTATCAATATCTGGTATCAGAGCAGGTTGCCCACGTGTTAAAGCCCAACGGCCATACGTGCTCCACGTCACCCAATATGTGTTGTCCATGTGTTATGTTTGAAAATTCATCACCCAGTTTTTAGCATCTCTTTGAAGAAATTATCCATGCAAATAATCAGTTAAGTCGGAAATTGTTTAGTCATTTAAGTATTCATATTTTCATTTCAATTGTAATACGTTTTATTTTTTTGCACATTTTAGATGACGAAATAACTTATAAACAAGTGGTTCTGTTTTTTCCATTAACATATGGGGTGGTCCAAACCGCTTGCTCTTTGCACATGGATTCACATTTCTTTTGAGAACTACATGGATTGACGTTTAAAGAGAAGGGGACATAACACATTGTCAACTGACTCTCATTGGAATTTAAAACAGCATTGGCGGATGTGAATGGCTATTTGGTATAGTGACACTTCAGTGTCTACTTGTTTGGAGTATTCTAACCTCATCAGGAATAATAATTAATTGTTGAAGAAAAAGACATAGTCGAGAAATAAATTACCATCCATATTGCTCTGAAATCAGTACAGCTCGTGAGACTGATGCATGGTAATGTACTAAAGATGCTGCCACTGCAACTGTCATGAGACTGATATGGCATTCTCGCTTTTTGTTCCTATTATACAAATTTGCCTTTTTCTTTGTTTTATTTTTGTTGTGATGCAACTTTATTATTATTGGAATGAGTTTTTCTTGTCCACTTACGTATATTGTTCTTGTCACGTGATTAATATGTACAGCTAGCTACTTCATTCTCGAGTACAGTTCAATTTTAGTTTTTAGTTTTTAACTCGTCCATTCAAAATCTAAGAATGTTTTTAATGGAGTTTTTACAGAACTGGTAAGCATTCCATACATGGAAGGAAACAAGTACGTCCGGTTGCACACATCAATATTTCTGCTCATTCATTTAAGGCACCGTTGTCTAGGGTTTTTCTTTCTCTCCTCGGCATGCAAATACCTAGCAATACCAAGTTAAATCTTAAAATATTAATGGGTACTTATGTCAGGTTGAGTGCATGGTTAATTAATTTTTCTAACAATGGGAAGTGTAGTACGATCACGTGGTATAATTTGTTTACATGTTATAATATAAGTGATATTTTATTGATATTATTATCTAAAAAGAGGGAAATATAAATCATGTTGTTCATTTATATAACATGTGTACAAGCTATACCAAGTGAGCATAATACAGTATCATTTCATAATTTCTCCAACAAAGGGACAGTGCAGTTAAATCTTAAGAATTAATCTCAACTCCAAAAGAATATTAGTTTCTTGGGCCTTCGATTCAAAAGTGGGACCTTTGTTCCTCTGGCACACACACCATATATACCCAATATGCATAGATATTCTCCACACAGAAAAGTGTACGCCTGTGAGAGAGAGAGAGAGAGAGAGAGAGAGAGAGAGAGGAGATATATGTATGGGGAGAAAACTATCCGGTGATAAAGAAGTGGTGAAAAGAGGAGCATGGTGTCCTAAGGAAGACAAAGTCCTTGCAGACTACATCAAAACACATGGAGAAGGAAAATGGAGCCACGTTGCTAAGAAAACTGGTTGGTAATATACATATTCAGACGTTTCGATTGACCATTTTGGTTTTATTTTATTTATATAAAAGAATATAGTTTCATAACATCTCTTCGAGATAATATACATACATGTAATTAACTATATATACTTGTAGGGTTGAACCGGAGTGGGAAAAGTTGCAGACTGCGATGGTTGAATTATATTAGGCCTGATGTTAAGAGAGGCAACATTTCTCCCGAAGAAGAAGACCTTATTATCAGAATGCACAAGCTTCTTGGAAACAGGTATGACATGTTGACATATTGATATGTCATATATATATATATTTTTTTTCTTTAACAAATCGATATTCTAAACTACTCTAACGTATGTACGGAAAGAGAGATCATACTTATATAGTCTTATTTCAAGCTATTAATATATCTAAGAACCCAAAGATGCATATTAAATATATTTTCAAGTTGAATACTAATTAATAAGGTGATGATTAGGTGGTCCCTCATCGCTAGAAGATTACCAGGTCGGACAGACAATGAAATCAAGAACTTCTGGAATATTAATTTGAGCAAGAGAGTTCCAGAGGCAAGACCACATCGAATCAAGATTAATGCTAAAAATGATGGCGCTGATGAAGGTGGTAATTGTTCTGCTAAAGATGATCAGGTTCAGGTGATTCAAAGTATAACATTAAATTGCACAAAGGCAGCTGCCATGATCCCATCGCATCATCATCTACATGATGGTGATCAAAGGGTCAATATTCAAGATCAAAGAGTCGTTGATGACATCTCGTCTAGCAGTTTTCTAAGGGACTTGGACAATTTCATCAATGACGTTTTGCACGAGTCCGAAATCAATGGAGATCAAAATTATGTGGTGGATGATCAAGAAGGGGAGTATTGAATGGAGGATATTGATGGCCACGTCAATACCTCTCAGTGATGTCAATTTTTTTTAATAGAAAATTATGTTTTATTGATTTGAATGTAGCAGTGACATCACAATCCTCGAACCACATCTTGAATAATATTGGATGATTTTGTAAATATTCACTGTATAAATTAGAGGTGGACGAGCATGATCCGGTTTGGTTTGATTTTTCTCACGAATTTAAACCTAAACCAAAACTTACAGAAGGTCTAGTTTGATTTTACTTACATAGAAAGTGTTTAGAATAATTGAACTAAACCATACCTATGCGATTCCGATTCAGTTCGGCCAATTTCGAGTTTGGAATGATAAAAACATGAAAAGGTGAATAAGAGAAAAATAGAAAGAAGAGAAAAGGAGATAGAAAAGATAAAAGAAGAGCAAAAGAGGTAGAATAGAGAAAGAGGTGAAGAGATAAAGATGAAGGGAAATGGAAAAAAAAGGTGGAAAAGAGAGAAAGACGGAAGTGCAACGACAACGGTTATAGTTCACCGAAAAGAAAAAGAAGTTGGGATAATTGTTATTTAATTGGTTATAAATTGGAACTAAGGCATTTAGGTATTAATTTGGCTAAAATATCTAGATATTACTTGGACCTACTAATATGATTTGAATATTAATTAAGCTTATTAATAATTTTGGATATAAATGAATAAGTAAACTTAACATAACCGGTTATATTCAATTTAGACCGACTTTTCCAAGACAAAAACCGATACGGGACTGATCCCCAAGGCGGAGGCTGCATATAGGATAGGACCATGGTGGTCCCGGGCCTCCCCTCAAATTTATTATTAAAAAAAATTGTATGCTACTTTGCATATTATCATATTTTAAATAAGGCCCAACCCAAGTTCTTATGATGCGGAACACCCATTGGACAATTATAAATATTATGTATACTTACAATTATCTTCTACCCACATACAGCCCTACCAAGTCAAAAGCCCATGTTAAGCATTCTAAAGCGCCCTTCACTGTTGCAAAACAATTCCCCAAACACAAGCCGACTTGTCTTGTTCCTCGAAACCCCACGTTTTGAGCATTCTAAGGCCATTTCCAGCAGCCCACTCGGGCTCGGGCTAGGGGGGGAGCCCATTTGGCGATTCCAGCAGCAAGTGCTGGCCCGGGCAGTGTGGGGTCCACTTGCCTGGGCTGCCCGAGCAGCAGCCCGAAGGCAGGCTGACGTCAGCAGGCGCAAATATTTTTTTTTCTTTTTGCTGCCACGTGGCGCAACCTGGTCCTTCCGATTTTCGAATTTTCATCCAATCCAACGGCCTGGAATTTTTCAAGGCAAAAAATTATGAAAAAAATCGTAAATTTTTTTTTAAAAACCACAAAAAATACTGATTTTTTTTTCTATAAATACCAATCCATACTCTTCACTTTTAACAACAAATTCACTTTCTACTAAATAATTTTTTCACTTTCAACTCTAAATTTTTCTCACTTTCAAGTTTAATTATTCACTTTCTACTCAATAAATTTTCACTTTCAACTCTAAAATTTTTTTCACTTTCAAATTTAATTATTCACTTTCTACTCAATAATTTTTTCACTTTCAACTCTAAATTTTTTTCACTTTCAAGTTTAATTATTCACTTTCTACTCAATAATTTTTTCACTTTCAACTCTAAATTTTTTTCACTTTCAAGTTTAATTTTTCTCTATCAAAGAAACTATGAAAATCTTATCCGAATATTTTATCAGAAAATCTCATCCAAATATATTGTCCAAATTAATTGTTTAGGTAAACAAATTTGTGAAAAAAACAAAAAATTGAATAGTACCCCCCCTTGCCCTGACAACTGCTGGAAGTGCAACTTACTTTTTGCAAGGGCAGACACTATTCCCGTGAATAGTACCCCCCCTTGCCATGGCAACATTTTGACTGCTGGAAGTGCCCTAAGCGCCCCTCACCTGCTTGTCTTGCTTTGCTTTTGACATTAGCACTAATTCTACCGGTTGCAGCCACAAGTGTAGAGCGGATATTTTTTGCTATAAATATTATGAAGAATCGGTTACGGAATCAAATTTAGGATTTATGGATGAATGATTGTTTGGTTGCATATATTGAGAAAGACATTTTTAATAGTATATATGACGAGGCTATTATGCAACGATTTCATAATATGAAAACTCGTTGAGAGCAATTATGATTGTAATGAATAGGCAATATGATTTTTGATATATGTGATATACATAGGGGCGGAGCTAGAATTGTAAACTTGGGGGGGGCCGAAGTAAAAAATACGAGTATCTAAAACACCTTAGTTACATGTTTAGAGCTGAATATTTCTAGTTTAGCTTGTTACTCATGCTTATAGTTGTGGTATTAATTTCCTGGGACTTGTCGGAGTTTCTTGTGTCTAGAAACACATTCTTTTGTTGTTCAATCTTCAAATAGTAATTGTATTCTGTTCGGTTGACTGGAGGACAAAACCAAGACAAACAATTACACACAATATCATCCAAGACCAAGCATGGCCCAGAGAAGGAATAACAGAGCCACTTACTAAGACAAGGAAGATCAGAGCCACTTACAAATTGTGAGCAGCACCAGATTCAGGAAATCAATCAGTGCGAACTTAACAGACAAGTAATGCAAACAGACCACACCTTCGATCCAAACAATCCAAGCACAACATGAAGGAACAATTCAGATATATACATAAACTAAAACATACAAAATGCAAACAGAAGTGCATGAAAAGGAATTTCATGTGTTACTAAATAAAGAGTAATAAGATAAGCCATCCATCCATCAGCCATTTCAAGACCATGAAAATACAGAACCATTTCAAGACCATGAAAATACAGAACCAAGGATGGCACCACAAGCATCACCGAAAATCTTAAAACCACCACGGAGGCGGAGGGACTAGGTGAAGGGTGGATTCCTTCTGAATGTTGTAATCGGCAACAGTCCTGCCCGTCCTCCAGCTGCTTACCACCAAATATGAGCCCCTCTGCCGATCCAAGGCGGAGCAATACAGATGCATGTAAAACAGAAAAAATCCAAATGCAAAAAGAAACAGAGCCCATGCATATAAAGCATTTTTATTTATTAACTAAATAGTTTCTGGTGACCCATCCATTGGCCAATTAAAGAGTACGAAATATAAAATTACAGAATTTTTTTTTTAAAGTCACTGTTCACTGCTCAGACAAGGATGGAACCACAAGCATCATTCAGAATTCAGATACCGCCGCGGAGACGAAGGACAAGGTGAAGGGTAGACTCCTTCTGAATGTTGTAATCTGCAAGAGTCCTCCCGTCCTCCAGCTGCTTACCGGCAAAGATAAGCCTTTGCTGGTCCGGAGGAATGCCCTCCTTGTCCTGAATCTTAGCTTTCACATTATCAATGGTATCAGAACTCTCCACCTCCAGAGTTATCGTCTTCCCAGTGAGGGTCTTCACAAAGATCTGCATCCCACCACGCAGACGGAGCACCAAGTGCAGGGTCGACTCCTTTTGAATGTTGTAGTCGGCAAGGGTCCTTCCGTCCTCCAGCTGCTTGCCTGCAAAAATCAACCTCTGCTGGTCTGGAGGAATACCCTCCTTGTCCTGGATTTTAGCCTTCACATTGTCAATAGTATCTGAGCTTTCCACTTCCAAAGTAATTGTCTTCCCAGTCAAAGTTTTCACAAAGATTTGCATACCACCACGCAACCGAAGCACCAGGTGCAGAGTTGATTCCTTTTGGATGTTATAATCGGCAAGGGTGCGGCCATCCTCAAGCTGCTTACCAGCGAAGATTAGCCTCTGCTGATCGGGGGGAATGCCTTCCTTATCCTGAATTTTTGCTTTGACATTATCTATGGTATCCGAGCTTTCAACCTCCAAGGTTATCGTCTTCCCAGTAAGTGTCTTGACAAAGATTTGCATACCCCCACGAAGACGAAGCACTAAGTGAAGGGTTGATTCCTTTTGGATATTGTAATCAGCTAGGGTGCGGCCATCCTCAAGCTGCTTCCCAGCAAAGATGAGCCTCTGCTGGTCTGGTGGGATGCCCTCTTTGTCTTGGATCTTAGCCTTGACATTATCAATTGTGTCGGAGCTCTCAACCTCCAAAGTGATGGTCTTTCCGGTGAGAGTCTTGACAAAGATTTGCATTCCACCGCGGAGTCGGAGCACCAGATGGAGGGTGGACTCCTTCTGGATGTTGTAGTCAGCGAGGGTGCGGCCATCCTCAAGCTGCTTGCCAGCAAAGATCAGCCTCTGCTGGTCTGGGGGAATACCCTCCTTGTCTTGGATCTTGGCTTTGACATTGTCGATCGTGTCAGAGCTTTCAACCTCGAGGGTGATGGTCTTTCCGGTGAGGGTTTTCACAAAGATCTGCATCTGTACATATAGAAAACAATCATGAATCAGATTTGTTTCTTGACATAAACCAAATTGCATCTTGGAATGTGATTTGTTAAAATCAGACAACAATACACAATTTTATCAACAAAACTTATTTCACACATATATGGAATGATTCGAAACAGTTCTCTGCCATATCTTATCCTGATTGTTAAGAGCAACCAATTAACAATTTCCTGTACAATCAAATAACCAAACAAAAAAATTGATGCAAAAATTTTCGCGGAGAGCTGCATATTATAATACAAAGCAAACCCTAAAATAAAAATTCAAACTTGTATCTGATAGATTTCTATTGTTCCTTGGAATTCATACAATTAAACACAACTTGTTCCTCGAAAGTAATTGATTAAATCAGGCGAAGATTTAGGATTTCATACAGATCTAGAAGATTCTAACCAATTTTCGTACACAAATTGATTATAAAAAATCGAACCAAAGAAAATATTGACGAAATTAAAAACAACAAATTGGCATCTTGATTATGAACAACGACACGATTACAAAATCAAACTGAAGAAAATATTGAAGAAACAGATCAGCAACATAGGAAATACGAACCTTGAGAGAGAGAGAGAACTTTGATGAGCTTCAGGTATTTCGCTTTGCTTTTGCTTTCTTCAACAATGAAGGGGCTTGGCATCGAAAAGCGCCTTCATTTATAGGACCAATTGCCGACTTAATGACGGTGAGATTAAACCCCCAACCCAATGGGACTGCGCCACGTGTCAAGATTGATTCCTTTCCCTGGCAGGCACGGCAAGGTTCGCGAATTTTCTTATGAGAAGATGGAAAAGTTAGGTGGAGGGCCGCTCCAGTCCACATTGGTATTCTAGCAAACCACGGAAAGGATACTGCTAGGCATATTACGTTGTGTTTCACCTCTACCAACTCGGGGATCCCACCAATATAATAAGGGTTATTTTTATTTTTATTTTATACGATAAAGTTCATCTTTATTAGCGATATGATATGCAAATGTGGTATAATTAACATTTTTGTTTAAATTTTGAATCCTATTAAAATTAAAAACAGGCACTATACCTATGGTGTCTTCCCAAATATGACAATTAAAGATTAAATGGTCCTAATTTGCTAATGCATCAACAACAAAGTCAGCCTTTCTAAAATTGTGTCGAAACTGCCCAATATTGAAACGTTGGTAAATGAACTTGATGTCTCGAATGATCATCAATGCTCGCCAATGAATCCAACAAGCCCCCAATAAGCAATCAATCAAAAGTTTGAAATCTCCATCCGCCAAGGGCTGAAGAATGATTTTCTTACCAGCACAAAGTAAACCATCTCACAAAGCAATCAACAACTAAAACATTAGTAAATCCTAACTTGGTTGGATAAACAAAAAACCCAAACCTCTCAGAGAGAGAGAGAGAGAGAGAGAGAGAGAGAGAACGCTTTAGATGGATCTCGTTGGATCTTTAGTGTGCTTCAGATGTTGGTAGACCTATGTCAATACACTCTTCTTTTGGCAGATCTACTATCTCATATATGGGCTTGCTTTTGTTGTGCCTCATCTTGCCATGTTGTCCATTGAGGTGTTGCAGCTTGATCATGGTAGATCCACTTCTCATTAGTGCGTTGAGGCCCTGGAGTAACAAGGTTGCACTCTCTATTTCATGCCCTAAAGGAAGATTAGCAGCGGTTAGTTTTCCTTTTGTTGACGTTTTAGTTTTTTATTATTATTATTTTGGTTTAGTTTGTCAATAAATTCCAGCAACTTAGCTGAGTTTGCTAGGTGTTCATAGTCTCTTTAAGAGAGTCGTGTTGGTTAGCTATTAGTTTTTGTGTTTTATGTCATTGGACTAGATTCGGGGATATTATGGGGGTTGAAGAAAAGTTATTTTAGAGTGTGATTCTCTCCAGATCGTTTTAGTTTTTCAACTGGCTTGGGTCACTAGGGAAGTTTTACCCATGATTGCTATATGGTTATTGGTATGGCTCCATTTACAGTCTATGTCCTTTGTACTTTTTATTCTTATTCATATAATAAAATTCTATTGCTCCTTTATAAAAATCATAACTTGAAAGCACTAAGCACAATATATCCTAGATTTTATTTATTTATTTTACTTTATGCTTATCAGTACATAATTTTTTTTATGCAAATGAACACTTATTTTCTTTTTTTCCTAAATTCAATTGTTTGTGTTATTAAAAAGAGAGAGAGAGAGAGAGAGAGAGAGAGAGAGAGAGAGAGAATTTTGGAGTCAACGGAGTCTAGTCTAGTGGTAAAAAGGCATTGCCTTGTAGACTAGAGGTCTCAGATTTGAACCCCCATGATATCTTGGTTGTGTGTGAGAGAAACTTTCCTTAGGTGTGTCTTTCCTTATCATTTAAATTCCATAACGTTTAGGTTACACCCAAATTTACTCATTTTACATCATTAAGGAATTTAATTAAAAACTAGCCCCAATTGGTTTTTTTCTTTTCTTTTCTTTTTAGAATTAAGAAAAGTTAATATTGGTAGTTACGTTCCATAAAAATAGGACCTATTATCTGATTTTGTTTTTATTTTTATTTTTATTTTTTTTAAATATGAAAAAAGTGAATTTACCACATTATCCTCATTTAATTAATAATTTCAATTCTTAATGTTTGAATTAACCAAAGATATTTTCTGGTATTTTGAATGTTTCACCATTCTCTGCCTTTTGCTTTATATATATTTTTATTTTTTTTTAATATGAAAAAAGTGAATTTACCACATTATCCTCATTTAATTAATAATTTCAATTCTTAATGTTTGAATTAACCAAGGGCATTTTTTGGTATTTTGAATGTTTCACCATTCTCTGCCTTTTGCTTTATATATATAGATTAATTACATAACGGGACCAAATGGACTCTCCCCTCATATTTATTGATATTTACAACACTTATTTTTTTTAATGTAGGCACAATGATAGGTTATTCCCAAATTTCATATATAGAAAGAAGAATATGTTCATAAAGAGTTTTGAGTTTCTCTTTGGATCTTAGAGAAGTTCCACCGGTTTGGATTATTAGGGCAAAAGGCTCATTGGGCTGCAAAAACACACTCCACCAATCAAATCCAACCTGGGTAGATGGTGGGCTCCACTAAGACTAGGCTGGTCTGAAGACAAGAACAGCCCAAGCTATTGCCTGAGAGCGTTGATGTTAGCGCTGACGCCAGCCATGAAAAAAACAGGAAAAAAAAATTTTGAAAAAATTTGGGGAAAAAAAAACCAAAAAATTCATTTTTTTAAAAATACCTAGCAATATTTTATTTATTAATCTCATACGTATAAATATTTATAAAAAATTTCATGTGAACAATAATTATCCTTGGGTGGAAAAGCGAAAAATACATTGCTATGGCATATACTATTCAGGAACAGTAACCACCATTACTTGCCCTTCCTCTTTTTTTTTTTTTTTTTTTTTTTTTTTTTGCGAAAGAAGAACTCATTGATAATAATTAAGAGGATACAACAATGTCATCTTTTACAATTGATTTCAACCAGAGGGGAACCTGTTCAATCCAAGTTACCATAATATTACAATTAAGTGCATGCCTTGCCAGAAAATGAGCTACTTGATTGCACCCTCTTGGACTAAAAGAGATAGTAACATCTTCAAAATGTTGCAAACTCCTCTTAATATCATCAATAAGATGCCCATCTGATGTCCACTTGCCCTTCCTTTTTCTCATAGCAAATAAGTAGAAATGATCATAGCTAAGTTGTATAGGCCAATGGGCTTAACTGTCCTTTGTATTGTTGCTTGGGCCTTGTGTCCCTATATAGCTTAAGTGCACCTCTTTTTATTTTTATTTTTATTTTTTAGGTGAGGAGACTCACCAAAAAAAGTAGCTAGTCCACTGAGATTTGTTGGATGTATTGGATTCAATTGCTGAGTTTCAAGCGTATGGAGTCATTTTATAGCAAGGGTCTTATATATAAGGCCCTTAAATGAGATCTTATTTCTTAACTATTTAATTAAATTAACTAATTTGACCTAATGACTAACCAAATGATTAAGAGATGGGGTCTTATAAGGCCCTTACTAGAATTCTTGATAATGACCACGCATGCATGCAGGCTTAGACAGAATTGATATAATTATCGTGTTAAAAGATCAAATAACCTACACATCTAGAATAATAATTTTAATGATTAAACAATTTCGGATTTAGATGACTTTTGCCAGGATAACTTAAAACATAGACAATATTCTAATAGTTGAAATACATTATTAAGTAACCCTAAAAAATAATGTATACCCATATATGTTTATATATTAGTCAGTCCCCAAGCGGTTCTGTTTTTCCACAAACAAGAGGGGTGGTCCAATCACTGGCTCTTTGCACATGGATTCATATTTAAGAGAAAGGGAGGTACATATTGTCTACTTACTCATTCGATTTTACTACAACATTTGGCCGGTATTAATATCGGAATTTATCTTTTTAACTATTTGGTTTAGTGATACTTAATTTCCACTTGTTCAAATAGGTTTAATACTAAAAAGATGAACAACAATTGTTGAATAAAAAGATATATTTCCTTGTTTTCTGCTTCTTCTTCTCCTCCGTTTTCTTTTTCAATCTCTCTGAAGTCTTTCGAGCTTAGCAAAATTAGAAGTTATACCAAATGTCATGTATATAGCATATAGTTTGCATATACACTGCATTCCGTGAAATGTTAGAACAACTAATTATGTCACGACTCACGAATTAAAGTAAGAAAAGCTCGCATAATAAATTATATATTCTAAAAAGATTATACTTTTTGGCCACCTTTTTTTTTTAATAATCGATATTTCACTTTAATCTAATTTAAATTACTGGGTATGTAGGGGATTCGAACTCAGGTGTAAAGTGAGAAACACATCCTTTCTAGTCAACTTGACTAAGCCAATGTCTGCACTTTCTGGCCGCCTTAGTTGAACATATTTATATCAATTATTATATGAGCAATTATAATTTGGCAAGAAAATTAATGTGATTCCTCTATCATTATTTGAACATGCATTTTCTCTTCAAAACAAAACTCAGTTTAATAACTAGAAAAAGAGGCTATGCCGAAGGAAAAAAAAAAGGTTTGATTTTGGGAAGTTTAATTAATTGTGGTAAAAAAAAAGACTAATTAGCATAATTTTTACCTGGGGGTTGATCTATCCATATATAATGCTCTGAGATCAGATCAGCATGGCTCATGAGACTGACTGAGATAGCAGAGTCATTGAAGATGGCGGTGCCACTGCCAGCACACGTTGTGGATATTTCGTTTGCCCCTTTTTTTTTCCTTAAATTGTTGTAGATATTTAGTTTTGGTTTATATATTGTTAGGAAATTCAAGTAAAAAAGGGACCTATATATGTTCCTCTCAGGCAGGCATACAGACCATATATATACGCAACATGCTGGGATATCTTCTTCTCCGTTCAGTAATTTGTGTTTGAAATTCCAATCCTCAGAGAGAGAGAGAGAGAGAGAGAGAGAGAGAGATGGGGAGGAAACCTTCCGGTGATAAAGACGGGCAAAAGAGAGGAACATGGTGTGCTGAGGAAGATAAAGTCCTTGCTGACCACATAAAAACACATGGAGAAGGAAAATGGAGCCATGTTTCTAAAAAAACTGGTTCGTATATATATATTTCGAGCCATGTTGCTATAAGTATTTAGTTTCTTATAACATCTCTTAATTTCTTGTTGTAGGGTTGAACCGGAGTGGGAAAAGTTGCAGACTGCGATGGTTGAATTATCTTAGGCCTGATGTTAAGAGAGGCAACATTTCTCCCGAAGAAGAAGACCTCATTATCAGAATGCACAAGCTTCTTGGAAACAAGTATGACATATTGACACGTCATACGGTCTTCCAAGCTATTAATACTTATTAATAATTTCACTGCAAACAAAGATAAACAATTAATAATGTTTAATTAAATAAATGTTTATCTATCTGAATTAACATTATGGTTATGGTGATGATAATTAGGTGGTCCCTCATCGCGGGAAGATTACCAGGTCGGACAGATAATGAAATCAAGAACTTCTGGAATATTAATTTGAGCAGGAGGGTTCTAGAGGAAGGAAGAAGCCCTAATAATCAACGTGGCATTAAGACATTCAATTGCACAAAGGCTTCTCTCATGATCCCATCGCATGATGATCATGATCATGATCAAATGGTTGAGAATGCAGCAGATGCAACTCTTCCTGGTTCTGTGAGAAAAGATCATGAGAACTCGTTCTTAAGGGATTTGGATAATTTCATCAATGACCTTTTGCGCGACTCCAGAATCAATGGAGAGTACTGAAAGGAGGATATTGCCGGCCTACTTTCACAATAACGGGATACATTTCTACTTTTATGTCAATCACATTTTGATTTGTGTGTAAAATATTTTATTTTTGTATTTTTGATAAACTATAATCGGTAAATAAAGCAAGACAATGAGATAAAAGAGTGTTCATATTTAGATATTAAGAAAAACACCTTATGTGAGCAATCTGCTAAACAATAATACTATTTGTACCATATTTATTAGCCAATTAGAAAAGTGGTTAGTAATGTAGTCAGTAATGGAAAAAACAGTGGACTCGAATCACTCAATTGGAATTGGAACCAATCCAACCATCCATCTCGTCTGTTAATGGATACGTTTAGGAACTTGGACAAAGCTATGTATTTATACAAATTTAAAATACTTTTCTTACCCTTTTATACATATTATATAGATTAATATTAGGACTTAATTGTAACGTATGCAAGCGACATGTACTAGTGTTTGTAAAAGATAAACAACTAGTATCAACAAACCTTCAGATAAAGGAGCAAAGGATGATAATGGCTAAATAAATAATAGTAATAATAATAAAGGAATCGGGGTGGGGACCATTAAATGACCAAGTTCTGAAATATTGGCGGTGACTGATTTAGATAACGGTCAATATTTATCATAAATTTGCAGAGTGGCTCTGTGTTGGTTGGTTGATCTCCAGACTCTATAGACTGTAGTTGTTGTGGCATTAATTTCTTGGGACATGTTGAAGTTTCTTGCGTTGTTGCCTAGAAACTTGTATCAAACATGCATTCTTTTGGTCTTCAGTGTAAATTTTATTAAAAAAGAAAGCTTTGTGGTGGATGATTTATTAGGCGTTGTTAGGACTTGTTTGATTTATATTAGTTAGTTGGCGTTTCTCTTTGGAGTTTTGTCCCCAAATAGTTGTCGCCACTTGATTATAAGTCGAAAAAGCACCTTCTAAATACCTTGTGTTTGTTAATCTTGCAATTATGCAGGAGATTAAGGTAGAGATCATTCTATGCATGACTGCGTTTGTATATTATTGGGAAATAACAGCAAGCTCTCAACATTTAACAAATGTCAAATTTACTTTTTAAACCATATGTAAAAGAAAACATTGGCATTCATTAAGTAATTACGAGTATCAAAAGCAGGTAATAAAATGAGAGTTATGCAAACCAAGATGAAAGGCACCACAAGCATCTCTCAGAAATCAGAAACCACCACGAAGACGGAGGACAAGGTGGAGGGTGGACTCCTTCTGAATGTTATAATCTGCAAGGGTCAATTTTCTTTCAAAATAAATAGTCTAGCCGCGAGGCTATACTCGGATTTTTTTGAAAATTTGTCAAAGAAATAGTAATAGTCAGGGGGCTATACTTGGATTTTTCTAATTATTTAAAAAGAATATACTCTGTTTTTATAAAAATAAAATTACGGAAATCGTATAGCCGAGCGGCTCTACTCGGTTTTTAAATTTTTTTTTAAAAAGAAATAGTATAGCCGAGCTGCTTGACTCTAATTTTTATAAAGAAATATCGGTGTTTCTAATTTGTTTTCTAACCACATAGTACAGCCGCGCGGCTATACTCTGTTTTTTAAAGAAATAGTATAGTCGCGCGGCTGTACTCGGTTTTTCTAAAATTTTCAAACAGTCGAGCCGGGCGGCTATACTTGGTTTTTAAATTTTCTTTAAACATAGTATAGCCGGTCAGCTGTACCCGGTTTTCCTTTTTTTTAAAGAGTATAGCCGAGCGGCTATACGCGGTTTTAAAATTTTCTATAAAGAAATCTCAGTTATACTATGTTTTTTTCTCAAATATCAAATTTTCTATTTTTTTTAAAAAGAATTCGTATAGCCGAGCACCTATACTCGGTTTTTAAATGTCTTTAAAGAAATCGTATAGCTATACTATGTTTTTTTAAAGCAATATTGGTTTTTAATATTTTTTAAAAGAAATCGTATAGCCGGGCGGCTATACTCTGTGTTTTTAAAAAAATAGTATAAATGCGCGGCTGTACCCTTATACTATTTAAATATATTATATTTAAAGCAAAGCCTTTTACATATATATATATATATACACATATATTTTTCAATAATACATTAGTGTTCTATACATGTCTCACGTTTTTTTTAAAGTAGGCGTATAATAGTCGTATTGTTTATATACATATGTATTCTAACATTTAATACACGTATTTCTTACACAATTTTCAGTAAGACACACAAAATTCACGTATTATACAAATAATTCTCACATATTATGGAATAAGAATAACATATGTTATAAAAAATATATTGAAATATTATATAGGGGAAGATTAATATCTACTTTGGATATGTTGAAACTAGCAAATTAAGATCTATAAAGTATAAACTAATGCAAATAAGAGGGTTTTTTTTTTGTTTTTTTGTATTAAATAATATAGCCGGGCGGCTATACCAATTTTTTAAAATTGTCTTTGAAAATAGTATAGCCGAACGGCCTTACCTTTTTTACACGTGGCACATAGGCTGTGGGCAAGTGTTTATATATATAGTATAGCCGCCCCGGCTATACTAGATTTTTTAATTCTTTTAAGAAATCAAATAGTCGTGCGGCTATACTATTTTCCTAATTTTTAAAATATGGTATAGCCGCCCGACTTTACCGTTTTGACATGTGGCACTAGCACTAGTGCGTTCTTTTTTAAATATATAAATAGTATAGCTGCATGGCTAAACTGTTTAGAAAGAAAATTTATTCCTTTAATTTCGCCGACAAAGACCTCTGCCGATGAACTTTCGTCGAGAGAGGTTTTTTTAATTTTTTTATTTAAAAATATAAAATTTGTTTCTTTACTTCTGTTTTTTGGCCTACTTCTTTAATTTAATTTATGTGATTAAGTAATATCTTAGCCTTTTTGAAGTACTTTAATTAGTAATTATTATTTAATATTAAAACATTAAAGAAAAAGTCCACCAAAATAATTAATTTCTGTTTATTAAGTCTTTTGTGAAATCGTTTGAGTTTCTTAGTTAAATTTCCTCATACCGCAAGAACCCTACCCATTACTATTAGACCATTACTTGAGTATCCATTGTCCCTTTTTTATTTTTTTTCTTTTCCAAAGTTATGACCCAACTAATTGGGCATTGACCTAAAGGCCAAACCCAACAAGCCACTTAATTGGGCCACTTGCATAACCCAATCCTAACTATTATATTTCCAAGAGTAGGTCTTATAAAGACCTTCAAGGAACTATAGTTTTCCAATGTGAGACTAAATTTCAACTCAAACATATTTGCAATGCCGTGCAAAAACCAATATTACACATGTACGGAAGTATTTCTCATGTTTAATACACGTATTTTTTACAAAAATCTCAATAAGACACATAAAATTCACGTATTATACAATGTTCCTCGAGCAGCAAGCCTTGGGCCAAAACAACACAGCGTTCCTCGCGCAGCAAGCCTGTCCTTCAGATCAAATATCAAACAAGTGGAGGGAATTTCATGGGATCGCACAATCAGCTTAGTAGGACCTTCAAGCTTATTTCCATAGTGTCCATAAAGTCATTTGACCCTATTGACCCAACTATGCCGTTCCTGTTCTCAGGTGTAGTTGTGGCATGCGTTCTTTTGTTCTTGGGACATGTTTAAGTTTCTTGCGTTCTGTAGAAACTTGTATCAAACATGCATTCTTTTGATCTTCAGTGTAAATTTTATTAAAAAAGAAAGAAAATAAAAAGAAAGCTTTGTTTTTAGGGTCGAACCACGCATCGATCAGCATGAAGTAGCAATACAAGGGTGGCAAGTTGCAAGTAAAAGACACCCTATTTGCAACCCTCATCATTTCTCTCAAATTATCCTGTGTAAACAAAAACCTGTAGTTTTGAACCACCTGCAACAACCCTTTACAACGATACTGCAAATCCAACACCTCCAGCTGATGGCAACATTCTTCATGAACTTGTGTCACGTTGCATTGAGTTGACTCGTTGCATGATCTCATGAGCAACGTATCATAGTTGTTGAGGAACTCCATCTGGAAATTCGTACAATTATTAGGATGTTCGTTGTTAATCGTGGTGCTATTAGTCTCATAAGTGCTGATTAATGTACTAATCAGAAGTAGGGTTGTGAACAATGTTGCTGTAGGGCTGTCAGCTTTGACATTGTGGTTGGATTTTAACTATAATTAGATGGTAATTAGGCTCGAGAGTTGATGATATTTTTATAGGTGGTTAATGAAGGACAAAAATTTGAGGGAGGGGAGATTGCTTGATAACAATGTTTAAGCATGTTTTGGGTTAAACGAACCTAGGAAATTAGTAAACTAATGTCCACCATTCATCATGCAAAATAATATTAAAATGCTCAGCAATAGAAAAATAAATTAGTATATTTTTTCTTTTTGTGCTATACACCAGGTCTCATAATCTCACTATAGGTCATGAAATAATTTAAAAATGATATTTTCCAATATGATTTCATCATCAAGAAGAAAATTAAAAACAATTTCAAAATTTTCTGAATCTTAATGGACAAGACGTTTTTATTTTTATTTATTAAAGATAAAAAGAAAGAGTAGATGTGGGTTGTGAGTTGCCCATGGCTCACTACTTGCCTCTTTAGAGCATCCATAATAGTAGTGTGTAAAGGTAAATGTATGCTAAATTTACACATATTGCCACTGAAAGTTGCTGCAGTGGGAGGATGTAAAGGCTTGTAAATTCACATTGGGCATTGAATGTGTATAAAAAAGATGCTAATTTATATCAATTTTTACACCCATTTTGCAGACCTCGCAAGTAAGAAATGAGGAGAGATGAGAAAGAAGAGCAGTTGAAAAGGTGATTCCACTCTCCATGTACACGCAAGTGGAAGGATACTCTCCAGAAAAAGCAAAGTGGCGGGCCCGACGGAAGACAAAGTGCAAATTAGCCGAACAGAGCCTCTAACGGTCACCAAATGAGTGGCTCAAATTGTTTCTTTTTGAAAATCAATGGCCCATATTTAATTGCATTTCATTAACACACAAAAATTGAATATACATCTTCCCCATTGAAGCAAAAAATACAATTCCATCCTCCATTGGTGTAAAGAGGATGTCAAAATGACTTTACACCCCCAATTTACACACCACCATTGTGGATGCTCTTACACCCTAGTTCAAATACTCTATTGTACATTAGGTTAATATAGATATGGGTGTGTGAGTTGGTCATGGCTCACTACCCTCCTCTTGCCTCTTTACACCTTATAGTTCAAATACTCTCATGTATATTAGGTTAATTTAGACTGTTTAGATTATGAAAATACTTCTCTCCTTCCCTGTAAGAGCATCTCCAATAATAGTAGCAAATTGACCTCTTCAAAGTAAAGTTTGTTGACTTATGTGACAATTTGAAAATATTTGTTTGCTACTTTAATAATTTGAGCCCCAATACACTCTTCAATTCAATTAATGCAATATCATGGAAAAAAAAAAAAAAAAAAGAAGAAGAAGAAGAAAACTTGTGAAGAAAGTCTATATATTTATTATTTAAAAAGAAAAAAGCGTAGGTTTTTAGCATTTTCAATGTAAGGGGGGTGTATCCAATTCAAACTTTTAATGACTTTTATAGAGTTTAAAAGTCTGGAGGTATTCAATTTAGACTTTTAAAGAGTATATAAAAGTCTAGTGGTATTCAATTGTGACTTTTAAAAAGTATTTAAAAGTTTGGTGGTATTCAATTATGACTTTTAAAGAGTATTTAAAAGTTTGGTGGTATCCAAAAAGTTAATGACTTTTAAAAAGCTTATTAAATGAATGACTTTTCCATACTTTTAAGGCTAATTGTTAAGAGCAAAAGTCTTGTCAATTTACTAGTGACTTTTATCAACTCTATGAAAGTATTTAAGAATTTGTCATCTCTATGAAAGTCACTCACTTAAAAAAAGTCTTTATAAGTATGAATTGGATACACCCCCCTAAGTTTTGTTATTTCAAAGCAAAATTAAATATTTTGAAGAGTGAAGGTCAACTTGTTAGTCCTGAAAAGAGAGAAAGGGGTTGCAACTTCGGTGACTAAGTTTGACAAATTTGTTAGATGAAGGTTTTTTTTTATGTGGCTTACCTATTTTAGCATTCAAATTTAAGAGACTATTGGAGATGCGCTATTTTAGAGAACGAGACAAGCAATATACGACACTTGTATGCAAAAAAAAGAAAATAATAATAAGGGATTAAGGATTTTCTAGGAAGATGACATGTATTTTTCGATTTTTCCCCCTAACGTTTGCTGTGGGTGAAACGTTGACGTCAATCGCCAACCACAAACGATGCCGTATTGATCGTTCCAGAACAGACAAGACCGACTAAATCCATTATTTCAACGAGGAACGGAAAACCTTGTTGCTCTTTCCCTACCTCACACACCGTCGTAAATACACTCACATCCACACTCGCTTTCTCCTAACGACACCTGTCGATCCAAACTTTAAAAGTTCCCTTGACAGCGCGTATAATATCAAATAAAAACGTATGCGAGTGCAAATGAACCGACTGAATCCAAAGTCTACTGTTTACCTATTTTTATTTTTATTAATTAAATAAACTTACTATTATCAAAACATCCATCTCAAGCAAATTTTCTATTCACTTTTTCTGTCTTCCCAAACAGCTATCTAGTAAGAGAGAGAGGTCGAGAGAGCTCAGGCTTATCTGATTTTTGGGGTTAGGGTTTTTCCTCTTTCCGACTCGCCAATTCCAAAACCCTAATTATCGGATCAGGTAATTGGGTCTTGAATTCCCGCGATTCCTATTTGTCTCTGTTTTAGGGTTTTTATGGTTTTATTTCTGCTCTGAATTTTAGGGATTTTGTATATAAATTGGAGATCGTTTCTTAGTTTTGTTTGAATGGAAAGTATTAGGAAGCGAAGATGTTCTGA
The DNA here is from genome assembly GCA_020226455.1 of Prunus salicina. Taxonomy (NCBI): domain Eukaryota; kingdom Viridiplantae; phylum Streptophyta; class Magnoliopsida; order Rosales; family Rosaceae; genus Prunus; species Prunus salicina. The sequence goes on along the minus strand of CM035345.1, from coordinate 14,123,047 downwards.
GAGAGCAGAACAAAGTTTTATTATTTAGATGATTTACTTCTAAGTCTTCACAATCTGATCTGAAAAAAGATTAAAAGATAAGTTTTTTCATTGGAAGCTCTGTTTTTTCTCTAATACTTGAAAAGAAAAAATCATTTAAAAAAAAAAGATATATTTGATTAATATGAAGCCAAAATTTTGGTGCTTTGTCTTTCGAACCCTCTTTTTGTCTTTTTTTGTTTTTCTTTTGTTTTCAATTTTTACTTTTAACCAGGTTCTGTTTCTCATCAATAGGGAAGTCAGAAATTTAGGGACCAAAGAAACTGTGATTTTATAAAATTATGTCTTCTGTATTGCAATTGCATTCGATTTAGAGTCTGTTTACTCCCTTATGATGACAAAGTTGACAAAAGTAGATGGGTTATAAATTTTTGGATTATGTGATCTGTGCTTTCTTATGTTTTTATCAGCTTTATTCTTGGGTTATCTTGGTCAGATAAAATGGTGATTTAGATTTTCTTTTTGATGTGATCCAGGTCTGAGCATTCTGGTTAGCAGGCCCTCTTAGGTTAATCAACCAAGTTTCATGTCTGAGCTCGACGTACAGATTCCTACCGCCTTTGGTATGTTCAGTGTTATTCATAACTCATTTGTGTGTGTTTATGCGCTTGCAGACATGCTTGTAACTCTACATATGAATTCTTTTGGATATGTTGTTTGATAGCTCTGGGGCATTATATTGGTTGACAACTTGGATACCCAAATGCTTAAGGGATCATTTTAGACACTAACATGTAAGACTACTGCAATTTAGAAGGACTGTTGTTTGAGCAATAGGTTTTTATTGTATATCAACAGAGTGTGTCAACTAGTACTCTTCAGAAATCCAACCAACTGATCAACTCAAAGAAACCTAAATGGTTAGGTTTTCCCGCTAATTTTATGAATCTGAAGTCATTGGTTCAGGTGTTGGGATTATGTACTATAAAATCTGATTAAACCAACCTTGACCAATGTGTGTGTGGTGAAATGAAATATATAAGGTTGGGCATGGGGTTCTTTGAACATTACGTATGCACTCTCGCTGCCACTTCATTATTAGTCTGGTACTCATTTTTATTGGTATACATTTGAAGCACAGAATAAAAATCTTGTTGGACATTTCCCACATTGTCTAGGATAGATTTTATTATTTTTCCTTGAACTTATGAAAAAAGTGGTGGTAGGCTACTCCCTTCTAAATCAGTGGCCTTTACTTCAAGGTACATAGGTTTGAGTCTGGATAGCTAAATACCAAATAAGTAAACATCGAGTGGGAAACCATTCCATATTTAGAATCTAAAGCAAGGAGAACAAATAAAAAAATTCACCAAAAAATAGGATAACTTTATTTTTTTCTACTGGAGAAAAATGGCACCAATCATTCATTTTAAAGGAATTATGCACTTCTAAAATGCGTCGCTTCTGTTTTTACCCCCTCTTTAAGTTCTCTTGATTGTTGCACGAGGTCTTATGTGTTTGTAGACTTGGATATCACCCCTCCTTCGCTTCCTTGTCTCTCATCCTTTCTTTTGACTCCCTTCATTAATCTAATTTGAATACTGATGCTTGGGTTCAGATCCCTTTGCTGAGGCAAATGCTGAGGACTCAGGTGCTGGGACAAAAGAGTATGTGCACATTCGTATACAGCAACGGAACGGCAGGAAAAGCCTGACAACCGTGCAGGGATTGAAGAAGGAGTTTAGCTACAACAAGATACTCAAAGACCTTAAGAAGGAATTTTGCTGCAATGGTACAGTTGTCCAGGACCCAGAACTAGGACAGGTGTGTGTTTCATATGGTAAAAGCTATAATTTAATTTGTACTAGACACCGTCTGATTGTCATCTTGTTTGTCTACAGGTCATTCAGCTTCAAGGTGATCAGAGAAAGAATGTGTCTTCCTTCCTCATCCAGGTAGTTACCAGTCCCAAAAATGGTTTAGATGATGTTAATGTGTTCTATAGGTTGTGTTAAGTTGTGGAAGTGCTTGCTTGATTGTTTCCAGTTTTTGGCATCCTAGTTCTATTAGATGGATTGAAAATGCAACAATTTAGAGGAATCTGATCTTGATTCTCGTTCTCTCTACAGGCCGGCATTGTGAAGAAAGACAACATCAAAATTCATGGTTTCTGAGCTGTTGCAGCAACTCAACTCGCTGCAGAATACATCTCCCTGTACACTCAGGGCAGAACATGTTATCTGGATTTTACATCATCTATAAGTTTGTCTGCTATGTGTATTGTGTTTCTGGTGTGTTCTAATTGCCAAGCAACTAGTGTTATGTGGATTGATCATGGAGTGTATGACAACTTGTGGCCGTCTTAATTTCAATCTCTATAAAGAATATATTAAGAATGCTCCTTATCCAGATTTCCCAGCAAATTATTTTCTGTGAATGGAAAACAATAAACATATAAAGATTGGGTATGGGAGAGGCTATGTGGTATCATTTGGTTTCTTGATCAAAAGATAAGTTCTTCTTACTATGTGGTATCATGAAGTGCCTCCTCTTTCCCCAGTATATTCTCCCCCCAAGTATATCCTCCCTTAAACTAAGTTCTTCTTGCTCGAACTACTTGACGGTATATCCAAATATTCTCTCTTTCAAATGGCTTGTTTGGATGACTCTTCTCACAATGCTTGTTCACTTAGGTTCAAGTGCTACTCGAAAGCGGTTCTTGATGAAAAATAGCTTCGCTTTTTGTTCTTTTTCGTAAAAAGTGTAAATTTGGCTAGCTCAAATTTGATACTTGAGGTCAATTGCTATTCGAAAGCACTTCTGTTTGGTTCGATTATAAGAGCATGCATCTCTAACGGACTTCATAACTAATTAGTACGATAGAAGTTGAAAAACTCAACTTTAAGGCCATGTTTGGTGGGCTATATTTAATTGGATATATTCAATTAAAATGAAATTTTCATCTCTTATTTAATTCTTAAAAAAGGTTACTCGCATTCCTCTTTTGGTTCATGGGGAAGGAGGCTTGGGGATGAGAAATCAATTGTTTTCCCATGTTTGGTAAATCCAAGCATGGGAAATGGTTGTCTTGCGCATGGGAAAGCAAGGGGGGGAAAGTGAAGCCTTTGGGTTTTGTTTTCCCTCATCATGGGAAAGTTTGAGAAAATGAGCTAATATTAAATGCACATTTTTCATGATCATTTTGTCTACATTAATAATTTAGAATTATAATATATCATTAAATGCATTTTTTAATTTGATTTAGTATGATTATAATTGAAAATTATACCAATTTTGTTTTCTATTCCTAATCAAAACAAATATGGGAAATGAAGTATTTTATTTTCCCAGCATTACCAAACATGATAAATAAATATTTTATTTTCTATCCTTTAGGAAATGACATGAGAAGTGATTTCCCATCAAATCCATTCCGTGAATCAAACAGAGTTGTAATGGATTCATGACATGTTTTCTTTTTTAAAAAAATTCAATAATTTATTTCATTATTTTAAATAATTTGCGGTTAATTTATCGCCACGTTGCGTGTTAAGGATCATTAGATAGCAAAAATGACAAAAGATATGAAATAAAGGAAACCAAAAGTGTGTGTACGAAAATATCAAATAAATCTATTCGATTAGCAAAGTGAAAATTACCCCATTAAGTACAAAGACGCTTAATTTAGAATGATTAGCGTAACCCCACCATGATTTGTAGAAGAAAAAAAAGGGAAAATGAAAAGGTATTTACCCTCTATTCCCGCACCCAAACAGAAAAATAATCAACGCAAAGCCGATCCGTCCACCCTATGAAAAGATACTATTTCTTTGAAGGAGCCTTTGTCACTGATAATGACAATAAGGGTCTGCAAGAAAGTACGAAAAATGGCACACACCCCACATGAACCACCGAAAAATGACAGTGAAGTACACTCTCACACACACCCACACCCACAACTCAACCCACACTGTGGACTGGTTCATGTGTGCCACTTGTAGCTGACCTGCGCGCTGAGCTGAGCTTTACCTCACAAAATTCTAGACCCTTCATTCATATCCTATCCTCTTCCCACGTGGCCCCTCCCAATTCCCCCACAGATATTTCAGTCCCCTTCTCCCTCCTTAAATACCCACCCAACCCTCCTCACTCCTATCAATTACAAACCCTAAAACCCAAATCAATCTTATCATCTCCTCTCTATCTCTCTCTCTCTCTCTCTCTCTCTCTCTCTCTCTCTCTCTCGTCAATGGCATCCATGGCTTCTACTCTCACCTCCTCCTCCCTTACTACCAAGCTCCAGAAGCCCTCTCTCCTCGACTCCTCCTTCCATGGCACTCCCGTCGTCCGCCTTCAGCCCGCCAAGGCCGCCACCAACTCCAACAACCATGGCCTCTCTGTTTCCATGTCCGCCAACGGCTCGACGCCGTCCTACGACCTCAGCGCCTTCAAGTTCGACCCCATCAAGGAGTCCATCGTCTCCAGGGAGATGACCAGGCGCTACATGACCGATATGATCACCTACGCTGACACCGACGTCGTCGTCGTCGGCGCCGGATCCGCCGGTCTCTCCTGCGCCTACGAGCTCAGCAAGAACCCCAACGTTCAGGTCGCCATTATCGAGCAGTCCGTCAGCCCCGGCGGTGGTGCGTGGCTCGGTGGCCAGCTCTTCTCCGCCATGGTAATCTTATTTTCGAGCCACCTTAATTAATGATTGTTATTTTGTAGTTTAGCTGTTTATTTTCCGCCACGGTAATTTAAAAAAAATTATATATATTGATTTAATTTAAGTATCGAGTGGTCTTCATTTTATTTTTTGTCTCGCTGTGTGACACGTGTCTCACATGCCGGGTCTAGTTGTTGATAATTCGACAGTTATCGCTGTGCATGTTGTTTTTCTTTGTGTAAATATATATACATATTTCTTTAAATTGTTTTTATTGTTAGATATTGTCGGATTTTCTGTCAAAAGCATTTTGAAAACCTTCAATTGGGATTCGGTCCATCTGAAAAGTCGAGATATATATTGAAAATAAATAAATAATTTTTTTTTTTTTTTTTGTAATTAGCGTTACCAAATTTGATACAAAAAAATAATATAGAATTGTGATTGTATATCTAATAACAAGTAATTTGCAGGTTGTGCGTAAACCGGCTCACCTTTTCCTAAATGAGCTCGGCATTGCCTACGATGAGAAAGACCACTATGTTGTCATCAAACACGCCGCCCTATTCACCTCCACTATCATGAGCAAGCTCCTTGCTCGGCCCAACGTGAAGCTCTTCAACGCTGTGGCTGCTGAGGACCTAATCGTTAAAGGTGGAAGAGTTGGTGGTGTGGTCACCAACTGGGCATTGGTCTCGATGAATCACGACACACAGTCTTGCATGGACCCTAATGTCATGGAGGCCAAGGTTGTTGTGAGCTCCTGTGGTCACGACGGGCCCATGGGAGCCACTGGGGTCAAGAGGTTGCGGAGCATTGGGATGATTGAGAGCGTGCCCGGGATGAAGGCCTTGGACATGAACGCGGCTGAAGATGCCATCGTGGAGCTGACTAGGGAGATTGTGCCTGGAATGATCGTTACAGGCATGGAAGTTGCTGAGATAGATGGATCTCCAAGAATGGTAAATTTCTTTCTCATGGATTTATTCACTATTACTGGCATGGAAGTTTGCTTACGCTTAATACCATGCTGACTGTTTTTGCATGAATCGTTTGTTTGACTGAATTTTGAAAGTACGATGCCAAACTTATAACTTTGATTCCTTTCTGATGGAAGGGACTAAATTATCTTTGATGTCTTACACAAACACTCTAAGCCATAGAAACCAAATTGGTCAAGATAGGGGTCGCGATGACTGCCTGGGCTTAGACTGTTCAGATAAAACATTAAGGATTATTTGGTCCTTTAGCATAGTAAAATCAGTGTTTCTGGGTCATTTTTACCTAAAACGCTTAACTCGAATCAACATTATTATAGTCAAATGCTGCTATTTTTGTTCAATAATGGTGATTTGATGGTCATATATCTTGGGACTTAGGTGATTTAGCAATTTATAAAAGTTTTCTTCCCCTTGATATCTTGAGTTTCAAACATAGTGCCGAGTGCTTTGAGCCTTTGACGGAGCGAATATTCGAGGTGGTGCAAATAATGTTCCCCTATAATAATAGTAGGAAGGAAAGAAATTTTTGTCCTTTTAATCGTGAAAGGTAGAGTAGACCCGACCTAGAATTGCATCCTCAATGATAACAAGGGAGGGACCCAAACCAATCTCATTTGCTAGCCTTTCCTAAACGATAGTGACATATGATGGCCTCTATTTGGGAACCTTTACAATACTATGTCTTGTTCCCCTCTGCACTCAATTAGAAGATAGTGAGTTAAAAGGGAATATGGGTCCAAAATCTTTTCCCTTGTTCTGTTCTTTTATGTTTGTAAAAGTTCCATTACTTGATTATATTGTGGTCCTAGTTGATTCTGTGACCTTATGTAATTTGGATTTTGTGTTTGGAAATGGTGGTCCTAATTGAGATTGTGACTTAACATAATAATTTGCAATTTGGGCATTATTGGTGATGCAGGGACCTACGTTTGGAGCCATGATGATATCAGGGCAAAAGGCAGCTCACTTGGCATTGAAGTCACTAGGGCTTCCCAACGTTTTGGATGGATCATATGTGGGAAGCATTCAACCAGAGCTGATCTTGGCTGCGGCGGAGTCTGCTGAGATTGCGGAGGCTTAAAATTGGGGAGAAGAAAAAAAAACCAAGCCGGAAATAATAGTGGTTAGGATTGAGTTTATGGTGGTCGGTAAGTGATGGTGTTGATATTTGATGTTGGCAATGTGAACTGAGTTTTGTTAATAATGTGGCAGTATCTGTAATTGTTTTGCTAAGACGGTGTTGGAAATGGAAATGGGAGCATCACTTGCTTCCTATTATCTTCTATGCTTGTGCTTTTTCTAGGCAAGTTCTATGCTTGTGCTTGTGTACCCCTATTTCCTCCTCCATTGAATATTAAAAGAGAAACCTATAAACACCATTCGCTCAATGCGCCTGGTTGGCAAATCTTTATGGGCCGGTCAATGAGCAGGAGTCTCCATTGGCCCAAATGGGTTCCATTGGTCCAAAACCAATTGGGCTCCATTAGCCCAAATGTGTATATGTTGGCACAACTTGGTACCAATTGGATTCGAAATTCTATAATGAAGATGCCATATATGGGACCTCTTATGTGGATCTTCATATTAGTCATGTGATCATTTTATTAAATTTAAGTGAAGTTACTATTCAGATGAATCATATGGTTAATATGAAGGTTTACACCTATGACATGGTAGTTGGTACTCATGGTATCTATTCTCCATCGAGAGCATTTTTGTTTTCCACTTTAACTCAAGGTGTACACTCGCCATTCTTCTCAACACTTGACACGTGTCAATAAGCATAACAATGGTTATATAAATTAAAGTAAAAAATTAACCATAATTATGCCTATGAATATGTGTCAAATATTAAGAATGATGATGAGCATACACCCAAAAGTAATGTAGTGAGGAAAAATATTTTCTTTCCCACCCTAAACTCAATACACTTCGTTTAAATGGATTCACAGGCCTAAGAAGTGGTGATGCATGAACTTGACTTCATTTACTCATTCTCACAAGTACTTTTAAAATAATCTCATGATTCCCACTATAGGTCATCACCACCATAATGAAGTTCGATGCTCCTTCGAGTAATTTTACATTTTTGTTCACATAATTTCAATTTCGGGAATTTTAGTCATGTAATGTTTATTTTTTGCAACTTTTGTCGTAATCGCTAAGCCCATAAAAAAAAAATGAAGACGGATGGCAGCACGTGAATGTTCATTTGTAGGCATTTTCAACATTTCTAGTGTGTTGACATATTGTAGTTTGACTTTAGTCTTAATGAACTACTTTTACACTTTGACTCCTAATAGTTTAGGGTTTTGTTAATTTGCGAAAATTGTGAAGAAATATTGGCTTCAAAGAACCAATAAGATCATCTTGGACAATATGATTGTTGTGGATGAGTATGAAGAATAGAAAATGAATCTAAGGGCGAAATCACAGCCAAAGCTGTAGTGGGTTATAGCCTAGGTAAGTTTTGAATAAAAACAAAAATAAACCTATATCTATATGGCCCACTACAAGAAGTCTGATGCCTTTTTTTTTTGGGCAAAGTCTATTGTCTTTTTTTTTAATCTGAAATTATCTCTTGCCTTTTTTTGTGAAATTATCTACTGCCTTTGGCAAAAGGTTTTTGAAGAAGGAAAAAAAACCTATATAGCCCACTATCAACTACAACACATTAAGAAAATATTATTTTCTCAAGTTTATTTGTATTCTCTTTCAAGAACGGAACAATATATTAACATAATTTTATTGTTCTTGTATTTACAATTAATATATAAATGAAATTTAATTATTTATATATTTGCATTTGCATTTGTGAAGCTTATTTGGTTGATGCCAAGAAATTTTTAGAGATTCAAATTGCAAAGATAAGATTTCTTTTATATAAAAAATATTAGATTTTAAGCTAAAAATATTAGCTAGTGCACTCACAAAAAAATTCCTAATTCGACCATTGCTCATACGAAATTCGACAAGATATGCAAACATTAACAGATTATATAGTATTATATAGTACTTTGTAATGATATGTTTAACCACCTTTGGAATTGTCAAGGAGATAGGCAATGAGTCTCTTAATCCCATTGTTAGTGTTTGGTGTTTAATTTAATGTTGTTTTTAATTTAAATAATACAAATATATAAAAAAATGTTTTCCATGTTTTGGAACTTGGAAAGAAAAAACAAATGTAATTTTCCCCCACCCTCTAGGGGGTAATGACACGGGTCCTCTTGGCGAAAGAGAAAACAAAGCCAAAAGCACAGAGCAAAGCTACGCGTCCGCCTCTAGAAACCGTAGAAAACCTAAAAAGGGGCTCGTGGGTCGTGTGAGGAGCAGGTCGTCTCGTTCTCACTTCTCTCAGCTAACCAATTTACTAATTAAATCTTCCTTCATCGATTATCGAAAGCTTAACTTCTAGTACGGTAAGTCGCGACCATAACTCTCTGTTTGGTTTCCGGGAAAGCCTCAGAAAAATAGAGAACAAAAAGAAAGCTTCAGATATTATAGAGGCTCATTTGAATGGTGGTGTTGTTGGCAGCCTGAGATTGAGAAAATATGGAGGAAATGTTGGCTGTAGTTCTTTCTATGCTTCTTGTTTTGGCATTAATTCCACTTTATCTATGGAAACGGCGCCAAGATTCTCGATTGCCTCACGATCACGAAGAAGAGCCGCAGGTTTGATTTTTCTAAACCTAATTCCATTGCAATGCAATTGTTTCGAGATTTATTTGTTTTCATTTCATAATTTTCTCTTAATTTAAAAAAAAATTAATTAATTTAGGTTGCTCAGAGGGAAGGTGTAGTGCGTGCCACTGGTCGGATGCGAAGGAGGCCGGCTTCTGGAGCAAGCACATCAGCTGCCGCTGCTGCACCAGTTGTAGAAGGTTTGTGGTCTGCTGCTCTCTTTTATTGACATTGGTGACTAAAAGAATGCTTAGAAGTGTCTATTTTCATTTTCTGGGTTTGATATTTAACGAGTAAGAGAGTGGAGTATGTTGCATATAAGCTGAATGGATGAATTATATGACTGATTGGGACTCTGTGAGGTTTTGCGCTGTTCGTATCATTTTGATTGGATATGATTTGTGTTATGCATGAATCATGATTGAAATAGATAGCAATTGATACACGATCTTATTTTGCTTTAAGGTGCCAAATGTTGAGTAGTGGTAGGACAATAAAGAATGAAATATAAATAATGTCTTTCCAATAGATAATGCTCTCATCCAATGATGATTACTGGGGGAAATTGCGGTTTACAAGGTTTGATCTAGTGTGGTTAGACCTGTGATTATTCAAAGAGGAGAAGTAGGTTTATTCATTCATGAAGGGACTACTAAAATGATGCAGTCATATTCAGTTTAGAAAATGTAACCTGCATAAGTGGAGGTGCAAATTTGGACTTGTCTGTTGCATTCACTAGTTTTAGGTACCTATATTAAGGAAAATTGTTTTTTCTTATGTAATCTGTATAAGTAGAAAAAGTGGTATTTTGTCAAATAAAGTGACCATCAATAATTCTAAATACAGAAACTGTTGATGGAAGTGATGAGGAAGGTGAGGGTGAGTATTATGAAGCCAAAGCATCTAAGAAAAGGGAAAAGAAGCGTCAGGAGCGGGAAGCACAACGACAAGTATTGTTTCTCCTTTTTATCTCTTCATTTGAAAGATTGCATTTTCTCTCCGTCTCTCTCTCTCTGCATTTTCTAGTAAACTTGTCCTGTCTTGAATGACCAGCAGCCCTTACATTTTAATGAGTTTGCAGATATCCAAATATCGAAATTTAGTGATAAAGACATAAGCTGAATCCTTGTAGTCATTAAGGTGTAGGAAATGTTAACAAGTTTGATTACTACAGCATTCTATAGATATAAAATACTAAAACATGAAAAAGAATTTATTTCTGCGGGTTCCTGATTTGTTTTCATGGCATTCTTTTTATTTTATTTCCCCCTTTTTTCCTTTCAAGTGAAGCAGAATTAGTTTGTTTTATTTGGTTCCATCCCATTGTTTGAAGGCTGAACAAGCTGCACGTGAATCGAGGAATACAAAAGAGGAAAGATGAGAGATGAAATGCGGAGGAGGAAAGATGAGGAGCGTGAGGCACAGGAGCGTCAGCTGGTATGTTGATTTTCTGCTCTCTGTTGGATTATCAAGATGCATATGTGTGTGTGGTTGGATTACTGGCTGAAGATATGACTATTGTTTTATAGGAGGAAGAAGCCAAGGCTCAGAAGGCTAGGGAGGAGGAAGCTGCTGCATTAGAGTTCGAGAAGTGGAAAGGAGAGTTTTCTATAGATGCTGAGGGTACTACAGAAAATGAAGTGCAGGATGGACATCAGGATTTGCTCTCTGATTTTGTGGAATACATAAAGGTAGTTTTCAGTTCTGTACCTGTTACAGTAATTCAGAGATATTGTTCTTTACTTTTGTAGCTACCCCTTGAATATTTCCATTGGGTGGGCATAAAAAATAGGGATGAAAATGGCCTAATGATCTATGGATATTAAGGTTGGATTGTAGTTTGTTTAACTTGTCTGGTGCAGTTCAACCTGGTCGTTGGCTTATTTGCTAAACAATTTTACTCCCTAGCTGTTATGGTCAATCTTGATTTGAACTTGAGGTGATGCCTGAATGAATGAACCACAATGAGAAGCTTGTGCTTACAATGGCTAATTTATCTTTTTGTGTCCTCCTTAAGATAGCTTTACTTGTTTAGAGTTTATTTATTTATTTTCAAATGTTTGCATGTCTTCCATACGAGACCTCAATCGGATGACTTAATGGTTGACAAAGTGAGGCTTTCAAGTTGAGGTTGTGATTTTGTTATTAATACTACTATTAATCCTGATGTTGCAGAAACATAAATGTGTACCCTTGGAAGATCTTGCTGCTGAATTCAAGTTAAGAACTCAGGTAATTTCTCCACGTATTTTCCTTGAATAAACATATAAATCAACAATTTTCATGCCTGCTTACATACCTCAAATTGCAGTAATGGATAAAGTTTTTATGTGAAAACTAGTAAGGCATATGGAAAATATCTTTTCTAAGTGAGTCATCAACTGAGTTCTGATCTTTTCATATCGAACATGCTTTCTTTATGCAACTCTGGTCAGGAGAGAAAGTAACCCCTTCTTTTTGGTTGATCAGGTTACATTGTTTTGAATTTTTTCCAGATTTGTCTTACTAATTTACAATGCAACTAATGGTTCATGCAGGAATGCATCAATCGGATTACCTCTCTGGAGAGTATGGGTATGTTCAGAGCCATTTCATCATTGAATTGTTTAACCTAGTGGAATAATGCCTTGCTTCAGAAAGTAAAATTCCCTTTGCTGAGAATGAAAATGTTGTATTTCTTTGTGTTAGGGCGACTTTCCGGTGTCATGGATGACAGAGGGAAGTACATATACATCTCCCAAGAAGAGATGCAAGCTGTGGCAGACTATATTAAGCGTCAGGGAAGGGTTAGCATTTCGCATCTCGCTAGCAAGTCCAACCAGTTCATAGACTTGGAGCCAAAAGCACAGTATGTTGAAGAAATGAGTAGTGCGGCAGAGATAACTGTCACTTGATTTAGTTAATGTACTTTGTACGTGTAAAGGACAATTACGACAGTGTAATGAAAATTGTGGCAAGCTGAATTAACTGGATATGTAACTAAAAGAAAGGTGTAGGAGGTAGGGATTCGGTTTTAAGCAGTGTTTTACGTGACCGCGAATATAAGAAGAAAGTTATTCTGAGAAATTCTTGGTGCAGGTTTTAAGTGTTTTGTGTTCCTCTGTCTCTTAAGTTTGAACTTACTAGAGAGGAATAAATGGTCTGACTCTGGTGCACATGATTGTTTGCCACAGAAATTATCGTTCTTTCCTCTGATTTAAACATAATAGATAAAAGCTCTAGCAGAAAGTTTTCGTTCCTTCCTCTCATCTGTCAGCATCACATCTCTTAAAAAAAAGGGTTTTCAGTGCTTCTTCAGAAAACACTTTTAAGTACGTATTCAAACAACACTTGAATTTTGTATAGTTCTTGATCTACTTCTAACAAAACCATTTCCAACTATATCCCTTGTGTATCATTGAAGACAGAATCAAACGGGTCAGTTCAGTTTGAACCAAACATACATAGCCGAACACCGAACTAGTGTGAAACTGCTTTCCTAAAAAACACATTTTTATTGAAAACCGAACAAACATCTGATTCAGTTTGGTTCGATCAATTTATTGTGTTTATCGATTTTTTTCTGTCCATCTCGACAACCCCCTCAATTATTTAGTAAGGGTTTCAACTAATCGTGTGTCGGATCTAGATCTAACAACCCCATTATTTAATCTTGTTTTTGTTCCAAATATCATGTGGTCAACTTCTCATTCATTGCATATGAGTCACTGTATTTTCATTCATTTTTCAAAGGGTCTCAACTACGAATCATCCCTCCTCCATTAATAATAATAATAAAAAAGGTTTCTACATGGTTTTCAGTCAGATCTCAGGAGAAAGGGAAAGTAGAGACCGAGGAATTACTAAAAATGAAACAATATATGTTGGTTTGTTATTCCACGTCAGCAAACTGGAGGTGACCAAACTACTCGAAATACATCATCCTCCCGAGTTCCTACAAACAACAAACTTGTTTCGTTTTTGGTCCGAAAAAACAAAAATAAAACCAACAAACAAATCTCAAACGACACCGTATCAGAGTGCACATGCTATTTACAGGGCATGAAACGTGCACAGGGTCCGTACAATGTGAAACCAGAAAAGTAACAGAAAAATAACGGTTGGGTTGCATGGGGGGGAAAGGCAAGGCTCCGAAACTGCCGCGAAAACTAGAGGAAGAAAATAGAGATTGACTCAGTCTTTTAATGTCGCTCCTCTTCTTTATACCAAGCCATCTCTCTCTCCCCTGGGGTTTTACACAGACTCCCAAGGGCCTCTAGCTTCTCTCACTCGCCGCGTTCTCGCGCGGCCGCCGCTAGCTCTCTTTACATCTATCTCTCTCTCTCTCTTTGTCTCTCCCAAGCAACACAAACCAAACAAATCCCTCAAACCCCAAAAACAACAAAACAAACAAATTAAACCAAGAAAAAAGAAAAAAGAAAAAAGAAAAAATTGATTCACAAAGGAAAAAGAAGAATAATGGTGACACTAGGCATGAAAATACCATGGACCATCCAAATGTCCTCTTTTCATGCAATGCTGGTGGTGTTTTTGGTGCTTTCATGTTTTAGGGTTGAGATTTGTTATGGACAAGCAGGCGGCGGGGACGGTGATGGTGAGGTGGCAGCTCCTCCTCCCGAGCAAGAAGACTGTGACGGCATCTTCTTGTCGTACCAGTTTACGTCAAGGGAGAAGGAGCTGCCCCGCTTGAAAAACGTATCTGCGCAGGCTTGGGCATTCAAGTCGGAGGCCACCATCTTGAACGCCGGGTTGACGGAGCTCAAGGCGTGGAAGATGTACATAGGTTTCCAGCATCGGGAGATTTTGGTGGAGACGGATGGGGCTCTGCTGGTGGACGGCGGTGATCTGCCCGTGCAGATTGGGACCAAAGGGGCCACCTTTGCGGGGAACCCCATGACGGATTTGAAGACCATGATCGATACCGCAGGAGATTACACCCAGATTCAGGCTAAGATCAAGTTCAAGGGGACGCAGTTTGGGCTCGGCACTAAGGCTACTCCCATGCCCAAGTCCATCAGCCTCGTCAACGACGGCTTCAAGTGCCCTAATGCTCGTATCCGCGGTAATTATTTTCCACCTATCCTTTGCTCTCTCTACATTGTTATGTTCATGTTTTTTTTTTGGACAAGATTTTTGTATATTGATCTTGTTTTATATATATGCACTAATTACAGATGATTTTTCGACAAATTTATTTGCAGATGATGATGATCTATAACCAATATATCATTAATGATCCATTAATTTATATCAATGGTTGACTTTTGTTTATTTGTATACTAACAAGAAACAAGATGTTTTATGAGGATTCGATTCAAGATTGAATATCAACTTTGGAATCTTTTGATACAAACGATATTATGAGAGGGAGGAATTAGCGTGCATGAGTAACTGTTCTTAACAAATTTGGCATCTTATAATGTTATGTGTTTCAAGATAGTTAATTAGATAGAATATTTGCGAAATGAATATTTAAAATGGCCGGACAGATTATTGTTGGTTTGAAAGTGAAGTTTTTAAATAATCCCTTGGATCATATATAAGAACCTTGAAATCAATTGTCTGGCTTATGTATGCTATAATTTGAAATTATAAGGCATGCATTTGAATCATATTATTCTGTTTTGATTTGCAGGGAAGACTACAATGTTTGTGTGCTGCAAAAAGGACCCAAAATTCAAGGCAAAGAAAATCGAAAAAACCAAATTCATGCCCAAGCAGAAAGGTGATCTCTCCATCACATACGACGTGCTCCAAACCTTCGCAAACAACTACCTCGCCCAAGTGACCATCGACAACAACCACCCGCTCGGCCGCCTCGACCACTGGAACATCACCTGGGAGTGGATGAAGGGAGAGTTCATCAACAACATGAGAGGAGCCTACACTCACAAGAAGGACTCAACCGAGTGTCTCTACGGCATGGCCGGCAAATTTTACAAGGACTTGGACTTCTCTCAGGTCATGAACTGCGAAAAGAGGCCCGTCATCACTGACCTTCCTGCAGATCGAAAGGACGACCCCAAGGTCGGAAAACTACCCAACTGCTGCAGAAACGGAACCATCTTGCCCGGCCTCATGGACAAGAGCCAGTCCCAGTCTATCTTCCAACTGCAAGTCTTCAAGCTCCCGCCTGATGACAACAGAACCGCCCTCACTCCACCTCAGAAATGGAAAATCAACGGTGCCCTGAACCCTTCTTACAAATGTGGTCCCCCAATCAGAATCGACCCTACCCAATTCCCCGACCCCAGCGGGCTCCAGGCCACGTCAGCCTCCGTTGCTAGCTGGCAGGTGGTGTGCAACATTACCAAGCCCGCGGTCCCCAGATGCTGCGTCTCGTTCTCAGCCTATTACAGTGACTCTGTGGTGCCATGCAGCACGTGCGCCTGCGGATGCAAAATCACCGACACAGGCAAATGCAGCCCCAGAGAGCCCGCCATGCTTCTTCCAGCTGAAGCTCTACTTGTGCCTTTCGCTAACAGAACAGAGAAGGCAAAAGCTTGGGCCAAAATCAAACACTATGACGTGCCCAAGAAGCTGCCGTGCCCTGACAACTGTGGGGTGAGCTTGAATTGGCACATCGACTCGGATTACAGCAATGGATGGACTGCAAGGCTCACTCTCTTCAACTGGGGAAACGACCCTTTCCAAGATTGGTACACTGCCGTGAAGATGAACAAGGCCTACGAAGACTACGAAAACGTCTACTCGTTCAACGGAACCAAGATGGAGAAGGAAGTTAACAGCACCATTATGTTCACAGGGCTCAAGGGCTTGAATTACTTGATCGGGATTAAGAACGGGAGCGACTCGAATAAGAATCCGATGGTTCCTGGGAAGCAGCAGTCGATGATCTCGTTCAAGAAGAAGCACTTTCACAATATTGATATCAAGGCGGGTGAAGGGTTCCCAACAAGAGTGTTGTTCAATGGAGAAGAGTGTGCAATTCCAAAACGGTTCCCCAGGAACAACGCACAGCATCTCAACTCTAATGCCCTTATGGTCTTATGTATAGCCATCCTGACTTTCTTGTTCATGACAGATCGCTTCCACTGATGATGATCAGCAACGCTAAATTCTATCTGCAGGTAAATTAAGTAATGAATTCCTTTCTCTATATGGGAGAGTGAGTACTACTCTACTACGTCGTAGTTGTTTACTGGATATGAATAAACGAGGTTCGAAGTGAATTCATATATAAATAAATGAAATGCTGTCGCATCAGTTCAGCTGAAATTCGGGCAAACAATTTTCGAGCGTTTTTCATCTTAAAGTTTCTTTTTCTAGGCGATAAGTTTTCGAGTTTGTAGCACCTAGTAGTGAGTAGCTAGCTAGACAATTGATAAGCTATAATATTTCTGAGAATTCGTTTTATGTGTTTTGTCATCAGCTGCAAGAAGATGGATGTCTATGCACTGAGACTGATAAAGAAATATGTATGAGTGATGCTACCTCGATTTCGAGACCTGTCGATACTCGAACTCGAAGATGAGGAGATTGTAACATGTCAAAAACAAAATGAGAAACAGACGATATGATAATTTGTATAAGATTTTAACTGCAAAGTAGTTATTATATACAAATGAGGATCGATCCGCGTGGCCTTTTTGCTTCCTAGCTAGCATTTTAAAAAAAAAAAAAAATTTGTGTTTTCGTAGGATGTCTAATATGTTTGTTTGTAGTATATAAGTTCCAAACATGTTGGAACAGTAACTAGAAAAATGAAGAGAACATATTATATATGCAAAACCGATTTCATACTTATGGCTCAAAGCTATAGGCTCAAAGCCATGCAATTATACTGATCAAACCGATTGGCGAATATCAATGAGTGTTGCCCTCATGGTACCCGTGTGTGTGAGTTCCCCCCATCCCCTTCCAAGCTCCATATTTTTTATTTTATTTTATTTCATTTTTAATGACATCGAAAACCCATCTCTGCCTGAATAATGTAAGCTTAATGGTAAAGAGTTTCTACCCTCACAGGCAAGGCCAAAGTTCGTAGATTATAGCAAGTTAACCTTCCTTAGAGGATAAGTAATTATCACGCGGCCACCATTACCATATCCTTAATTTGAGTCACTTTAAGGAATGAAAGATATATATCAAAGCTAGTAGTCAGAAGGATGAGAGGGATTATTTATTCCTTCTTGAATTTCCCATTATTAAGTCACCGTCTTGATCATAATCCCAATTTTGTTCCATTATGAAATAGATTAATAATGAAAATCTTAATAATAGCCTCTCCTAAGGGGGATATGAAGTTGGGTATGATGTACTCAGTTGGCCATGCCTATCATGTACCTAATATTTGTCTAATGGATAAATTTGTCAGAAAGCATGAGATTTTAGGAAAATTTCTTGTATGTTTATTCTTCTTGACAAGGAGGAATTTATATGCGTACAAAGCAGTGTTCAATAAGGTCTTGAGAATTCTGATCTTTCATCTCAAGTTCACTTTTTAGATACTTTTGTAGTGTTTGGTGGACAATACAGTGCTCCTGCAAATAGTTGTAGAGAGCATGATTGACATATTGACGCAGCATGACAATCAATAGGCTAAAATTATAGCCAAGAATCAAGAACTCTGGAATCCACCAGAAAGAATGAGAGAAACGTCAAATTTTATTCGAAGTCTGAAAATAGAAAAACATAACCCTAACCCATACATCATGGCAAAGCGATGTGTTTTACTCATGATACAATTCATGATGTGTTTTACTCATGATACAATTCACGATGTGTTTTACTCGTGATACTATCACTCTTTGAAATGTCTGGTCATGGGCCAAATTCCAGCTCGAGGCCCAATCCTGCCGCTTTCTAGGTTTGTCTTTGCTCAGGGAATTCATGTGATGTTTTGTAATATGGTTTTTTGATGAAATAAATAACGCTCCTTTTCCCCAAAAACAAAAAGGTAAAAAAATTTGGCAACTCATGGCCAGTCAATTTTACAGTACACGCATTAATTACATATTTTACTCAGAGGTAGAAGGTAATACTGCAAGTGGTTTTCAAAAAGAAAACTGTAAATTAATTTGATTGATTAGGGTTGGAGCACTGCAAGCATGAACTTTTCCCCCCCCTCATAATATCATTAAATACGACGTAAAATTATACAAAATATAGGCCTCTTTTATGGTTATACAAAATACAGACCTATAAAGAATGCTTTCAATATACAAATAATTGGGACTAATTTCAAAAACAACAATTGCTCTTGTGGGAATATTTTGCAGATTGGACCAACTGTGCAGCTCTGTCAATTCTGCCAAGATTATGTGAATTATAATCTCTTTGCTACATAAGGTATAAGAATGTACGGAATATCATCGTATTACTTCTCGGGTGGCCAAAAAATTGTGTGCAAAACTGATGCTATGGCTTCTTGGCCTGCAGTAACAAATCCATGAATGATGAGTTTTAAGTGATTACTATAAGAATAGCTGAAGTGAGCCCATGCAGACACAGCAAATGCACAAATACACACATGACAATGTAGCAACATCATTATATACACTGCCATGAAAGAAAAAAGAAATTGCAGTACCTTTTTTAGATATTTTTTGTGAAGTTTCATTGCTCCAGTGCAAGCTTTTTTGGCATCTAAATTTCCAGTCATGTCATTCAATATCTGAGAGAGAGAGAGAGAGGTTAAATTCGTAAGAAAGTTAGAAGAAGTATTTATTTATTAAAAGGGTCAAAGATGCTTCACCAATGCCAACCGACTCTAGATAATTATTTGGTCTTTTAGCCTAGGGCTTTAGAAATGGCCAAAGGACACTTTTAGTCTCTGTAGTTTGCTGGGGCTTCCAATTTCATCATTTAAAACGTTTAATCATACGCCTGTAGACATTAGGTTGCAATCAAGCCAAAATCCTAAAAAATGATAGCCTTTCATGTTTTTTTTTCCCTTTTTAAAAAGGGATTTGACAATGCAGTTGACTTTTTTAAGAACAATGATCAAAATAAGGTACAAAAACTATAATTTGTAGGATTTTGGCTTAATTGCAACCTAATTTCAATACAAGTGTGTATGATTGCACGCTTCTAAACTACAGCGGCATATAGAAACACCAAAAAAAATAGAATAGGTCCTTGAGAAGGGGGTGAAAGTATCACTGGGCTGTCCCCATATGAATGTGTTTTCCGCTCAATTGATGTAATGTCATCCTCAACGCAAGCATAAAATTGAATGATTCAAAAGAATTGCAAATTAAACTCATAATGCAAACCTTAACAACATCATCCAGACCCCGAGCTTCTGTAAGTAGCTTTGAGCTCTTATCTTTCAAGACACTGGCAACTAGGAAAACAGATATTGGGAGCGGTGCTTCTGAATTGTTTGCTCCACTTTTCATATTTTCCCTCTCATACTTCCCACACTGACGTATTGACTTTGCTTTTCCCTTAGATCCTTCCGCCTTTTCACTATCGGTATCAGACTCTTCGTACACACTGAACAAGTCAGGGTCGTATTCAAGAGCCCACATCATCTGTCAAACAGGAAAAGAGATGCACAATTGTTCTCATAAACATAAACATACCATGCACACACATCCATGCACCAAAGGAAAACGATATATTTGGCCGAAAACAAAAAGGAACATATATGTTTGTGTGATAAAATGATCTCTTTTTGTTTTTCCCCTTTTAATGATGTCATAAATACGAAGTCTTTGCTCTCTCGTCCAACATGGACGACTTATATCCTGAGTTAGGGAAACTTGATTTGGGTAGAGGCTTGGTCTTTAATATGAATGCATGCAATAGTTCCTAAAATCCATTCTCTGAAAGAACTTGTCAAATTAAGTACAAATTTTTCAACTTTTACTCGGAAAAGATTTGGTCTAATACAAAAGATCTGCAGAAGTATTGAAAACAAATTGCAGCTGTGGAGGAATCTTTGAGTACTAAAGAAATATGAAAGTTATGCATGTGGTTTCACAGAAATACTTTCAGGGATTTCCTAAAAGCATTTACACTCGCAATAATTTGTTATAGCAACTGAAAATATCCAAAGGGGACAATAGAAATTATCAAAAAGTTATAATAGAAACTTATTCTTACCTCCCAAAGGTATAAAGAATCACAAAAGGAGAATTCTCGACGGAACAAAACCATAAGCATCCGGAAAGCAAATAAATAGTCACCTCCACCTAGTGTCTCTGCACTCCAAAATGAACATTTTGTGTTACTATATTTTTATCTTTTAGCATTGCATTGAGGGATGTACAAGAGAGATATGACACACACGCAAGCCAAATCAGCTCTCCAACTCACGAGCAAGCAAACACAAAAATACAATTGTAAGTCAATACCTAAGTGCTGATGAAGTTTTGGATCAATGACTTGAGTAATTGAAGCTAGATTATTTAGTTGTGCCTCCACCCCAACAGAACTATCGGTACATCTGAAATTTCCTCGCTTTAAATTTCAAATAAGAAAACAAGATATAAGAAACTAGAATCCAAATGAAAAATCAAAACCATCACAAATAATTTGGTAGCTTTAAAGAAACAACATGTAACTTCAAAGGAAAAGAAAATCTTGCAGCTACTTTTTAAAGGACAGCAGTATATCAACTAAAAATTCTCAAGAATCTCATTAATGTATGAATTGAAAAATATCTCCTAGTGTTTAGACAGACACGGTAGGAGCAAGAAAAGATAAGGTGAGTGTACACACAAACACCTTACTGAGTAAACAGCAGGTCATATGTTAGAATTGACTGAAAGCATGTTAAATAGTCACCGGATGCTATGGCACTGATTTCATGCAACACCAGAATAAATATAGGAAGTTGAAGATTTAGTTCATAATTTTACCAGTCTGCGCATCAAGCGTTCAAAGCACCAAAATGCATCTGCTTCATCTTCAAGAAGGATAATCATGGGGGAGCAAAGATCACTCATTCCTGCTCACCATGGCCATAAATTTCAGAGATTAGAACCAGCATTTTGTTACAAAATCAATATAAAATTGTTGTGTTACCTCTCAAATTGTAGGGAGGCGTACCAAAAATTACTGTGACCAACATCATTCACTTTTTTTTTCTTCCTTGTATCGTTATAATGAAAGCTTCAGTTGAAAAATGATCATGCAATATGTTACTCACCTTGACAATAGCCCACATCTGTATCTATCCAGGCATAAACAGCTAGAATATCCCAAAGTTTTGATAAGTGTTCTTGCTTCTCATAAAACACCAGTGTCCTGTCAGTGCGAACCACATCAAGACCTGGCACATAAAAAGGTTCAAACAGAAAAGTTATTCGCTAAATCACCAAATAAAACTTGAAGAAAAAATACAATAAATCATGTTCAGTACTTGTCGCATGCAGATAAGGCAAAGAGTTGTAACACTGTCATAAATACTTGACAGACTAATTTAATCAAAGTAA
The DNA here is from genome assembly GCA_020226455.1 of Prunus salicina. Classification (NCBI taxonomy): domain Eukaryota; kingdom Viridiplantae; phylum Streptophyta; class Magnoliopsida; order Rosales; family Rosaceae; genus Prunus; species Prunus salicina. The sequence continues at coordinate 14,101,310 of CM035345.1, read as the reverse complement.
AAGAAGACATGGTGAAAACAGAGAATCGACCAAAAAGAAAAGTCTGAATTGTGGAACTGAAATTTGTTTATTAAAAAAAAAAAAATCCTTAAAAATTCATATGAATTTATCACAAACCTATTTGATGTAGAGTAAGCATCCACTGGATTACTTTCTTGTCCGTCACCGGTTCTATACCATTAGCACGGTTACCATCAGCTCCCTTGTCTGGATTCATTTGTGAAAGCACTAAGGGATCCTGAATGGGCTGACCGTCTTCACTGATTACAGGGGCAGTGATAAACCTACCACTTCCAACAACAGGAAACATTTGACGGCAATCTTCCTTCCACCTAGCATATTCCACTCTGAAAAGGGAAAAGCATGATGCTTAAGCAATCATTACACAATAATGGGGCAGGTGAAGCATAAGATGTAGGAAATTATACATAGATCCTGCAGATTTGTTGGAATATACACATCCCACACAAAATAAGGAAGTGGATCCCTATCTTATGAAGAGGAAAGCATTAAGTCTTTTGCTAGCATGTTTTTTTACTGTTGTCAGCTAATTTTATTCACTTCAGTATCATAGCCTTAAAGCTCAACTCATGATATTGATCATTCATTTCCCAAAAGATCATCTTATAATTACAAGTGTGCATCCTACTAGGAAATCTTATTAGACTAAAAGAAGGTAAATAAATAAATAAATTTCCAGTAGCCCAAGTAAGGCAGGAAACAAGAAATACCTTCGACGTTGCCGGATCTGCTCTCTTTCATCAAATGTGCTCTTAGGATCAAAACAACCAAGTAGAAATTCCCAAACTTCTCCTCTAATTAATGGATGGATCCCCTGATTGGAAAAATTAATACATTAAGGCATTAAGCAAATGATTAAATTGTTATATTCATGAAGAAAATTATTTCAAATCAAAAGAAACAATTGCCAGACTTAAGAAGATAAAGAAAGGAAGCATCTAGTTATTACGTGCACAAATGTTTGAAAGAAAATTAAGCAAAATTTAATCTGACTTGTTACAACAGTAATGGCTAATGAAATAATTTAGCCTGGTTTCTACATATCCCCAATCACATACACAGGCTACGGGTTAAACATGCCAGTAGGAGCAATAGTAGGCTTTCGTTTCTTTACCATACAAAAAAAGAAAAAAGAAAAAAGTGAGTTCAGCTCTCAATCAGTGTACATAATACATACCTAACTTTTGTATGGGCAAGTATTGATCAGAATTCTCAAGACCTTATAATATCTGATTAAACTAGCTTATCAATAGCTACACAAAAATGCAAAACTGAATTGTGCCAATATACTGAATAGATCTAAGCATACTAAGTTGCAACCATGGAATCATAAAGATTCACTCACCCCACGATAGATTCGACTTAAAGTTTTGCCTAAATCCAGATGCCCTTCTGGAGAAAATGCAGCCTGCCATTTCCTTACACTTAAAGTTTTGCCTGCCTGCATAGGCCAATAAAAACAAGGAGTTGAAATTGGAGGAAACACATCATGGCATTGAGAAAATGAATACCTTATGGAGTAATGGGAAAATTGCAGACATTTCCCTTTATAGCATACATAATGCATCTTTAAACTATTAGAATGTCACCTTTTTTTTTCTTTTTTCTGTTGGGTCAATAAGTATGTATAGAAATACCCATGTTGATATAATCTGCATGTTTAAACTATTAAACTGTATTAAAAAGCTTCTTGTTGTTTACAAGCCTTAAAACAAGCAAATAATATTCCTATTGGGGTTAACAGATTCCCCTAACCTCTGGGAATTATGATCCCGGTCAAGTGTTCCAATTCGTGGTATTTTGGTGATCCAGTTAGCAAAGTTGGCTTTACCAACGTACCATGATATATGGGGAAGGAGAAAGAGATAAAGTGTCCAAACCTGAGAATACTTACAAACAAAAGAATAGCACAAACTAGTTTCTATAGAATTTTCCCACTGCATATCACTTTGTGATCCATATTAACACCAAGTCGTGCTCTGAACTAAAATCTCGCACCACCCATTATCAAATCTGATGCATTAGGCAATATCTTGGTTTTCGAATGGGTAACAGATCCAAATTAAGATAATGGGTATCTAAAGAATCAACCTTTATATGAATTCCAGCAATACAAATGAGAACAGAAAAAGATTATAAAAAAAAAAAGAACCTTGATTTTGAAGCGGGTTTTGGGTACATCAGTACACTCAGGACGGATTTCATAGAACGAATCAGCAGGAGTTCCAGCGTCCCTCCACATTCCAATGCACCAAAAACACTTTCACAAAAACACCGAGACAGAAGGAAAATGTAACCGAAAACACAATCTTTTCCTTCCTTTCCAAAACCAATAAAAAGGCCCTCAACGCAGCACTCAGAGCCGGAACCCCTTTCAAAAGATCAACCAAAACCCAGAAAACATAAACTTCCTCAGGCTCTTCAGAGCAAGATTCTAAAGGGACCCAGATGAGGCGGCTGGCCTTCCGAACAAGCTAGCTCCAGATACAAGAAGCTCAAAACCAATCCCCCACATCAAAAAGTACAAGCAATGCTCTGCCTCTCTTTTTTTGTTGTTCTGTTTTTGTGTTTCTTTTTTCTTTTTTTCCTTTTTTTTTTCTCCGTCTCTATAAAATTAGCTGGTGTGGGGGTGTGGTTATTTATGATGATGGTGGTGTTACTCTGTCAAAGTCGTGATGAGACGGCAGCCATCGCACCACACCTGAAAACCCCACACAAATGTATTAACTTTACTTTTCTTTTTAACCTTCCCCTGCTTTCTTAATTTGTTTTCACTCACTGCACTGTCTAAATTTTTTATTTCATCTATTTATTACACCCACAATTACGGTACATTTTCATCCTAAAATAAAGGAAAAAGAATTGGGTCTCTATTGTCTGTTTTTTTTCTTTTTCTTTTCAACTGTATTTGGTAAATTTACTAGTCTGTAGAAACACGTTTTTGGGTCGTAGCTTTTCTTGGTTGGTCTGGTTTTGCAGAAATTGACTTGGTGGTGGAGAGATTTCTTAGGCCATCACTTTCGCGGGAACAACAGAATTGGGGACTGAGTCAAGTCAAAGCTTTGGGTGGACCGTGGGTTGAGTATGGCTTGGATGCTTCTGGAGTAGGTCAACATGCTCACTTCTTTCCATCCCACCTTGACATCATCTCCTCCAATGGTTGGTTGTGTCAACACATTTCTTTACACATAAATGTTAATTATGTAAAAGCAAAATTTATTTTTAGCGTCTCAGTTAATTTGTCTTTTTCTCTACTCTCTCTAGTATTTTCTCTCTTGATCTCTCCTATTGTGGTATGGTAACTTGTAGGTTGCTGAAGAATGTAAAGTCCACTACTAATAGTATCGAAATTTTTTGTGATAAAATTTTATGCCTGCTAGATTTTGCAAATGATTAAGTTAAGGAAAATATCGATAATGATAATATGTAGATCACTGTTCGTCTCTCTGAAACCTAATATCTACGAATAATTTTGATGAAGGAGTCTTTGTACAGATAAATGTTAATTATGTAAAATCAAATTTAGTTCAACATATGTTCTGTTAATGGTGTATGCATGTATTAATTTAACATGATCCTTGTCGTTGTATGTCATTTTTAACGTATAGATCACTCTTTTATATTTTACTCTTTATGTCTGTCTTTTTTTTTACTTTCTCTCTCTGGATCTCTCCCTCATCGAACCGCATATATGGCCAGCTAGGTCCCTGGCAGATAAGTGGTCACCAATCACCAATTGTAGGTTTTTAAAGAATGTAAAATCCACTACTAACTATAATAAAAAAGAAATATTTTGAGAAGAAAAAAAGTCCACTACTAATATATTTGGTGATAAAAACTTCATATTTACTAGGTTTTGCAGGTGATTAAGTTACGAATAATATCGACACTGATTTTAGTGGATCAATAGTTCATCTCTCAAAAATCTAACATATGTGACCTTGTTGACTACCAAAATAGTCTTCATAAGGGAGATATAGGAGAAAAAGAGAGAAAATGGAGTTGTACCATCCTGATGTAGGGTAGACGTTGTAAATTAGGATTTTCCTATGTGATATGGATAGGATCCACCATCTACTATAGTGCAAAGGAGAGACTTAAAGCCCATGGTGTCCTGCTTGTAGTGCCACTAGGGATCATCATCATTAGGCCTGCAGCCCAAGGGCCGAAGTGTGCCTCCACATTTGGTAAGAGAGAAATCTCCCTCTTCTATTTGGAATTGGATGGAGGTCACTATTGGGAACCATTTGAGAGAGCCAAAAACATCTAAGGTAAGGAAGTGTGACTCACATAATTTGTAAGTGAACGGAATCTTCTCTTTTTGTTTTGGATGGATGAGTGTCACACTGTTTGTTACTTATCCTTGGTTGTGAGTTTGTTTGCTGCAACATTTGTGAGAGAAAAAGATCATTTTCTCTTTTGTTTTAGATGCTTCAAATTTGGTATTGTTCTCTCTTTCATTCTTTTACTTTGTGAGCAAGAATCTGAACTTTGTTCTGGACTCGTATGTAAGAGTGATTTGGGTGTGTGGGATTTGGGTTTGTGAGAGTTATAGACACTATTTTTGTAATCTCCCTTATTATTAGTGGAATTTTATCGCCGTCTTTGAACTGTATGTATATAAGCATATAAGTAGACTAGTTTGTGTATTATTATGTACTTGTCGCTTCTGCACAAGTTCTCCATATCAATTTTCATTTGTTTGACAACATCAACCAAGTTCCTGGAAACATATTCAAATTGAAAATATCAACCCATATAAAATCAACATATTCTAAAGTATCACTTGCCACAATATTAGTCGGTTCTCGATCGGGACTTGATTAGTTCGATGAGTTCATCATCAATTGCAACAACACGATTAATAAAATTTTCAAGAACTTTTTAGGATCGGTTAGTGCTAGAATGGAGATCTTTGAAACTCAAATAACAAGATATGCGGAAAAATAAATGAACACCAAAAAATTAACGTGGTTTGGCAGTGTGCCTACGTCCACGGGGCAGCAATATAATCTTCCACTATAACAAAATAATGGGTACAACAAGAAAGATCTTACCAAGCCAATGCCCAAGACTTGATGATACACACAGAGAAAGTACAATGACACCACACTTATACTCTCTCGCTCTTTTTCTTCACTCACACACTTTGAGTGGTATACAAATAACTCTCACTCTCACAATATTGGAGTGGATGGCTTTTGGATGGTGTTCTCTCACTTCTCAACACTTGGTGAGATCCTTGATGCATTTTCACAAATGAATCCAATTGCTTCCAATTTATAGCCAAAGATGCAAGAGTGTGAATGCAACCTTCAACTATTCATATGTTGGCTACCAAACTCAACAATAGATGGCTACCTAACAATCCAACCATTTTTAACAAAGCTTGCTAGCCAACATTTACTCACATGGGCAACTCCAAGTTCTTCAACATTTGAGCCAAATGTTAGTTGCCCATGTGAGTAAATGTTGGCTAGCTAGCTTTGTCAAAAATGGTTGGATTATTGGGTAGCCATCCATTGTTGAGTTTGGTAGCCAACATATGAATAGTTGAAGGTTGCATTCACACTCTTGCATCTTTGGCTATAAATTGGAAGCAATTGGATTCATTTGTGAAAATGCATCAAGGATCTCACCAAGTGTTGAGAAGTGAGAGAACACCATCCAAAAGCCATCCACTCCAATATTGTGAAAGTGAGAGTTATTTGTATACCACTCAAAGTGTGTGAGTGAAGAAAAAGAACTCTCACTCTCACAATATTGGAGTGGATGGCTTTTGGATGGTGTTCTCTCACTTCACAACACTTGGTGAGATCCTTGATGCATTTTCACAAATGAATCCAATTGCTTCCAATTTATAGCCAAAGATGCAAGAGTGTGAATGCAACCTTCAACTATTCATATGTTGGCTACCAAACTCAACAATGGATGGCTACCTAACAATCCAACCATTTTTGACAAAGCTAGCTAGCTAACATTTACTCACATGGGCAACTCCAAGTTCTTCAACATTTGAGCCAAACTTTCAACACCTAACATCATGGGATGGACCCATGGTAACACACCAACAGAACTTTTATCAATGAATGTACATTTTCTTCTTTGGCATCTTCATGGAAAGGTGACATTGTGCGTGTGAAAAAATCGATGTCTAAATTTTGTTAAATATGATGTCAACCCCATCAACTGGTCTTGGATGTGAAAGATAAATCAGTTCTGCATCTGGATTGAGCAATTCCCAACTGAATTCATTTAAAACAAAACTCAGCAGTGCCTACACAAATGATGAGTTGGGTTTGGTCGCTTGTATCCTGTAGACAAATGATGTAACAAGATTGCAAGTTGAATCCTAACAAGCATGTTCCCAGTACATATTCTTAGCCCACCACCAAAAACTTGGTACGTTCCAGGTTTAGCTGGTTCCTAATTAATTAGGAGAGTGAGAGTGTATATATATATATATAAAACGTATTAGTTAATAATCAACAATAATTATTTCTTAATTAGTAGAATTAACTACCTACTAATTACTAGTACATATGTTGGCTTACATTCCATCTATCTGGGTTAAAGCACATGGGATCATCAAAGTTCTCTGGATTTGTGTGCAGATATCGAACCCAAAGAATTACATGCCAATCCTTGGGGATTTTATAAGAGATATTTAGTGATATACCCATTCTTAGCACTAATATTATAGATAAACCCTATACCATTGAAATTCTATAAACAAACCCAAAAAAATCCCAAAAAATGACAGCTGACCTTATTGAATTTAATATTGATTATTAAATTACTTTAATGCCCTATTGAGTATTTTGGGTATTTTTATGAGATTTTGGGGTTGGACTTGTTTTAAGAAATTTATGATAGTTTTGTAATTTATAAGAAGTTAAAGCCTCTTTATTATGTTGTAAATGAACTTTGGGTGTGTTTATAAAGTCCATTTCATATGGGGTATTTTTATAATTTGAGCTCCTATATTGGGTATAATAGTGAATCTCCCATTTTATAACCTGCATCATGCATGAGTTTACCAGCACTTAATTACCATGCATCTAATTTTTTTTATAAATCTTTTTATTATTATTTTATTATCTAGAACGGTTAGGGAATTTAGCAAGATAATATATCGCCCACATTGATGCAAGGGAAGTAGATGAATATGCATATCCACCAACAAGAAGGCTCACAATGTTATCTATCACCTCTTGGTCACTTAGTTTATCTCCTTCATCCATCATCATCTTTGATTTGCATAAGGCCATCCATTAGATCATTTGTCACCACTTCTTTTCGGTTTTTTCTCTTCTCTAGATCCGACCCGAAAATGGCCTCAAGCTTCTTCCTACACTGAAAATTCATTCACATTCGTATTTTCTCATTGGCCATACCATTTCTTTCTTAATAGAAGTAACAAAATTCATTCACATATGTATTGATATTAGGATCCTGAACCTTTGTATTTAGCATCGGTGCGTTTACATGCATTTAAATGAACGTTAATAATTAGATTAATCTTATGCATTTTAATCAATCCACATCAACATCTCTTTACACCTTGTATGTGTATCTAGTACTTTTAAATAAAATACCTTTGAAATAAAATATTTAAAATATCATAACAATGACAAAAAAAAAATGTCTCAGCAAGCATCAACTCTTCGACCCAGCCGCTTATCCCCCCCGTGGCAGCTCCCCAGCCATCCATGGCTGCCACACTTAACTCCCTACCTAACACCACCCCCCAACACCCCCCCCCCCCCCCCCCCCCCCACCTTCTCTCTCGCTCTCTCTCTCTCTCTCCCTCCCCCCTCCATCCATGGTTAATTATTTTAACAAATCTGCAAATAAATGAAAAATAATTCGCACAATTACTAAAATTAAACCTGCAAATTAAACCAAGTCGACCTATGTGAGTGTGTGAGAGGAAAAGAGAGTGAGGGTCGGCAATTGGCTGGCAGTGTGGGGGCTGGGTTGGGGAGAGAGGTGGTTGCTTCTTGATTTGAATTTTTATTTTTTTATTTCAATGTTATCAAATACATATAATAAAATGTGGCAGTTGTGAGGTTTAGTATAATACAATTATTTTGACGTGGAATCATTAAAACTCATTAAATTATTCTGATAGTTAATATTTTATTAAATGTGTGTAAATGAACCGATGCTGTACTAGATTTTTTTTTAAAAAGAAATTTTATGGCCGCGCGGCTATACTATTTTTACTAATATTTTAACACGTATAGCCGCACGGCTTTAACTTTTTGACACGTGACTCTTGGGCCCTAAGCGGGTCCCATATAAATGTAAATAGTATGGCCGACCGGCTATAATAGATTTTAAATTTTTTAAAGAAACAGTATAGCCAGCGGCTATACACATTTTGACACGTGGCACCTAGTGGATGGCCGGGTTCTTTTTTATATTTATATATATAAATAGTATAGCCGCGCGGCTATACAAGATTATTTTAATTTTGTTAACAAAAAGTATAGCCGGGCGGCTATACTCTGCTAATCTAGCAAATTCCTCATTTGCCCCAACATTTTACCCAAAAAAAATTGAGAAAATTGACGAAAATGACCAATAGTGTAACACAAAACCTAATTTAAGAATAATAGCGACTATTATTGAGTTGAAGGATGGAAATGCAAATCGTGTTATAATTCATGAACGATTGCTATAATTTAGTCTTCGATGAAGTTAAATGTTAGTCTGATTATTTAGAATATAATATTAGTTTGTGATCTGAAATAGTTAATGAGAAATTCAATATTTCTTATACATCTCTGATTTTGTTCAGAATTCTCTCTCTCTCTCTCTCTCTCTCTCTCTCTCTCTCTCTCATTCTTCTTGTTTTGTTTTTTCATCTGAAGCAGCTTGGTTCACCTGAACTTGATGTCAACTTGCAGTTAATTACTATTTCCGCCTCTGGATATATAAGCCCATGATTCCGATATATGAATATAGGGACTGCACATGTGTATGCCTGATAATTGAATATGAATTCTCATCTGTGGGCATATATGTATCGTTATTGCAAATTTACAATACATGTACACACGTATGTACGTACGTATGCACTTAATTATGTAATAGTATTATAACTTTATAAATTTGTTACAGTTATTTATGATAGATGATAAAGAGAGGAAAAAGACTTTATAAGTATTTTTGTGAAAAGTTCAATGATCTTATTAAAGTAAGAACATAAGGTAATCTTTCCCTCAATAGAAAAATGTATTCTGCTAGACTTTACTGAGTTCCAGATCACAGGGTGAAAAGAAAAACAGCGTCAAGCTTCATTGAGCCTACTGCTATCTGCTATAGACATATATATATATATATATATATAGAGAGAGAGAGAGAGAGAGAGAGAGAGTGGTGACAAGGCTTTGTGTGAATGACAGATCATGTTCCAGAACACAAGCCATGAATAATATTCTTGACAATGGTCAAGCAAAGCATAAACCCACAGAACAAGTTATATAAGAGTTCCAAAATTAAAGCGCCTATAGCTAGATGTTGTACTAATATTTAAAAGTGCACATATGCTTTGCACTGGAAGGTAAGAAACCTAAAAGCTAAAAAAAGAATAAGAAAAAGTTGCAAAAGCTTCACTAACGCAGCATGTAAAGTGCCATGCAATTTGCCCTACAAAAACCCCCTGTCAGGACAACTTTCATGTCATCCCTTTTCCTTCTCCTATCATCCCACTTAAACTGAGGTTTTCAAAGTTTTTAGTGGAAAATACAAGAGCATTTTTTTTTTGTTCATCAACACCAATCTCCGATTATGGCTAGCCCCATTCTAAGATTCAATCACAAGAGCAATGTTGTATTTTCTGTGCTGGTGCTTCTATGCGTCACACTGTTGATACAGAAGACTGGTGCAGCTGAGTTTGCAATAAGTTGGACTGCTCCGAATGCCTCTGCGCCTCACTTGGATCAATGGGCTGAAAATAACAGATTTCAAATTGGAGACTCCATAGGTAAGTTTTGAAGCTTTATCTTCAGCAAGGCTGAGTATATAATATTTGTTTTTCAACCCTCAACGGATCATTACTTTGAGGAAAGAATTATTATTACTATTATAACTATATGTCCAGAACTAGTTTCTGAGCTGAGTTGCAACATGCATTATTTAGAACTTGAAATTCATTATTTTAGTGTACATATATAACACGACTGTTACGATAACATGACCAAATATATAAATTATAATTAGAGTGTAATTAAGAGTAATTAAGAGTATTATTGCTAAGCAGCCTGATTAATTCGATGAAATCATGTCAGTCTGTCAACCATGTTAAATATCTAGTAAGAGATCATTTTAAGATACTTGCCAAACCATGGGGGCTTATAGCCCCGGTGGTAGTGAGCATTTATCTCCTCATCGAAGGCCAAACCTCGACTCCCCCTCTTCCATCCTTTAGTTTTCCTTGTAAACCAAGAAAAAAACCTAACTGATTTGCTTGATACTACTTCAACTGCAGTTTTCAACTACTCTCCTGGCCAAGACTCAGTGCTTAGAGTAAACCAGGACGACTATGCAAATTGCAACACCGATGCCCCTACTGCGAAATATACTGATGGCCACACTGCCATCAAGTTCGACCAATCTGGGCCATTTTATTTCATCAGTGGCAACAAAGACAACTGTCTCAAAAATGAGAAGGTGGTAGTGATTGTGTTGGCAGATAGAACCAATAGAAATGCAACTGCCCCTTCGCCTTCAAACTCAACTGATATAACCCCATCTCCAGCTCCTGCCGGTGAAGCGTCTCCACCTTCACCAGATACAGGGGTGGTCGAGAACCCTACTCTAGCTCCCGAAAGCCCTCCACCGCCCAGCGGGGCTTCTCCAGTTTTCATGAGTTTGTTGGGGTCCATTGGAGCTTTTGCTGCATCCTCATCACTTTTACTACTCTAACTGGATATTGGATTGTTTGAGTATAAAGTTTGTTTCTCCTTTGAGAGTTTCCTTCCCCACCAACCCCCTTTTTTTCTTTTTTTTTTCTTTTCTGATTTATTGTTTTTATTTTCTTCAAGCTCAGTATATATCTTTGGACTGGTGTTTGATATTCGTTTGTTGCAATTGGAAAATAAGGAGGGAGTAACTCATTAGTGTGCTTGTGAGACTCCACCATAAGGGCCAATAATGTAATTACACAAAGAAATAAATTGATTTTCATACTGTCACCGTGTATTCAATGTTTATATGTTTCTGTTTCCATCTTTCTTTTAGTTTTGGAAGCAGATGCATCTGCAAATTTTAGTTATGTTTATAAATTAAGCAGGCTCACAATCGAGGAAGCAACACAGTGCCCAATCTGAAGTCAGAATATAGGATGGATAATTGATTTTTTAATGAAGAAAAAAAAATTCATTTCCACAAAATTAAGTGTAAAAAAAAATCAATCCAATTCGTCAAAGTCATGGAAAACCAATCAATTGGATTGGATTGGATTTTTATCCCTACCTACCTTCTTTGGGCATTTAGGAAAAATTAAGTGAAGATCTTATCATCAACCAAACAGAAAAAACCTGTTCGAAAACCCAGAACATTTCACAAATGATCACATTTTTGGTATAATTCTTTCTCAAAAAAAAAAAAAAATATATAAGCCAAATGTATAATGCATAAAATCTTCATAAAACTAGATTTTGTATTGGCAACTCTAACTGGAAAATGTGGCACTTCTCTCATTGCATTTTTCTATTTTTGTTCTAAAAGGAATATGTCATCGTTAACAAAACAATCCTCACTAAATTCGGTGTTGTAAATAAACAATTCATTCTACACTAACGAAATTTCACCTATCCATCAAAAATTTTTGCCTAGTTCAACCTTTCTCATCATTCTAAGAGTGTTGTGCAGAATTGAATCCACAATTCCTGCTACCTGGAACCCAAAGGCAAAAATAAATTAGTACGCAATCTGGAGAGAAGTAAAGAACCAAAGATAGAAGATACTAACCGTGAAAACACCTCCAATTATAGCGCACACATTTGTGATAAAATGTGAAAAGGATTTCTGATTTTCTGTTATTAACACCTGGGTACAGAAGACAGACAAAGAACAAGAGATAAGAAGCAAAGAGAGTAAAACTAGTACACAAATACCATACTGTTTGTTATTAAACCTGCATGGGAGAGAGCTCGAAATGGAATTTTGCAACTGGTATTTGAAGACTTTGCACCAAGCTGCTGTGGGCTGTGTACTCATATTCCTCAATTAATTTATGATTTCTTCCTGTTATAACTTCGCTTTTAACTATTTGAAGGTAATGCTCTATCTGCAAATGCAATTACCAGAAATATACTTAAGAAGAGCGTAAACATTAGCAATTCTTCACAAGCCAAATAATCTTCATTAATGATCTATTCAGTTGTAAGTCAATAAATAGGGGTTCCAGGAATATTGTGAGCAGATGCAATAATTATTGAAAGAAACTTACTATAAAAGAAGAGGAAACTACACTCTTTTAGTACTCAAACAAAATTACCATAAAAAAACAATCAAAAATTATTTTAGTATTCCAACTCCATCCAGAAGGAAACGTTTGTTGGCTGTAAAAACATCTCTAGGGGGGTAGAAGATCAATAAAATAAAATGGACAGTTTTGAATGTTATTGGTGAATTTATAAGCCAACATTATAAAATAGGATCATTCAGAAAGAGTAAACACATTTAAAAGCTCAAAAGAGCAGGGACAGATGCATGGATCATTCAAAAAGTATTTGAACCACAGAGAAATTCTAGAATGAAACATAATATATTGTGTGTGCCACCCATCTCAATGCACCAATATCCATACACCTAAAAATCATGGACATGCAGCTATACATTGCTGATTTCACTTAAACATTGAGATGCTGATGGACAAGCACAGAACAATAGAGAAGCAAACACAATGCCAAGATGTGTAGAGTGACAAACTTACTGTAACATTAGCACCTAGATCACGATGATTTATGAAAGACCGACCATTCAACCTGTCATGGCTTCCACCAAGATAAGGTACCAATCGCTTGACATCATTCATCACCTTAGGAGTAATCATCCTACCGAATGAAAAATGTGATATGACGTGTGACATGTTCATTTGAGAAGCATCGAAGGAATGGGCTCCTGAATGCGCGGAAATGACAAGGTTTCCTGGAACCTGCACAGTAGAGGATAAATCATACCTAAATTCCTACTGAATGATAGTTGCTAAGAGTTTTATTGTTGGCTCAATTGACAGGAGAATTGTGATAATGATATAATGCATTTTACTGGTACCATATTCTCTCTTTTGTTTGTTCATGTTAACCATCAAGTACAAGAACTTGGTTAAGGACCTTTTTTTCTCTCTTTTGGTAGGACTCATAAGGGTACCAACTACACAACTGCAGCTTAGTTCCTAACACGGCTAAATTTTATTCATGAAGAACCCAAGGCCAGCTGTGGCTGTCATGACTGCACATGGGGCTCTCAAGTAGGGCAACTCATATGTGCACCGCTCTGGTAACCAAAATTTGTGCAGTCCCAACAACTGGCCCCCTTCGCATTTTTCTCTTTATTCATACCAATTCTACGCATGTGAAGCACCTCAAGGCATGCTTTAGAAAAAGAAAGAAGGATAAGAGTAGTTGAAACTACCCTTTCATTTCTCCTTTTTCATCGCATTTCCAGGCATGTGAGATGGTTTGGGAGCAGAGGAAGAAATCAAGGAGTTCTGTGGGAATAACAAATTTCATACGTGCTAACATGCCCAATGCTTCTATTAATTTCAATCAATGGAAGATCACCTTCTTCACACGCACATAGCCTTCAATTCTACACCCTCCTGTCAGTGGTGCTGGTCTTTTTGCATTGTCAGTCCCATTGTCAGATTTACCCTCCAAAGCAAGTTTTTGAGCCTCAACAGGGATAGGTGCTACCAAAGTCTCCATTGTCTGCAAGGATGAGAACTTCATATCAGATGGGTTTGCAATCTCAATTGGGGTATTGAACAAAAATTTCATCAACAAGTATTAACAAGTTCAAAGTCAAAGTTAAACATAGGAAACTGTAAGGCTAATTGAAACTTATGAATGCTTGTACCTTAACCAGACTATCTGTATCTCGATCTCCATAATAAGATTCATGATCATGGTGTCCATGGTCATCCCTGTGACAGAATTCCAGATAAAGAGGTTGATTAAGGTAAGCTTCATATGAACAAGACAGGCATGGTCAAGGGGGCAAAAATTTTGATATCTAAATTTGAGAAACAAAGGTATCAAACAAATTACTCATGGTCTATAAAAAGGAAAAAATAAAATAAAAAGGAAACTGAAACAGGGGAGGGGGCAGAGGGAGCGAAGGAGTGAGGGAGAGAGAAATAGACACAGAGAGAGAGAGATAAGAGAGAATTGACCTTTATATACTGTTATCTTATAAAGCTCATGGAATGAGCAAACTATGCACATAGCTTCACTATCACAACCAAGGCATCAGAAATGTCTTGATAAGACCTTAATGGCTCTAAGGTTGCATTTACATAGATGACTTGGAAATTAAGGATTTGGATTTGCATTATACATGAATTGACTATTTACGATAACATGGATTTCAAATAATCAAGAAAATGTTATTGCGAGTTAACTCACTAATTCCCTTAAAAACATAATTTTATTTTCCATATATCAAAACTCTACATTTTCCATTCTTTTGACATTTGATTTGACACAAACAATTTAAGTCAAAAGTTAAATTCAAAACTCACATTTAAATCCGCATATTGAAATGAAACCTAAGAGCACATAGAAAGATTCCAAACCTCAGGTGATGTTTAATAAATGCACATACAAGTTATATGAAGATCCAAAGGAAAAATGTTTTAAATAATTAAATGCAACCTAGAATAACTAAAACTCCAAGAACAGGAGGAGGAAATAAATGACAACCTGAATATAAATAAATGAATAGACATCAGTTCAAAATAATCTAAAAGTCGGCAAAATTTTGTAGTATTTACCTCACATCACTTCCTTTACGAAAGATACGAATTGATGGATATCCTTGAATGTGATTCCTGATCATTTAGGGGAAACAAAGTTAATAATAAAAAAAATAGGAAGCCAGTGGTACATTAAGCAAACTTGAGAGGTAAGTAAAGAAGAGTACAATAATGTTGTATTTGGGGTAACGTAAGGCAATAAGGTATGACCATTTGAATATGAAAAAAGTTCAAATGGTGGTTCAATTCCAGGATGCTATGACTGATGGCTTAACTTTAGCAATCATACAAAATTAGCATGTGAAAATAAATAGGACAGAGATAGACTAAAACATGAGCACATCCATGTTCCCGCCCTGAGGTTACCAGTTCTCTGTTCAAGCAGAAAGACAGTCAAAACATACTCATGTGTAAGGCAAAAGCTATATTGATGAGAACGCTAAACTCAAGATAAAATCTAAAGCTCCAATTGGCATTTCAGAAGACTATGCCCTAGTGCTGTTATTTGAAAACCACCCCAGTTAAGGCAAGGCAGCTTAGAGTACTTGTTGCAAAACCTTCTTCAAAGGTAAGTAGGTTTCTCTTTCATGTTGAGTTTGGACCGCCCTTTCAAGCCAGATAAAAACCACCCTGATCATTTCAAGTCAAACTTACTGTTTTAAAAATTTATTAATGGTAAATAAAATCTGATATTTACAAAATTATTATTGCAGTGCAATAAGTTCCTGCGCTAATTAGTACTCCTTGGAGTTGTCTTTCAGTTTTATTCTCCATTGTAAGTGAATTATTAAATATCACAATGTATAAATCCATTGTTTCATTGAGGAGAACGAGAAATATTAATTAAACTTTGAGATTTTCTTTATACAACTAATACGAACTGAAAGTGCATAGTTTGCGGTGAAAAGTACAATATAAAATCTATTGCAAATCCATAAAAATTAGAAAATCAAGTAGAAGGTAGGAATATTCAATCTAAAATATACCTCTTACACAAGTCACCTTCTTCAGTACAATCTACTTTTGCCAAAAGAATACGCCCATCTATTTCTGGATCATATCTGTTAAACGTGGAGGCACAAGAGAGAGAGAGAGAGAGAGAGAGGAGTTGTGGACTTCAAATTCTGGAGATTGTGTGGTAAAATAAAAAATATTACAGTACCACTTGAAAAATCATAAAATCTGGAAGAAAACAGTAGAACTTTCAGAGTAAAGCACCTTTCTCTTATTATTTTGGCGGCCTTCTCCCATGAAGGTTTCTGAAAAAAAAAGAAGAAGGGAGAACATGAAGCAGGAACATAATACAAGAAAAAGAAACAAACACAGAAAGAAGATACAGCTTTTGGATGATTTCGACTAAATAGTTCAATTCAATCAACCAAACTTTTAATGCGCACAAGTACCGTTCAACAGTTACATTGAAAATGAAGAAAGGGCACCATGAACTAACTCAAGGATCTTGTGGCTTGTCATATGCGCACGAGTACACACATGATCAAAGGTACAAATGGGGGCAAAACAAGTTCCCAAGATTCAAGACAATGTATGAAATAAGTCAGACGAAACATTACATATATTACAACCTCTAAGATTTTATCTGTATTTTTCTTTTGTGGAAAAACTTAAAAGATTTAAATAAGTTGCAGAAATCCTCAGAATGAAAACTGCGACATAATAAGTTTTCCCATCGTACAGGAGCTAACCTTTGATTTCTGGCTACAAGATGAGATTCTAAATTCTGTGCCATCATGCCATAACCATAAAATATACATACGCAAGTATATAACAAGATTGTATAAAATGATTAATTACCATAGTTAACATTTCATCAAAAGAAATTTGAGCAATTGTGAAGTTAATTAATTTACCAGACGATTGCTCCAGTAGCACCAAGGAGCATAAAAATTAACAACCAAAATTGGATGCCTGCAAAAGAATTGTTTAATGCAAAATCAGGAATGGTATTAATTTGCAACATAAAGTCAGAAGTCACCCGCATCAGTGGCTTTAAATATGAAAGGTATGGAATTAAAAGTTGGCCTACTTACTGGTGAGTAAACTTTTCAAAAGTTCGAGCGGTTAGTGAAACAGAGCCATCACCAGCATATTCATCACCATCCCCATGCTTAATGTCATGGAAAGCGGGTCCTGAGTGGAACTCAGAGCCGGTGGGTTTTAAATCTGGACCTATAGAGAACTTGCGAATTGTTTTCGTTATATTCAATCTGTTCTGAAAATAAGAGGGCACGAATTCAGGCCAGATGGATGCCACATCAAGAAAAATGACTACAAAGTATCTTTAACAATAGGGAGCAAAAATCAATAACAGAATAGATAATATAGACAAAACAAAATCAGAGAGAAACTTACTGTTCCCAACACATCACTCACGTCAACGGATGCAAATTCACATGAGAGTGCAGGAAAACTACATGGAAATTGAGATAATGTTAGTTTTTTTATATAAATAAAACACAAGAAAATGAGAGAGAGAGAGAGAGAGAGAGAGAGAGAGAGAGAGGCAAGAGGGAGAGGGAGGGGGTGGGAAGGGAGTTTATATAAGTTGATACTTCAAAAGTGAAAGACTAAGAGTTTCCCTGAGTAACAGAGGCGGTACCCTGATAACCTAATGCTTCGACAATCTAATTGGCTCCTTTCAGCCGAGTAAAGCATTGCCTACAAATTCCCAAGTAATGCACCTAGGAATCATTTGAACCTAATTAAAGCATGCACATGGAACTCAGGCATCACCTTGTCCACGCTTGATAAGTCCTACAACTCTCAACCATGATATTGATGCCAGTCAATATATAATACTACTAAGTATTCATCACATGTGGTTCGGCAGTATCACGTCAAACTAGCATTCAAAAGTTCTGACCATATGTGTCATATATAGGATCTGATAGTGTCGACTCCATATATGAACATAGTAAGCCTAAACATGACTCAATAACTTCATAAACATCAAAAACATCAATCCAAACTATGAAACTTTACCTTATATTAAATCCAATACGTAAGAAGTCCCCATCAGAACTCTTGTCAACAATAACAGATGTAGAGGTGCTGAAGGCCAAATAACTATTCAGTTCCTGCAAAATGATCATCGTAAGTACCATCAGATGTAAAGAAATGTCACTATTACTAAACTTAGTAATAAAGTGCCAAAACAGATTACTGAAAAAGGAAAAAGGAAAATGGAAAAGATGATGGTAAATATAGACATGATAAGGTACATTAGCCACAAGAATATCTTAATGAAAAAAATTATAGAAAAGAAAGAAAACTAATGGAAATTCCAAAAGAAAATTTAGAAATAAAAAAAGGTTACACATCCATACAGGACCAAAACAAGCATTAATTGAGAAAAAGGATCATCAATCATTCTCTAAACAGTCAAAGTTTAATGCTTTGAATAAGTAACCAACTAAAGATATAGGAGCTGCTTTACCATTCCAAATAAAAACATCATGGCAAGAGCTGCTATTATGGATAATCCTGCACCCGATAATGATGCTTCAGTCAAATCTCTTGGAATTTTCCTGGACATAGGAAAACATTTGTAGCATAAATTAATATATACATATATATAAAGTATCAGAACAACCACCATAAGTAAAATAATGCACACTAAATTTCCCCACAGGTCTATTTTTCTTTCTCCTGCTATTCACAAGAAACTTTTGAGAAGAGATGCAAAGCGATCTCCATCTGTATTACCTATAAACTTTATGTATGTAAAATTAGTTTCTTTAATGCATTAAGAAAGTATATACAATTCTAAGCCCATGTAATTTGAAGTTTTTATTTCAATGCACTATGACTCTGAAAGTGGATTTGCTTGCTGATACTTGTTTTGTATCTTTATTTATTTTATTTTCCCTGGGATTTCCGCCTGCTTTTGCATCCTGTTTCTCTGACTTTTCTACTCCAAACAATAAGAAGAAAATAATAAAGAGACACACCCAGAAGCTAAAACCAATCAATCTTCTAGTGTGAATGCTTCAACTAAGCACCTCCAAATAATCTGCTAATGCTTCCTTACTCTCAGGTAGTGTTGTTGAAATGAACTTTGAAAAGGCATGGGCAAATCTATGGAGTGGCTAATTCATTGTTTAGTTGACCAACCCATAAATAAAAAAAACAAACCAACAAAATCAAAAGAAAGCAAAATAAAATAGGAATTCCATATCAATGCCCATTCCAGAAAATGTAATTGGCAATTATATTCCTCACCAGTTTTCATCCTTTTCCAATGTTCATCCTAGCAATCAAACACTACAAATTCTTCCAAAAACAACCTAAAACTAACACAACGTACTCGTTCCTACATCAGTCATCAAGATTATCAACCAATAGTTATTCTATGCCACCAAACTACTCAAAAGCATCAATCTTTTCAAACTTTTCTACACGATTATTACATTAATCATCAATTCTGATTATAACCCAACAATTACTTCAATTCCATCGCGCATCCAAGCCATTCATTCTCTAACCCACCATAATTCATAACCCAAATGCACCAACGCAATCACACATTGAAATTGAGCTTTCCATAATCAGATTCAGATTTACACACACAACAGAGCTGATGCACAGTGAAGGAAAGTAAAGGAAATGCGAGAGATCTGACCTGTAAAAATCGACAGACTTGATCTTGCCGGTGGAAATCATGGTGGAGATGAAGGGTGTTGATTTCAGAGCAACAGAGAGCTATAATCCCAGTTCCCGAACAATCAAAATGAATGAAATGGGAGAGAGAGCTGCCTTCCCTACGCCTCTCGCCTCTCGCCTTAGCTTCTTTCTCTTTCTGCTCTGCCTTCACGTGTTTTTTTATTGATCCTGTGTGACGGTGCAGCTTACTTAGTACGGAAAGAAACTATCACTTTCGTGCATGGGGCAGATCCAGTGCAAGTGCGGACCCACAATATCTCGATTCTGTAAATTAAATAAGAATAAAGGCTTTCCTTTCCTTTTATTCTTTTTCTTTTCTTTTTTCTTGAGCTAATTTAGGTAACACGCAATTAGTAGTTGACTTTTCTTATTTTGTGATGTTAGATTTTTATACTATTTTTAGAGTGCTGTAAACGAACCCTAATATTAACTGAGTATACCTTACTATCAAATCATTTATTGAATTACTAATTTACTATAATATAAAATGACCAAAAAGTATATATTGAATTGTGAAACACCGTCAACAACTCCTCCACCGAACATAGCAACGCCTCCTTCATAATATCATTTATTCCTCCATCACACTAACGTCGTCGTCATACCATCCACTTCTCCACTGTTATAGTAACGTTGCCGCCGTACCATTATACTGGCGCAATGGTCGTCTAGTATTGGTAAATCTAATTTTGATTTTGTTATCAAATTGGTTATATTGTCTTGATTTCTTCTTCATGAGCTAAAATGTTTTGTAACCTTCCTCTAGAAATTGATTTTAATTTGCTCTTCAAAGGGAGAAGTTTATGGGTTGTTTAATATTGATTATTTGAAGAGATCCATGACCATGTGGGTATGTTGTAGTCTTGCTGCAAACATCGGAAATGCCTTCATAGCTTTTCTGGTTTAGATTCAAATAATATGTTAAGGGCCTATGAAAATCCCTTCATATAACTTGTGAAACCAAATAATAAGTTGAATGTTTGTGTCTTGATCGGTGCATAATTACATATCTTTTTATACCATTCTAATTTATGATTTGGTTATTTTTGAGTTAAACTTGTGCTTTTAATAAAGTTTGTGTATGTTTCAGTGTAATAAGGTTGAGACTCATTACATGCATTTTGAAGACAATTTAGCTTAAAACAGTGTCTGCAGATCATTCAATTTCACGGATTAACCTATACTTGCTCAAGAAGAACCAGATAATGAGCCATACATCATTGGAAAGATACGGAAGTCTAGTTTCCGTAGCATTTTACGGTTCATGATTCGGAGTCTTTAGAGGAAGTTATACATGATTTAGTAGATCAAGGTCAAAATTCGGCAGCATCTGCGTTACTGGGCCATAAATGACATTTGAAGGTCTTTCCGATTTTTCCTTGAGTTGGGCTGCATATGCTTGGAAAGATAAGGCAAAGGGCTTGAAGATCCATATTTTTCCAGAATTTTATGAATGTATTAACAAGCCCAAAACGAACCCAAAAGAAGAGTGCAATGCATTGTCATGCATGACATATGCATGATGAAATGCACTATCTAGTGGGAATTGTTGGTGAAGTGCACTATCTTGTGGGAAGGTTAGATGAAGCATATTCAAGTCTTATAATTGAAGTGGGAGTTGCAACACTAAGTTTAAAGAAAGAAAAATTGTTTTCAAATGTAATGGTGTGTTAGGTGAAGTTGATGAAGTGAGTGGAAAGCAATATTTAATTTAGATTTTCAACTTCCTTAGGCCTATAAATAGTGAGGTTTCCCAAGCTTGTAAACACACCCCAAGGGGGGGAGCTCTCAAACATTTCTCTAGAGCTCCCCTCCCTTCTCTCCCTCAAATTCTCTTAGTTTTCCTTTCTAGTTCTCAATTGTTGTAATAAAATCTTTTGCTAAATGTTTTTGAGTTCTTCTTAACTTTCCATTGTAATGTAAATTCTTTTCTTTAGTAATTCAAGTTTGAGTAGTTTCCAAGTTTCAATTATGGTTTTTGTTCTTATTCATTATGCTTATAAGTTAATATGCTAGTTTGAATGATTGATCACCATTAAGGCTTGCATGTTAGCTATCTTGGTTTGAATTAAGAGTAGACACCATGCTTTATTCGAATTGAACTTTGAATAGGAAGAGTATGTATGGACATTCGACAACAGGGATTAGATACATGCTTGGTTGTTTAAAATGTTCTTCTATGCTTAATGGGTTCCTAATGCTTAATTTAGGTTAGACAACAAATGATCAAGTTAGGGAATTAGGAACACAGGGTTAGGACCAGACACCATGGCTTAATCATACTTTAGCTAGAATCAATCCGTTAATCTAAATTGAACTTGGGAACTTATTTGCTTGAATTAATTTCTTTTCTTTCTTTCTTGTTTGATTTATTTTCCTTCTTTTTTTTTCATTTTTGTTTTGTACAGGGAATTGAATTAAATCAATCTATCATCAATCCTCGTGGGATCGACCTCGCACTTACATATGCTAAACTACCAACAGGTCGTGCACTTGCGAGTATCACAAGTTAAGGATGCAGCTGAATCTATTTTGGTGCAGCTGAATCGACACAACAAGTTTTTGGCGCCGTTGCCGGGGATTGGCAACATAGTTTGGTTATATTTCTTTTCCCTACTTGTTTTATTTTTATTTTTTCTCCTTTTCATGTCTTCCTAGGCACTTTCATGTTTTAAAATTAATGATGTTAATTGACATGTTGTGTTTGTAGTCCAACGGAATAGGACAATTGCCTAACAAGCAAGAGAACTGGGTTTAAGTCCCGGCTTACACAACACCAAAAAAAAAAAAAAATTACTTTGAAGCATGGAATTAGATGTGTGTTGTTTGTTTTTTTTCTTTTTCATTTTAGTTTTTATGTCCTAATCCTTTTAATTCTCTTTCAAGTTTTTGTTTGTGTTTGTTTTAGCAATTTAGATAGCTAAATAAAAAAGGAGAGAAAATGCAACTCCAATCATGATGAGAAGTGTGGAGTAGTAGGAGAAGTCGCGACCTCCAAATACATCTATGCTCGACCTAATTGCTTCAAGGGGGAGCATTCTAATCCTTTCTCTTAATTTATTTTCTTATTATTTTAAAGTTTATGTTTCTTTTTATACAAAATTTATAATTAAAAAAAAAAAATTCATATGAGTTGACTTATGGTAACTCCAATGAGCATCTCTGTTAATACAGTGTCTAGGAGTTCTTTAGGCGACACCTTCGGTGTCTAAGAAGTTTGGTTTTTAAGAAGGACCATTGTGACCTCTCCAAACTTCCCGGATCCCCTGGCTGTGTTTTCTGAGGTTCTTAATTGGTAACCCGTGAGTCACTTGTATATTCATATGTTTTTAAAATAAATTTTTCTCTTTCATTTTTCTTTTTGAATTAAAAAAAATTAAATAAAAAAATTAAAAAAATATTTTATTTTATTTTATTTTATATTAGTGTTTTTTTTTTTCTTTTTTTTAAATACTAATATTT
Organism: Prunus salicina; assembly: GCA_020226455.1. Taxonomy (NCBI): domain Eukaryota; kingdom Viridiplantae; phylum Streptophyta; class Magnoliopsida; order Rosales; family Rosaceae; genus Prunus; species Prunus salicina. The sequence goes on along the minus strand of CM035345.1, from coordinate 14,078,155 downwards.
GTAAATGTTTATTAGTGGCTAGATATTAAGTTATTGTGGACTGCCAAACACTGAAACACTACCCACATTAACCCTAAAATTAACTCTCCATCTTTCATTTTATCTAGCCGCCACTAACCCCTGAACATCTCAACTTCCTCTTCCTCCCGAATCAAACTTTCTCCAAATTGTTGCTTATTGTAGATCTTGTCAATGGAGAAACTCCAGGAGGCCGTCAGTGGAAAGCTCAAAGAGAAGGAGTCCGAATTGAGCATGGTGAAGGTGCCTAGCCCAATGGTTTTGTTGAGCTCACTGCCAGCTATCCCACTAGAAGATCCTAAAGGAAAGGATACCATTGTGCAACGGGTGTTTGAGGTGATTGAGGTGCTCGTGGTTGTGTTTGCCATGGATCCCTCAGAAGTTACCATAGATGCCTTTCTGTTTCATAGAGGTAGGGTGACAGAGGAAATTAAAGACATGATTCCAAATTGGGATCTGGATTGTGGATTAGAAGAGATGCAACTTGCGGCGCTGGCACATTGTCTAGATGCTTGGAGGGTATATCTGCTAGATAGAAGGTTTGTGGCAAGAACTGTTGTGTTGAGCAGTCATATGTATTGTACAGGTAACATCCGAGTTGAGCTTGATATTTACTTAAGTGTGCTTAACGAGTTTGACTTCCAGTTAGGGTATATGACCACAAGGCTCCAAGACTTCGTGAAGCAGATGGATGAGTTGATGATAGATGGAGCTCTATATGATTCGTCTGTTTCAGACCCTTCGGAAAGTGAGTCAGAAGAAGTGCCATGGGTGAGCTCAGCCATCGATAGCATTTTGAGAAATGCTATGTTTGAAGGATGAACCATGCAGTGCCAGGTTACCCTTAACCTCTGTTTTCTGTTTTCTTATATGCTTTCACATTGTGGACAATGTCCAATTCAGGTCTGGGGGTATTAATGGAGGTTTTCAATTTTTATTTTTATTTTTTTCATTTGTGTTTTCAATTTTCAATTTTTGTTATTTGATTTGTGTTTTCAATTTTTGTTCACTTGTATTTCAATTTTTTTTAGAATGTCATACAACCAATGCTATGGAGCTGCCATTGAGATTTTCATATCAAACATTTTACACTTCACAAAGCTTTTGCTCTTAGAATTCTGGTGGCTAAAGTACCATGCTCAGATTCTTGAAGGAGAATAGTGGAGACTACCCTAGTGAGCTATTTCGAGCCTAATTGCCTTCTTGAGAGGGTTTAAAGTGTTTCTATTCCTCATCTCTATTTATTTTCTTCAATTCACTCTAAATGATCTCATTGTTCCATTTTGATTGAATACTAAGGATGATTCTATTTGCAGATATCAGGTGCATGCTCTCACTCATGAATGAACTCATTGAAGTGATGCTAGGCTATGTGTGTATAACCATTCTCTGTGCTTTCTTTTCACCCTACCCATTTGTGTGTTCCATAAGCTCTGTTGCAGCCAAACACTTCAAGCTATTTTCTTCTATCACCCTTATAATTCCCCTAACTTTGTATCTCAATCTGAGATATTTAAACCTATTATAGCCATACCCTATAGCTTAGAAATATACCAAGGTATGCCAAGATAAAGTTTGAGCAAGGAAGGTGCTGCCCCATGCCTAAATGTAAATTGTTATGAATATGTGCAATAAAGTTAAAGAAAAAGTAGATCAAGTCAAAAAAAAAAAAAAAAGATAAAGAGAAAGTGTTTCGATTTGATCTAACTGTGAAATATAAGGTCTATGCCAGATGATGATATGAAGTTGCAGCCATACCATTCTAAATCAATGATACCTTGCAGATCAACGAAGAATGCAACCTTGGTATGTTCTTAAGTTAATCGTGTTCCTTCCAATTCTTCCATTTCCCCTAACCTTAGCTGATCTTTGAGGATGTATTCATGGGTGCTGGTATGTATGAGTGTATCTGTATTCTTAGTATTTGATTCCCTTCTTGAGATCTAACCAAATATTGTGCTTCTATTTCATACACTCATTATGCTTGTTTGAGAGAATAAAGCCATAGGTTCTGAGTGATTGAGTGCTATATGTGAGAATTAGAGTTGAAGCATGTTCTTTCTTCAAGATTTGAGTATGTTTACTTTGAAGCCGTGTGCCTTTGAGCTATAGCTTCCACTTTACACAGTTATTGATCATCTATCTTGGCAACTCTATGGTGCTGGAGGTATGACTAAAGTTTTCTTTCATTTTCATTAGTTGTTTTCAAAGTTAGTTTTCTAACCTTTTGTTTTGTAGAGTCAGTAAAGCGTTTGTGGGTATCGTTTCTGTTAAACCCTCAGGAGACACAACTCCTCCTACTAGGGATGCCTAGAGGTTTAAAGGCTTGTTGCATGCGCTCAATGCAATCGAGTTACCTACGAAAGTGGTCTAATAAATTTCTCGTTTTGTTTTTATCTTTGTTTTCCTTTTGTTTTACTCGAGGACTACTAAAATCTAGGTTTTGGGGTATTTGATCGGTGCATAATTACATATATTTTTATACCCTTCTAATTTATGATTTGGTTATGTTTTTGAGTTAAACTTGTGCTTTTAATAAAGTTTGTGTATGTTTCAGTGTAATAAGGTTGAGACTCATTACATGCATTTTGAAGACAATTTAGCTTAAAACAGTGTCTGCAGATCATTCAATTTCACGGATTAATCTGTACTTGCTCAAGAAGAACCAGATAATGAGCCATACATCATTGGAAAGATACGGAAGTCTAGTTTCCGTAGCATTTTACGGTTCATGATTCGGAGTCTTCTAGAGGAAGTTATACATGATTTAGTAGATCAAGGTCAAAATTCGGCAGCATCTGCGTTACTGGGCCATAAATGACATTTGAAGGTCTTTCCGATTTTTCCTTGAGTTGGGCTGCATATGCTTGGAAAGATAAGACAAAGGGCTTGAAGATCCATATTTTTCCAGAATTTTATGAATGTATTAACAAGCCCAAAACGAACCCAAAAGAAGAGTGCAATGCATTGTCATGCATGACATATGCATGATGAAATGCACTATCTAGTGAGAATTGTTGGTGAAGTGCACTATCTTGTGGGAAGGTTAGATGAAGCATATTCAAGTCTTATAATTGAAGTGGGAGTTGCAACACTAAGTTTAAAGAAAGAAAAATTGTTTTCAAATGTAATGGTGTGTTAGGTGAAGTTGATGAAGTGAGTGGAAAGCAATATTTAATTTAGATTTTCAACTTCCTTAGGCCTATAAATAGTGAGGTTTCCCAAGCTTGTAAACACACCCCAAGGGGGGGAGCTCTCAAACATTTCTCTAGAGCTCCCCTCCCTTCTCTCCCTCAAATTCTCTTAGTTTTCCTTTCTAGTTCTCAATTGTTGTAATAAAATCCTTTTGCTAAATGTTTCTGAGTTCTTCTTAACTTTCCATTGTAATGTAAATTCTTTTCTTTAGTAATTCAAGTTTGAGTAGTTTCCAAGTTTCAATTATGGTTTTTGTTCTTATTCATTATGCTTATAAGTTAATATGCTAGTTTGAATGATTGATCACCATTAAGGCTTGCATGTTAGCTATCTTGGTTTGAATTAAGAGTAGACACCATGCTTTATTTCGAATTGAACTTTGAATAGGAAGAGTATGTATGGACATTCGACAACAGGGATTAGATACATGCTTGGTTGTTTAAAATGTTCTTCTATGCTTAATGGGTTCCTAATGCTTAATTTAGGTTAGACAACAAATGATCAAGTTAGGGAATTAGGAACACAGGGTTAGGACCAGACACCATGGCTTAATCATACTTTAGCTAGAATCAATCCGTTAATCTAAATTGAACTTGGGAACTTATTTGCTTGAATTAATTTCTTTTCTTTCTTTCTTGTTTGATTTATTTTCCTTCTTTTTTTTTCATTTATGTTTTGTACAGGGAATTGAATTAAATCAATCATCATCACCTCGTGGGATCGACCTCGCACTTACATGCTAAACTACCAACGGCTCGTGCACTTGAGAGTATCACAAGTTGAGGATGCAGCTGAATCTATTTTGGTGCAGCTGAATCGACGCAACATGTCTGTAGTTCAATTCAATACATTTATAAATATGAAAAGAGGGCACAAATTCATGTAAAAAGATAAACTTGGTTTAGGATTGGTATTAGAGTGTTGTATGATAGAGTGTATTAGGGTGCAACATGGGTATTTTTGGTAGTTAAATAGGGTGTATTTAGTTAATTTTATATTTTAATTAAAATATTAGGGTGTACTTAGATCATAGGGTGTACTCAGTTAATTTTAGGATTCGTTTAGCACCACTCTATTTTTATATGGATTTTTTTCTAAATCATAAGGGATTATCGAACTCTTAGACGTACTAATTTTATTTCAATAAAACTATCTGTATAATATTTATTGACCACTTTGTTGATCATATCTCTTTATAGAAATGGTTATGGGATCACTTGTATTAAAGAAGTGGTCATTAATCAGCAATGTGATCAACAAATCTGATACAAATAAACAAAATTCGTTTTATTTTCACTTTCGCTCACTTGGGAGCCAACAAAATTATATTTATTTAAGTTTTTATAAGCAACAACCCTTAAATTTTGAGACTTACATCAAAATGGTATTTCAATTTTTAGTTTAATTATAATCTTCATCTTTCCCCGTGTGCATAAACTCGATTAGAATAAAGCCCAAAACCCATAGTTTCAAAAGATGTGTACATAATATTCATTAGAATCAAGAACCACTAGTATTGAAAATGGAGTTTTTATCAGAAATAGCCAAAATTTACCCCTCACTTTCATAAATATAAGTTTTTATAAATAAATAAATAAATTTCAAAAATAGCCAAAAACTCACTTAAATAAACTTAAATGCACTCAAAATTAAAATACACATAAATAAATAAAAGCAGGTCAGTGAAGAAAAATAGGAGAGTGATATCTTGCAGGCACTGTGAAGCGATACTGCCGATAAGAAAGTGACATTTGAATTAATCCATCAGCCAATTCAGTAACTTGTTTCGACTTTCCTTGTAATGTGCAATTATATGCACAATTTTCAATTCACTCTATTTCAAGGTTTGGAAACAAAAAATCAATAACCCAATTTTCAATTCTTCTTGTTGTGATCAACCCAATTTTGGGTTGAATTGTTCTTGTATGATTTGAACAACTAATTTTAATATCGACTTTCATAATCTTGGACATGATAATAAAATTGAAGATTGACAAGACTTTCAGACGCTAGGGAGCACAACCATGTATTTAATTTTTGTACTAATGTCTTGGAATTACTCCAATTCCCTCCGGATAACACATAAGGAATCAAAATTCATGTGAGTTTTAAAAAAAACTAGGAATTATAATATGGTAAAAAAAAGAAGTTAAGGTGGCAACCTTAAAAAAAAAAATAGTGATCACGTGAATTGCATGTGACTCTTTTCACGAAAAATTTATGCCTTTTTGTTTTCACCCTGGGCATTTTGATTTTGTAAACTCAAGCTGACAAATCGTTGTGATTTGATTTCATTGCCCCGCCGGCAGTAAACAGTAGAATATAAAGTTTGAAAACTCAGGCAGTTGTATTCAACCTCCATCATCATCCTCATCCTCATCATCATCATCACCAAAGCCAGAGAGAGTGAGAGAGATGGCAAGTGTAGCTGCGCTAAGAGCCTTGAGGAAACGAATCAGTCCTTCCTTCACGTCACGAATTATCGCTTTCACCTCCAATTCTCGATCCGTAAGTTCACTTTCATTCATTCACCACAAATATTCAAAATTTACTTCAAAATATTTTCAATTAGATATGGCAGTTCAACTATTCAATATAGTTAATAATTATTTTTTAATTGTATATAATTTTTCAAATTGTTGAATAGATTAGCACACTGGTGTTAGCTGAACACGAAGGTGGTGCTATCAAGCCCCAATCAGTGAGCGCGGTAAAGGCTGCAAAATCTTTAAGCAACGACAATCCTATTTCGTTGCTATTGGCAGGCTCCGGCTCTGCCCTTCACGAAGCCGCAGCAAATGCCGCTTCATGTGACCCTTCCGTTTCTGAGGTATCTCAAATGGCGTCGACAGGTTCTTTTTAATCTATGATAAAGTCTTGTACTTGATTTTGTTTTTGTGGTGTTTTTGCTTATTTCCAAATGGGTTACCGACCCAATTGATTGAATGGTTTTTTTTTTTTTTTTTGTTGGTAAATATTAAATGGGATTTTGAAAATTGTGGAGTGTTATGGTATGTGATCAATTACTGTTGTGTAGGTTCTTGTCGCTGATTCTGATGAATTTAGTCATCCTCTAGCAGAGCCTTGGGCTAAACTGATCCATTTGGTTCAGCAGAAAGGCGGGTACTCACATGTAATCACTGCTTCAGGTTCGTTTGGCAAGAACATACTGCCAAGGGCAGCTGCCCTTTTAGATGTTTCTCCGATCACGGATGTGATTGAAATTTCAGACCCTCATCTATTTGTCAGGTAACTTTGGTTGTATGGCTGTTGTTGTGATCATTTATCCTCTTATGTTAACTGTTGTTTGAAATTTGTTTTTCTTTTGCACCATAATGAAACAGCACACCATAATGAAATAGCAATTCAGTGAAAATACAACCAATCAAAGCCACTACGGCTGCATTAGCAAAACCATATTATAATTCACCAGACAACAAAAGCTCTTCAAATCTAAACAGTTTATAGTCAACATTTTACATGCGTCCTTACTGTACTAAAAACTCAAGTGCTTTTAATTCTTTATTCTTTTGATTTTTTGGCACAAAGGTTTTTGTCAACCCATTTCCCGATAGGTAGAAACTCAGGGATTTCCCTGCCAAAGTTTCAACTTATCCAAATCAGATGCAAGCCAGCATGGCTTACATTTAGCTCTGGTATCTTGTTTAACTTTTGGCAAGGATCTAGACAGGTTTGTTCCATGTTCCGGCGTAAGCATCTCTTGGTTGACTTTTGACTATGCATCCATGGTAAATGTCGATTTCATCTGGCTAGAAGTAAGATGATGTTTTCATATGGCAGGCCAATATATGCTGGAAATGCACTTTGTACTGTTCGATACACCAGTGCTGGACCTTGCTTGTTGACAATTAGATCAACATCCTTTCCAGTGTCCCCCATCTTAGCCGATTCAAAATCAAATGAAGCTCCTATCACCCAGGTTGATCTCTCCACCTTTGGTGAAGGTCTGTTTGTCATTTTCTAATCCATAAACTATTTAGTGGCCAAATATACATTTAAAATTTAATTTATTTAACTAGAATTGTATGTGACTGCTTCTATGTCCATCTGTGGATTCATTTTCGTGGTAATGCTTCAAAATCAACAGTGTCTTGGGTGATTTTTGTCCATCAAATGGATCTGGCTGATCAATTTGCTAAATTGCTACCTAATTGGCAATTAAAACATAGACCATCTATTAACAAGGGTTAATATCTCATTTGCAGATTCTGTTGGTAAATCTCGATATGTAAAGCACACATCACAGGATACAGAACGCCCTGATCTTGGGAATGCTCGTGTTGTGGTTACTGGGGGCCGTGCATTGAAAAGTGCTGAAAACTTCAAAATGATAGAAAAACTTGCTGAGAGACTTGGTGCAGCTGGTAATTCCTTGTAAATTTTTTTTTTTTCCAGCATCTGTATTCTTGTGCATGTGTTTGTTAGTGCTGTTGGTAATTCCATTGTAATATTTATCGTGCTCAGAACTCCATTCTTTTCTTTTCCAGCATCTGTATTATTTTTGGTGTTGTTTCTTTGTGTGTGTCTTATTGTTGTTTGCCTCTGCGTCTGTGACTCGTCCTGTGACTCCGCGTGTGTGCTGATGACCTGTCATGCTAATGACTTTCCATGCTTTCTCATAACTTTAATTTTTCCATGCTTTCTCATAACTTTAGTATGATATGTAGTAGAGTTGTCATAAGCATTATATTCAGAATTTGAAGAATTTGAACCTTCCATACTCAGGCATATGCGGTTGTTGCAAATGGGTAAGAAAATCTGACATTTCTTTCTTCTCCTTTTCTTAGTTGGAGCTACACGTGCTGCTGTTGATGCAGGATATGTTCCCAATGACCTTCAGGTAACGTTGATAATGGTTCTTTCCAACTTTGAAGAATGTATGGACTTCTATGTATGTATGCCTGCCGTCTTTAGCATTTTCAATACACCATAAGCTGGAACTTCACTCATGCCCCTCCCACATCAAGTGTTTCATTTGTAGCCTATTCTTCATGGTCTTGAAACTGTCAAAACTAATTTGTTTACTAGTTGACATTATGCAACACAAAAATAGAAACATGCTTCAGCTGCTCATCCCAGCTAGAAGGCTTGCAGTGCAGATGCCACATTTGAAGTACTTTTTCAAGTACACATACTTTTTTCTTTTTAATAACTGGCAAGACATATTTTGGACTTGAATGCTCACATTATTTGCCGTATCTCTTCCTACATCTTAAATAATATAAATTGGTGTCATGAATCTTAACCATTTGCACTATCTTGAGGATATGAAATGCATTGGGTAAATGTTTATGATGGCTCACAAAGGGTGCATATTATAATTAGTCCTATGTTCTGATTTTCAATTTTTTTTGGTTCTCCTGGTCTTAGAAATGTGGTTACTTTGTGTATTAGGTTGGCCAAACTGGAAAGATAGTTGCCCCAGAGTTGTACATGGCTTTTGGTGTTTCTGGAGCCATTCAACACTTAGCAGGCATGAGAGATTCCAAGGTCATTGTTGCTGTGAACAAAGATGCAGAGGCACCCGTATTCCAGGTGATGGCTTGAACTCTCTCTCATAGTTGTCAGGGTTAATGGTAGTTAGTACAGTTGGCCTCTCAGATCTGAAGGTTATGATGCAAGATGCATTCTTTTCAAAGTCTGCTGAATTCAGTCCTTGCTGAAGAACCTAAAGGCGAAGTAATTTTTTGCTTCATCAGCTGCCAAAAAGGAAAGGAAAAAAAAAAAACAAGAACTTAGTTTCTTAAAATGTGGACCATATAATGTATTTGGTTTAAGGATTTTTCATTCTGCAAAACTTGTTCTGTATGTAGTTGTCAAGCATTTTTGGAAAGATATGGCATAAATGGATTTACATGCTGCTATTTTTTGCCATTCTAATAATAAACTCTTTGATGTACATTACAGGTTGCTGACTATGGACTTGTAGGCGATATTTTTGAAGTGATACCAGAGTTGCTAGAGAAGCTTCCTGAGAAAAAATAAGCTCATAACCTGAACAGTTTACGCATCCAAAAATGTGCTGCAAGATAGCTGAACATCTTTGTACATAAGAAATTCCATATTTAATAATAGTAACAATATCAGAACCTGGTATTGGAATTTTAATAATACCATCATAATTCTTCTGGTGAATATGCCTTCCCTCAAATAAAATCGTGAAGAAATTGTGTTATATCGAACTTGTGGATTAAATTTACTCCGCATCCGTTTTGCAATGATTTTCATTTGGCGACCCTTATGATACTTTTCTAATATTGGGGCATCCCAGTTGTATCAAACAACATTATCCTATCTTCCTCTCATTCATGACTACGTATTTTTTAAGAGCCACAGCGTCTTCATATTTTAGAAGCTGGATAGAGAGCTGTTGTGTAGCCAGAGAAGCTTATTCCCACTAGTCAACTGGTAAATAAATTTTGCGTTCTAATTCTCAGAATTTGTGTATGATGAAGAAAAAAGATCTTTGGTAATCCCTTTTGTATAAATATCTTGTTTGGTGATATTAGAATAAACAAGCGCATCTGGTGTAGTGGTATCATAGTACCCTCCCACGGTACTGACCAGGGTTCGATTCCCTGGATGCGCAAATCTGTTTTTCTTTTTATATTTCGTTAAAATAAAATAAAACTAATTGCAGAATCCAAATTAGGCAACATGCCATTTACATGAGGGACATGCGTTTTTGTTGTTGTTGTTGATGAGAAAAGATGGTTTTTTTTTTGCCTCCAAGGAGAAAAGATGGTATTAAATCCATAGGAAACATTACATGTTAATGACGGCTTCGTTAAATAATTATATGTTGAAAATAATTAGCTATAAAGTAAAATAGCTTCATGTTTGGTAAATAATTCTTTTAAAGTGTTGCTAGTAAAAAAAGTAGTGTAAAAACCATTTGGTAAATTTTAATATAAAATTGTTATAACTATGAATAATGACTCAAACATACATGATGTTGAAAGTGTTATGCGCTAATTATGTGATAGTAGTGGAGGTGGTGAAAGAGATGGAGGTGAAGATGGTGGTGAAAGAGGTGGTGGTTGTGGTAGTGGTGGTGGTGGTGGTGGGGATGGTGATTGTGGAGGTGGAGGTGGTGGAGGTGATGGTGGATGTGGAGGTGGTGGAGATGGAGGAGGAGGAGGTAGTGGTTGTGGTGGTGGTAGCGAAGAAGGATGTGGCGGTGATGGCGGTGGTCATGGAGTTGGTAGAGGTGGAGGTGGGGGTGGTGTCATTTTTAAAAATGAATGATGGTATTTTGGGAATTTAAAAAATTCATTGAAGGCTTATCTCTGCTTCTTTTGAAAAGCAACCCAGAGCTTGCTTTTAAACGTTGCTGTCAAAAGGCCACTGCTTTTAAAATAATTGATATATTTTATTTTTACCAAACACCTTAATTTGCTTAATTTTAAAGTGAAGCAGGTTTTTGGCCAAAAAAAACAATCCCAAATGTAGCCTTAAAACCTTCTCAGAGAAAATAAAATCCTGGAGTAGGAAAGAGTACCACCTATGCTTGACTAAACATAAGCTATAAAATCCCGGGGGTAGAAAATAAGATCCTCGACTCCCCGTTTTATTAGTTTCGGGGAATCCTCATACCTGCCTTTGTAGGGGGCTATCCCCTATCCCCGCCCCGAATCCTTAATTTTTTTGTATTAAAATATTAATCCTCACATTAAATTATCATTTAATACATTTAATTTAAATATAAAAATCAATATGCAAAATAAGAGTTTCAAAACATGAATCCATTTTGACAATTTATGCTTTGGCAATAGAGGAACCATATGCGAACTCGAAGAAGAGACCTTTATCATTCTTTGATGTTCTAAAATCTAACTAAATATATGATTTCACTCCCTTCACTCTCAAATAGTTTTATGTTTGGAAGACTATAATAATTGTCATATCCTATAATAATTGATCCCTAGCAGAGAAGAAAGTATTTTTCCAATCTCAACTCCTTCAACGAAAAAGCCCCACCAGTTTCCAAAAGGATGTTTCCATTGAGCCGACTTTCACTCAAATTGACAATGCCCAGGACTTTCAATTCTCCAATAGTCACAGGAATATGACCAACAATGAGGAGGATGAGGATAAGAAAAAGTGGGAGGGTCAGTACTATGAAAAGAGAGAGCTATGGGGAAGATTTCTATGGGCTAGGATAACAAAATATTATATTATATTATACATTTATTAATTTAAAAAGAAACATATAATTATCGAGCCGGGTTCAGGGATGGGAACGTCAATACCATCCCCAGCCCATACCTGTCATGGATTTTTAAAATTCGAGGATCCCCGTACCCGATCTCTGTTTGGCCCTGAAATCTCCCTTCGTTAGGCCATCTCCAGCCATGGGCTATATCCCAAATATAGACCTAAAATAATGCAAAACCCATCTCCAATCATGGGCTAAACAAAATTTTGGCCAAATTTGGAGGGCCACATTTGGCCCTTTAGCCCTCCAACCGAGCCACATGTAGCTAGAGGTGTCAAACGGGCCGTGCCGGGCCGGCCCGTCCCATTTAAATTCGTGCTTTTAACATTTTCGTGCCGTGCCGTGCCGGCCCATTTAATTTATTGGGCCTTGCCGTGCTAGCCCATTTAGTAAAATCATTAATCCCGGCCCGGCCCAAAGCCCATGTCCATATTGAAACGGGCCGGGCCGTGCCCGTGCCGTGCCCGTGCTCGTGCTCGTGCCATAATCGGGCCCAAGAATTAACCCATTTAATTTGAATTTTTTTCACTTGATAATTTTTTTTTGCCCACTAGATAATTCAAATTATAAACATTAAAAATATAAGTATAGACAAGAAATGATGAACTACTTGAAAACATTAATCAATCGAACATCCAAACAATATAAAGGGGCGGAGGGCAAAAAGTATCCAATTCCACAAAGTCCACTTCAACTTTTCATCTTTAAATAGCTTATTATTTTATATGTGAAGAAATGTCTTGCTTTGATTATAATAGAAGCGTATATGTCATATGTATTGATTAGATACCAAGTCTAATGTTGTTTAATTAATTTGTAGTTGATATGTTTAATTAATTAAGGACCCAAGTAATTTTCCTAAAATGAAAGACATCAAATATATGTTTATAATTAAAATAAATAAATAAATATATATATATAAACAATGACATTAGATGTCAAATTATTGCATTTTGAATTTTGAGAAGAAAAAAAAGTTAAATGGGCCGGGCTTGGGCCGTGCTTGAAGCGGGCTTGGGCTCGTGCCGTGCTTGAAGCGGGCTCGGGCCAAGCCCGGCCCATGTCGGGCCATGGGCCGGGCCGGTCCATTGGACCTATTTTTTGATCCCGGCCCGGTCCAAGTTTTCGTGCCGTGCCGAGCACGGCCCATTAATATTCGTGCTCGTGCCTCATTTAAATGGGCTGGGCTCGTGCCGTGCTGGGCCGGCCCGTCCCGTTTGACACCTCTACATGTAGCCCAGTTTTGGCATAGGCCAAATTTTTTGTGGGCCCCATGCATGTGCTTTTAAATATTTTCAATTCATGTTGTTTAAGAAAAAAAGGATTAAAAAGTATTTGTCATGACCGTTGCAGGTCAGACTATTGAAAACCAATCCTTTTATTTATTTATTTATATATATTTATTATTTTTTATAAATGTGGTCACCTTTTTAAATGTCAATTCATGTAATTAAGAAAAAATTATAAAAAAATTATTGGTCATGACCGTTGGAGGTCAGACCATTGAAACCCATCTTTTTTTTTTTTTTAAAATTTACATGTGGTCACCTTTTTAAATGTTTTCAAGTGTTGTTTAAAAAAAATTATAATTAAATTAGACAATATATAGTTGTAGAATGTATGAGTATTGTATAATAATTTTTCTCAAAATAATAAAATATGAATGACTCTAAAATATAGCCCTGCATGGCTGAAGATGGAAAAATTTAGCCTTGCATTATTATTTAAAAAATTAATATTTTGGAGGGCTAAATTTTTAGCCCTATGACTGGAGATGACCTTAGGGCCGGGGACCCGACTGGAATTTCTGTCATCCCTAACCACGAAACCCTTAAAATACATCTCATCACTACGTTGTACTATCACAAAAATCCTCTTATGATCCAGGGAAAGTATCATAGTTCTTAGTATAGAGTCAAAACCATACTGTGGGTATTAGAATAGATCCAACCAAACATAAACCGCAAAATTGTTGAAACACATCCCATCACTAGGCATGTATTGTCAAAGAAAGCCTCCTATGATTTAAAGAAAGCATCATAGTTCTTCGTATAGATTCAAAAACGTATTGTGGGCATCAAAACAAATCCAGCCGAACACCAATTGCCACCTCCAATTTTTTTGATCAAAACCCCAGCTGACAAGCAGGGGAGACTAAGATTGGCCCCTTAGCCTAAAGAAATTTCCAAAGAAAGATCTATATATAGTAGGAACGTTCATTGGTTGCTAAGCCCACGAACATTTGAGAAGAGAATTATCAAGGACACCTTGGGGATCCCTCTAGGCTGGTCTCCTCCGCCTTGTCAACAAAGTCCTCGACACAAAAATATGCTTACTAGAAAAAGCCATGCCACTAACAATCAGATGCCCAACACAAGTTTCCACACTCTTCCGATTACCCCATAAGCAGAAGAGGTGGTTGTCACTTGCCTTGGCAGTGATTCCAAATTAAGGCCTCTTTTCTGATCTCGCCAATCTGTTTGTTAAAAATGTAACTCGCAATTGTACGGGCCAATTAGCAGTATAGCAAGACAAGTACGAGGTCGTACCCACGAGGACTGAGAAATTAATATTAGTTATGTACTTAGATTACCAAATTCAAGAAAGTAGGAGGTTAAGTCTAAAATAGAATTTAAAGCAAGAGTGATTGTAATTGTTGAACAAATGAGGCAAAACGAAGTTTTAAACAAAAGCAAAGTGAGCAAATGTAACAAAGAGTAAGTTTGCAGGTTGGAAAATAGATTGGGAGACTAGGGCATTCGATTCACCATAACAATTCAATTCTGGGTTATAAATTAGTTAAGTGACAAGTCTAATTCGGATTCAAAGATTGATTCTAGCTAAAGTATGATTAGGCCATGGTGTCTGATCCTAACCTTGTGTTCCTAATTCCCTGACTTGATCATTTGTTGTCTAATCTAACTTAAGCATTAGGAACCCATTAAGCATAGAAGAACAATTTAAACAACCAAGCATGTATCTAATCCCTGTTGTCGAATGTCCATACATACTTTTCTTATTCATAGTTCAATTCGAATCAAAGCATGGTGTCTACTTTTGATTTAAACCAAGATAGCTAATAAACAAGTTCTAATGGTGATCAATCATCCAAACAAGCATATTAACTGATAAGCATAATGAATAAGAACATGAATCATGAATCAAACTTGAAACTCAAAACTTTAACTTATAAACCCAGAATATTCATGTTAGGTTACATCGAAGCCCTAGTTATGAATTTAGCTACTCATAATGGAAATGAAACTTAAACAGAAATGAGAAAACATAATGAATGCAACAAGAGTAGAAAAACCCATTTATGAAGTTGTTTGTGGTGTCCAAGGCTTCTCCAAGTGCTTCTCCACGTCTAATGCTGCTCCAAGAGTTTCCTCACATCTAGAGTATGGCAACTAAAGAGGTGATTTGGGATGAGTTTGGGTGAGTGGTGATGGAAAAGAAAGAGGAAATTCGTAGGGAATTGGAATGGAGGCTTGTTGGAGCTATTTTTGGTGTTTTGGGGATGAATGGAGTGTTTGTGGAAGGATGAAGTGAATGAGATGAATTGTGAATGATGTTGTGTTTAGAATTGGAATGCTATTTATAGGGAGAATGGAAGGGGAATATATGAATTGAATATGGTTTATGCCAATAGCACTTGTAATTAAAAACTCATCTTTTGGCTAGTGCACTTCACCAACAACTCCCACTCTTCACCAACAACTCCCATTAGATAGCACTTGCAATTAGAAACTCATTCTTTTGGCTAGTGCACTTCACCAACAACTCCCACTAGATAGTGCACTTCATCATACATATGTCATGCATGACTATGCATTGCACTCTTCTTTTGGGCTCGTTTTGGGATTGTTAATACATTCATAAAATTCTGGAAAAATATGGATCTTCAAGCCCTTTGTCTTATCTTTCCAAGCATATGCAGCCCAACTCAAGGAAAAATTGGGAAGACCTTCAAATGTCATTTGTGGCTCAGTAACGCAGATGCTGCCGAATTTTGACCTTGAGCTACTAGATCATGTATAACTTCCTCTAGAAGATTCAGAATCATGAACCGTAAAATGGTACGGAAACTAGACTTCCGTATCTTTCCAATGATGTATGGCTCATTATCTGGTTCTTCTTGAGCAAGTACAGGTTAATCCGTGAAATTGAATGATCTGCAGACACCGTTTTGGGCTAATTTGTCTCCAAAATGCATTAAATGAGTCTCAAGCTTATTGTTGCGTCGATTCAGCTGCACCAAAATAGATTCAACTGCATCCTCAACTTGTGATACTCGCAAGTGCACGAGCCGTTGGTAGTTTAGCATATGTAAGTGCGAGGTCGATCCCACGAGGATTGATGATAGATTGATTTAATTCAATTCCCTGTACAAACCGAAATGAAAAAGAAAGGAAATGAGTAAGACAAGAAAGAAGGAAAAGAAATTAACTCAAGCGAATAAGTTCTTAAGTTCAATTTAGATTAACGGATTGATTCTAGCTAAAGTATGATTAAGCCATGGTGTCTGGTCCTAACCTTGTGTTCCTAATTCCCTAATTTGATCATCTGTTGTCTAACCTAAATTAAGTATTAGGAACCCATTAAGCATAAAAGAACATTTTAAACAACCAAGCATGTATCTAATCCTTGTTGTCGAATGTCCATATATACTCTTCCTATTCATAGTTCAATTCGAATTAAAGCATGGTGTCTACTCTTAATTCAAACCAAGATAGTTAACATGCAAGCCTTAATGGTGATCAATCATTCAAACTAGCATATTAACTTATAAGCATAATGAATAAGAACAAAAATCATAATTGAAACTTGGAAACCACTCAAGCTTGAATGCTAAAGAAAAGAATTTACATTACAAAAAAATAAATTACAACTAAGAAGCAAAAGGATTTTATTACAACAATTGAGAACTAGAAAGGAAAACTAAGAGAATTTGAGGGAGAGAAGGGAGGGGAGCTCTAGAGAAATGTTTGAGAGCTCCCCCCCTTGGGGTGTGTTTACAAGCTTGGGAAACCTCACTATTTATAGGCCTAAGGGAAGTTGAAAATTTGAATTAAGTATTGATTCTACCTACCACACTCATTTCACCAACTTCACCTAACACACCATTACATTTGAAAACAATTTTTCTTTCTTTAAACTTAGTGTTGCAGCTCCCACTTCCATTATAAGAATTGAATATGCTTCACCTAACCTTCCCACAATCAACAATACATCATGCATGACATTGCAGTCAGATTGTGGGCAGGTTTTGGGCTTGGTATTTGCTCCGAAAAAATCTGGAAAAATATGGATCTTCAAGCCCTTTGTCTTATCTTTCCAAGCATATGCAGCCCAACTCAAGGAAAAATCGGAAAGACCTTCAAATGTCATTTGTGGCCCAGTAACGCAAATGCTGCCGAATTTTGACCTTGAGCTACTAAATTATGTATAACTTCCTCTAGAAGACTCAGAATCATGAACCGTAAAATGCTACGGAAACTAGACTTCCGTATCTTTCCAATGATGTATGGCTCATTATCTGGTTCTTCTTAAGCAAGTACAGATTAATCCGTGAAATTGAATGATCTGCAGACACTGTTTTGAGCTAATTTGTCTCCAAAATACATTTAATGAGTCTCAAGCTTATTACACTGAAACAAACACAAAACTTATTAAAAGCACAAGTTTAACTCAAAAACATAACCAAATCATAAGTTAGAAGGGTACAAAAAGATATGTAATTATGCACCGATCACTTATTACACTGAAACAAACACAAAACTTATTAAAAGCACAAGTTTAACTCAAAAACATAACCAAATCATAAGTTAGAAGGGTACAAAAAGATATGTAATTATGCACCGATCAAATACCCCCAAACCTAGATTTTACTAGTCCTCGAGTAAAACAAAAGGAAAACAAAGATAAAAACAAAACGAGAAGTTTATTAGACCACTTTCGTAGGTAACTTGATTGCATTGAGCGCATGCAACAAGCCTTTAAACCTCTAGGCATCCCTAGTAGGAGGAGTTGTGTCTCCTGAGGGTTTAACAGAAACGATACCCACAATTGCTTTACTGACTCTACAAAACAAAAGGTTAGAAAACTAACTTTGAAAACAACTAATGAAAATGAAAGAAAACTTTAGTCATACCTCCAACACCATAGAGTTGCCAAGATAGATGATCAATAACTGTGTAAAGTGGAAGCTATAGCTCAAAGGCGCACGGCTTCAAAGTAAACATACTCAAATCTTGAAGGAAGAACATGCTTCAACTCTAATTCTCACATATAGCACTCAATCACTCAGAACCTATGGTTTTATTCTCTCAAACAAGTATAATGAGTATATGAAATAGAAGCACAATATTTGGTTAGATCTCATGAAGGGAATCAAATACTAAGAATAGAGATACACACATACATACCAGCACCCATGAATACATCCTCAAAGATCAGCTAGGTCTTTCACAAGGTTGCAATGAAAGGCTAAGGTTAAGGGAAGTGGAAGAATTGGAAGAAATACAATTAACTTAAGAACATACCAAGGTTGCATTCTTCATTGACCTGCAGGTGTCATTGATTTAGAATGGTATGGCTGCAACTTCATAGCATCATCTGGCATAGACCTTATATTTCACTTTAGATCAAATCGAAACACTTTCTCTTTATTTTTCTTATTTGCTGACTTGATCTTTTTTTTTTGGAAAACTTGCACAGATTCACACCAATTTACATTTAGGCATGTGGTAGCAACTTCCTTGCTTCAAACTTAACTTGGCACACCTTGGATATTTATAAGCTTTCTAAGGTATGGCTATAATAAGTTAAATATCTCATATTGAGATTACAAAGTTAGGGGAATCATGAGGGTGATAGAAGAAAATGCTTGAAGTGTTTGGCTGCAACAGAGCTGATGGAACACACAAATGGGTAGGGTGAAAAGAAAGCACAAAGAATGGTTATACACACATAGCCTAGCATCACTTCAATGAGTTCATTCATGAATGAAAGCCATGCACTGATATCTGCAAAGAGGAATCATCCTAAGTATTCAACAAATGGAACAATGAATCATTTAGAGTGAATTGGAAAAAAATAAGTAGAGATGAGGAATTAGAAACACTTTAAAACCTCTCAAGAAGGCAATTAGGCTCGAAATAGTCACTAGGGTAGTCTCCACTATTCTCCTTCAAGAATCTGAGCATGGTACTTTAGCCACCAGAATTCTAAGAGCAAAAGCTTTGTGAAGTGTAAAATGTTTGATATGAAAATCTCAATGGCAGCTCCATAACATTGGTTGTGTGACATTCTAAAAAAATTGAAATACAAGTGACAAAAATTGAAAACACAAATCAAATGAACAAAAATTGAAAACACAAATCAAATGAACAAAAATTGAAAACACAAATCAAATAACAAAAATTGAAAATTGAAAATACAAATGACAAAAAAATTGAAAACCTCTATTAATACCCCCAGACTGAATTGCATTGTACCCAATGTGAAAGCATATAAGAAAACAGAAAACAGGGATTAAGGGTAACCTGGCACTGCATGGTTCATCCTTCAAACATAGCATTTCTCAAAATGCTATCGATGGCTGAGCTCACCATGGCTCTTCTTCTGACTCACTTTCCGATGTCTGAAATAGACGAATATATCAGGGCTCCATCTATCATCAACTCATCCTCTGCTCCACAAGTCTCGGAGCCTTGTGGTCATGTACACTATTTGGAAGTGAAACTCGTTAAGCACACTTAAGTAAATGCAAAACTCGTCTCGAATGTTACCTGTACAATACATGTGACTGCTTAACACAACAGTTCTTGCCACAAACCTCCTATCTAGCAGATATACCCTCCAAGTATCTAGACAATGTGCCAGCGCAGCAAGCTGCATCTCTTCCAATCCACAATCCAGATCCCAATTTGGAATCATGTTTTCAATTTCTTCTATCAGCCTACCTCTATGAAACAAAAAGGCATCTATGACAACTTCTGAGGGATCCATGACAAACACAACCACGAGCACCTCAATCACCTCAAACACCCGTTGCACAATGTTATCCTTTCCCTTAGGATCTTCTGGTGGGATAGCTGGCAGTGAGCTCAATAAAACCATTGGGCTAGGCACTTCACCATGCTCAATTCGGACTCCTCCTCTTGAGCTTTCCACGACGGCCTCCTGGGTTTCACATTGACAAGATCTACAATAAACAACAATTTGGAGAAGGTTTGGTTCGGGAGGAAAGGAAGCTGAGATGTTCAGAGGTTAGCGGCGGCTAGATCAAATGAAAGATAGAGAGTTAGTTTTAGGGTTAATGTAGGTAGTGTTTTCAGAGAAAGAGAAGGTTTTTTTATTTATTATTTATTTATAATATTTTATTTAAATTATTATATATATATATATTTTGAATAAACACACGAATATACAAGTGACTCATGGATAACCAGTTAAGAACCTCAGAAAAACACAGCCATGGGGATCCGGGAAGTTTGGAGAGTCACAATGGTCCCGCTTAAAACCCAAACTTCTTAGACACCGAAGGTGTCGCCTATAGAACTCCTAGGACACTGTATTAACAGAGATGCTCATTGGAGTTACCATAAGTCAACTCATATGAAAATCTTTTTTTTTTTTTTTCATAAGCTTGCAAGACATTGAACAAAATTATACTAAGCAAAACAAGGCTCACACAACTTAACTCCCACCAAACCTAACAAAAATTGTCAATCCTTACCCCCAAACTTAAATTGAACATTGTCTTCAATGTTAAAAGCATAACAAAGATGAGTGAGAACATGTAAATAATAAGGGAAAAAATTTAAGACGAAGGATTAGAGAAACCCCTTATGCAATTAGGTCGATCGCTACTAAGCACCTTATTCTTTACACATGGGTTGCCTCCCAAGAAGCGCCTTAGTTAATGTCTTGACAAGACATTATGCCATTAGCTAACTTGATTGTACGAAGGGAAAGATGATCCACCACATGACCGTTGGAGTTCCAATGACACTCCCTCATAGAATGGCTTTAAACGTTATCCATACTTTTAAAGTCGAGCCATCTTTAGGGTTTTGGAATCTCCACAGCTCCATAGGGAGAAACATTACGACAGTGAATGGGCCAAGCCACCTAGACTTCAATTTTCCTGGAAGAGACGCAAACGTGAGTTAAACAAAAAACTGACATACCTTTGCTGAACTCTTTCTGTTGAATGTTCCTGTCATGGTAACTCTTGGTACGTTCTTTGTAAAGCTTTGCATTCTCATGGACTCATGTCTAATTTCTTCCAATTCATTGAGCTGAAACTTTCTAACATGGCGGCCTTGTCTAGATCAAATTCAACTTCTTGATGGCCCAAAAAAAAAGCAACATTGTATTCAAGCTCCATTGGCAAGTGACAGGCTTTCCCAAATACAAGACGATAAGGACTCATTCCGATGGGAGTCTTATATGCAGTCCTATAAGCCCATAATGCATCATTGAGCTTAGCAGCCCAATCTTTCCTTGTACTATTCACCACCTTCTCTAGGATCTGCTTAATTTCTCTGTTGCTTATTTCTACTTGACCAGAAGTTTGAGGATGATACGGTGTAGAGACATGGTGGGTGATGTTGTCCTTCTTCATGAGTGCTTCAAATGGATTGTTGCAGAAGTGGCTGCCTCCATCACTAATGACAGCCCTTGGAGTACCAAACCTTGTGAAAATGTTATCCCTCAAGAACTTCAACACCACCTTATGATCATTGGTTTTGGTGGCTATGGCTTCCACCCACTTAGACACATAATCAACAGCAACAAGTATGTAGGTATAACCAAAGGAAGATGGGAATGGTCCCATGAAATCAATACCCCATACATCGAAGAGTTCCACAAAGAGTATGTTCTGCAATGACATTTCGTTCCTGTGGCTTATGTTTCCCATCCTTTGACACCTATCACACTTAACACAAAAATTAAATGCATCTTTGAATAGTGTAGGCCAAAAGAAACCTGATTGCAAAATTTTAAGTGCTGTTTTCTTAGCTCCAAAATGGCCTCCACAAGACAATTCGTGGCTGTGCCTAAGGATGCTTTCTTGTTCTTCTTCTGGAACACATCTCCTAATGAGTTGATCTGGGCAATGCTTGAATAAGAACGGTTCATCCCAAACACAATGTTTCACCATGGAAAAGAACTTCTTCTTGTCCTGATAAGTTAGATCATTTCTAAGAACACCACAAGCAAGATAATTAACAAAATCAGCATACCATGGTTCTTTGACTTGGACAACATATAGTTGTTCATCTGGAAAAGTCTCATTCAATGGTAATACAGCTTCTCCTTGGTCTTCAACCACAATTCTGCTCAAATGGCCAGCCACCACATTTTCACATCCCTTCTTGTCTCGAATCTCCAAATCGAACTCTTGCAGCAAGAGAATCCATCTGATCAAGCGTGGTTTGGCGTCCTTCTTAGTGAGCAAGTATCTAAGAGCAGCATGGTCAGAATAAACAATTACTTTAGAACCAACAAGGTAAGAACGAAATTTTTCTAAAGCAAAAACCACAGCAAGTAGCTCCTTCTCTGTTGTGGAGTAATTGAGTTGGGCATCATTCAAGGTCCGGCTCGCATAATGAATCACATGGGGAAGCTTGTTCTTCTTTTGACCTAAAACTGCACCAATAGCAAAGTCAGAGGCATCACACATTATTTCAAATGGTAAAGACCAATCTGGAACTATGATAATAGGGGCTGAAGTTAGCTCTTTCTTCAAGGTCGTAAAAGCTTCCATGCAAGTTTCGTCAAACTCAAAAACAGCATCCTTAGCAAGAAGATTACACAATGGTCTTGAAATGCTTGAAATTTTTTTTATGAACCTTCTATAGAATCCGGCATGGCCCAGAAAGCTTCTAACTCCTTTAACAGAGGAAGGGGGTGGTAGATTTGAGATGATATTTATCTTGGCTTTGTCCACTTCAATTCCCTTGCTTGAAATAATATGGCCTAGCACAATTCCTTGTCTTACCATGAAGTGACACTTCTCCCAATTCAAAATCAGATTTGTTTGCTGACATCTTTTAAGCACTAGAGACAAGTGGTGAAGACAATCATCAAAAGATGAACCAAAAACTGAAAAATCATCCATAAATACCTCCATGAATTGTTCCACCATATCAGAAAAGATTGCCATCATGCATCTTTGGAAAGTTGCTGGAGCATTGCACAAACCAAATGACATCCTTCTATAAGCAAACGTACCAAATGGGCATGTGAACGTGGTTTTCTCCTGGTCTTCCGGAGCAATGGGAATTTGATTATAACCTGAAAATCCATCAAGAAAACAGTAGTAAGCATGGCCAGATAAACGGTCAAGCATTTGATCAATGAAAGGTAAGGGAAAATGATCTTTTCTCGTGGATGTGTTCAACTTCCTGTAATCAATGCAAACTCTCCACCCGGTGATAGTTCGTGTTGGAACTAGCTCATTCTTCTCATTCTTTACAACAGTGATTCCAGACTTCTTTGGAACAACTTGCACAGGACTCACCCACTTAGAATCTGAAATTGGGTAGATGATTCCCACATCAAGTAGCTTTAAAACTTCAGCCCTAACCACCTCTTTCATGTTGGGATTTAGCCTCCTTTGTGCATCACGAGATTGTTAGAAATGTGCCCTAAGAGCCAATACATTTGATGTAATCTCCTTAGAATACATTTCGTAAATAAAGGGCAAACTTATTTTGTTATCTATTACATCGTGTAAAGAAACAAATGTCCAGGGTATGCTATATAAGAGATAAAGTAATCTAAAGGAGTTTAGATTCATGAGACCTTTAATCTCTAATTGTAGTATCCCAAAATGTTCCTAATCATAGGTTATCAAATGGGCATTGATAAACCGTCAAGATTAGCACATATTATGTATGCTCAATTGGGAGGATGGTTAGTCTCAAACCATTTGTGTAGTTGACACTAATACAAGTATGTGGGTGCTCATTAGTGAATGAGTTCACTGAACGCGATCAATCGTAGTTCTCGTATGGAGTATTTATCTATATGTCAAACGAGAACTCATAGTTGCAATAATGCAAATTAGTCCTTAGACCTGAGGCATCATGGTTGTCCTGTAATGCGTTATTGATCTTTGATAGCTCTTCAAGGCAAGTCGTAAAAGATTTGTCTAAAGTGTTGTTGGGATCTCTTAATTCATCATAGGGGCATGTGAATGTACAATAAGGAATCTCTACTTTTGATATAGAAAGAGAATGTTTCAAGATGTGATTCAGCAAATCTTCGGCCGAAGTATTTGAACATGATTTAGAAAGTGTTTTAGTCATGTTCTATTGAATCACATGAGGTTAATCATATTAGGGGTTTGACATTATCAATCCGTACCCTGAAAATATGATTGGAAACATTGTATAAGAGAAGGACCGTATTGCATTGCAATTCCAACTGAATAGGTTCTTTGTCTATTCTGATTAGCTTGGGTAGCCATGATATGTTGCTAGATGTCACTCTTGGCTTGTGGAAGTCCTAGGATTGATTGTGATCAATCCAAATAAAGGAAGAATTAAAAGGGGTTTTAATTCCAGTTGGTTAGAAAGAGTTCTAATATTTTTCCCACTGCCTTGCTAAATTAGAACCTAATGGATCGCACACCTTAAATGGTTAACTTTGAGTAATACAAATGAGAATGAGGAAATCAATTTGATTGATTTGATGTGGATGATTTACAACGTGTAAAATGGTATTTGGGCCTCCGTAATAGTTAATGAGAAGCCCAAATGGTTGGGTATCAAGCCCAAGGGCTTTACACACTTAAAGATTATGGTTTAAGTGTCATAAGGCCCACTTTTGGAAGCCCAATGGGGTTTGTCCGAAAATGCATATATAGATATGTATGGGAATTGTTTCCATAAGCAAGTTAATGAGCTAATTAACATACAAACACAATCCAACATCAACCAAAGGGGTTTGGGAGATCAAAGAGAGATAAAAGAGAGTTTTCAAGAGTGAAACACTTTCATCTTTCAAAGTGGTTTAGATTGAAACCAATCTTGAGATTCTTGAACTAGCATTCTTGTATTCTCAAGATACTCCTTCTCATCTCAAGGTTCCATTGGTGTCGAGACTTAGAGGCCATATCCTTTTGTGGCTCACAAGGAGGAGAAAGATCAAAGAGGAGATCAACAAAGGGAAATCATCAAGAGAAGACCAAAACACAACTTGGTTCATATTATAGCATCAAGGGTAATTAAGACTTATCCTTTTCTCTTGTGCTTTCCTTTATGAAATCATATCAATGTTCATGGCTTAAGATACTTGGAAGAAGTTTTGTTTTTGAATTTAAACAACCACCATATTCTTCCGCTGCGATTAATTTGATTAAATGCAAGTTTAATATTCAAATGAACTTCTTAAAAATGTTTTAAAACCAACAATTGGTATCAGAGCCATAGGTCATGAACTTGATATGTTTCTAGGGTTTAGAGATGCATATATATGGGTTGAAAAATTCATTTAAAGTATAATAGTTATACTTGATTTATTTTGATATGATTGGATAAAATCAAATGGAGTGAAAAAGGGTTGTTTGGGATTTTGAATTTCCGGTTTTATGTTTTGATGATTGATGCTCTCTTTGTATGCATATATGTATGTATGAACACTAGAGCATGGTTGCATTAAAACCCCATGATTTTAACCTCATGAAATATTTGATATTAGAGCATGAGATGGTTAAAATGGAATATGGATTTTTCCGGAAATTGCATGAACATTCATATTAGTTCATATGTGTGTTCTTGGTGTTCTTGATGTTCTTGTTATGGGATCTTTTTGATCCATAAGTTAGGTGACTATTTTTGGTGGTTGTGTTAGTGGATTTTTCCACCAAAATAGGTCAAAAGATGATGAAGATGTTTTATTATAAAATTGAAAGTTTTTCAAAAATGTTTCCACTTGATAAACATCTACCCACCACACTAAAATTAATAAGATTACTTTGTTGAGTGTGTAGGGTTTATCTAGATATAAATGTTAGTGATTTGATATAAAATGCAAAAGTTGGTCAATTTATTCCTATCACTAATTATCTACCCACCACACTAAAATTAATAAGATTACTTTGTTGAGTGTGTAGGGTTTATCTAGATATAAATGTTAGTGATTTGATATAAAATGCAAAAGTTGGTCAATTTATTCCTATCACTAATTATCTACCCACCACACTAAAATTAATTTGATTACTTTGGTGAGTGTGGTTGGCCTATCTAGTCACATACATAATTATCCACCTAGTTGGAATAATATTGATCACCACTTTGTGTTATACAAATGCATGCTTTAACCCCACACCCTAGTGGATCATCTTTGGATCCATTATTAATTGTTGAATAGTTTTGGACATAGTTGCAATATATGATATGTGTGACTATGCTTAAAAGGTTTCTACAATTACATTTACTATTGTAGTAAAATGTTTTCACTCCATGGTAAATTTATTTTGTTTGAATATGGTTACCACTTGAATTAAACCCATATATATGTATGCAACCCAAGAGCATGTTTGACATTACTAGTTTAATTGTTTAAAGCGTTTAAATAATTAAAGGATGATTATGGACTTAGACCAAACAATTGAGCTATGTGATTGGCCGCTTGTTGGATATGTATTCGATTTTGATTGGCTATGTAATAATGAAATGGCTTTCATGCCTAATTTATTTTATGCGCGCGTAATTAAAATGAATCACCTTCCAAGACCATGATCCAACATGGTGGCTCATGTTGGATCAACAAGAAAGTCCATAATCATCCTATAAGCCCAATGCAATTGCAATGTTCGGTAATGACAATAAATAAACCAATTAGTAGTACCAAGTATTCTCACTATCTCAAGGAAATGGTTTTCTAAAATATTTAGTGGGAGTATTATGTGCTACTAATATTTGCATTGGGAACCATTTAATGAGATTAAAAGGCTTTTAACAGGATTAAAATTGGATTAAAATGAGACCAATTTAACTACCCTCAAAGCAATATTAAGTTGATAAGCGAAATGGCATTTTGAATGCTATTTTGTGGCCTTCCACCGTGGTAGTCTCTTATTGGGTGGCACATTTACATCTTGTTGGACCTCAGTGAGGCAACATCCAGTACTTGTAACCATCCAAGGGAAGCCTATTACACATACTTGATGTAGTGCGGATAGATAACGAGTGTGTCCAACAAACTGTTAGGTTGAGGACATACTTGAAACCCTATACCCACAAGCATGGTGGGAATAACTTAACTAAGACGAACGAAACCAACAAACTGTTAGGTTGAGGTCTAGTTCTCTAGAGGCCATAGTGATGGGTATTCACATTATGATGTGATTGGATAAGAGTATCCTCTCATTAGTATCATGGCAATCCAACAAACTGTTAGGTTGAGGAAAACTATGTGAAAGTGAGACTCCCATCCCCACTAAGAGTTTCAACGGAAACTCTCGGATTTCAGGAGGGATATGAAATTTGCCAAAAATAGTGGGAGCTACCATCATGACTTAAAGACCCTAAGTCCTTGGTAGAAGATTAATCTAAACTAAAATTTGTTTACGTTGTTGCAGAATTTTCAAATGGCCATTAAAAACCCAATCTCATCGATACTTAACAATTACATCCTTGATGGCACGAACTATCCGGGTTGGCTTCGCAAAGTCAAACTTGTCCTTAAAATGGATGAGATTGATTATGTGTTGACACATGCCCCACCACATATTCATCCTGACGAAGAAGCTTCTCAGGAAGAAATAACTGCTTATGAGAAGCATGTCAAAGATGATAGTAGAGGTAAATGTTACTTACTAGCATCCATGAACGATGAGCTACTAAAACAACATGAAGATATGGATGATTGTGCTTCCATATTGCTTCACCTTAAAGAGCTTTATGGTGAAGCTACTCGTAGCTTGCGTTACAATACAATATGTGAACTTGTCAACGCAAAGATGACAAGAGGGACTCCGGTTAATCAGCATGGTCTCAAGATAATATCATTGCTTGAGAAATTGGAAAAATTGGATGCTCCATTTAATGCTGAAGTTCAACAAGACTTTTTTCTTTCGTCCCTCTCATCAGATTTTTCCCAATTTGTTATGAACTATAATATGGGAAAGATGGAAAGTTCCTTATCTGAGCTACTCAATATGGCTATGGTAGCTGAAAAGAATATCTTGAAGGATAAAGGAATGAAAGGGACAGTTGCGGTGTTTGAAAAGGGTTCTTCTTCCTCTTCCAAATCCAAACCGAAAGGTAAGGATAAGGGAAAGAAGAAGAAAGGTTTTCTAAAGCCCAAGGAAAGAAAAATAACAAAGAAAAGCAAGGAACCGAAAGGAACTTGCTTTCACTGTGGAAAGGATGGACATTGGAAGAGGAATTGCAAGGATTACCTTGCAAGCTTAAAGAACAAGCCTTCGGAAGGTAACACTCTTGTTCTTGAATCAGTTTTTACAGTTAATACTTCTACCTGGATAGTTGATTCAGGAGCTAGTCAACATATCTGCAATTGTGTGCAGGGACTAATGGGAAGTAGAAGACTCGGAAAAGGAGAAATGGTGCTAACTGTGGGTAATGGCACTAAGGTAGCTGCCAAAGCTGTAGGCACCTATCATCTCAATCTACCTTCCGGGGAGACCCTGAAATTGAATAATTGTTATTTCATTTCTGGTTGTGTAAAGAACTAATATCAGTCTCTATGCTTTTAAGAGACGGATTTGTTGTTTTGTTCGACAAACTACTTTGTTCTATTTCACATAATAATCAATTATTGCTTATGCAAATTTGATTGATGGTCTTTTTCATTTGGAAATGAATGGTAGTATTAACTGTATGGAAAGATGCATCTAGACCTAAAAGGCCCAGAGAAGTGGATAACTCAACTAAATTGTGGCACCTCAAACTTGGACATATTAGCCAAGATAGGATTCACCGGATGGCAAAAGATGGATGCCTTGGATCTTTAGATCCTGCTCCTATGCCTACTTGTGAATCTTGTCTACAAGGTAAAATGACCAAGTCTCCTTTTACTGGAAAAGGAGAAAGAGTTGCAGAATTGTTGGGGTTGATCCACACAGATGTTTGTGGACCTTTGTCTACAAACGCAAGGGGAGGTTATTCGTACTTCATTACCTTTACCGATGATCATTCACGGTTCGGGTATTTATACTTAATGAAGCATAAGTCTGAATCTTTTGAAAAGTTTCAAGAATTCAGAAATGAAGTTGAAAACCAAACTGGAATGAGTATTAAAATCCTTAGATCCGATCGAGGTGGTGAATACTTGAGCACAGAGTTTCTTGATTACCTCAAGGAACATGGCATCTTATCACAGTGGACTCCACCAGGAACTCCACAACATAATGGGGTCTCTGAAAGGAGAAATCGAACCTTAATGGATATGGTTCGTTCCATGATGAGCTATACTGATTTACCTATATCCTTTTGGGGATATGCACTTGAAACAGCAATTCATTTGTTAAATAGAGTGCCTTCCAAATCTGTTCCAAAAACTCCATATGAAATGTGGTTTGGGAAGAAACCAAGTCTTGGATAATCAAGATTGGGGTTGTCCAGCATATGTCAAAACACAAGATGTGGATAAACTAGATGCAAGGTCCATGAAGTGTAGATTTATAGGGTATCCCAAGGAAACTATGGGATATTACTTCTATCACATCGACGAGCAAAGGTTGTTCGTCGCAAGGTCAGCTACCTTCCTAGAAAGGGAATACGCTCTTGATGGGAAAAGGGGACATGAGATAGAACTCAAGGAATTGTCCAATGAGCTAGAAATCAACACTGAACTAAATGCAATCCCAGATCCACAACCTGTTGTAACACAAACTCCGCGTATTTCAAGTAGGGTTAGAAGAATGCCTGAGAGGTATTATGGACTCCTTCATGAAAACGAAAGAGAGTTAAATCTCCTAAGTGATTGTAAGGATATTGAAGACCCCTTGAACTACAATGAGGCAATGTCAGACATTGACTCACAGAAATGGCTTGGAGCCATGAAATCCGAAATGGATTCTATGTATACCAACCAAGTCTGGACTCTAGTTGATCCACCTCTTGGTATTGTACCAATAGGAAATAAATGGATTTTCAAGAGGAAGATAGGCTCGGATGGGAAAGTAGAAACCTATAAGGCAAGGCTAGTAGCAAAGGGCTACAAGCATAGAGAAGGAATTGACTATGAAGAAACCTTCTCTCCTGTTGCTATGACAAAGTCTATTCGGATTTTGCTTGCAATAGCTGCATATCATGATTATGAGGTTTGGCAAATGGATGTGAAGACGGCTTTTCTGAATGGCCACCTTCAGGAAGAACTATACATGGATCAACCTGAAGGCTTCATTTCTAAAGCTGATAAGCATAAGGTATGCAAGCTACATAAATCCATTTATGGATTGAAGCAAGCTTCTAGGAGTTGGAACATCCGTTTTGATGAAGTTGTCAAATCATTTGACTTCATACAAAACATGGATGATCAATGTGTGTACAAGAAGGTAAGTGGGAGTTCAGTAGTATTCCTTATCTTGTATGTAGATGACATACTGATTATTGGAAACGATATAGGAATGCTATCTTCAGTGAAGCTGTGGCTCACTAAATCATTCTCAATGAAAGATTTAGGAGAAGCATCTTATATACTTGGAATAAAGATTTATCGTGATAGATCTCAGAGAATAATTGGATTATCTCAATCCTTGTATATAGATAAGGTGCTAAAGAGATTTCATATGGAACAATCTAAGAAAGGGTTACTTCCAGTTAGACATGGACTTCACCTTTCTAAGAACATGTGTCCGAAAACTCCTGAAGAGATACAGCAGATGAGTAAAATCCCTTATGCATCTGCAATAGGGAGTCTCATGTATGCCATGGTTTGTACAAGACCAGATATCAGTTATGCTGTGAGTATAACGAGTAGATATCAGTCGAACCCCGGATTAGATCATTGGGGAGATGTTAAGTGTATCCTTAAATACTTACGAAGAACTAAGGACATGTTCCTCGTTTATGGAGGAACATCAGAGTTACAAGTGGAAGCGTTTACTGATTCAGATTTTGCATCCGATGTAGATGATCGTAAATCCACATATGGGTACGTCTTCATTTTGAATGGAGGCGTTGTTAGCTGGAGAAGCTGTAAACAAAGTGTTATTGCTGACTCCATGACTGAAGCTGAGTATGTTGTTGCTTCAGAAGCAGCAAAGGAAGTTGTTTGGATGAAAGGTTCATTACCGAACTAAATGTGGTTCAAACCATAATGTCACCAGTACCTTTGTACTGTGACAACAATGGGGCGATAGCTCAAGCCAAAGAACACAGGTCTCATCAGAGATCCAAGCACTTTGACAATGTAGCAGATCCACTCACTAAGCCTATGTCACAGTCACAACTGGATAGACATACAGAGAAAATGGGTATTAGATACATGGCTAAATGGCTCTAGTGCAAGTGGGAGATTGTTAGAAATGTGCCCTAAGAGCCAATACATTTGATGTAATCTCCTTAGAATACATTTCGTAAATAAAGGGCAAACTTATTTTGTTATCTATTACATCGTGTAAAGAAACAAATGTCCAGGGTATGCTATATAAGAGATAAAGTAATCTAAAGGAGTTTAGATTCATGAGACCTTTAATCTCTAACTGTAGTATCCCAAAATGTTCCTAATCATAGGTTATCAAATGGGCATTGATTAACCATCAAGATTAGCACATATTATGTATGCTCAATTGGGAGGATGGTTAGTCTCAAACCATTTGTGTAGTTGACACTAATACAAGTATGTGGGTGCTCATTAGTGAATGAGTTCACTGAACGCGATCAATCGTAGTTCTCGTATGGAGTATTTATCTATATGTCAAACGAGAACTCATAGTTGCAATAATGCAAATTAGTCCTTAGACCTGAGGCATCATGGTTGTCCTGTAATGCGTTATTGATCTTTGATAGCTCTTCAAGGCAAGTCGTAAAAGATTTGTCTAAAGTGTTGTTGGGATCTCTTAATTCATCATAGGGGCATGTGAATGTACAATAAGGAATCTCTACTTTTGATATAGAAAGAGAATGTTTCAAGATGTGATTCAGCAAATCTTCGGCCGAAGTATTTGAACATGATTTAGAAAGTGTTTTAGTCATGTTCTATTGAATCACATGAGGTTAATCATATTAGGGGTTTGACATCATCAATCCGTACCCTGTAAATATGATTGGAAACATTGTATAAGAGAAGGACCGTATTGCATTGCAATTCCAACTGAATAGGTTCTTTGTCTATTCTGATTAGCTTGGGTAGCCATGATATGTTGCTAGATGTCACTCTTGGCTTGTGGAAGTCCTAGGATTGATTGTGATCGATCCAAATAAAGGAAGAATTAAAAAGGGGTTTTAATTCCAGTTGGTTAGAAAGAGTTCTAATATTTTTCCCACTGCCTTGCTAAATTAGAACCTAATGGATCGCACACCTTAAATGGTTAACTTTGAGTAATACAAATGAGAATGAGGAAATCAATTTGATTGATTTGATGTGGATGATTTACAACGTGTAAAATGGTATTTGGGCCTCCGTAATAGTTAATGAGAAGCCCAAATAGTTGGGTATCAAGCCCAAGGGCTTTACACACTTAAAGATTATGGTTTAAGTGTCATAAGGCCCACTTTTGGAAGCCCAATGGGGTTTGTCCGAAAATGCATATATAGATATGTATGGGAATTGTTTCCATAAGTAAGTTAATGAGCTAATTAACATACAAACACAATCCAACATCAACCAAAGGGGTTTGGGAGATCAAAGAGAGATAAAAGAGAGTTTTCAAGAGTGAAACACTTTCATCTTTCAAAGTGGTTTAGATTGAAACCAATCTTGAGATTCTTGAACTAGCATTCTTGTATTCTCAAGATACTCCTTCTCATCTCAAGGTTCCATTGGTGTCGAGACTTAGAGGCCATATCCTTTTGTGGCTCACAAGGAGGAGAAAGATCAAAGAGGAGATCAACAAAGAGAAATCATCAAGAGAAGACCAAAACACAACTTGGTTCATATTATAGCATCAAGGGTAATTAAGACTTATCCTTTTCTCTTGTGCTTTCCTTTATGAAATCATATCAATGTTCATGGCTTAAGATACTTGGAAGAAGTTTTGTTTTTTGAATTTAAACAACCACCATATTCTTCCGCTGCGATTAATTTGATTGAATGCAAGTTTAATATTCAAATTAACTTCTTAAAAATGTTTTAAAACCAACAGAGATGGTTTGCTGTCTTCTTCCATTAAAATTCGGTGCATGCACATGCTTGGACTAATTCCTTTGATGTCTGCTATGGTCCATCCAATGGCTGTTTTATGCTCTCTTAGAACTTCAATTAAGCTGTCCTATTCATGTAAGGTGAGACATGCAGCAATTATAATAGGGAGAGTTTCATTAGCACCCAAATAAGTATACTTAAGATGATTGGGTAGAGGTTTAAGTTCTAGCTTTGGTGGGGTGATAATGGATGGCTCCAATTTTGTGGAGGATGGTCCAAGAGGCTCGAGTGGTGGCCTAAAGGATGGTGGATATGGCGGAAACACTTCTAAGGCAGCCATCACTTCTTGGAACTCTGATTCATAAAGATCTTCCTCTTCTTGTGTTAGAACCGCTTCTAGAGCATCATTAGACTTTTTCTGCACAATTTTAGAAGAAACCTCATGATCCACAACATCAATTGAAAAACAAGTATCATGAGTGATAGAAGGTTGAGAGAGAGCATCAAACACTTTAAATTCAACAGTTCAACCAAAACAGTCATGGAGAGGGTGCCATCTTTCACTTTGATGATTGTGTCTGCAGTGGCCATAAATGGTCGTCCGAGGAGAATGGGATCAACACGGTCTCCATATGGGTTATCCTCCATATCCATCACTACAAAATCAGCCGGAAGAATGAGTGTATTAACTTGAACTAAAATATCTTCTACAATACCTTTTGGATATTTGATAGAATGATCAGCTAGTTCAAGACGGATTGACGTTTTCTTCATCCCTTCTAAGCCAAGCTCCTGATAAACTGAATATGGCATTACATTGATGCTTGCTCCCAAGTCCAACATGGCTCTTCCAACCTTCTTATCTCCGATATTAATGGGAATGTCAAAGCTGCCAGGATCTTCTAGTTTTGGTGGAAGCTTCCTTTGCAACACAGCACTCACATTTTTGTTGAGCTTTACTTCTTCACTTGGAGCAAAATTGAGCTTATGAGTTATCAAGTGCTTGATGAACTTTCCATATGCAGGGATCTGTTTAACAACATCAAGCAAGGGCAAATTGATATTAACTTTACTCAAAATATCATAAATCTCTTTAAACGCCTTATCTTGATTTGCTTTCTTCAAATGGCCTGGAAATGGAATCAGTGGAATATATGGAGGAGGTGGGATGTATCTATCTTGATGAAGATGTGATGGCACAAATTTGTCATCTCTTTTATGCAATTGATTTGGATTGGGTTCCTGAGAATCAGATTTGACCTTAGCAGCAGATTGGGACGTTTTGAGTTGTTCTTCTTCCATAGCTGTGGTTTCCTCTTCATCTTTATCCTCTACAATCACAACATCATTTGATAGATTAGAACCAACTTTGTTATCGACAATCGTACCTGATCTGAGCACATGAACGGCCTTGGCTTCTTGGTTTTTTGGATTGATCACGGTTTGGCTTGGCCATTTCCCAGGCTCTCTTTGAGCTATTTCCGTTGCTATCTTGCCTAATTGGACTTCCAACTTGGAGATGGCAGCTTGTGTAGTTTACTGGAAATTGGATTGGTTGATTGCCATTTGCTTCACTATATCCTCCAATGATGATGATTGTTGTGGCCTTTGGAGTGAAGGGGGATTTGCTTGATTCTGTGTATTTCTCCATGAAAAGTTTGGATGATTCCTCCAACCTGGATTATAACTTTGAGAATATGGATCATTTATTGGACCTCGGTTGTAGGAATTTACCAACTTAGCTTGCTCTTGCACAAATTCTGGATATGCTGCCCCAAAGGGACAAGAAATGGTAGGATGATCATGAGTTTCACAGATGCTACACACTTCCTTTGAAGGGTTTCTTGAGTTCAATGCAAGGAGGGCATCTAGCTTTTGTTCCAATTTGGAAATCTGCACACTGGAAGAATCATTAGAACCATCAGCAATACGTTTACCTCTTGTATCGATGTGTTGGGTCTCCATTGCTATCCCCTCAAAGAGTTCATATATTTCTTCTGGAGTCTTAGTCTTATAAGAACCACCTGCAAAATTAGTGACAATATTATGACTAGAGGGGGTTAGTCCTTTATAAAACATACGCATATGAAGCTTCAATGGAATCCCATGATGAGGACATTGATTGAGCAGCCCATTGAATCTCTCCCATGCTTCACAAAACGACTCATCATCTTGTTGTGCAAATAGGAAGATCTTGTCCCTAAGCATGTCGGTTTTTTGCGTGGATAAGTATTTCTCCAAGAACTTCTTTTGAATGGCTCCCCAAGTCGTGAGTGTACCAGGCTTCAAAGAATTCAACCAATATTTCGCCTTATCTTTCAAAGTGTAAGGAAACACTCTCATTCGAAGTTGATCTTCCGTCACACCTGTCAAGGGAAAAGAGCTCACAACATTAAAAATATCCTTTATATGAGTTAATGGATCTTCATTAGGTAAACCATAAAAGGAAGACAACATATTAAGATAAGAAGATTTAAGCTCATAGTTTCGGGCTGCGGTGGGCAACAAGATGCTTGAAGGGGATGCTGGAATTGTTTGGATATCAAGGTCTCCCATGAACTCATTGGCAGCCATCTCTTCTTCTTCTTCTTGGTCTGAACTTGATTCCGAATTTGAAGGTGAAGAACCTGGGAGGTCAGTGTGGATAGCAAGACCTTCAAATGTGGCAATGACTTGCTCTTTTGCAGTTTCCAACTCTCTTTCAGAGATCACCCGGTTTGGTTGCAAAAATTGTTGGTTTTAAAACATTTTTAAGAAGTTCATTTGAATATTAAACTTGCATTTAATCAAATTAATCGCAGCGGAAGAATATGGTGGTTGTTTAAATTCAAAAACAAAACTTCTTCCAAGTATCTTAAGCCATGAACATTGATATGAGTTCATAAAGGAAAGCACAATAGAAAAGGATAAGTCTTAATTACCCTTGATGCTATAATATGAACCAAGTTGTGTTTTGGTCTTCTCTTGATGATTTCTCTTTGTTGATCTCCTCTTTGATCTTTCTCCTCCTTGTGAGCCACAAAAGGATATGGCCTCTAAGTCTCGACACCAATGGAACCTTGAGATGAGAAGGAGTATCTTGAGAATACAAGAATGCTAGTTCAAGAATCTCAAGATTGGTTTCAATCTAAACCACTTTGAAAAATGAAAGTGTTTCACTCTTGAAAACTCTCTTTTATCTCTCTTTGATCTCCCAAACCCTTTTGGTTGATGTTGGATTGTGTTTGTATGTTAATTAGCTCATTAACTTGATTATGGAAACAATTCCCATACATATCTATATATGCATTTTCGGACAAACCCCATTGGGCTTCCAAAAGTGGGCCTTATGACACTTAAACCATAATCTTTAAGTGTGTAAAGCCCTTGGGCTTGATACCCAACTATTTGGGCTTCTCATTAACTATTACGGAGGCCCAAATACCATTTTACACGTTGTAAATCATCCACATCAAATCAATCAAATTGATTTCCTCATTCTCATTTGTATTACTCAAAGTTAACCATTTAAGGTGTGCGATCCATTAGGTTCTAATTTAACAAGGCAGTGGGAAAAATATTAGAACTCTTTCTAACCAACTGGAATTAAAACCCCTTTTTAATTCTTCCTTTATTTGGATCGATCACAATCAATCCTAGGACTTCCACAAGCCAAGAGTGACATCTAGCAACATATCATGGCTACCCAAGCTAATCAGAATAGACAAAGAACCTATTCAGTTGGAATTGCAATGCAATACGGTCCTTCTCTTATACAATGTTTCCAATCATATTTTCAGGGTACGGATTGATAATGTCAAACCCCTAATATGATTAACCTCATGTGATTCAATAGAACATGACTAAAACACTTTCTAAATCATGTTCAAATACTTCGGCCGAAGATTTGCTGAATCACATCTTGAAACATTCTCTTTCTATATCAAAAGTAGAGATTCCTTATTGTACATTCACATGCCCCTATGATGAATTAAGAGATCCCAACAACACTTTAGACAAATCTTTTACGACTTGCCTTGAAGAGCTATCAAAGATCAATAACGCATTACAGGACAACCATGATGCCTCAGGTCTAAGGACTAATTTGCATTATTGCAACTATGAGTTCTCGTTTGACATATAGATAAATACTCCATACGAGAACTACGATTGATCGCGTTCAGTGAACTCATTCACTAATGAGCACCCACATACTTGTATTAGTGTCAACTACACAAATGGTTTGAGACTAACCATCCTCCCAATTGAGCATACATAATATGTGCTAATCTTGACGGTTTATCAATGCCCATTTGATAACCTATGATCAGGAACATTTTGGGGTACTACAGTTAGAGATTAAAGGTCTCATGAATCTAAACTTCTTTAGATTACTTTATCTCTCATATAGTATACCCTGGACATTTGTTTCTTTATACGATGTAATAGATAACAAAATGAGTTTGCCCTTTATTTACGAAATGTATTCTAAGGAGATTACATCAAATGTATTGGCTCTTAGGGCACATTTCTAACAAAAATGGCCCTGCGTTCAAAGATCTCGAACGTTGGAACGAAGACCTCACTTGTTCAAGGAAGGGATTTCTAGACATAAACAACCTGAAACAGAAAATAACTTGAGTTAATTAGTACTACTAAAAGAATAGGGTAACCTTGGGCACATAACCAGGGAAGAACTTTCGTTCAGTCCCCGGCAACGGCGCCAAAATTTGTTTGTTAAAAATGTAACTCGCAATTGTACGGGCCAATTAGTAGTATAGCAAGACAAGTACGAGGTCGTACCCACGAGGACTGAGAAATTAATATTAGT
Organism: Prunus salicina; assembly: GCA_020226455.1. NCBI lineage: Eukaryota > Viridiplantae > Streptophyta > Magnoliopsida > Rosales > Rosaceae > Prunus > Prunus salicina. Next base: position 14,040,599 of record CM035345.1, on the reverse strand, counting down.
TATGTACTTAGATTACCAAATTCAAGAAAGTGGGAGGTTAAGTCTAAAATAGAATTTAAAGCAAGAGTGATTGTAATTGTTGAACAAATGAGGCAAAACGAAGTTTTAAACAAAAGCAAAGTGAGCAAATGTAACAAAGAGTAAGTTTGTAGGTTGGAAAATAGATTGGGAGACTAGGGCATTCGATTCACCATAACAATTCAATTCTGGGTTATAAATTAGTTAAGTGACAAGTCTAATTCGGATTCAAAGATTGATTCTAGCTAAAGTATGATTAGGCCATGGTGTCTGGTCCTAACCTTGTGTTCCTAATTCCCTAACTTGATCATTTGTTGTCTAATCTAAATTAAGCATTAGGAACCCATTAAGCATAGAAGAACAATTTAAATAACCAAGCATGTATCTAATCCCTGTTGTCGAATGTCCATACATACTTTTCTTATTCATAGTTCAATTCGAATCAAAGCATGGTGTCTACTTTTGATTTAAACCAAGATAGCTAATAAACAAGTTCTAATGGTGATCAATCATCCAAACAAGAACATGAATCATGAATCAAACTTGAAACTCAAAACTTTAACTTATAAACCCAGAATATTCATGTTAGGTTACATCGAAGCCCTAGTTATGAATTTAGCTACTCATAATGGAAATGAAACTTAAACAGAAATGAGAAAACATAATGAATGCAACAAGAGTAGAAAAACCCATTTATGAAGTTGTTTGTGGTGTCCAAGGCTTCTCCAAGTGCTTCTCCACGTCTAATGCTGCTCCAAGAGTTTCCTCACATCTAGAGTATGGCAACTAAAGAGGTGATTTAGGATGAGTTTGGGTGAGTGGTGATGGAAAAGAAAGAGGAAATTCGTAGGGAATTGGAATGGAGGCTTGTTGGAGCTATTTTTGGTGTTTTGGGGATGAATGGAGTGTTTGTGGAAGGATGAAGTGAATGAGATGAATTGTGAATGATGTTGTGTTTAGAATTGGAATGCTATTTATAGGGAGAATGGAAGGGGAATATATGAATTGAATATGGTTTATGCCAATAGCACTTGTAATTAAAAACTCATCTTTTGGCTAGTGCACTTCACCAACAACTCCCACTCTTCACCAACAACTCCCATTAGATAGCACTTGCAATTAGAAACTCATTCTTTTGGCTAGTGCACTTCACCAATAACTCCCACTAGATAGTGCACTTCATCATACATATGTCATGCATGACTATGCATTGCACTCTTCTTTTGGGCTCGTTTTGGGCTTGTTAATACATTCATAAAATTCTGGAAAAATATGGATCTTCAAGCTCTTTGTCTTATCTTTCCAAGCATATGCAGCCTAACTCAAGGAAAAATTGGGAAGACCTTCAAATGTCATTTGTGGCCCAGTAACGCAGATGCTGCCGAATTTTGATCTTGAGCTACTAGATCATGTATAACTTCCTCTAGAAGACTCAGAATCATGAACCGTAAAATGCTACGGAAACTAGACTTCCGTATCTTTCCAATGATGTATGGCTCATTATCTGGTTCTTCTTGAGCAAGTACAAGTTAATCCGTGAAATTGAATGATCTGCAGACACCGTTTTGGGCTAATTTATCTCCAAAATGCATTAAATGAGTCTCAAGCTTATTATACTGAAACAAACACAAAACTTATTAAAAGCACAAGTTTAACTCAAAAACATAACCAAATCATAAGTTAGAAGGGTACAAAAAGATATGTAAGTATGCACCGATCACAATCCAAGTATACCGTCATACTCGGGATGACGTGGAGATCATTCTGGATTGAAAACCAGTCACTAAACTAGGGGCCCTATGAGACCCTCAATATTTTGATATGCTTAGAAAATAGTTCATAATTTTCAAAGAATTTTATGAAAGTTTGAGAGTTGATTTGGATTAATTTGGTTTGTGGTTTATTCGAAGTGAACAAGAAAATATTTAAAGTTTTGTGGAAGTCAAATGGTAGTTTGGAAGTCATAAGATGAAAGTACATGTAATTATGAGTTCGTAGGGTTTTTTCGGGGAATTTTTCTGGGACCCTAGTGAATTTCTAATGAAATATTCAAAATTGATCCACTCAGAGAGTGACACATGGCAGCTGCCGGTTGGATTGCTTGAAATAGAGAAAAAAAAATTCTTAGAGCATCCACAGTGGGAGGGTGTATGTTAAATATACACCCCTTGTCACCGGAATCGTCTCCAATGGGGAGATGTAAAGGGATGTAAAATAAAATGTATATTTACATATATTTTTATATCCTTGCAAGTGGGACTCACCAGAGAAAAGAGAAGAAAAATGAAGAAAAGTCAGCATAAAAGGTTGGGACCCACGACTACAGTAATTGCTGGAAAAAAAAATTCACATGTTGTTTGCTCATTTGTGGTTTTCATGCTCCCCCCAATGTTTTTGGATGAAATCATATCTCCTCCGAATTTAAATATTTTTAGGTATATTTGTTTGAAAAATTAAAATTAACCTAATACAAAAAAAAAATTATAAAGTAAACATAAAATACAAATTTAACACAAAAACGAATTAAGACAAACAAAACAATTATACATTTTAGATTTACAGCTTTTCCCATTTGAACAAAAAACGTATTTACACCCCCCCCCCCCCCCCCCCCCCCCCCCCCCCCCCCCCCCCCCCCCCCCCCCCCCCCCCCCCCCCCCCAAAATTATGGATGCTCTTAGAGAATTGTTGGATAAGAAGCCCAAGGTCAATTGGGACTTCTTTCTTCTTCTCCTTCAATATGTACAGGTTCAAACGAAAGAAATTGTCTTCAACATCTTCAGAAAATCATATCTTTAGTTATAGAGCTCTGATTGATGAACGATTTTTGCCTATGTGATCGTGAGATTGAGCCCAACAATCTAAGGTATAGGGGGGCTCTTATTCAGATTTTAAAATTCGTTCAATTTGGGGTTTTTGAGTTTGTAAGGTTCAATCCAATGGTTTAAGTTCTTATTTAGGTAGTTTGTTGTAAGTGGAAGCTTATATAAGGATTGAAAATGAATTCAGAGGAAGTGCGATATAGATTTTGGTTGGATTGATTGCTGGAATATTGTATAGAGTTCATGTTCATGAGATTTTGTGGTTTTTTGTTATGTGCTTGGGACATGGCTCGTGGAATTGGGCGATAGGGTACAGGAAGTTGGTATGTAGTTTTCTTCTTACAGCCTCGTATGTTTGTAGCAATAATTAGAATTAGAAGGCTCAGTTGGGATAACTGCTAGATGAATAGGTTGCTTTGAGGTAACCCAAACCTCCAAGTTAGACAAGCTAAAGGACCCAAGTTTTGTTTTTGGACAAAGCTAAATGACCCACTAGTGTAGTTGTTTGGAGTAATTGCTCTCCTAAGTTGGTTTGAGTCCTAGTATTTGTGTTGTAGGTGTGAGTTTAGTATATTATCACCTCTCTCAATAAAATAGGTCATAAAACAAAAAACATTAAAAAATAATATCTATATCTCATTAATGAAAAGCCCTAAATTTATACAGACAAAGACTCAAACTAAAAGCATAGAAATAGGGAAGCTTTCCCACATGACCAACACTATAGAAGTGGATTAACTTGACTCCTACAACTACTCAACAACTAAAGTCTAGGGATATGCAAACTCCTACAATTATGCATCAACTAATAAACATGTAACAACTTCCACCAACTCATGAATGGACCCACTTTGAAGAGAGCACATGACAATTTTGGAGTTTAATGCATAACTTGAGTGATTTGGATAAATTATATGAGGTTTAATTGTGTAAATGGTATTGAGATGGAGATTGGAAGAAGAAACTCTGGAATTTGGCCTGGGAATTAACTGGATTCGCAGTAGGGACCTGTGTGCAAATTATTATGCAATTTTTGGGGCAGTTTTGTCATTTATCAAACGTTAAGGGGCCAAAGTGTAATTATTGAAAGTTCAGGGACAGATTTGTAATTTTAGTAAAATGAAGGACTCTAATGAAATTGGAGTAGAGTTAAGGGGAAATGTAAGGAATTCTAGTTATAAAGAAATTGGATAGCATTTAGTTACTACTTATGGGACAAATGGTCACACTTTTTATTGTTGGAATAGGGATTTCGGTTATCGTGTGGCTTGTATTTCATCGTGGTGTTGGCGAGGCATGTCTTATTCTTAGCATGGAATCTAGGTAGGGAGTTTTTTGGGGAACCTTTATGGAGGTTGATTTAATTAAATTTCTTGAATATTATATGATTATATGATATTGTTAAATGATAAAATTCTTGATATTAATTGGTTGATGCACTTGAGATGGTTTGGGCATGTAATATTGTTTCTCTTGGATGTTTATGAACTCTTGGATATAAATTTAATTTTGGAATATGAATTTTGATGATCAGTGATTATAATTTGGTTTAGATGCATTTGAAATGTGCTTGGTGAAAGAGGGAATTATTTGAGAAATTATTCATGTGAGTGGTGATTACTGGAATTCTTGGGTTGATTAAGTAATTATGGCAGAGAGTATTGGAAAGTTTCTTTTGGGTAGTTGAGTCTAACTCTTGGTAGGTACCAAGTTCTAGGGATCCCACAGTGCACATGATTTTTATTGGGTGTTTTGAGACTGGCGATGGGGAGTTAAGCAAGATGACTAACAAAATGGGAATTATGGAATGATTGACATGAGTGTTAGTTTATATAAATGGGCATTCAAGACCAAGTGGTATAAGCATGGTATGAGACATGCAAAGTATGTTTGTTTAGTTATATGAATTAACAGGAATATACGAGAAGTTTGCATTGCATTCATGCATTACTATTGTTGATTTGGTACTTGACTATATGATGCCATGACACTTAATTTAGTGTTATCAATCTACTGTGATAAGGTTTTATGTCCTTACTAAGATGTTGATGCTCACACCTCAAAATATTTTTTGATAGGTTTGTGAGTTGAGATAAGTTATAGCCTAATAGGAAGTAGATCTTATTTAGGTATATATTTTTAGATATTCTTTGGGAAGGTTGACCTTATAGTCTTCTTTTATTTATTTTACTTTATTATCACGCACTGAGTTCAAGATTAGGTCCATGCGCCGCCAACAATGGCAGTGGTTTGGGGCAGGTTTTTGGTGATAGAAAAACTCAACATCGCTGGGAAAGACTTATACCAAAAGTTAAAGCACAACTAGGGGAACAATCTTTACTTTAGACCCCGGCCAAAAAGTGGCCGGATTAGCCTGAAAACGGCCAAACCAGTGAAGGTTTTGTGACCAAAAATTTCTTGATTGGGCCAGGGGGTTTTCAAGGGAAAGTGCTAAGGAGGAAGAAGGCTACCTTTTGTAAGGAATATCGCGGCCTAGGTTGGTGGGGAAGATTTTCTGACCGGTGGCCTGCCTTACGGCGATCGGGTTAAGCTGAAATCTCACCAGGAAAACAAGGAGGCATTCTGCTATTTTTTTTAATTTTATTTTTGTGAGAGAGAGGAGAGAAAATCGAGGAGAGCGAAGAGTGAAGAGAAAGTGAGGAGAGAGAAACTGTCGTGAGTTTAAATAATTTGACTTTTCCCAAAACTTATGGTTGTGGCACTGCACTTTCGTTGACCGTAACTTCTTTGTTTTAACTCCGCTCAGCACGTGGTACATGTCTACGAACTCATGAGAGCAAGCTCTATGTAGTTGAGTGAATAAAATTCCAAAAACCAGTTCCGAACAAAAAGACTTAAAAAAATCCTAGGGACAAAACCGTCGAATTATGTTAGAATTTCAAAAATTAAAATTAAAATTGAAATCGGGATAGGATGTTACACACATCATTCTGCCTAAGTTGAATGAATTCGTAAAACTTAAATACACATATTAACCGTTAATGCCCCACCTTGTAGGAGTCACTAGACTAGGTGTTTGAGTGTCACACAATAATTTTTCATGATTGTGGGTTTGTGGGAAGGCAAATTAACAAGGATTCTTCTATTGAGCTAGAACATATAGGCTTTGAATCCATGAAGGTTACGTGCAAAGGAATTGAGAAGACATTGCATGGAATTTTTCTTCTTCTAGTGTAACAAAAAGCTTATAAGAGGCTTTGAAAAGATTTACTACTCTCTTGACCTTAAGCCGGAAATTTGGAAAGCATAGTTGATAGGTGTGATGGGTTGTAAAGAAGAGAAGATCTCAATCGAGTAGGTAGAGAATGTCAACCTATTTTCCTCATATAATTCATGCGCAGTGACTTTATTTTCATTTTATTTTATTGTGAATCAATGAGAAAAAGCAAACTGCAAAAGAATAAAAATCTATATAACAACAATATCAAATTCCTCGTGCGTTGACAAAAACAACTTAAAAACAATTTTTTAAAATTTTTCAACAAACAGAAGAAAATCCATTTATTTATGTTTTAAATTAGGACCTTTTTTTTTTTTTTTTTTGTAAAAAAAAAATTAGGAAATTAGGATGCTGAAGAAAAATGCTTGGTTGTAGGTAGATGATAATATAATTATTTTATTGTTTTTTGATGATATTTATCCAATATTCAGTATGGTGGACAACTGGTTTTGTTCTGTTCTTACTGAAAATAATGATTCATAAAGTATGTCCCTTCCTCCATAGCATATGATAAAAGCGATCGATCATAATATATATACACCATCAATCAAGTATCATTTTAGGATATGAGTTTTTGAGAGAGAGAGAGATGTATGTATATTCACTGCCATGCAATACAAGTAAATGGATATGGATGATGACAGTGACAAGAATTAATAGATCATCCAAAATAGTTTGCTACCATAGAGAAAGGAACTAAGCAAAGTCCTCTTTTCTTCAGGTCTGTGCAGTCATTTTCCCTCCCAATAAAGCCCAATTCATTTCTCTCATCTACCAGCCCAGAAGTACTTCCTTTCTCCTATAACAGCAAAATTTCAAAATACAATCAGGTAGATATAAATTAATAACGCATTGTTTCCAACAACAAAAAACAAAACAAATAAAAGACAATGAAAAAAAAAAGAATGGTAATAATTAATTGCTGTTTTACCGTATAAGATATGTCTGTGTTATTGTTTTGCTGTGTTGGTCTCACATCTGACTGGTTTAGATTAAAAACCTATTGACAAGAGCAAAATGAAAATTAATTTAGTCTTTAAAAGACTGAATATAAATTAAAGTTTTCTTTTGGTAAGCATAAATTAAACATTTGACTTGAAATTAACAAGATTAAAAAAGCATTAGACCAACAAAAAAGAAGAAGAATTAATTAGGAATTAGGATCCTCACCTTGGGACTATTTACCGGAGAGCTAGCCGTATCCTCCAAAGCATCATCAAGCAAATCTTCTTTCGTTTTTCTCCTGTCGAATTCGAAACTCGATCTATTATCAAACCCTAAAACTTCTCCATTAATAGCACTCAACTTTCTGGTAACCGCAGAAGCAGCATCGGAGATTATGGAAGAGTTTTCATAACCATATGAGGAGAAGGAACTGCGTTCATCATCATCATCCCCATCATCATTATTGCTTGTCAAGAAATCTTCCAAGTACATAGTCCAACTACTCTCCTCAGGGGACTCATGAGAAGTGGCTCTTGTATTATCAGAAGACACAGATTTTCTCATCATAGAGTTCATAGAGTGATGATCTTCCATCTGTGTAGTAGGGTTTTGAATCTAGAAGATGGTGAGGAAAATAGGAAAATATATACAGCAAGTAGTGTTGGGGAATTCAAGAAAACAAGTCTTGAGAAGAGTAGCTATATATAGTAGAGTAAGTAGAGAACAAAGGGAAATTATATAGCCTTGGAATCTTGATGTAGGGACCATATAATAAGAGGGAGTAGGAGAAAAATTTGGCTGCAGCAACTGCCTCTGAGAGAGAGGGTTTGACCTTTGTGGTGTAAGGTTAGATATACACCAACAGAGATTTTGCCAAATTTTTCCTGGGGTGGACTTACCTTTCCACTAAATTTGTGTTGAATGAGTCACTTAAATTATATGTAGTCACAGAAGACTTTGGACTAGTTCTTTGCTCATTTTATTAGATCTCAGCAGAGCAGGAGAAGTTATTTGTATATTTAAACAGTTTGATAAACTGTAGTAGTTATCTAATCATTCTCTTTCTACAGACGATATGCCCCACCATCAACAATTTTAATTATGATTTGAAGATGACAGTCCATGAAAGTGGGATTAGTGTCGACAATAATCCCATATATCACATTATAATTCTTAATTATGTTATGTGGAAATGTTGCACTATTAGCAAATTGACAATATCGATAAAATATTGATACTTTATTTTAAGTCATCTCAAAATTGTTTGGACTGTTTGCTCTGGAAATAATGAGAAAATATCTATAATATATCAAGACGACATCGCTATGATGAGACTATTTGTAAAGTATTACTATTTGAAAATCTTACTGTGATAATAATGGTATTGGAGAATACTTCATAAAAGAAAAACTAAAATTAAAACTTCCAGAGCCTTTGATATTAATATAATTGCATCGGATCATTGTCGCCTCATCAGGTGGGTAGCTTGATGCCAAGACATAATTAACAACTTTGCAGGCTGCCCAATATCTCACGAGAAGAGAAGAGAGCAATGTATTTGGCCACCATGTTAGGATTTGAACTTGTTTCTATATGGATCATCCGTTGAAAACTTGAAAGCATATATACACACCTCCCATCAATGGATAGAATAGAATGATGTATTCGATTGACTTAACCAGAAACAACTTAATTAAATGTTCAAAATTGTTAATTACTTTGGCCTTTCTTGCCAATTGTCAATACTTTGTTTAAGGCTTGATCTGTTCTCGGCCTTGTTTTGCTATGTGACTATGTCACATATACGCACGAGTCCAATCATTATGTTCTTTCTTTTGGTCGATCGAACAAAAGAGTTTAAGCATTTTAAAAATAAAAAAAAAACTTTAAGTACATCAAATAGTCAAGTAGGATTGTCTCTCGAATCTCCACTTCTTAAGAATGGCAACAGTGCTCAAAGTGTCATACATTGGAGGATGGAAGCTTTGTATTAGTCTTTAAAAGCTCTTGAAACTCTCCACCCATCACCAATTGGTTATGAATTGAATGCTCATATAAAGTCCAATAAAAAAGTAAAAAAGTTAGATGAAGTGATCGTGATTATAGTTGAAATAAGATATCAACTATCACACTCCCATTGTGGCCGTTTGCCCTTGAAATATTGAGATATATACCTTAAGAAATTCACTAATCAATTAAAAAGATCCAGCAATTTCCAAGAAAATCATTTCATTCAAAGCACATGATGGCTCTCCAAAATTGTCTCCACCATGGGAGAAACCTTTGCCTAGGATAGTGAGTGGTGATCGATATATGTCACCGCCTGACCTAGACTTTGGTCCTTGTGTATGAAAACATTTAAACTGTCATTTGGTGATCTTCTAATCTATAATTAATCCCATGTCTTTTAGCAACTTTTTGCCTAAACTATAAGAGCATTTCCAGCGGGATGGGCTAGCCCGAGCAAGAGGGGCCCTAGGCCTCCAATCCCATTTACAGAGGCCAAGGGTTGCCAGGGCAAGCGCTGGACTCCACTAGTCTGGGCAAGGCCTAAGGCAAGACTTGGTTAGGCTGCTACTTGGACAAGATAACTTAATGCTAACGTCATTGTGATTTAATGTTGACGTCATTGTGACGTCAGCTGTCATTGATCAGTAAATCGATCATTTTCCACTAACGACCCATTGGCATGTCTTAACCACTTTAATTTAAGCACTCATAATCTCTCTCTCCAATTTTATATTACATTGCATAAGCGAAACCATGTCTTAATGGTTGGTTAACCTATCATTATTGACTTTGCATCATTCTTATGACATTTTTTAGTTGAAGATTTTATGTAGATTTCTTTCAATAAAGAAAACAATATACTCTATTATATCTCTCAATCATGCCCCCATTAAAAGGGCTTAAACCTACCTTCTTCTCCTATTAGTTGATGGGTACCAATCAATTAATCCACAAAGGAATCTAATTAAGGCAGCACATTCGCTCTACATGTGCCACATTCACTTTCTGAGGCATCAATCTATGAAGGCTTTAAATAGATTAATAAAGCATGATATATATAATTAACCAAAATTTGGGTGGTTCTTAGAGGCCCCCCCCTGAGAGGACAACAAATTTCCATATTAGTTTAACTTGTACAAAAATTTGAGGAGGTGACGGGTCTTTTTCCAATGACATGGAGAAGTGATGAATATTTGAGGGCACTACTTTGGTGGGTCCCAACAGACACATGATTCCTCGAGGAACTGTTCCTAAATTTAGGTCAAATGCTTTGTGTGTTCGTTTTCAAAGATGTTATCTAATCATGGATTCTTTTGTCATAGTTAGAGGAATGGTTCTTTCAGGGTTCGATTGTCATTGCTATACTGGCTATAAAAAAAGCATATATATATGAATGAAATGGCACATGGGCATTCATGCACGTGTGCCCTACCAGTTGCTTTGCACATGCCACCACATGCATGTTTGGTTTGGCCACGCAGACAAAATGAGTCACCGAACCAAACTTTATATTATGTTTGTTTGTTCCAAGTTCATCTCTAGAAAAAGGATATTTTCAGAAGAAAAAAACAAGAGAAGAAGCTGAAATTTTGGATTTGATCTGTTTCAGGTTACGTGAGGAGTAAAACTGAGTTATTTACACTGATACCCTTTTATGGCATTTTCACAAAATCTGAGATTTTGAAAATTATATTAATATTCAAAAATTTATTCAAATGACAAAATTAACCTTAATGACCAGACCTGAGGTGTATTTGTCATGTGAAGACTTACCATTACCTTTATAGGTGAGTCGTGTAAATATATGTTGGACATATAATTGTGTTAGTTTTATGAAAAGACGGCATGATGCGTCACTAGCATATGAACATGGTTGATCACATGCTTTGTCCCAGCAGTGGCAGTGGCAGGGAGTGGTTAATTTATTGGATGCCCTTCAAGTTGAACCAAATGTTGGCTTTTCTGTACTGGAAAACCAATTGTCTGATAATTTCATATGTTCTATAATAAATATCTCTGTCTATGGCTGTACTATATATAGTGGCCCGCACTCTTTCGGTTTAGGGAAACTAATTACAGCCAAGAACTTGCCCTAACACTCACCTTCACAATGGTTGGTTTTGTTGATTTCCTTTCCTTGGATGTTCTCATCTTTTCAGTTTCCGAATTTCCTTCATTTGAGAAAGAGAGAGGAGAGCGAGAGAAATGAGCAGAGGCTGGCAGCAGGTGACGCTAGCTAGCGGTGGTGGGCTGGAGCCGGGGGCTGTGGTGGGTTTAGTGAATTTTTTTATTTTATACAAATGATAGTCTAAATTACAAGGTGAGGGGGGTTTTTCACACACAAACTATCACGGTGTTATGAGAGTTCGAACCTAAGACAACTGGTAAGCAAATCAAGACATTTTCCACTAAGCCTGTGGGCCTTTCTCTTTTTAGACTTTAAGGTTTACTTTTATTTGGAAGGGTATTTTTGGGTCTTTCATTGTAAAAACGAGACGCAAGATGTTCTTAGATATTTGTTATGTTTAAATAAAAAAACTCAAATGTATAATAAGTCTAAATGTCACTGATTAATTATTTGAAGGGGAATAAGAATAACTAGGAATGACAACAAACCAGTTTAAGGCCGGGTATGGCAATACCATCCCTGTCCCCGCTCCCGATTGCCCCCAATATCATTCTCTTAACTAAACAAACAATAATGAGCCACATGTTACATGAAGCTTTTCATGTCTCATAACATTCTTACCTGGCCTCTTTCCTGAAATGGAGCCTATTCAGATGAATGCTTGTTCAGTAGCAACAGTGGACACACAAGCTGGTAACACAGCCAACTACTTATGGACCATATTACCCTACTACATAGCCAAAGCTGATGTAGTCCATCCACGGTAGGCTGGACGAAAGTTCATCAATCTACGCCTCTAATAACGATAATTAGAAATACCCGTAGATTTAGGGGATCGAACCAGTGAAGCCTTACTGCAGCCTGCGCTCTCAGCCAGTAGTTTAAACATCTCGGATTCGCACAAGTGAAAGCTACAAATCATGAGTACACTTAACAGTAAACTAAGGAAAAGGTCAAGTGAAAGCTCTAGACCTCAAGTTCATTACGTCTTTGAGATAGAGTCCATAGTGGACAAGTCTAATCAACAAGCCGTGCTTTGTTAGGGCATGGGATGGGAGTACAATTTCATGTCAGTTTATCATCTTTCTACACTGTCAGGAAACGAAATAAAAAATCAATGTAAATCAAATAACCAATTTGATCAAGACAAATCAAACAATAAACAATCATGTATCGAATACAACTCTATTCAAGTTAAATTAGTAGGGCTAAAAATATTCTTGGCAGGTTTACTTTAACATACTCAAAATTCAAAACCTACGGAGTTATAGAATTGGGCCAAAACCATATTTAAAAACAAGAGGTGCTGTGGGTTCGCTGATTTTCGGCTGCGCTACTGTATTTTGTAAGTCCATGAAAATGTCACACTTAAGTTAAATCAGTCAAAAATTTACAGGTTCAAACAAAACATGTGAAACTAAGGGCCTGTTCAAAAATTTTGAGTTCCCTAAGGGCCTTGTTTTTAAGAAAACATGTGAAAATTTCAGTTCATGTCCAATTGTCTTTCCACCTTGTAGTTGGAAAAAAAAAATTAAAAAAATATAACGGACTGAAATTCCATGTAACTCGAAGTAACGGAAGTCCGAAAACATATTCAAAACGGGTTATGCTGCAGAGCATACTGCAGAATTCATGCAGCATAGTCTTTATGTTTGAAATTGCACCAAAGTATTTGAGACATTCTCTGACGTGTCCAATTTGATGTATCAAAAGCTTAGGATAAAACTCAAAGCACAACTCAGAAGACAAAAACAGAGAAAACCAGTTATACACCCACCAATGTGTCTTTAAGACATTTCTTCAAACACTTGGTGCTTACTATTTAAAACAGATCCTATGGAGATTATGGGTGAACTAAATGGCTCAAAAGATCTTCAAACACGCATTTTCAGACTACCAACTTTATAAAAATCCCCAAGGTTTAGAGTTTATACCTTAATTTCTCAAAAATAAAAAGTGATAGATCGGTCCTCCTTCTTATGCATCTCCATCAATAAAGAAGGAGGGATTATGTTGCTGCATATTTGAAAAGAAGTGAGTTGGTAATCAGTCTAAACTACCAGAACATGATTAAAAGGAACTGTCAAAGTTTATAATTGATCTCACCTCACCATTATTTGAGTCTATAGTATTATTTTATTTTATTTTTAGAATTAAGAAAAGATAATATGGGTAGTTATGTTCCATAAAAATATGACATATTATTTGATTTTGTTTTTTTAAATTATTTTTTTAATATGAAAAAAATGTGAATTTATCATATTATCATCATTTAATTAATAATTTCAATTCTTAATGTTTGAATTAACCAAGGACATTTTCTAGTATTTTGAATGTTTCACCATTCTCTGCCTTTTGTTTTATATATATAGATTATTTTGTTTTCAAATTTGGTATTTAAACTTGACTCGCATTTTAATTGGAGTGCTGCTATTTCCACTCCCTTGTCCTATTTCCCCACCCACCTTATCTTCCCACCCACTATATAAATTTTAAAAAACACAATCCTATCTTTCCACCCACTATTATTCCTAAAATACCCTTTAATTATTCAAGCAAATTCTCATATTTATGAAGTTAGTATTAAATAAATTCAACGAAAGTTCCCCCACACACCCAACCTAGTCAGCCACCCCAACCTTGCCGGCAACAACCTCCCTCTACTTGCCGAAAGCACTTTGCCCTTGAGATTGATACCACTGTGCCTATACACTTGGCATGTCTACTGGTAATTCTCAAATCTAGAATTTCCATCCTAAAACGTATTTATCATAAAAAGAAAATATATTCATCAATTTGGGACAGTAATTGTATATTTACCCAGTGATGACTTCAATCATTGCACATGCCATAGTTGGAGAGATATAGTTTATCCCAATAAACTTTAGCAGCTGCATGCGCATCACAAGTAAATTTGTATTTGTATCATGTTTGTTGGTGGGGAGACGAAGTCTTTAGAAGTCATTTTACAAAAGAGTAAATTTATCTTTAAAATTTTGAAAATAAGGTGGGTGGAAAAATAAGACAGGTGGGTGGAAATAGCAGCACTCTTTAATTGAGTACCCAAGTTATTATGTGTGTCAATTTAGTACTTGATTAACATGTATGGTTGGTTCATGAGTAACTGACGATAAGGAGTTATACAAAACAACTAACAAAGAGGGATCGATGTGAGATTATTATGTTACGAGTTCATGAGGAATTAGAGACCAAGTTGTTCATGAGGAACTTTGACTCCACTTGTTTTGTTTTATGAATTAACGAATTGAGTATACATGAAGATAATCCAGACACCATGCATCATATCATTCAAATGTTATCACTTATTTTAATTCTTAATTTGATGTTCAACCCTTATCCATTATGCGATTTTGATGTTGCAAACACTACAAAAAAAAAGGTCATCACCGAGGGCTAACTGTTGTCGCAAAAACCTCATTTCTAGTCGGAAATGGCTTTTTCCGAGGGCAACGTGCCGTCGGAGCTCGTCGGAATAGCGATCATCGGAAAAGGTACATTTCCGACGAGCCGTCAGAAAAGTTTTTAGTTTCGACCAGCGATGTGTGTCGTAAATATTATGACATCGTCGGAAACTAATTTGGCAAACAATGATAATTTAGTATTTCCGATATACCGAAATGGTCGGAAATAATTCGAAGGTAGTCGGATCTATTTCTTATACGACGAGCTTTTGTTGTTTCCGACCAAACTTTTCTGACAAGAAATCTTGTCTGAAATACTATTTCCGAGGACTAAATTTATTTCCGACTATGTTTGGTCATCTGAAATAGACATTTTCGATAGCAAAATTGCATCGAAACATAATTATTCTTTGTTGGAAATAATGCGTAGGACCTATTTATGAGGAACATAGGTCGTCAGAAATGTTATTTACGACGGTGTAGACCGGTTGGAAATAATGAAATGTGTCATCGAAAGTAGACAATTACGATGGGAATGTGGTGTCGTAAATGAAATCACTGTTCTCGGAAATTACTCGTAAGTTATATTTCCGATCAACATAGATTGTCGTAAAAGTTTTTTTTACGATGAACAAGGATGTCGATAATGTAATCAGACCTGTCGTAAATAGAATAATTATTCTCATAAATATTATATTTTCATAATAAAATATATAAATAATATTTCCAATCAGAAACTTTTTTAATAAATATGTTTTTGTCATTCATTAATATAAAAGAACTGAACAATATTCATTTCATATCAACTCATATATGTCTCCAACTTCTAAACTTTGAATATAAATTCCAAGTCTGACATTACTAAATAAAATGTCTTTGGCAGATGATAAAAGAACTAGTTGGGCTCTTCCACGACATCATCACTAAGATAAGCATCGGAACAGCTTCCCACATTGTCCTAGTATAACAACAACAAAAACAAAGAATTATAATAAGACCTAATAGAATTTGAAAATGGGAGTAACAAATACAATTAAGAAGTAATATACATAACAAAAGCTATACCGCATTAGGTGATTGCCTTGCACTGTGAGCAGAATTTTGTGGGTTATTGTTAATCAGCATTTGAACTTGTTGTTGCAAAGTGCTCTTTCGCCTTGAAGTGGAAAAATAAGAAGCTGGACATTGAAGTGGAAACCATACAAGTTCAGTCATCCAAGTTCCCTTAAAAAGAAAACATGAATATGATAAGACAAATAAATTCAGTCAAACAAGTTCCCTTAAAAAAACAAATGACATAAGCTCTAATCATGATACTAGTGCAATCACCAACTTCACAATCATAGCTTCAACAATGAAAATAGTTGAAGACCTTTACATACATGCCTTGTATAAGTTCCCTCAAACTTAAAGAAAGTGGCTTCTTATTTCAATGTTATTTCAAACTTAAACTCAAGATTTTAATCATGATAATCACAAATTGATCTTTATGAGGTTAAAAAATGATTAAGAGTTTAATAACATACCTAAAACATGACAAAATGGATCAAATAAAGAACTGAAGCAACAAAACTAGTTAAATAATAATAAAAGAGTACACATAGAATAGAAGAACCATTGAAGAAATAACATGGTAATCACAGAGTGCTCCTCATGTCACTAACTTGTATCGATCAACAAAACAACAACATTATAGCATTCCAGAAACACACCGTTAGTGTAAGAGAACATGTGCTAGTGTAAGAGAGACAAGTCTATAAAAGTCTTTTAAGTGCACTACCGTGTAAGATCAAAAGAAAAGAGAATAATATATATCCTCCCATATTGAGAGATCCTTGCAGATTCAGGCAAACCTTTTGACAAAGAGAAAAAAGTTGTTTACTAGTCTAACCACCATATCAACTAAGACTGCAAAACAGGGCTAAACAATATAATATAACCTGACAGCAGCCAAAATGAAAACTAAAATACAGCAGCACTCAAATGATAAAATATAGCCTATAAAGAGATATCCCAACCATCTCGCGTGCTTCATTTGTCAGTCGCTCATACACCAATTTACCATTATCTACTAGAGTTCTATAGCTTCATCTTGCATATTCGATTAAAGAAAACAATGGCATCGGAAAAAAGTTAGGACAATCAAAATTATTGACCATCCAACATTCTTTCACCAACAGACCTCTCAAATGAAAAACAGAACAACACATTAAAAAAAAACCAATTAACAATTAACAAAATTAAAGCAAATGAAGCAGCGAACTGAATTACAAAATATAATTTACCTTTTTCCATGACTCAAACGAACAAATTTATACCAAAATCAAGGAAAAATCGAAACCTGAAACTCAGAAAAAACCAAATTCAGATATATATATATATATATATATATAGAAAGGAAAAAAAAAATCACTTCTCCAAGTCATGCTCATTGATAGACGAAAGATAGGGAGGGTGCATATACAACCTTGCTATTTTGGGGTTGGACTTAGATATTTGTGAGAGCCGGAGAGTTTGTAGATGAGAGAAAGGAAGTGAGGGTTTGGGTAAAAAGAGATAGAATCAAAGACAGAGAGACTAAGAGAGAGACGGACAGATGACGAGAGGGAGTGTTGAGATTGCTGGCTAATCTTCTAGCGAAAGAGGAAGAGAGGCCGAAAGAGATAGAACCAAAGACAGAGAGACATAGGGATACAGTGCGAGAGAGAGAGGCAGATTGAGAATGGGTGTGGGAATTTTAGGGTTTGGGTAACAGTAAAGCGCTAAATTAGAATTTTCGTGAAAAAAAAAGCGCCATAGGAAAACAAAATTGGGCAGAAATTGGCAACAAATAAAAAGGAAGAAAAAGGATAGGCGGCGCCTGTGAGAAGCTGCCACTTGTCCATAAATTCGGTTTAATATAAATTTTATATGATTTCACTCCTAAAAATCATAATAAATACAATTAAAAATCCGAAAAATTCACCGAAAATTCCTACGAATTTCTAGTGACATTCTCCTCATCCTAAAGCTTGGAAAATCTTATTTTTACTTATAAAAATTCAAAGTGACAACCAAAACTCAAATTAGTTTGTAAGCAAACCAAACACTAGTTAATGTTTGATAACCTAACACTCTTGCTTCTTTGATCCAATGATTACTTTGAACTCAATTATGTGGAATCATAATTTTAGACTTCTAAAATTAAAGGATTTGTCGTAAGGAGTGTGCCTGGGAAGAGTAAATAAAAAATTTAATCTTTGCGGCATCAAAATGTACATTATTTTAAATAAGTATTGCCAATGGGGAAGTGTAAAGAACTTAGTATTCTTGGTTTTGGAGGAATTCAACTCTTGGGTCAGATGGCACCATGGTCTGACTGATGTGGACGGCAGAATTGTCTGGGAGAGCAGCACCAACTTAACTCCCACTGGTGCTGAAAGGGCGGAGCTTTTGAATTCTTGCTCTCTTTTATTCAACTTTTTAATTTTAAAATAAAGAAACACCAACTGCCTTTCCTCTCATAACCTTTGTCATCTTCCGTAAGATCTTTCTCTCTTTTCCATTCCTTCCCTCTCTCTCCACTGCCTTTCCTCTCATAACCTAATAATGGGTGCAAATTAAGCTAACAGAGCAAAAATCACCAACAAAAAAACAAAAAACCCACCTCCCAATTAGAAAAGATCATCAAAATGATGGCTGGTTTAGCTTATCCTTGTGGAGCCTGCAAGTTCTTGAGAAGAAAATGTGTGAATGGGTGTATTTTTGCTCCTTATTTCTGCCATGAAGAGGGAGCTACCTATTTTTCTGCCATCCACGAGGTTTTTGGCGCAAGCAAAGTGTCGAAGCTTTTAGCTAACCTTCCGTTGAGCGATCGTTGCACTGCCGCGGTGACTATATCATATGAAGCTCAAGCCAGAGTTCAAGATCCCATATATGGCTGTGTTTCACATATTTTTGCTCTCCAACAGCAGGTTAATCAATTTAATTAGTACCCTTTCACCTTGATCTTGTGGAAAAACTATATAAAACCTAAAACCTAATTAGGTTTTTGTTCAGATTGTAAGTTCAAGTTACTGATGAGTATATGCTTTTGGTTTGAACTTCTCAGGTGGTCAACTTACAAGCACAGTTAGCTTCCCTCAAGGATCAAGCAGCTCAAAGCTTTATCAATGGCTCTGCTGTAGCAAACCCTAATGAGAAATTTTATGGGAAACTTCCTTCTCACACTGAGGAAGCTCAAAGTTGGTTTCCTGAGTTCGAAAATTCATCAAACTCCATGCCACAGTTCAATTCAACCCACATCAATAATCCTGGAACTACATCATACTATGAGAATGGAATTATGAATTCAAATAACTCTGTTTATGGTAGTTATGAAAATTCAGTGAATATCCCAGAAGAAAATGTTTCATATGGCAGCTTCGAAGAGGGCACTTCTCATTCCATGTCTTCTTTTGGCATGCAAACAAATTACAACAGGCAATGGGGTTTTCAGGATGCTGATGAACTTCAATCAGTGGTTTTCAGCTACATTCACAAGCATTCATGAGGTGACGGCCTGTCGATGAGTATACTGATGAACTTCAATCAGTGGTTTTCAGCTACATTCTCATTCCATGTCTTCTTTTATGTTAGTAGAAGAATAATAGTTTCATTTCTCTGAGTCTCTGACAGGACTGGATAGATCTCATGATATCCTGATTGAGCTATCTTTCTTTGTTTATTGGACCTAATGTAGACCTAGATTTTTGACCTAGCAGTTTGCTTTGTCAATACCCCTTCATATATAAACCTAGTTTGTTGCATTTCAAAAATTAACTAGACTAGAGAAAATTCTCTCTCTCTCTCTCTCTCTCTCTCTCTCTCTCTCTCTCTCTCTCTCTCTCTCTCTCTCTCTCTCTCTCTCTCTCTCTCTCTCTCTCTCTCTCTCTCTCTCTCTCCAATATAATTGCTTAAACAATGAGATCAAATAGGAATTGAACGGTCGAAAGATTTACTAGAGGCCCCACCCAGGCTGAACTAGCTGCACCTAGCTAGCTAGCTCAATTCTCTACTGACACTGAATGTGACCTAGTGAGGTACTCAATTATAATTAGAATGAGGGAGGTACCTCAAATTTAGAAATTCCCCCCTGATCCCAATGGAATCAAAAGTCTTTCTTTTCTTGTATATATATGTCATTGGAACTTGATCATGAAAGCTAGGAAACCCAACTCTGGTCTTGAAAAACATGCAAAAATATATATCTGAATACCACATATATATTATTCTCTATCTGTAAGGGAAAAGCTAGAACTTGAATCTTTCCAGTGTAGTAGAATGCTTTCAACATCTTATTTATCTGATTCTTGATATTAAGTCCTCATCAGTAATACTGAAATCTGTTTTGAGTTGCATGCTATGGCTCTTTCTAGTTTTCTCCAAATCAAGATTAGTAGGTCTGAAAAATATGAATCAAACCTTGAGATTCATAGCTCAAATTTCAACTAGAATATATGGCTCTCTCTCTCTCTTGTTAGCAGCAATATGTTGCACTGTTGAAACCCTAGCTATCTTGTGAAACGATTTCATTTTCGTTCTTCTAATGCGCTCGTTATATATATCAATTTTGTTATATGAATACCTATAGAAATGTTGATCAAATTAACAAAGTAAGAAATGTGATTGCTAATTATGAGATTAACCTATGAATTGTGAAGTGTATATATTTTATGTTACCCGTACTTTGAGGTATATCTTTTATCATATCAAACGTAGTGGTGAGAAGTCCACTACACCCAAGTTTCAGGGTTTACAAAACTCTGTTTGATGTATAATCCTTCCATAGAAAGGGGAAGTGGTTTTTCTACTATGAATTTTTTCCCCAATAAAACCCCCATAAGGATTTTTTACAGGATAGATTAATTACTATGATGAGATTGAGCCATACCAAGAAGCAGAGACTCAAATTCAAAGCATGCATGCCATCCAAAATGATGTTGAAGACAATGAAATTGATTGAAGAAGGGATGTGTTCAACTTACAACTATGGGATGAGTTGTCATGTAATTGTGATTGTCTATTTTTTTTTTGGATTGACTATTTTTAGTTATTTTTTTGGAGTGTGATTGGTTATTATCAATCAATTTTTTATTATACTTATTCTAATGGGAAATTGACAACTACCATATATATTGGCTTTGTGTTTGTGAATTGGGTCTACATGATAACCAAATTTTGTTTAAAAAAATCTGTTTTCTTCCCAAGCTAATAATATTATCAATCAAATTTTTTTTAAAAACTTATTCTAATGGGAAATTGACATTCAAACGTTTTTCCGAGAGGACATATTTCTCATCGCAAATAGTCAAACAATTCAGACGAAAGGAGAACCCCTCGGAAATATTCAAGCAATTCCGACAAAATAAGAAGCCCATCGGAAATGAGTTCATAAATAATAACATGCATGTTACAAAATCACAACTTTTTCCGATGCACACTCTATGTGATATTTTTATTCACACTAGAAATTAAGCACCAAAATTTTCGACAACTTTTTCCGATGCAAGTTATATGCCATAGCAAATAATAACTATTTCTGACAGCGATTAATTGCAATCGGAAATGAAAATTTACTTCCGATAACTAAAATTATTCGTCGGAAATTGACAACTATTTTCGACAAGCAAAACATGTCGTCGGTAAAATGCAATTATTTCTGACCGCACATAATTGCCCTCGGAAATATAGACTCATTACCGACAAGACATATTTTCCTTCGGAAATAATTGACTATTTCCGAGGGCAAAAACAGACCCTCACAAATAACCATTACAATTCTGACGGCCATGCCTTTGGTCGATAATACAACTGGCGCTAAGGCTTCCCGCCTAAAAACAATGTATTTCCGACATCCATGGAGACTGTTTCCGAGGGTACATTCATAGTCGGAAATAACATGAATCATATTGACATATTTCCGACGGTCAACGTTTTTTAGTCGGAAAAAGGGCCTTTTCCGACGATATTTAAGGGCCATCGAATAAAGTTTGTCGCAAAAGACCCTTTTTTTTGTAGTGAAATTTAGAGGAAAATATAATGAAATCTAACTAGACATCGACTTCCCTAATTAATTTCTTCCATTTAATTGTTTGGCAAAAACATCTAATTAATTTTCCACTTAAATTAGGTCTTACAATTATCAATTTGCACCTGAGGTCCGCACTCTCATAAAGATATAGAGAAGGAACTGAACGAGTGACAGCAAACCCTTTGCTCCCAAAACCCTAACCAATCAGAGTAAAGCATTCAGCCACGTCAGCTTTCCACTTGGGCATAATTAGCTTCCATACCTGGCAGTGTCCCCGGAAGTCAAGTCTCCACATCACAAAACCTAAACCTCCTTGAAAGCCCCAAAACAGATCTACACAGTTTCACTCACCCTCATCATCTCCAAGCATTACATTTCCTTCACCCTAATCAGTTCTTGCATATTTTTCAGACCCGCTTCATAAAGTAAATTTAAAAAAAAAAAAAATTCAGATATATAATCGTATGGGTTAGTTTGACATGGTGGTTTTTTTGGTGTATGCATGTCACGGCTGAAAATGGCAGGAAGAGGAATGACCAGCCACACTCATGTTTCGAGCACTGAAGCAAAAGATTATCTAACAAACATGAATTATTCTGAGAATTTTGATGGAGAAACATCAAATCATGAGCTCCAACATGTAGAGAAGTAAGTTCTTTGCAAAGATCTAGAGATTCAAACGGCGTATATATAGATATATATGCATTGCTTGTCTTTCTCTTGGTGATCACTTTTCTATCGAGGGTTTTTTTTTTTTTGTTACAATCTTTTGGTGTTTTACTTTGATGTCATCATCATCATGAATCTAATGGCTTCAGGGTTTTTGTTTTCTTCAGATTCGTGGGAGTCTCCGCAGCTTCAGGTAGTGCGGTTAACAAGATACAACTTTACTGTGAATCTGGGGTAGAGCTCTGGGTTGATTTAAAGGTAATCAAGTAAAATTACCAGTTTTTTAAAAACAAATGTAAAATTACCAACAACAAAAATGGGGCTTATGTGACTTGAACTAAATTTTATGATTTTTATATATTTGTGGGCAATTTTTTATTTTGCTTTGTTTTTGTACTTAGGATTATCGGATATGAAGAATTTGAGTCTCATAACCTATATATCTATCATCATCTTGATCTGCTTTGATTTCGTGTCATGTTGACCTAGTTCAATCTTAATTCTGATGGACATTCGAGTTTTATTTGACTTTTTCATTAAACTCAATCTTTCATCGTTTTGGCTAATTTTCAGATGGATAGCAACCCACAATACAATTCAGATCATATGCACATGCCTCGACTCACTGCGTCCCCTCAAGGCTCCGCACCACAAGTGCCCCTCTCAGATTTTGGGTCACAAACACTTGGTGGGATCAATAATAAGAGAGCCAGTGACCTGTTAATTTCAGTGTCCGTAGGTACAGAAATTAACAGACTTAGAATCTCCGAGGTTGCTTCGAAGGCAATGGAGGAGCTCGTAAAATTGGCTTTTGCTAGAGAGCCTCTATGGAAAGTTGACACAGCGAGCAACACGGAGATTCTTAGTGATATTGAGTACATGAGGGAGTTTGGGGATATGAATGCCACATTAATGGAGATAGTGAAAATGGTTGAGGTTAGAGAATCTCAGTTTCTGCCAAGCTTGGACATGAACAATTCTGAATTTTCAATGGGAAGTCAATATAAGCCAAAAGAACTTGGACCAAAACCTGTTAGTTCTGAAGCTTCAAGAGAAATTGGTTTGGTCAGAATGAATCCTTCAAGCATTGTTCAACTGCTAATGAATTTGGTATGTCCTCTTCTGATTAATTTATTTAATCTTTTGTTTTCCTCTGTAAACAAGTTTAAAAAAACCGCAAAATATAATTGATTGTTTATACTTTGTTTGATCATCAGAGGCAGTGGTCACAAGCTTTTTCTAGTATAGTCTCTAGAGCAGCGATAGTGGGAGTTTTATCATCCACAGGAGTGCAAGGAAACTACGACGGAACTCTTCAAGTGGTAATTATTTTACCCTACTAAAATTTTGTATGAAAGGGTTTCAAAGCAAGACAACTCCAAGCTTTTTTTGCATGCACATATATATATATATATATATATATATATTTCTAAATGGGTGGAAGTTTTATATAAATGATGCTTTCATCTTGTTTGAATGCATTAAATATAACATCTGCGAGAACTATTATGAAGAAAGTACCATATATAACTTTGAATCCATATATAACCATGAGTTTGTAATCAATCTCATAGGATACAAGTATGACATTGGCTTCAGATGATAATGTACGAGTGAAAGTTATCATTCTTAGGTTTACATACATAATGGGTTGTTAAATTTCAAAATCCCTTCAAAATACTCTATTTTTCATCTTTCTTTATTTAGTTTGCACAGATTTTGGATTGTTACGTACGTCGGTATTGATGCGACAAAAGGCATTTATAGTCAATTTTTCATAAACACAATTGTCCACGTGTGACGACTATATATGACCTATTGATTGGTTTGGGATTCACTGTGAGACCCCCACTAATTGACGGCTCATGCTAGCATTCTTCTTATATAATGCTTCAGAATAAAACTAATATTCTCAAGTTATTGTTGTTTCTAGATGACAGCTGAATTTCATGCCCCTACACCATTAGTCCCAACTAGAGAAAGTTATTTTGCAAGGTATTGCAAAAGGCTGGGCAGCGACACGTGGGCAGTTGTGGATGTTTCCTTAGAAAAATTGTTTCAATTCCCACCAAGAAACTTTCGAAGACAACCATCAGGCTGTTTGATTCAAGAGATGCCAGATGGATGGTCTAATGTATGTGTGTGTTTGTTAATTAAGTAGACAACATTCTCAGTTTAAATTAGCATGGTAGAGAAAAGCTTAAACAATATAATGGAGTTCCTTTTCATATGCTAGGTTATATGGGTGGAACATGTGGAAGTAGACAATTCACTTGTTCACAATATGTTTGAGCCGCTGGTCAGTTCTGGTTTTGCATTTTGCGCAAAGCGTTGGGTTGCTATGTTGATTCGACAATGTCAATGGCTGGAAACTACAATGGCTAGAAGGACTAGTTTTTCAACTGATGGAGGTATAATTAAATTCAAATTAATTTGTTCCTTGCAGCTTGATAAATTAAGTAACTGAGATGATCTTTAAGTAACTGAGATGATCTTTCCCTTTGATAAGGGTTTATATCGCAACAGGGAAGGAGAAGCCTGTTAAAGCTTTCGGAGAGGATGGTGAGAAGTTTCTTTAGTGAAAATATCAGTGCTTGTTCTGAAAACAAATGGATGTCACTACCATGGCCAACATCAGGTGCTGAAAATACAAGGATCTCAATGAAGAGTAGCACAGGCGACCCTGGAAGGCCTCCAGGTACTACAATAGTGTTTGCTACTTCCATATACCATCCATTCTCGAGAAAAAAAGTATTCAGTTTTCTACGGGATGAGAAATGTCGAAGCGAGGTATGTACAGTACTTAACTTTGAATCAATGGCGGTTTGGAAAAATGTGCATAAGTCTATCGATATGGCCAAATCAAATTGGGATAAAGATCATTACTGGATCCCATGTGAAAACTAGGAGTTGAGTTTTGTAATTTGAAAAATTACTGTGCAATGGTAACACCATGTGACATAATAATCTCTAAACGCTTAGCTCTAAATTCTAACACGTATACGTAAGTAAATTCATTTTGAACCTAGACATAATCCTTCCATATATAAACGTCTATTCCAAAGAGATCATTATGCCAATGTACTTACTTTGTATAATACAGTGGTGGGATATGCTTGCATTTCAACATGAATTCCATGAATATGCCTATTTCACTATTGGAGAAAATCTAGGAAATCGTGTCTCCATATTGCGATCCATGAATGTGAGTTGCATGTACCCTGTTTTTTTTTTCCTTTTCCCTTTTGAAGATTCAACATATTGTAAGCCTGACTTCAACTTGTGTTAACACAACTGCTTGATTTAATTTGTAGGACAAAACGAACGAGGTTGAAATATTTTACTTGCAAGCCAGTTATACAGACTCAATGGAGTCGTATGTTGTTTATGCACCGATAGACGCATATGCCATGACCGACCTCATCAATGGTGGAAACCCAGATTATGTGGCTATCTTGCCCTCGGGGTTTTCTATCCTTCCTGACAAGCCAATGCACCAGGACGAAACTGGAGGAAGTCTTTTGACTATTGCCTTCCACATCGCTCTTGGAGCATCAACTGAAGAACATATGTCTCCTCATCAACATCTCAACGTTGTACATAGAATTCTTGAAACAACCATGAGTTCAATCAAGGAGGGTTTAGAATTTATGATCTAGAAGTCGATTAAGCCAGTAAGTTATTCATCTGATGCAGTTATAAATTTGCCACCAGTACCTAAGGTCATGTGCATGGTAGAAATTTGAAAAACCTTCCAATGTTATGTGCTTGTATATAGTCGAATCTACTGTATATTACCCATTTTAAAGGTTTTCTGACTGATTCTTCAAGGTTTGGTGCAGTAAAAACTAGAATTTTAGTTTGGTGCATACATAGATACCCACTAAGATAATTTTATAGCTAATAAAGACTGAAATTATGTATACTATATTTATGGACACATCGATCTCCCATGTCGCTATTAGAGATGTTGTCTACAATGTAATTCACATATATGGTGGCTTACTATGATTTCAAGTGCGACAATAAACTTATTGTTTAGCTCGAGATGGGTGAATGGTGGTGGAAGAGGGATGTCGAAGAAATGGTATACAAAATGAAAGCTTAAAACTAAAACTTCAAAATAATTATGAGTAGGTTTTTCTTCTTCATGTTTTTGTTTCGTAAATTGTCTTCTTTTCTAGCTCTCCTTTCTATCACCCTCTATCCACCATCCTTTTTCCGTATTTTCTCCTATCACTTTCGATTTCTCTAGCAGAAAAAACCAATTTTAAAAGAAGAGGTTATATTCTTACTTTCCAATGTATCAAGGAAAACTTATCTATTCTGTGATTTTTGTATTGCAAGTTTGCAAAGAAATTTAACCCAAAAACAAAAATACAACTAGCCCAAAAGTTTTGGGACTGTCGAAATTAGATAACGTGTTTACTAATATGGAGGGCCAAATTTATTCCATTTTAAACAACTAATTAATTATTTATCCAAGTAAATTAGGTCTCACGAGATTCGTCTCCTTTTCTGCTTAGACCATCACTTGACCACATTCATTTTGATCCCAAGGCCCGCACTCTCATAAGAGTGACATCACACGCTTGCTCCAAACCTTTAACCAATCATAGAACAGGGTTACTACTATAAGTACCTTCCAAGTTTCTTTCTCCTGGCAGTGTCCGAAGAAGTCCTGCAGCTTCCAAACCCTTGCCCTAAACCTCCTTGAAATCCCCGACACACACCTCCAGTTTCACACTCACTTATCATCTCCAAGTACTACATTATCCTCTGCCCTAGTCAATTCTTACATATATTTCAGACCAACTTTACAAAGTAAATTTCTATGTTTGCAAGTTTAATTTTTTTTCAGATTTAAAATCCTTGATTATAATGTGACATGGTGTTTTGGTGTGCATATGTTTTCAGCTGAAAATGGCTGGAAGAAGGAAGACCAAGCGTAGTCGTACTTCGAGCAGTGGAGTTGATGACCATCTCAAGAACGTGAATGATTCTGAGAATTTTGTAGGACCAACAACTAATGATCCTGAGATCCAAAGGGTTTTCAAGTAAGTTTCTTTGTATATATATGGACACATGCATTGCCTGTCTTTCTCTTGATGATCACTTCTCTAAGTATATTGCGAAGTTTTAGTCGATGTCGTCATCATTGTAATGGCTTTCACCGTTTTTGTTTTGGTTTTCGTTTGGGTTTTTTCAGATTAATGGAAGTGTGTGCACGATCAGCTGGGAAGATGACTAAGGTAGAGGGTTACTGCGAATCCGGGTTAGATCTATGGGTCGATTTAAAGGTAATCAAGAAAAATGTAATGGGGATTGTGACTGAACAGAAATACATGTTTTTTCATATATTTGTGGGCAATATTTGTATATCTTCCTTCATTTTTAGTCTGCTGGGATTATCGGATGTGAAGAATGTTGATCTACTTTGAATTCGCGCCATGTTGATCTCACTCTTACTTATTCTCATAGATTTTGAGTTTCATTTTACTTTAAATTTTTTTAATTTTTATAAAAATAAATATGTTCTTCCTTTTGGCTAATTTTCAGATAGAAAGCAATCCAGAAAATGATTTAGATCATAGTGACTTGCCTCAACCCATTGCGTCCCCTCAAGGCTCTTCAACAAGAGCGCAACTCTCAGATTTGGGGTCACAACCAATTCTTGGAAGCAATTTTGATACTGATGAAAGAGGCAGTGACCTACTCATGTCAGCCTCTCCAGATGCTGATGTGAGCAAAATCAAAATCAGCGAACGAGCTTCTAATGCGATGGAAGAGCTTTTAAGCTTGGCATTGGCTCAAGAACCCCTTTGGCAAGTTGACAAGGAAAACAATACTGAAATGCTAAGTGATGTCGAGTATATGAGAATGGTTAAGGTGAGAGAATGTCAATCGCCCCCAACCTTGGACGTTGACAACTCTCATGAACTTGAACCAGTTCTTGCAGTTGGTTCTGAATCTTCACGAGCAGTTGAGTACTTCAAAACGAGTCCCATCAGCATTATTGAACTTTTGATGGATTTGGTAGGTTCTCTTTTTATTAAACTAATTTAGTGTTTTTCTATGAAACACGTTTGATTTCTTATATTTTGATTGATAATCAGGAGCAATGGTCACTTGCCTTTTCCAATATTGTCTCTAAAGCAACGCTAGTGGGAGTTTTGGCATCAACAGGAGTGGAAAGACACTACGATGGAACTCTCCAACAGGTAATATATATAAATGGGAAACCTATGCTTCATCCAACTATAAATTTTGTGTATATGCTTCATCCTCCTATCATGAGATATTTATGAAATTAAGCCTACTTAGGGTTATTTAAGAGACTTGGTTGACATGATTTAACAAAATAGTCATTTCTCTTGTTGCTTTGCTAGTAATTAACACTTTGTTGAATGTAGTCCATCTAAACTGGTTTCGTTTCCTTATTTGGTAGTGCCATAATTAATTTTCGATTTTAATATGTCGGTAACCATTTGACAAAGTGCATTAGAGTTTTGCTAAACACAGTTATCCACGCGTGGCGACTACGCACAATTTGGTGTGGGATCCACTATGAGTCCCACACTCACTAGCATTAATTCTTCTTATAATAACCATCGTACCATAAAGTTAATTCTCAGGTTATTGTTGTTTCCAGATGACGGCAGAGTTTCAATCCCCATCACCACTTGTTCCAACAAGAGAAAGTTCTTTTGCAAGGTATTGTAAAAAGCTATGCAGTGGCTTGTGGGGAGTTGTTGATGTGTCCCCGGAAACGTTGCCCCAATTTCCATCAAGAAACTTTCGAAGACGACCATCAGGCTGTTTGATTGAAGAAATGCCAAATGGATGCTCTAAGGTTACTAGATATACTTATGTTAATTAGCATGGTTGAGAAAAGCATAGTTAATTAATTTTTGTTCATATGCTAGGTTATATGGGTGGAACATGTGGTGGTGGATAACAGACTGGTTCATCATTTTTTTCAGCCGCTGGTCACTTCTGGTTTTGCATTCGGTGCAAGGCGTTGGGTTAACACTTTAATTCAGCATTTTCAATGGTCTGCAACTGTAAGGGCTCCAAACAGTCCCACCGATCGTGGCGGTAATTAATTAATTAAATCGCAATTAATTTGTTTCATGCATCTTGATAAAATCAAGTGAACTACATTTAAAAATTTTATTTTGAACTAAATAGCTAAGCTTTTCCCCCTGATTTTGATTAGTGATTATAGCACAACCTCAAAGAACATTCTTCTTGAAGTTTTCGGAGAGAATGGTGAAACGCTTTTTCATGGACATCAGTGCTTCAAGAGAGAACAAATGGATGCCATTTCCAGTGTCGGGTGCTGATATAATGATATCGACAAAGAGTAGCACAGATGACCATGGAAAGATTCTAGGTACCACAACAGTGTTCGCTACTTCCGTCCACCTTCCAGCCCCAAGTAAACAAGTATTTAGTTTACTTCGTGATGTCAAATTTCGGAGACAGGTGTGTTTTCAGAATTTTGAATATACAATGTTTTCTTAAAATAAAAAAAAATAAAAAAGAGAAGCAAGCATGCAAGTACCTCTTAAAGCGCACATAAAGATTACGTTGGTGCCTAGGATTAGATTGGATAACTCATAACATTCAAGGTATGCCGAAGTAGTAAATGAAGGCTGAGACGAAATTTTTTCATTCTGTTGGGATTGTAAGGATAAATCTCATTCATGACTAATCAATCATCTACCTTCAACTTGACAAAATTTGAAAGCTTGACTTCATTTCTTCATCAACATACCTTGACTTTAGTGGGTTATCCAATCCAATCCGAGACACATATTTTAACTATAGTCCTTTCATTAACATCTATCAGAAAGACATCGATCATGTCTTCCATTTAACTTGTGTATATAAAACAGTGGGATATCTACGGACGCAATCATAGTTTCGATGAACGTGCTTATATAAGCAATGGTGACAATCCAGAAAATGGGGTTTCTATATTGCGAGCCATTAATGTGAGTTGAAGATAAATTCCAGTTTTCTTTCTCTTACCCTTTTAAATACATTTAAGCTTAATATAGAATTGCTTGATTTTATTTGTATAGGATGAAACAAAGAAGCTTAAAGCATTGTACATGCAAGAGAGCTATACAGCATCGACAGGCTCGTACATAGTTTATGCTCCCTTTGATTATGAGCATGCCGGGAACAAGTTGATGCAGGATGAATGCACAGACCATATAAATATCTTGCCCTCAGGGTTTTCTATCCTTCCTGACAGATCGATCCACCAGGACGAAACTGGTGGGAGTCTTTTAACCATTGCCTTCCACGTCGTTGCTGAATCACCAACTGATGAACGTGAGCCTTCTAATCAACTAGGGCTCCTTATGCACAGTATTATTGCAAAGGCTGTGATGTCAATCAAGGAGGCCCTAGGATTCTCTATATGATCTACAAAGCAACGACTAAAACTATAAATGATTCAGCACAAGTTTATTGTAAGCACTTGAAATCATTGCAAGACGCCTCCCTTCAAATTGAGGAGGGAGCTACTCCCCACAGCAAATGGGATTTTTGACAAGTGTCAAACTTCCATTTGTTTTGACGAGTTGCTCGTACTCAATTATAATGGGTGGAGTAAAAGCAAAAGTTGAGTATGCTTTAAGAAAATGTAAGGATTTTCAAACAAATTGTATGCACATTTAATTTAACTTCTGAACAGTGTAGAGCATCAAGAGGGAATAACCAACTCTCTAGTGTCTAGAAATTTTCTTGGTGTTTGGATGACAACATTCTGTCTTTATCTTATAAGCAAACATGCTAGCTTGAATGTGTCATTTTCTAGCTGTCTCAAACACCCAAATTTCAAACCATTTTTCTTTTTCTTTTTTCTTAGTTTGAATTTCATCTTTTAGCTTCCACCCACCTTCTCAAATTTCAAAACCATTTTTCTTTTTCTTTTTCTATAGCTTCTCTGCTTGCTTGCTTCTGCTGCCTTTGTTGGGGTTGGGGTGGCCTTGGATGGCTGTGGTGGCGGTGTCACACCCTAATTTTTTTTTTTTTTAATTTTTAATTTTTTTTATATTGGGAGTGTGAGGTAAAAGAAAAACTAAAACTAAAAAAAATTTAAATATCAAGAAACATGAAGATTGAACACAAACTTTTATTTAAACCAAAGTAATTTACATTGTAATTTTACAAGCAAAATAACAAGAAAGTAACAAACTTTCAACAAAACATTCAAAACTATCCACAACTCGTTCTTATTGTTTCATCGTCACAAACTAAACTTTATATTCAAAACCTGCAATAGATTCAATAAGGGGTGAGCACTACATGCTCAGTAGCCTATGTCTTATGTGATTAGTGAGATTTATAATGTACAATTGTGAAGCCCGGTTTAATATATATATATATATATATATATTTGGAAATCAAATGTTTTGCTTATAAGTTAAAATTTCGTTTAGATCAAATGTTTTGCTTATAAGTTAAAATTTCGTTTAGATTGATTATATTTATATGGGTTATAGTTATATATATATATATAATAATTTGACCACATAGTTATTACTTTCATGACAAATTATCAGGAATAGTACTATTGTAAAAGAATACCTACTTGTTTGACTTAAGTGATACCACGTACAAAGATATTTACATAAGGAAAACTTACCACTCTAGTTTCTTCACAGGTGTAAACTTAGATGACTAAGCCTTTACCTAGATGATTAGGCTTTTGGTTAAAGCATGAGCTGTTGGCATTAGGAGAAGTGGGATAACCTAGGAAGTCAAGCATATAATCAAACCTACACTCCACCAATCACAAACCATCAAGTTAAAACCTTTTACTACTATAAATAGGAAACCAATTCCCTTAACTTGTTGTAAACAGCATGCATGGTAATGCATGATAGGAAGCAATAGAGTGAGGAAAAAAGAGGAGAAATATTAGAAAGTGTAGAACAAGAAGTTCGTTGACGGAACTTGAGGTGTTTGGACTTATAATTGGGAGTTATACAATAGCTTTGGATTTGAGGTAGGGGTTTTTCTTGGGGAAGCTTTACATAAATTGATTTAATTAAAAATTGTGAATACTATATTATGCTTGGTAATATTATTTGATTATTGTCCTTGATATTGGGTGTTTACATATTGTCAATTATCATTATAATTTGATTAATATTGACATGTTCATATGTTGTCGGTGGTGGTTGGAATTCTTATGTTGACAAAGAAATTATGGAAAAGAGGGTAATGGGAAGGCTATTTTGTGTAGTTGAGTCTGACCATTGTACGGACCAAGTTCAGGCGAGCTTGTGTGCACAGTAGACTAGGAAATCGGCGATATAATTGTCAATTGGGTGATTTGGGCTTGGAGATCAATGGTTTAGACAAGATGACTAGCAAAAGGGGAATTATGGGATAATTGAAATGGGTGTTAGTTTATATAATAGGGCATTCAGAATCACAGTGGTAAAATGCATGGTATGGGACATGCAGATTTGCTTGCCCTATTATATAGATTAACGGGTTGGGTAAAATTGAAGTTCATTCATGCATTGTATAAATTGTACATTATAAATCTCACTAAACAGTACATAAAATATAGGACCCCTACTGAGCATGTAATGCTCACCCCTTATTGAATCTATTGCAGGCTTTGAATATGAAGTTTAGTTTTTGCTGAGGAAACAAGAAGAACGGGTTGTGGATAGTTTGGAGTGTTTTGTTGAAAGTTTGTTACTTTCTTGTTATTTTGCTTGTAAAATTACAATGTAAATTACTTTGACTTAAATAAAAGTTTATGTTCAATCTTCGTGTTTCTTGATATTTAAATTCTTAGTTTTAGTTTTTCTTTTACCTCACACTCCCCAAAAAAAAAAAAAAAAAAAATTTGGGGTGTGACAACAATTTATGCTATGCATGAATAAACTTCAATTTTTCCCCAACCCGTTAATCTATATAATAGGGCAAGCAAATCTACATATCTCATACCATGGATTTTACCACTGTGATTCTGAATGCCCCATTATATAAACTAACACCCATCTTAGTTATCCCATAATTCCCCTTTTGCTAGTTATCTTGTCTATACCATTGATTTCCAAGCCCAAATCACCCAATCGACAATTATACCGCTGATTTCCTAATCTACTGTGTACACATGCTCGCCTGAACTTGGTCTCTACAATGGTCAGACTCAACTACACAAAAAAACCTTCCCATTACCCTCTTTTCCATAATTTTTTTTATCAACCCAAGAATTCCAACCACCACCGATAATATATGAACATGTCAATATTAATAAAATTATAATGATAATTGACAATATGTAAACACCCAATATCAAGAATAATAATAAAATAACATTACCAAGCATAATATGGTGTTCACAATATTTAATTAAATCAATTTATGTAAAGCTTCCCCAAGGAAAACCCCTACCTCAAATCCAAAGCTATTGTATAACTCCCAGTTGCAAGTTCAAACACTTTGAGCTTTTCCAAAATCTCACCACATTTTAGTTCTCACTTTTTTTTTCTTTGTCTAGGATTTTTAGGAAACTAATGCAACTTGAAGAACCTATGATACAAGAACTATTAGGTAGTGCTATTTATAGCAAGCTAGAGTCGGCAAAGATATAGATGAAAGCTTAATATTGTACCACATAACTAGCCTATAGGTTGCTAGACTACTTGGGTGGCTTGAAAATAATCTGCCACCCCAAATAGCCTTATGCGTTGACTTTGTAGAGTGCTTTGTGAGCACTTTCCAATTAAGTTTATATATATATATATATATATATATATATATAATATATAAGAATACCCATTGTGCTTACACCTCATGCCAACATATCCCACCTCATGCTTTAATTGGTTTTGAGGACTCCGTATTTGCAACACGTCAATCTTTAATATAAAGCTTAGTAAACAAACAAAAACCTTTCTAAATGCTTTTGTAAAGTTTGTTATATATATATAATAAATATAAAATAAAGCTGAAATGAATTGATATAGTTAAAGCTATGCAATAAAATTTGATATGCCATACAACTAATATATATTATCAATTATATAGTTTTAGAAACTAATAATTATAAATATTTAATTTTATGAAATATTAATATACATATTTAAAAATATGGGGTTTTACAGGCGGTCAGTTAAGAATATGATGGCTAGCTGGGGGCGGAGGAGGGAACTGTTCTTGAGTGTTGGTTGGTTAGGGAGGGGGATGCAGGTTTGTACCAAAACACCCCTTAATAGATAACAAAAGTTAGAATAATTTGATGAAAATTAGAATTGTTCTTGAATTGCTACAATTATGAAATTACAATGGCAAAATTGACGGAATTGAAATTATAGGGTCAAAAGTGGTTGAAGTGTCAAATTACAGAAACCAAAAGTGACTTTTAGAATTTGAAATATATTTCAGTTTTTAATTTTTGTTTTCACCTTTCCTATCATCTCTTCTCAATCCCATCTCGACTATCATTCTCTCTCTCTTTCTTCTATATCCTAGTAAAAAAAATTAAAATGGTTATCAAATATTGATTATGTTTTTTTTTTCTTTTCAAAAGTTAAGAAATTTATTACATCTTTTTTTTTTTTTTTTTACCTCTCTCCCTTTTCCATCGACCATTCTTCTCCTTTCTTTTTCTTTTTGGACAGAGACCATTCTTCTTCCTTCTTCTTCGTCTCTCTTCTCTGCAAGTCCTTTTTTTATCGAAGTTTTTGGTCAAAAGTGTAAGCTTTTCCATCTCACACCTTTCTCTCTTTCTCTCCATCCATCCATCTCTGAAATTATATCAAGATCTGGGGGCTTGGGATGTCGGCGGCCTTGAGTTGGTATTTGGGTTCGGCGATGACGCTTGGGACGTCGAGGCTACATCCGCCCCTCTCTCTTTGCTCTATGGATGTGAATAGTGGGATTGTAATATTGGGTTGTGTTTTGGTGGGAAGGAAGTTGGGGGTTTGGTTTTCTTTTGCTGGAGGAGATAACTGGTGGGAAATCTGGGTGTTAGATTTTTTTTGGCTGTGGAGATGACAAAGTTTGGAGCTAAGGTTGGGGTTTTTTTTGCTTGGAGGGGAAGAAGATCTTCTGGGTCTGTAAAATAGGGAGGTGGGTTGGTGGGGTTTTGGGTTGAGATGGTAGTTTTTTTTCATTAGCAGCCGCCGCACCCTTTTTTTTCCCTCTCTCTCTTCCATGTCTCCTCTATCTCTTCTTCCTCCTTTCTCCTTATTCTCGTCTTTTTTTTTGGTATTGGGTCTGGATTTCTTGGTCTAGTTTTAAATTTAATTCTTGGTACTGTGTTTGTAAATCTGACCCGTTGTCTGGTTTGGGCTCGATCTGTGTTTTGTCTCTTACAAATCTTTCATTTGAATGATTTTTGCTTAGTGACTCATGTTTTTTGTTTGACTGGTTGTAGAAATAAAATGTATGGTGGCAGATTGAATCTGTTTAAAAGGTAATTTAATGAGATTTCTTGTGTCTAATGAATTCACTATCTTTGCCAAAATCATAAATTTCTTTGGTTTTTTAGTGGGTATTTTGTTTTTCTTTATTTTGAGGATTTATTTGTGTTTTATGTTTATGTAGGGCAGATGCGGTTAATAGATGCTCTCAGGGGAAGAGGCATGCTTTCCATGTATTCATGGTCTTGTAAGAGGTGAATTTCCAGAATCCATGGTCGGAAAAAAATCTTCTTGGGGAGGTAAGAGTGACCGTTTAGCTGTTAGATTGTTACTCATTCTGTTTATGAATTAGTGTAGAGATAATCAAGCTATAAAAGCTCAGAGTCTCACTTCTAAATTGTAAATTGTAACATTGAAGAAATTCAGAGAAAGCTTTGTTCGATTTCTCTGTTTGTGTGCTTACTTGTCTTTCATTTGTATCTTTCTCTTTGGTTATTAATTAGACTAATTGAATAATGCTAATTAAAATTACACAAAACCCAAAATAATGGAAATATCATTGCTTTCAACTAATATAATAAGTGGCTCCAGTTTTATCCATAACCCACCAACAAACCAACGGAAGGGTTTAGTTGCTATGGCATAAGTCTATATCATTGATAGGTCTTAGAAATCATTCCCACCAAAGCTAAGATTAGTTTCTTAAGCCCTTAAGCCACCCCAACACTAACAACCAACATGGTTTTAGTAACTGTATAGTTGCTAAGGCCTTTAGCCATCAATTTTAGTTGGTTAGTGGGCTTAATACTTAGAAAGAAAATGGTGACTATAGCTCAATATTGTAGTAGTGCATGCATTGCCTGTCTTTCTCTTGATGATCACTTCTCTAGAAATCTTGTGAAGTTTTAGTTGATGTCGTCATCATTCTAATGGCTTTCACGGTTTTTGTTTTGGTATTGGTTTTTTCAGAGTAATGGAAGTGTGTGCACGATCAGCTGGGAAGATTACTAAGGTAGAGGGTTACTGTGAATCCGGGTTAGATCTATGGGTCGATTTAAAGGTAATCAAGAAAAATGTAATTGGGATTGTGACTGAACAGAATTACATGTTTTTTCATATATTTGTGGGCAATATTTGTACATCTTCTTTTTTTTTTTTTTTTTGCTGGGATTATCGGATGTGAAGAATGTGGAAACTATTATAGTATCATCTTGATCTACTTTGAATTTGTGCCATGTTAACCTCACTCTTACTTCTCATGGATTTTGAGGTTCATTGGACTTTAATTTTTTATTTATTTATATTTTTATAAAACTTAATATCTTCTTCCTTTTGGCTAATTTTCAGATAGATAGCAATCCTGAAAATGATTTAGATCATATTGACTTGCCTCAACCCACTGCGTCCCCTCAAGGCTTTTCAACAAGAGTGCAACTCACAGATTTGGGGTCACAACCAATTCTTGGAAGCAATTTTGATACTGATGAAAGAGACAGTGGCCTACTCATGTCAGCCTCTCCAGATGCTGATGTGAGCACAATCAAAATCAGCGAACGAG
The DNA here is from genome assembly GCA_020226455.1 of Prunus salicina. Taxonomy (NCBI): domain Eukaryota; kingdom Viridiplantae; phylum Streptophyta; class Magnoliopsida; order Rosales; family Rosaceae; genus Prunus; species Prunus salicina. The sequence goes on along the minus strand of CM035345.1, from coordinate 14,003,326 downwards.
CTTCTAACGCAATGGAAGAGCTTTCAAGCATGGCTTTTGCTCAAGAGCCTCTTTGGCAAGTTGACATGGCAAGCAATACTGAAATGCTAAGTGATGTCGAGTATATGAGAGTGGTTAAGGTGAGAGAATGCGAATCGCCCCCAAGCTTGGACGTTGACAACTCTCATGAACTTGAACCAGTTCTTGCAGTTTGTTCTGAATCTTCACGAGCAGTTGAGTACTTCGAAACGAGGCCTATCAGCATTATTGAACTTTTGATGGATTTGGTAGGTTCTCTTTTGATTAAACTTATTTAGTGTTTTTCTATGAAACAAGTTTGAAAAAGAAAAAAAAAAGGGTTTTTACCATATAAGGACAAATAGGTGGTAACCAAGCCAAAATGGTTCAGCCCCTCAAAATTGGACAAACCGGTCCAGTGACATAAGAGTTATTTCATGTAACTTTCGGACAGTGACTGGACCGGTTTGTCCAATTTTGGAGGGACTGGACCATTTTAACATTTTGAATTGTGTGAAGGACCTTTTTTTATCCTTTTCTATAATAAAAAACGTGAGATATTATCAATTGATTGCTTATATTTTGATTGATAATCAGGAACAATGGTCACTTGCTTTTTCCAATATTGTCTCTAAAGCAACGCTAGTGGGAGTTTTGGCATCGACAGGAGTGGAAAGACACTACGATGGAACTCTCCAACTGGTAATATATATAAATAGGAACCTATGTTTCATCCAACTATAAATGTTGTGTATTTGCTTCATCCTCCTATCATGAGATAATTATGACAAAGTGCATTATAGTTTTGCTAAGCGCAGTTGTCCACACGTGGCGACTACACACAATTTGATGTGGGATCCACAGTGAGTCCCACACTAATTATGGCTGACACTAGCATTAATTCTTCTTATAATAACCATCGTACCATAAAGTTAATTCTCAGGTTATTGTTGTTTCCAGATGACAGCCGAGTTTCATGCCCCATCACCACTTGTTCCCACAAGAGAAAGTTCTTTTGCAAGGTATTGTAAAAAGCTAGGCAGTGGCTTGTGGGGAGTTGTTGATGTGTCCCCGGAAACGTTGCCCCAATTTCCATCAAGAAACTTTCGAAGACGACCATCAGGCTGTTTGATTGAAGAAATGCCAAATGGATGCTCTAAGGTTACTAGACATACTTATGTTAATTAGCATGGTTGAGAAAAACGTAGTTAATTAATTATCAATAGCTAATGCAATTAATTTTTGTTCATATGCTAGGTTATATGGGTGGAACATGTGGTGGTGGATAACAGACTGGTTCATCATTTTTTTCAGCCACTGGTCACTTCTGGTTTTGCATTCGGTGCAAAGCGTTGGGTTAACACTTTAATTCAGCATTTTCAATGGTCTGTAACTGTAAGGGTTCCAAACAGTCCTACCGATCGTGGCGGTAATTAATTAATTAAATCACAATTAATTTGTTTCATGCATCTTGATAAAATCAAGTGAACTATATTTGAAAATTTTCTTTTGATTACATGGATCAACTTGATTAGTGATTAAATAGCTAAGCTTTTTCCCCTTATTTTGATTAGTGATTATACCGCAACCGCAAAGAACATTCTTCTTGAAGTTTTCGGAGAGAATGGTAAAAAGCTTTTTCATGGACATCAGTGCTTCAAGAGAGAACAAATGGATGCCATTTCCAGTGTCGGGTGCTGATATAATGATATCGACAAAGAGTAGCACAGATGACCATGGGAAGATTCTAGGTACCACAACAGTGTTCGCTACTTCTGTGCACCTTCCAGCCCCAAGTAAACAAGTATTTAGTTTACTTCGTGATGTCCAATTTCGGAGACAGGTATGTTTTCAGAATTTTGAATATGCAATGTTTTCTTAAAAAAGAAAAAAAAAAGAGGGGCATGCAAGTAGCTCTTAAAGCGTACATAAAGTTTACGTTGGTGTCTGCTATTAGATTGGATAATGCATAACATTCTAGGTATGCTGAAGTAATAAATGAAGGCTGAGATGAGAGTTTTTTCATTCTTCTGGGATTGTAAGGATAAATCTCATTCATGACTAATCAATCTTACCTTCAACTTGACAAAATTTGAAGGTTTGCCTTCATAATTTCTTCATTCAACATACCTTGACTTTTGTGGGTTATCCAATCCAATCCAATCCTAGACACATATTTTAACTATAATCCTTTCATTAACATCTATCAGAAAGAGATCGATCATGTCTTCCATTTAACTTGTGTATATAAAACAGTGGGATATCTATGGACGCAATCATAGATTCGATGAACATGCTTATATAAGCAATGGCGACAGTCCAGAAAATGGGGTTTCTATATTGCGAGCCATTAATGTGAGTTGCAGATAAATTCTAGGTTTTTTTCCCCTTCCCCTTCTAAATACATTTAAGCTTAATATAGAATTGCTTGATTTTATTTGTATAGGATGAAACAAAGAAGATCAAGGCATTGTACATGCAAGAGAGCTATGCAGCCTTGACAGGCTCATACATAGTTTATGCTCCCTTTGATTATAAGCAAGCCGAGAATAATTTGATGAAGGATGAATGGCCAGACCACATACCTATCTTGCCCTCAGGGTTTTCTATCCTTCCTGACAGACCGATCCACCGGGACGAAGCTGGTGGAAGTCTTTTGACCATTGCCTTCCACGTGGTTGCTAAATCGCCAACTGATGAACGTGAGCCTTCTAATCAACTAGGGTTCCTTATGCACAATATTATTGCAAAGACTGTGATGTCAATCAAGGAGGCCCTAGGATTCTCTATATGATGTACAAAGCAACTACTAAAACTACAAATGATTCAGCACAAGTTTATTGTAAGCACTTGAAATCATTGCAAGACGAGGCTCCTTCAAACTGAGGAGGAGCTCCTCTCCACAGCAAATGGGATTTTGACATGTGTCAAAACTCCATCTGTTTTGAAGAGGAGCAGCCCCTCAAATTTAATGGGTGGAGGTAAAGCAAATGTTGAGTATGCTACAAGAAAATATGAGGATTTTCAAACAAATTGTATGCGAGTTGTATGCGCAATTAACTCCAAAAGTTAATTTACCTGAGTCAGTTAACCAGTTTTGTCCTATTAGTCTATGTAATGTCTCTTATAAACTGATTACAAAAATCTTAATCAATAGGCTGAGACCTGTTCTCTCAAATTGTATTTCCAAGAATGAAGGAGCCTCTGCTCCGGGAAGATCAATCTCTGACATTATTCTTATTGCCTATGAGTATTCTCATAATTTTAAGAGGAAGATGGGTTCTAGAGGAGCTATGGCTATTAAACTTGATTTAGAAAAGGCCTATGACTTTTTTCTTTTGGGTTCAGAATCAAGTTTCATTGATAGAAGGGCAATGTCAATTACAAGACAGTGGAACTCATAAAAATGAGTCCAAACAAATGCAACAGTAAAAGCCGACTAGAAATAAAACTCAAATAGGCATAAAGTCAGAGCCCAAAATTGACATAAAGTTACAAAATTGGCATAAAGCTAAAGCCAACCAAAAGAAGAAACACCACCAAACACCGAAGTACCGTTGCCGCTGCTTCCATGAAGACCGAGACATCGCCACCAGGACTAATGATGAGTGAAAGAATTGCAAACACAACAAAACACACAAAACAAATACAAAAACTACAAATATGAAAATCCCTTGCAATACATAAACCGACCATCAAAGACTCAATAACTCCTACAAAAATGAAACCACCAAAGCACCAAGAGGGAAACAATAGCCAATCCAAGAACAAACTTAGGAAAACACTTCCAAAAGCCAAAGAAACCAACATCCTCAGCAAGGAATGAGGTCGTAACAACCCAAGAATGGAAGGAGGTGGTGTAAGCACCTGAGCAAGAGCTCTACACATCTTCCGAAGGGGATACGAAAAATCGTGTTTGGGATTAGTCGCTGCAGCCCATGAGGGTCGATAGATCCAAGAGGAAGATAGAGCCCTTGAAGAAGCCATATGAGGAGGGAGGAATTTAAAGGGAGCTGGGAAATTAAAAATAAAAAGAAAGAAAGATAACAGAGATGGAATGAAGAGGAAGATGGAAATTGGAAATTGAAATTGAAAGGGGCACCCAGGGGGGAGGGAAGGAGGGGTAGTGGCCAGCTCCTCCCTTGCTGCGTTGAAAGACTGAGGGTTTGAGAGAGGGTGCGGCACTGGGGTTTTGTCACTCTTGGCCTATGACCTCCTTAACTGGGGTTACATTAGACGTTGCCTCACTCAATTTGGTTTCAATAATGCTTGGTGTGATCGAGTTATAAATTGTATTACTAGCACTTCCTTCTCTATTATGATTAACGGCTCTTATCATGGTCATTTTAAAGCTTCTTGAGGTATAAGGCAAGGAGACCCTTTATCTCCTTATATATTTATCTTATGCATGGAACCGTTTATTAGACACTTTAACAATCTTGCCATGTCTCCCAAGAAACATGTGGGTTTTCATCCCCTGGTGGTTTTAGAATTTCTAATATAGTTTTTGCAGATGACTGTCTTAGTTTTGCGAGAGCTACCTCGAAGGCTGCAAATAACATTAACAATTTACTCGAAAATTTCTCTAAAGTCTCAGGGCAAAAAATTAACTTACATAAATCCACGGTTTATTTCTTTGCTAATGTTCCTACTAGAGCCAGAACTATCCTTTCTAACCTTCTCCAGATCCAACATTAACTAATTTATGCCGGTATCCTGGCATTCACAACATTGTTTTCTGGAAAGATCCAGACAATGCTAAACTCATATCGTGACCGTTGGACTTAGGCACACTTTTGAGCGACTGCTCCTGTCGATGTTGCATAGTTTGTTCGAGGCCATTTTGCAGCTGAGCAGAATGCATCTGTTGCTCGTGCAACTGCCTCTGAGTGTCGTCAGCTTAGAAGAGAGATGTTGTCGTGCTCATGCATCTTCGCCTTGTCCTACCGTAGGGATTCTATTTGATCAAGAGGTTGGCTTCAGTAGTGCTTTGCCGAGCGGATGTCTCTGGCAATAACGTGTTGGCAGAGGAGCGGGGCTCACTCCAATGTTGAGGTCGAAGATATGGCCATCGAGTGCAAGGAATGAAGGTGTATTCATCTTCGCTCAGCAGAGATATAGGTCCATCAGTGACGCTTCCCACAGATGGTGACAATCTGTTGGTGCTCAAAACTAGATGACCAGTAATCGGCCAAACTTAAAGATGAGGTGTGATATGTGTTGGCGTGACTTGTGGATATTGACTTACTCTCCTTACACACCAAGAATTCCTATTATAATTGTAATTGATTTACTTTAATTCCTGATTTCCTACTGTAAATAGATTTAGGAATTTATTATTTACTTGCCCATTCAGGTTTCGTTGTATTATAAATATAACCTCATACAAGGAGAAGAATACACAGAAAATTCCCACAAACAAATATTCTCTCATAGTTTTCATATTTTAGCATGGTATCAGAGCGGCGATCTTGGAATTGCTGACTCTAGTTTCACACCCCCACCACCGTTATGGGGGTTGATGATTTTTTCATCCTTCATGGAGGTCGCACCACCGACTCCTTCTCTCTTTCTCAACCAACCATAGCCGAGTTGAGTGCCTAGATGGCTCCGCTCCTACAGATGCAGACTTTGGCCCCGAATCTGATTCTGAATCAGGATCCTCTTTTGACGACCCCGACCCCGACCCCGACCCCGACTATGACGACAACAACGACCCCGACTCCGACTCCGATGATGACTCCGACCCCGACCCAGACCCCGGATTTGTCTTTGATTCAGACCCCGATCCCGACTTCGACTCCGACTCCGGCATCGACTCAGGCTCAGATCCCGATCCGAATTCCTACTAAACCTGTATCCTATACATCTTCCGCTGCTCAGATTATGACTTCTCGACTAACGACCCCGACACATGGACCAGCTTGCGAATATTGTGGTGATCCGCGACACACTCGTGAGACTTGTTTTAAATTGCATGGCTATCCCGATTGGTGGGCTACTCGAGGACAACGCAATACGACCAGTAATGGTATTGGTTATGGATTTCATACTTCCGCTAAGATTGATTCCAAGGGCTGGATAATTGATTCCGGTGCAACTGATCATATGACGTTTGATCCTGATGATTTTCTTAATACTACACAACCTCGACGAACTTGTATTGCAAATGCCAATGGAGTTACTTATCTTGTGACAGGGGCTGGCACTGTTGAACTCTCATCTTCTCTCTCACTGTCTAATACTTTACTTGTTCCATCTTTATCCAATAAATTGTTGTCAGTTAGTCAGCTTACTGAACAATTGAATTGTTGTGTACTCATTTACCCGAGTTTTTGTTTGCTTCAGGATATTCACACTAAGGAGATTCTTGGTCGTGGTACTAAGAGAGGGGGGCTTTATTATGTAGATGACTTCAGTCTCGGCGTGGCTAACAATGTGACGCATCCCTTTGATAGCAAACAACAACAAATCTGGTTGTGGCACCGTCGATTGGGACATCCGTCTTTTAGTTATATGAAGCATCTTATACCAGATTTATTCTCAGGTTTCAAGGACTCCGACTTCACATGTGATACTTGTATTTTGGCCAAGAGTCATCGTGTGCCCTACCCATTGAGTACGAACAAGTGTCCTACTCCATTTACTTTAATTCACTCTGATGTCTGGGGACCTTCACCTATTACTGCTCCTTCTGGTGTTCGATGGTTTGTCACGTTCATAGATGATTGTACACGGATGACATGGCTTTATTTGCTGAAGAATAAAAATGAAGTGTTTTCCCGTTTTCAGTCCTTCCACAAACAGATGAAGACTCAGTTTAATGCTCAAATCCAGATTCTTCGCTCAGACAATGGTGGAGAATTTTTCAATCATGACTTTCAGACTTACTTCCAACAACATGGAATTATCCATGAAACGACTTGTCCTCAGACACCGCAACAAAATGGTGTTGCTGAACGAAAGAATCGACATCTTCTTGAAACTGCCCGAGCACTTCTGATTGGCGCTCATGTTCCTCGCCATCACTGGGATGATGCTATTGTCACCGCAGTTCACCTGATCAACCGCATGCCTTCTGGTGTATTGACCTTTAAAACTCCCTTACAGGTGCTTGCACAACATAAACCTCTGCCCTCTGTTTTGGTACTCACACCCCGAATCTTTGGATGTGTGGCTTTCGTTCATCTCCACAAAAATCAACGTAGCAAACTTGATCCCTGTGCGCTTCGTTGTGTTTTTGTGGGTTATGCCACTCATCAGAAAGGCTACCGCTGTTATCACCCTCCTACCCGACGTACCTATGTCACTTTGGATGTGACCTTTTTGGAATCTGAGTTGTTCTTCCATGACCCATCATCCAATTCTACGCTTCAGGGGGAGATACGAAGTGAAGAGCAGAATTGGAGCAACTTAGAAAACGAAGAAATTCTCATTTGTACAGAAATGATCGATCGTCCCGAGTCTGGAGCACGAGATTACTCTCTGCCGACATGCGATCAATCGCCCATTCATAACGATCAATTGCCTGACCCACCTGATCCATGTGAAGATATTTCTGATCCGAGTCTCACACCAACAGACAATACAGAACAACAAGATGAAAACCCCCTCTCTAACTCAACAGTACCAACAGACCAATCTCCTGAGAATATCCTTGAGGTAACTACTCCTACTAGACTTGTGCATTTAGAGAATAAAACTATTGGATATCAATTACCTTTCAGGCAAAATCGTGGGAAGGCACCAAACCGTTATTCACCTGATATGGGCAAGACATCCAAGTATCCAATTGCAAATCATGTATCCACTAAGAAGCTGTCTGAACCATTTAAGGCTTTTGTGCATCAGTTGTCTGCTATCCATATTCCAACCAAGGTCTCTGAAGCATTGAAAGATCCTAAGTGGGTCCAAGCTATAAAAGAGGAGATGAAAGCTCTTGAGAAAAATCAGACTTGGACATTGGAGACTATACCACGAGGAAAAAAGACTATCGGATGTAGATGGGTATTTACTATAAAACACAATGCAGATGGATCTATCGAGAGATACAAGGCAAGACTTGTGGCAAAAGGGTACACACAGACCTATGGTATAGACTATGAAGAAACCTTTGCTCCAGTTGCAAAGTTAAACACTGTCAGAGTCTTATTGTCCCTTGCAGCTAATTTGGATTGGCCACTACACCAGTTTGATGTAAAGAATGCTTTTCTACATGGCGAACTCACGGAGGAGGTGTACATGGACATTCCTCCTGGGTATAATACTACTCAGACTGGAACCGTTTGCAAGTTACGAAAAGCATTGTACGGATTGAAACAGTCACCACGTGCATGGTTTGGACGATTCACCATGGCAATGAAGAACAATGGTTTCAAACAGTGCAACTCAGATCATACTATGTTCTTGAAACATCGGAAAGGGAAGGTAACAGCATTAATAATCTATGTTGATGATATGATTATTACTGGGAATGATAAACAGGAAATATCACAACTACAAGACTATTTGGCTACTGAGTTTGAGATGAAGGATCTAGGTGGACTCAAGTATTTCTTGGGAATTGAGGTGGCTCGATCACAACAAGGCATATTTCTCTCTCAAAGGAAATATGTCTTGGACTTGTTGACAGACACAGGAATGCTAGATTGCAAACCTGCGGACACTCCTATTGTTCAAAATCATCATCTTGGAGAATATCCGGATCAAGTTCCAACTAATAAAGAAAGATACCAAAGGTTAGTGGGAAGATTGATCTATTTGTCACATACTCGACCAGACATTGCTTATGCGGTGAGCGTTGTCAGTCAATTTATGCACTCTCCAAGTGAAGACCACATGAATGCAGTTCTTCGGATACTTAGATATTTGAAGTCTGCACCTGGAAAAGGACTTATGTTCTCAAAACATGGTCATCTAAATATTGATGGTTATTCAGATGCAGATTGGGCAGGTAATGTAACAGATAGAAAATCCACATCGGGTTACTTCACATTCGTGGGAGGTAATTTGGTGACATGGAGGAGCAAGAAACAGAATGTAGTAGCTTTATCTAGTGCAGAAGCCGAGTTCAGAGGCATGACTAAAGGGATTTGTGAACTTCTTTGGTTAAGAAAGTTGCTTACTGAACTTGGGTATAAACCTACATCCACAATGAATCTCTTTTGTGACAACAAAGCTGCTATAGCCATGGCACAGAATCCAGTTCAGCATGATCGTACTAAACATGTTGAGGTGGATCAACACTTCATCAAACAGAAGCTTGAGGCTAAAGTGTTTCAATTTCCTTTTGTGAAATCCGAGGATCAATTGGCGGATATTTTGACAAAGGCGATTTCTAGTAAAGCATTCCACAATTCACTGGATCAGTTGGGCATTGGCGACATCTATGCACCAACGTGAGGGGGAGTGTTGGCGTGACTTGTGGATATTGACTTACTCTCCTTACACACCAAGAATTCCTATTATAATTGTAATTGATTTACTTTAATTCCTGATTTCCTACTGTAAATAGATTTAGGAATTTATTATTTACTTGCCCATTCAGGTTTCGTTGTATTATAAATATAACCTCATACAAGGAGAAGAATACACAGAAAATTCCCACAAACAAATATTCTCTCATAGTTTTCATATTTTAGCAATATGATCTGCCTTCAGTAGACACTTTCCTTCGCCAGGCTGAGGGTGATCTATAAAGAGAGAAAGAGAAGAGCAGTATGTAAAACCTAACGCACCGATGTGGTACCAGCTAAAGGCCCTCCGATGCTAAAGTTAGCCGACAGAGAGATGAGTTAGATATTGACAAAGTAAGGGCATAAGTATCAAATACAAATAGCTGTTACCTTGTACCATGGGCGCAAGATGCTCTATTTATAGAGGTTTTGGGTGTCCTCTTGGTGTGAGGTTTTGATGTGGGACTCGTGGGAGTAGCCTGGGAGGCTACCACGTATTGTAGCGAATATGCCATTGAGGAACCCGAGAGATTCCTGCAAGATATCTTCTGGGAGGCTGAATCGTCAATGGGTGCCAAGGGCACCTGCCAACTGTCTATTGTGAGCCTGTGCGATGGGCCAGCCAACGTGCAATCTGTCGTGGGTGCCGAGGGCACCTATCGATTGCGAGGCTATGCTTGACAGCATGGGCTACTGGGCCTTGCTTGATGTTAGGTCTTTTCCACATGTCATGGCATGATAGGCCAGTCAGATGTGGTACAAACACAAGTGAGAAGTCATTTGCATGGGTTTCTTTCTCATGTTAACCCTGAGTGTCCCCTGTGCAACAATCAAAGTGAAACTATTAATCAGCTATTCTTTAAGTGCTCTTTTGCTACAAGTATTTTGAGATGTACCTCAATCCTTCATGTAACTCTTCAGCGTGATTTTGATGGGATTACTTGGTTGTCTACCCTTTCAAGTAAAGCAATTGGTGACGACCTGAATACTCTCACTAAAGCTTTACTGATTTGCTGGGAAATTTGTGATTCTCGAAATAAATACGTTTTCCAAAATGTTCCTTTCCATCCTACGAAGGCCCTAAATGTTGCTGGTCAAATTGGTATGGACTAGTAGAAACAAAATTCCAAATCTTCTTTAAGATTGCAGTGTGTGACTGACATCAAATGGGAGCCTCCTCCCATGGACTGGGTTAAAATTAATTTCGATGGATCTGTTCGCAATAATATGGTTGCTACTGGTTTTATTGTTTGTGATTGGAATGGACATATGTTGTTAGCAAGTGCTAAAAATATTGGTCAAGCTTCAATAACTGTTGGTGAATGTCTTGCCTTGCCCATGCCATCCATAATGGTTGGTGTAAGGTTTTTGTGGAAGGAGACTCTAAACTCGTTATGGACTGCATCAACTAGGCGGTTTCTATTTCTTGGGGTATTATGATGTTAGTTCAAGATATTTGGCTGCTGGCTTCGTTTTGTGAAGAAATTTATTTTAATCATGTCTTTAGGGAAGCCAATTTTACTGATGATGATGTAGCTGATTTAGGCCATGGCCTTTCTTCGTCCCATTATTTGTGGGAGCATGGACTGCCGTTAAATTGTTCGTTTCCTTTTTATTTTGATTTATTTGGGCTTGCGTGTCCTCGTGGTTTCATATTGTAATTGTCTCTCTATAAATTTAAAAAAAAAAAAAAAAACTCTCTAGTGTCGTGAAATTTTCTTTGTTGTTTGTTTTAAGAAATGTAAGGATTTAAAAATAAATGAACCAAAAGAACAAAATCAACCCTGTGATTAATAGTGGGAAAGAGTATATGAACATTGATATTGGTTCATTACAACGGCCATTGTGAGTGCTACTAAGTCCTTCGATGCCTTTATATGTGGGCTTAAATGTTGGATTAGACGAGAGACAAGTCTCACAGGGATTATGTGTTAATTAAATCGATAACCTGGATTACGATGTATTACGTGCATGTTAATATCTTACAATCTCCACAAATTGTGCCAATGTCATATACAAAACCCCATTTTAACCTAAAGATTCATGCGGGGATTTTAGTACTTCAACCTATCCACCACGACCACAAAACAATTAATACTCTCACTTTGTGTTAGAATAAGATCATAATGCTAGCAACCTTCTCTCTAACCTTCTCTATTTTTTACTTGACATGTGTAATTTTCTTACCATCTTATTAAATTTTTTTTAACATCAATTATTTTATTTTAAAGAAAATGTATGTTTAAAAAAAAAAAAAGGAAATGTCTTTTTTTTAAAAAAATAAAAAAAAGTCTAAATTTGACGTTAAAAATAAGGGACATTTCCTCTTTTTTTTAAAAGTAGACATTTTCTTAAATAAAAAAATTGACATTAAAAAAAAATTAATAAGATGGTAGGAAAGTTGTGATTTTTTTTTTTTGGGATAAATTGAATGGGTAAACTTGGAAAGCAAAAGTTAGGTTATATAATATACAGTCCCGATCTCTTGGACTACAGGGGTCCAAGAGATTTGTGGTCACTCACCGTTGGATGTAAATTCAACGGTTCACTCACTCTTGCACTCCTTTTAAGAAACTTTTTTGAACCATTGGATTAATATCCAATGATGGGTGACCACAATTTCTTGGACTCCTGTGGTCCAAGAGATCGGGACTGTATATCAGTCCTGATCTCTTGGACTACAGGGGTCCAAGAGATTTGTGGTCACTCACCGTTGGATGTAAATTCAACGGTTCACTCACTCTTGCACTCCTTTTAAGAAACTTTTTTGAACCATTGGATTAATATCCAATGGTGAGTGACCACAAATCTCTTGGACCCCTGTAGTCCAAGAGATCAGGACTGATATAATATATTAATGACATTGTTTTAAGTGTAAGGAGAATGACACATATCAAGCAAAAAAGGGAGAATGTCCAAAAGAGAAGGTTAGAGAAAAAGTTGCTAGCATTCCCCTACCATTAAACCACTTCATGTCTTCATTTCAACCAAATAAAGAACTTCGATAAAAATAAAACAAGTTTAGTCAATCCTAAGGGTGATTGATACAAAGGCAATGTACAAACTAAAAATACTTGTGACACAGCAAACTGATACAATCTACGATTGCAAACACCGTGCAAAAAATCAGCCGCCATTCATCTTCTTGGAAGAATATCTGAAAACAAAAAATCATGGAAGGGTGGACCTGCGAGAAGGTGAACGCCAAATTTCATAAGGCATCTATACAAAATATAGCATAATGGCGCATACTTAATTATACACTCTGTATACCAGTTCATAATCCTAGCCTATTCTGGTTCGTGCATACTTTTCTTTTTAAACAAAAAAGAAATAAAAAATCATTTTCAACTAGCAACAGGATGTGATGGTACAGATGAATTGATATATTGATCACAGTTCTTGTCGATGCTCTGAGAAGAAGTTTAAGTAAATCCTTGTGTTTTGATAAAGGATCCTAACCTTGTCCGCCAAGAATATAAAACGGAACATGTGCAATCATCTTCGTTGCACCATCACTCCACTTGACAGTGCCTGGGTTCTGCATTTGTCCATGTGAAGGTCGTGAAGGACCCAATACAGACAAGGAAATTGCAGGTTCGGTCATTAAACCCAAATAATCACGAGCCCGCCGCCAGACCCTCACATCTGATATTCGAGACCGAGCCACCTGGGGATACAAAACAATTTACTAGGCGTGAACTGATGAGGGAATTTTGGCAGCACATTATGCTACAAAGGAAATCCACCTCCTCCACTAAAACACATAGAACTTATGTGTAAGAAAATTGTAACAGAAAAACATACACTACTCTGATAAGGAAATAGCTAAGCTTATGAGCTTATGAGCTTATGGTCAAAACTGAAAGTCAAACCTTGCCCAAGGAAACTCGTGCCCTAGGCAGCAATTCACGATGGTTGGTAGCCAGCTTTGCAATGGCCGTAACAACAAAACATAGAAGCCTTGATTGGGATGACTTTCTGGAAGTTTGGCTATCTGAGCTAAAGACTGACTCCTGTCCGAGGCCTAGACGGCTTCATAAGAAAACAAAAAGAGAAGAAAAATGTCAGCAAACAAGAGGTTGCCATTGCTAGGGACATATATGTGAGACAAATCAAACAACGGTTTTATCTGTTACCTAGATGCAAGGTTTTCATACAGGAGTAGCTCTAAACCCTCAAAAAGCTCACGAGCTTCATCTTTGTGTGATCCTCCACCCCCACCGTGCTCTCCGATGGCCCAACACAATTGTAATGCCAACTCTGTCTATGGAAAAAGAAAAATGTAATACACTCTACATGGAACTACGAGACCTACAAACTTCAACAAATGATGAGGTAATCAACTGACCTTTTCAGGGCTGTCATAGGCTTCCCCAAGCCTATCCATTATAGGCTTCTGCAAAGATTGAAATCACATTGTAAACTTTCAATCAAGAACAGTAGAAAATATCTTACAATAACATGTTAGTAAGGTTAGGCATGAGTCTACTACAAAGCACGTACCCAGTATATTTTTCTCAATTTCCATTTTGCCCTTTAAATTTAAACCATATAATTAAGGTTTGAACGAAAACCCACAAGAACTGAAATCCATTACTCCCACCTGCTATCTGGTCAAAATTGTGCTGCTCATAATTTCTAATTACATAACTTGAGAGCCTGCTGTGTCACCAACAGTTGCTAAAAGATTGAAAAGCAACATAGATAATTGAAATAAATCGAACAATAATAAATGACTGAAGTAAAATTGTTTTTGCGACACTACCTTCAAAAGTGCAATAAAATCTGGAGAGCGCTGAAATGCAGCAAGCATGAATTCTAAAAGCCTTTTACGAACCTATAAAAATGCATAAACTCTCATAAATAAGATTCTCCATCTCTTGGAAATCGCATGAGTTACACATACATCATGATGATTCCAAAGTGACAAAGGATGATAAGAGAACAGGCATCACGCAATCAGATTTCACAGAAGTTCACAAGAAAAGTTTATGATACATAGCTATAAAGAATAATTCAAGCTCAAATCATGCATATAATATGAAAATGAGTAAAGAAGAAAAGTATCAGCACCCATATATACCAGGGTAGCACCAAACCTTTTTTTTTTGGGTACACCAAATCAAGGATACTGAATCGTAAGAAACAAGAATGATGCAAATATTCAGTTTCTTGAAACTATAACAGTCTCCAATCATCATTGTCCATCATAAAAAGAGGACCAACTATCTTGGGTGCGTCGTGTGACTGGTGACTCTAGTGCCTCAAGTGTGACAAGATCAAAGAAAATGACATCATTAAGGGCATCATTGTGATACTGGCCAATGATCCTTGCAGAATCAAGTCAAATGAAGTGCATCTGATGATTGGTCCATTTCTATGCATCAATAATCACAATATCGTCCACATCTTTCTGTACAGTCTGCTAGGATGCCAAAAGAGCATTGCAACAACCTCAGCACAAGAAAACTTAAAATTTATTTAAATGGATACGCACCTCATATGAATAAATTTTGTCAGGAAATATTGTGGCATTTCGGGACATGAGTAGGGGAATCAATGCACAGACCAAAGCTGGAATAAAATAGAGAAAAATAACTTATGAGAACAGACAAAAGAAATAAGTTTCAAAAATAAAATCTGTAAACATAAAATTGGTACCAAATTCTAATGAAGAATCAGAGCTATATCTAACATACAATTATTGACATCACGCAATGCTATAGAAAAATACGCATCAAGAAACCGTGGTGCCATGCGTAGTATGTGTTTCAGCCTATCAGATTGAGGGGTATTAATTGCAGCCTGTAAAGCTGCAGCCATCCCAGGAGACGTCCAATGGCGTTCCTGAAATACAACATAAATAAAATTTGAGCATATTTTTCTCAAATGTTCAATTCTAAATAAACTTGATGCCATAAAGTAACGGTATCCAGTCATTTATAAAAATGTGCTCAAATCTTGATTCAAATATTTCTGAGTGGTCCAAACCACAGACATTAAGAATCATGCTTAAAGGAATCAAATAACAAAAAACAAAAGTCCAGTAACAGACCACGTCAAAGTCTTTACTAAATTCCTTGTGATTACAAAAAAATAAAATAAATAAAAGAGCTTATGTGATCATCTTGCATCTGCACTCAGTTGAAACGATAAAAAGGATGAATTAAACAAACTGCTTCAAAAATCTGTCCCACTTGCCCATTACACCATTTAAGACAAGGAAAGAAAAAAGAGGATACAAATAAGAGAAATATTCTTTTTCTGTACACTTACAAAAATAAAAAATCTACTTTTCGATTGTATCCTAACCAAGTTTAAACATTGTGTCACTGCGACTGGCATTAAAACAGCTGTAAGCTGCTCCAGAATATGCAAATGAACATTAGATTAGAAAGAAAAATCCTTACAGCGATGCCATCATTTTCATCCTTTAGAAGATCGAAAAACAGAGGGTCAGCAACATCAATTGTACTGCTGTCCTCTGATTCAGAATCTCCCCCACCATCTCCTATTGTTGAACCAGTATATGCCTCATCCATAAGTGCGAGCAGCATCTGAATCAACATAAAAATGGTATGTTTAATAGCAGGATTTCTAAAGTTTCGGATAAACTCATGTAATTAAGTCTCAAAAATAACCTCAGGAGCTGTACTCTTCTGCATTGAGGCTATGCTGTTTCCAACCAGCGACCCTGAGCTCTTTTCTACCTTCTCCAATGCCACCACCAAAACTACAATATAGTTGAGATGAAAAATTATAAATCTCATGCAACTTTAAGAGGAAACTAAGAAAAAGAAATTTATCATAAAGTAAACTCAGCCAAGCCCAGAATAACAGGGCTGCCATGATCAGAAAGTACTTTATTGTTTGAAAGAAAAAACAAAAAGTTAAATAAGTAAAAAAGACTGTATGACTCTCTGTTCATACAGTTACAAGTTCACAAGTGTACACTGAGTAGGACTAACTGTAGGAGTGCAAACCATCAGCAGCAATAAGACCTCATTGTTTATATGCTAAATGGTGGGACTTTGCAACTGACATTTTGGCTTAACTACTTCAAAATTATTTATGATGGCCAGAACAAATATTTCAAATCAATTTTTTCATAAATGATATCAGAAGGGTGTAGATAAAAGGATCAAAATAAATCCACAAAAAAACAAAAACGCATGCAAGACCGAACCAGAGTATAAGCTCTGTACGGTTAAATAAGCCAAGAGATAATGTGCCATCAAAGAAATATGGCGAATACAAAAGATAAATGTGAACTGAATAATCAAACTCACTTGGCAAGTCCACTAAAGATGGAAATAATGGAAGAAATGATCCAGGAGACATCAATCCTGGAAAAACCTTCATAAATGATTTTTCTAATCTGCAGGGAAATTCACAAAGATGACAACAATTGGCTTCTCTTTATTTAGAAAATTTATCAAATCAAGTCATCCATTCACTATAAGGCCAAATGACAATTAGAAATTGAAAAAAAGAATATTTGTAATGTACATATATTCAATGTGTCTGTACAAAGCTAACAATTTGGTCCTATGTGATGTGACATGTTTATAAAAAGACAAAAGTATAAATAGAAAAGGCATCTTTGAGCACAAAATCAAATGAGAGGTACCAAAGAACTCACTTTTCCCCATTCCATGCAATCAACTTTAACATCAACGGAAAGAACTGCAGACACATTGTTAAGGTTAGAGATACAGGATGGAGTTATTTCACAACATTCCGTAGGATACTGCTGATATTTAAAAAGGATCACATAAAAGGAAAAAGAAAAAAGAAAAAAGAAAAAAGAGGAAAATAGAAGTATAAACTTATAAATGCAATTTGAAATACTTTGACTACAAGGGCACTGATTTTGTTTCAATTCATTTGGATATTTGATAGGCTTTACCATTATGAGAATATTATCAAGAAGCAGGAATTGTCAACTAACCCACGGTTTACATCAAAAATTACAAGCATGATTTAACTTTTTATATTTCATAGCTTTCAAAAGTTGAGTCAAGCATTGTAACTTAGACATGTTTTCTAAGTGATTCTTTGTAATTTACATGTGAATGTAAGTGTTTATTGCAGTAGATGCAAAACAACTACACAATTGCGAAGTGCCTCCAACACTTTTGAATAATATGAAAATACAGACTTGAACACTGTATTTACTTTTGCTAACAGGTAGATGTCATACTATTTCCTTACAAACAGAAAATGATGTAGATATCAGTCATACCTGAGGAAGTAAGGTAGGGAAAGAAGTTAAAAGTTTTTTCTTGTTGGCATTGAGAAAGTCAACGGTTGCTTCTGCAACAACAGGATCTGCAAACTCACTGCAACCAGATTAGAAAATTTGAAGTGTGATGGCCATCATATTTGTAGTTAGATTTCATACAAGGGAAACGGAAAATTTATGTAAGAATATAAGCAAGAAAAGAAATGCTCATTTCAACACCAAATGGAAAGTAAGGCAGATGATATTTCAGTTAGTGCATTTTTTGAAGTTTTAGCATTTATAACTTTCTCTTTAAAGTACAAAAGAATCTAGAGAGTACTTTTCATGTCAATATGCTTCTTGTTGACTCTGTCCTTGATATGACATCATATTTAACATTTAACAGACACAGACCCTGACATGAGTCCATGGACAAGTATAGAGTTAAGAACATGTTCATCATCAGAACTGACATATTCAAAGAACAAATCAAGGTTTTGTAAAGGAGGACAAGGTGCACAAAGTATGTCATTCTTCATTTCATCTCCTGCATCAATCGACCCAAGTATTGGAGCTTGAAATAGACCAATGGAACTTAGGTTTCATACTGGGGATGTTTCAAAATACTGAAGTAACAAATAAAAATCTCTTCCATTTTATCTTACAAAATTTCTAGAAGTTTGCAGGTTAATCTTGCCACAATTTTTTTTTTCCTTTTCTTGTAGTAAAAACCAAACAAATGTTTATGATGGAGCAACTGACTACGAAAGAGCAACTTCCATATCATACAACTAATTACTAGGTAGATGTCAACATAGATAAAGGAGAAACCCAATTTCACTCGATATCATATACTTTTAAGCAGCCTAAAAAATAATCTGAAATGGTGTAGATAATTTACCGGCTCAAGCATGAACGGAAGAATGTCCTGAGACTGGGATCAGCATCATGTAGAACTCTCTCTCCAAAATCAAGGTAAAATTGAAGAATGGCCTGGCAGAAAAATCAGGGTAATAAAAGTTTGAACAAGGCATCTTCCAAAAAGAAAATTTATCACACACACCAACCTCAACATTGGAAAGAAAAAGGTAACACCAAAAAAAAAAAGACGGAGATGGTGGATATGACTCTTTACCATATCCACTGTTGTGGCTTTGTCAATAAAATGTTCTCAGACCAATAAAAAAGATGACACGAAAACTGTAATAGTTATTATACCGTAACAGAAAATAAGAGTTAAATTATTCTTTCCGTGGTCAATGAAAAAAGAAAACAAAAGGACTTCTGAAAATCAACATCTACTAGACACTGAAAGAAGAGATTCTCTTTTACATTCTTATCGTTTTCCCATAGATTAGTGAAACTTCCCCAGAAAACCCTTCATCTTATTGCTTACATAAGTGCAAGCCCTAGTGAACAAGCATTTATTTGTTATCTTACAAGGGAAAGCACAGACCTTAGGGAACCCAGTAGAAAGCACTTCCAATTTATTTTCAAAATGAATCACGAGTTATTTGCACCAACAATCCATCGGGTTTTTGGCTTTTTCACAAAACCCCCTCAGGTTTACACGAACGCCCCTGAGGTTTCAGCATGGAAAAGTCAAATACTCAAATGGATATGAAACCTTAAGCATCACATATACCTATTTCTGGTGCTTTCTGTAAGCATCCCATGTACCATTTTCTGTGCCGTCTAAATTCTAAAAACACTACTTGACATTAATCAACTTTTTTTTTTTTTTTGTGGGTTTCATTTCCTAGTATTTTCTCAGAAATTAGACAAAATGAAACAGTAACAACACAGGGCTGAGTAAAAAAATTAAAAACAATGGAAAAGATAAAACGAACCAGTAATAGAAGGCCAATAGAGGTTCGAGATTGAGACAGCGAAGCCACTGAGCGTTGAAAGAGCTTGTTAATCTGCGGATAAACTCTAGCCACCAAATCCTCTGAATTCTCAGCTTTACACAATTCATATAGCTTATTCACCTAATCAACATTTAATTCAACCAAAAAAACAATATTTTATTTTAAATCAGATAAATGGGAAAAAAGAAAAAAGAAAAAAGGAAGCCTCTTAGTGTATGTTCGGTTCATAATTAAGCTCAGCTTTTGATTTTCCTTCCCCTTTTTCTCCAGAAACAAACAGAGAGTTAGGAAAATGATGAGAGAGAGAGAGAGAAATAGAGAGAGAGGACTCACGGATTGGAGAAGAGAAGAATCGGAAGCAGGATCATTGGCGACGTTGGAGTCTCTGGCACTGCTCGATAAGGTTCTCAGATGCCAATCCCAATCGCGGTCTCTATCGCCCATTTCCTCCCTTTCTTTTTCTCAAAAACAAAATCCCAAGCGTTTTTTTTTCTTTTTTGGTGCTACAAATCTCAAGTGTTTTCGTAGCAAAATTCGAAACAGAAATTTTGATTTATTTCAATTGAAGCAAAGGTCTAAAACATTAACGAGAGAGAGAGAGAGAGAGAGAGACGTTGGGGAAACTCACAGCAAGCACACACTGAAAAGTGAAAACAACCGCTCGCTGTGTGAAACGGCGGGTCGTTACGTGAAGTTAATTCATGTCGTTCAATGTACCTGGGAAATTTATTTTATTTTATTTTTCTTTATAGAAGCGATATTGGGTAGTGGTGGGCATGGTTTGGTCTGGTTTTGACGAAAAAATTATCCAAGGTGGTCCGGCAGCTTGCCTGCAAATCAGTTCGATTTCCGATTTTGGACCGGAATCTTTTATTTTTATTTTTTTTATTTAAATTTTTACAAAATCCAACTAAAATTTTATTTTTGGTGCTAAAAAATGCACAAATAACTCAATTTCATGCAAATGGAGGTCATTGGGCCTAAAAAAAAGGTAATTTCCACTTGTACTTGGACAAAGATTAGTTATGGGCTTAGAACTTTAGCATTGGGCTTAAATATTTTATTAATAAATTTAAAAATACATAGTTGGTTAGGCTCGACTCGGTGCAATTTTTTCACTACAAGAATCAAAACCAAAATCGGATCAAACTGGTCTATCTGGTTTTTTATCAACCCAAATTTTTTTCCCTTTTTTCATCCCAATTCAACTCGATTATCTGGTTTGAATGTCCACTCCTAATATTGGGTTTGTGGAATTCAACTTATATGTGCACGAGTAAATACTTACTACTTCATCTACAAGCCCCTACCTAGAACTGGATGCCTAGAACTATTTACTGGACTAAAATGAAAATTCAAATAATAAAGACTTTCTACTAACTTTTGTCGGATGTAATAAAAAATAAAATAAAACCTTAAGATCTATAGGATGCCTCACCTCTCTTCGTGAATCAGTACTCTACTCAAGTTATTAAAAAAAAAAAAAAAAGTTAATGCAAGCAAATTTATGTCATGGAAAGTGCATAATAATATCATTCTTCGGGTTTTAAAAATTGAAAAAAAAATATATTTATAAAGAAAACATTAAATTTTAATATATATTATTAAAAAAAGGAATAAACTTGAAGTTAGGATATCAATATAATAATATTATGTATTATTTTACTATAAAATAAATATAATTTATTAAATGAGAATTAAACGGATTGACCCATTGAACTTCGGGCAGGGCCTTGTCTCGGCACAAACCAAATGCTTCTTAAAAATTATCACCACTTAACTAGTTGAGGAAAACCTGAGTTCAATTTATGACAGCATTTGTGTAACACTATTTCTTTTAAAGAAATTGTTAAAAAAAACCCAGTAATAATATATATGTATTTGTAATTGAGATTTTCACTCTTCTGCTGCCATAAGTTGAGATACTTCAAGACTTGGGTCTTGTTTTGCTGTTTTTCTGACTTTTACCCGTTTGCTTGCTTCTGCCATGTGTGTCGAATGGACTTATAACGTATAACCAAGGTGGTTGGAAACATAAATAAATTTTCTTAGTAAATTTGAGACAAACAATGGTAAATTAGCAGGACCTGGCTGGATGGAATGACACGATATGGGCTCTGTTTAGAACCAAATAACATAAGGATGGTTTTGATTTTTCCATTTTTGGATTATGAAACATGGTTACCAATCTAACTATAGAAGAAGAAGAAAACTCTGAACAAGGACAAGGAACATGGTTACCGAAAGACAAAATACTCTACTTTACATGTACACAACCACCGAGTTATATAAACTCAACCAAGTGCATCTGCATCACATTTACAAGAGAGAAATCTAAAGCACAACAATCAGAAAATATTTCACACGCACTAAAATAGATATGTGGATATTGCAGTCAAAACGTTTCCAGAAAGTATTACAAGTTGAGGCTTTGGAGTCGGCTGGCTTTAGTCTTTTACATCAGGTGCAGCTAGTACCACAGAATTGCCACCCACTCTGAAAATATGAACTTGTGCCAGACTTGGCTTGACAAATTCAAAAATGGCAGTGTCCCCGGGTATAATCTGGTTCGCGTTACAACAGTCTAACAAACCTGTAGACATGTTCACACGACAAGAAGATAATTTGCCCCGGACTCTAAGTTTTACAGGCCATGATCTCCCAGTTGGATCCTGAATCATCATACTCTTCTTGCTAAGAAGACCTTCAGTTACGGCTACTTCCTTGGGAATTGACTGCAATTTGGAACATCATCGATATCAAGGAGAAAAAAATTATAACACTTTCATGCTAGAAGCATTTTCACTTGAATGGTTCATAAATTTTGTACTCAAGCCTCCTAAGAAATGGTAGAACTTTCAAGAATGACTTCTTGAAAATGTTTTTCCATAACTTCCATACTGCAACTCTATTACATTTCATCTTCATTGAGTCGCATGATCTTAAAAAGGTATTTTAAAGATCTCCTACTATTTGCAATCACAACGAGAGGGAAGTTTTAAAAACAAAATTGGGTTAAGAATTGGGTAATAAAGTACTCACAACGCCATATCGAAGTTTCCTCGTGAAAGTTATTATGAAACATGAATACTTCGGTTTAAACAAGACGGGTTCAGTTGATGTTGCTCCTATATGATCATTTGCAGGTCTCCTCCCAGGTATAACATAATTGCCTATACAGTATCAATATGAGACACAATTTAAGAAGAAAAAAGTAAATAAGTTGCTAGAGAAAATAGCACAAACAAATCTTCCATAGATGTAGAGAAGTAAAATAGAGTATAACTTACCACTTCTTCTTCCAGAAACAATTGCTTTGTTTTGACAGTTTTTGTTGTAGTTTCTAGTTTCACGGTCAACAATTTCTTCTTTAACTTGAGCTTTCCCTTTGTTAGCCAAGGAAACAGGACAGCCACTCCTCTCAGCTACCTTTACATTCTTCTCACAAGCAGTTCTATCATAGATTGTGACTTTAAACTTTGATTCACCATCATATTTGAAAACCAAACAATCCCCATCCTCTAAATGATGATCCTTCACAAACCCTTGCCAACCATCTTGGAAGAACAAGCCATTCTCTCTCTCTTCCAATTCCACAGTCCACCGAATTCCACTAGGGCCACTAAGAGCACATTTGTGAAGTGGCCGTACATTGAAGTTCTTGACAAACTTAGGTGGTATACGCTACAAAATTTAATAGCTTTTTTAAAATCCAAACAATCACATATGTTCAGTTTTTTTTTTCTTTGGTCTAAATTACTCTAAATAAATCAAATTTATACGAAGGGGACTCAAACTTGGATGAAAAGGATCCCTGGAGAACTGACCTAACCCTGTTCAGTTATTGTCTCACTATCATGAACATAGCATACAATATGCATGAATAGGTGTGAGAAAGTGATTTATTTCTATGAAGTAAAAATTCCCCCATTGTGTTTAGTGTGGACTAAAACAGTGTGCTCAAACATGAACCATGAACAGGGTATTAACCTTCAAATAAAAATCACGGGCATCATTCAGAAGCTAACAAATTGACTAGACTTGAACGCATGCTGAAGATTAATCTTGAAAAACGAACCATACCAAAAGAAACAGAGAGCAGTTTGTAATTGATCTTGAACTTAAAGTAAAAAAGAAGGCAGGATGTTACCAGACGCTGAGAGAAGTCACCAAGTAGGATCTTGAAGAAAGATTGCTTATTTAGCGAAGGCTTAACGAGTTTCCTCGCCATTCCAACCCTTGAAAAAAGCCAACAACTTTTCTGAATCTCTGATCTTTATTTTGGAGGCTGTCGCTTCAGAATCCGATCCTCCAAAGCATTTTTTATTTTATTTTTAAATTTGGTATTTTCATGTTTCTTCTGGCCGCATGTGTACAACATGTACTTATATATATATATATGTCTTGGGTTGCGTTAAATAAAAGAGATATTAGTCATATATTTATTTTTAGCAGTAATGATATAAATAAATCATACACTATTAATTTATATAAACAAACCAAAAAAATAATAGCTGACCGTATTGAATTTAATTTTGATTATTAAATTACTTTGATGCCCTATTGAGGGCATGTTTACGTATCAGTAATGGAGAAAGTAAGGAATCAGAGAATTTAGGAATCGAGGAACTATTGAATCGATATCGGAAGAATTATGCCTATTAAGCTGTTTACTGAACATATGAAATTAGCAAAGGAATGGGGTTGATTCACATTGTTATTGTTTATTAATTTTCATGAATCATAATCCAAATTCATTTATTACTAAAATGTCCTGCACATTTTCATCACATCACATATATAATTCTCAAATTGACTAAGGAGACCAAACTAATCCTGCAGCAAACCAGTAAGGTGGTGAAAACATGAGGAATATGCTGAACAAGATGAACAACAAGAGCCCAGTTCAATGATAATGTTAATAACACCTTTGTCTAGAGCCAATTTCAAATGAAAAAAATAAACTCCAATAAATATATATTTTTCACCTACGTAACTAGGAAACAATCAAATAATAATAACCTGCATAATCTTCATACGATTAAATACATAATCTTCATAATACCAAAAAAGAGATATATATAATCTCCACAAAAGCCTTTATCCATGACCGTGCTTTGTTTTGTGATGAATGTGAAGACAGAAGATAGAAGAAGAAGAAGAAGATAGATAGATAGATAGATAGATAGATAAATATAATGACTTACATAGCAAAGGCATTGATGCTGCTTCTGGGAGGTTGTGTCTGCAACGCTAACGTGAAAAAGAAGTTGGAGCGTCTTGGAACTTCTTGGCCTAAGTTTTTGTTTTTTTAGGGTTTGGGGTGTTTTGGAAGTATGTAAAGTGGTAAGGGTATTTTTGGAAGTTATTAAGAGAAAACAAGAACGGGAATTGTATCGACTACTCCCCCCTAGTTGATCTGATACCTAGTTTTGAGGGGATGTGATTACGGATTTTGAGATAAAGCCCACTTATTTTTTCATTCATGATTACAAGTAAACGTAGGGGAAGTCAGGAATGGAAATCATTCCCTTTCCTCACATACCCATTACTGATATGTAAACATGCCCTGAGTGTTTTGGATTTTTTTATGAGGTTTTGGGATTGGGCTTGTTTTAAGAGATTGATGACAGTTTTGTAATTTATAAGAAGTTAAAAGCCTATTTATTATATTGTAAATGGGCTTTGGGTGTGTTTTTAAAGTCCATTTCATATATATATTTTTATATATATATTTAAAAAATAATTTGGGCCTCTATATTGCGTATAATAGTGAATCTCCCTAAAAGAGAAGTGTTTGGGTTTCTTTTATTTATTTTTTTTTATAAATGTTTTTCCTTCTGGCTCAAAGAGAAATTTTTTAGTTAATGTGCTAGCCCAGTAGAAAAAGGCATTGACTTAGAGACGAGTGCCTTTGGTTCCAACTCGTAATATAACTTACTATAAACATAACAATTTAAAGGCTTAACCTTGTGTATGCCATCATCCAGGTTTCTTGAGTGTTCTGCTTTTTAAGGATTAAGATAGGACCATCTCCAGGAAAGTCTCTAAATTTTAGCCAAATTTAAGTTAAAACAGCTAAAAAGCTTTTATATCAAACTACTTGAAATTATTTCCTCCAGCAATGTTCTCTATTTTGGCTAAGCTATAATATTTTATTATTTCCTAAATTTTAAATATTTGAGTAACTAAAATTAAAAATTTATTAAAAAAATAAAAAAGTAAGAGGCGAGAGAGGGTTGTGGGCCTAGGGAGAGAGAAGAGGAATGAATGGAGAACCATCAATTTCTCTCTCCTCTTCTCTAATGGTGTGTTTACTATTAGGAATTGGAATTCTCATCAGGAATTGAATTTCACCTATGAAAGATTCATGTGTTTACTTCACATCAAGGAATTAAAAAGTAAGTGGGGCCACACAAAATTAGGAATTGAATTCCAGATTTTGGAGGAATTCAATTATTGGGTGAGATGTGGTATTATAATTTATGGAGAACTAACCTATTAAGAATTCATCTTTTTTACCCATTATATTCTCACACAATTTAAAAAGTTCCAAATTTGTTATCTACTTTAACCCAACAACGAGTACATTTTAGTCATTAGTACAACTCCTACCCCAATTCTATAGTAAACAACTTCAATAGGAATCCATAATCTAACTCTCCTCAATACATATGGTTTAGTAAACAACTTCAATAGGAATCCGAAATCTAATTCTCCTCAATCCAACTCCTCCTCAGTTTAATTACGGATTTAGTAAACATGCCATAAATGTAGAGAGCCACCAAACTCAAATAGGGAGTTTTCCAAAATGGAGAGTCAGATACCAAGTCTATTGGAGCTGCGTTTTGCGCTCATTCTAGCCAAAATGGGTAAGGATCAGAGTATAGCAACTATGCTGGAGATGCATAAGATAACTTTTATAGTTCTTGGATATAATTGAAGATTTGAATTGAGAATGGTTGAAAGGAGTAAGATTATTTAAATGAGTGACTCGAAGAGATTATTTCATCCTCATTGTAATGTCTCAAGTCACTTTGAACATAAATTTGTCTTTTTATTACCTTTGGCAAGAAAATGGCTCTTCACCCTTTGATTCACTTAATAACAGTTCAGCGCGGTCAAATAGAATCTGCCCATTAAGAAGTATCGTGATTTTCTATGTTAAGATGTGTGATTTGTGGCAAGAAGCATGTAACTCAAATAGTTAAAAATAATTAATCATGCATCGGAGGTTCTTTCATTTAAGGGCATTTGTGCTTTCAAAGCTAAGTCAAATTTAGGGCATAAAAATTTGTGAACAAAGTACATGCTTTCGGCTTTACTTCAACACACCACAAAGGCAATGCACAAACTAGTCTCACAGTTGGCCCAAGTGGTATTACTTGTTTACACCAAAACTGGCTTCTCTCTCTGCAATATTGTTGTGTCAATTCAGCTGCACCAAAATAGATTCAGCTGCATCCTCAACTTGTGATACTCTCATGTGCACGAGCCGTTGGTAGTTTAGCATATGTAAGTGCGATGTCGATCCCACGAGGATTGATGATAGATTGATTTAATTCAATTCTTTGTACAAAACAGAAATGAAAAAAAGAAAGAAAATAAATCAAACAAGGAAGAAAGAAAAGAAATTAACTCAAGCGAATAAGTTCCCAAGTTCAATTTAGATTAACGGATTGATTCTAGCTAAAATATGATTAAGCCATGGTGTCTGGTCCTAACCTTGTGTTCCTAATTCCCTAACTTGATCATTTGTTGTCTAACCTAAATTAGGCATTAGGAACCCATTAAGCATAGAAGAACATTTTAAACAACCAAGCATGTATCTAATCCCTGTTGTCGAATGTCCATACATACTCTTCCTATTCATAGTTCAATTCGAATTAAAGCATGGTGTCTACTCTTAATTCAAACCAAGATAGCTAACATGCAAGCCTTAATGGTGATCAATCATTCAAACTAGCATATTAACTTATAAGCATAATGAATAAGAACAAAAACCATAATTGAAACTTGGAAACTACTCAAACTTGAATACTTAAAGAAAAGAATTTACATTACAAAAAAAATAAATTACAACTAAGAAGCAAAAGGAAAACGAGAATTGAGAACTATAAAGGAAAACTAAGAGAATTTGAGGGAGAGAAGGGAGGGGAGCTCTAGAGAAATGTTTGAGAGCTCTCCCCCTTGGGATGTGTTTACAAGCTTGGGAAACCTCACTATTTATAGGCCTAAGGGAAGTTGAAAATTTGAATTAAGTATTGATTCTACCTACCACACTCACTTCACCAACTTCACCTAACACACCATTACATTTGAAAACAATTTTTATGTCTTTAAACTTAGTGGGAGAGCTCCCACTTCATCTTCTTTGTCTGCAATTGGCTGCTGGAAAACTCCACTTCAATTATAAAAATTGAATATGCTTCACCTAACCTTCCCACTATCAACAACACTTCATCATGCATGACATTGCATTGCAGTCAGCTTGTGGGCAGGTTTTGGGCTTGTTATTCACTCCGAATAAATCTGGAACAATATGGATATTCAAGCCCTTTGTCTTATGTTTCCAAGCATATGCAGCCCAACTCAAGGAAAAATCGGGAACACCTTCAAATGTCATTTGTGGCCCAGTAACGCAGATGCTGCCGAATTTTGACTTTGATCTACTAAATCATGTATAACTTCCTCTAGAAGACTCAGAATCATGAACCGTAAAATGCCACGGAAATTAGACTTCCGTATCTTTCCAATGATGTATGGCTCATTATCTAGTTCTTCTTGAGCAAGTACAGGTTAATCCGTGAAATTGAATGATCTGCAGACACTGTTTTGAGCTAATTTGTCTTCAAAATGCATGTAATGAGTCTTAACCTTATTACACTGAAACATACACAAACTTTATTAAAAGCACAAGTTTAACTCAAAAACATAACCAAATCATAAGTTAGAAGGGTACAAAAAGATATGTAATTATGCACCGATCAAATATCAGATAAATCCAACACAGTCCATTTTGTGCTCTGTGTAATATACAAAACTGTGGCAGCTTGACAGGAGAGACCACATGTTAAACCAATCCACAAGCCCTGTAACAAAATCAAGCACCAAAAAGGTACCAAATGTGAATTGAAAAGGACAAAAGAAAAAAAACAACAAAACAACAAAACAAACACACCCAATCTACTTACTGGTGTTGTCTTACCTTGGCATATAGTTTGAACTTAAACCCAAGAAGACTGTAAATTGTCATGCCAATGAAATAGAATGTGACAATGTTTACATACACAGTCAAGTGTTGCCATCCACATCCTCTGGCCACACCTGAAAGATAGGCAATCACTTTCATGGAGAAGTTAGGAAAAGATAACAAAGTTCAAATAGGAAAAAGCAAAGTTGAACTACTGCCCCTACTAGAAAAGTAGATGATCTTGACCTGATAAAACACCTTGCACAGAATCTACAATTATTGAAATTACAAGCAAAGGCACCATGGAAGCAAATTGCTCTGCTATTATGGAGTTGTCACTGAAGAAGCCAACCCAAATATTGTGACCGACCACTAGAGTGAGAACAAGAACTAAAGCAAGAAGCATAGAGAGCTTAAGAGTCACAGCCATTGCCTTATTAGCTTTGTCAGGATTGCCAGCTCCTAATTCATTTGACACCCTTGTGCTACACCACAACAAGTAACTTTTGTTTCGATGTGCGAAACAGAATCTAGATTCGAAAAACTTGGAGCAATATAAAAAGCTGGATTGTTGTTCTACCACCAACCTTGCAGCAGCACTGAGGCCATATATAATCATGTATGCAATTGCTTCTGTATTCACACTGACAAGATAATATTCAAAGAAAGACTAATTTGAGTCAGCCTGCAATATTATAACAGCTATAGAAAAGGAGAGGAAGAAAAAAGTATATTGAAGCTTACCACATCGCCATTAGTGAAGTTGTTTCTTCTGAGTTTCGCATCAATCCTCCCATCAACACCAGAATCTCAAAAACCCACTCCTCCAAACTGGAAAGGTTAAAAAAGTTTGTGAAGTTTAACCATGCAAATTCTATCTCATACTCCTATAGATAATAATGCTGCTATGCTATAGTTGTAGGGCAGCATGCCAGCATCTGAGTTAATACTTCAAGAGTTCAAACCCTCAATTGATGTTATACGTCTATAGTCCAGCCCTTGAATTCAATCAGGTCAGAGTGCTAATTTGGATAATAATTGGGTTTAAATATCCTTTCACTGTAAGTATGATAGCTTACTACGTTATGGTTTCTAACATGATGCTGTAAAGGTTTTCCACCAAGCTTAATTAAGCATTGTGAACTTTATAAAAGTAATGAAAGCATTGACACTTACCATACCATTAGTGCTGAGGGGAGGGAAAGTTTCAAATCAGTAAGGACATAATGGAACGATTCTAACGAAAAGCCTTCCAATGTATGCTCAAACTTCTTTGAGCAGATGACATACATGGCCAACAAAAGGGCAGATAACCATAACGAAATTGAAGCCGCAAGTGGAGCTCCCTTGCAACCAAGAGCTGTCCAATGTACCAAACCATAAGCAATGCCGAAATGAATAACAAGGGGGACGAACTAGAAGACCAATGGCAGGACAAAAAATTGTGCCTGAAGAAATCTCAAGATGTTTTGCAGGAATCCATATGTAAATAACCCTGGAATCAGAAATTTCATAAAAACAGCAGCAGACTTGGAAATTTGAGGATCTTGATGGGGTAAAATAAGTATAGGTTCTATGTAGAACTAGATTATAGATATGATGAAACAGAATAGGAAAGATATGATGCAAGAGGCTTGTAGATACCTCCCCAACATTTTATACAAATTTGCACCAAACCTTTGTCCACAAAGCGTCTCAAGAGCTCCACTTAACCCAACCTAAAACAAGAACAGACAAGAAAAGAATTAAACACAAAGGTCTGCAATCATACTGAGTATATAAGGGTCAGAGGTAGAGAGAGAGAGAGTTACCATGAAAGCAAAGCTAGTAACAATGGCCCATGAATTGGCAAGGGTTGCACCAGCAAGCTCAAGCTTCCCAAGATGGCCAGCAAACATGACTGACACCAAAGTGATCAAATAGTAGAAAAGATTGGTAAAAATCATTGGCAATGAAAACAAGACCTGTTTCTTGGCCTCCTCCACGTCCAACACTTTCTTCCACCAGCTTGTTTTGTTTGCTCCTCCTTCATCTCCATGACCCTCTATTAAGGGTACCCTAGTAGTTTCATTTATCCTCTCTAAATCTGTGTTCGCTAACATTGCCATCTACTTCTTCTTCTCTCTAGTTTTCTTCTTCTTCTTCTTGTTTTCTTATACTTTTTTCTGGATGTCAAGAGGCTAAATTAGAAGGGTACCATTCAAAAACTGGGATTTCCTACCGCCATTTAAAGACTAAATCTTTTTATATTTTCATTTTATTCTTTGGTTTTATCACGTGGAAGATTAATATATATTGCACAAGAGATAAATTTACAGGTGTCAAACATAATGTATAGTCAGGATCATATTGTCAGAAATTAAATAGCAGGACTTGTACAAACATAAATCCGACCGATTCACAATCAATTATAATTCGTGCTGCACTTTGGATTGGGGAAGAAATAATTTAGATGCTACGGCTAGTAGTCGCTAGCCACATGCAACAATTGTCTGAGAACACAATACACACTTATGACACACACAGAGAGTCGTATTGTGATTGTCATCTCCATCAATACACTGTACACCAAGCTTTTGTCTTTCCATTTTCATGCATTGCGTAAATGTTTTTAAGGAAACTGATTAATGATGGTGGTTGGAATGACTGGTAGACCACAGGTAAGATAGAGAAAGGCATCATATAATGCAAAACATGTCAATTTTGAATGTTTCACCATTCACTGCCTTTTGCTTTATATATATAGATTATTACTACAAATCATAGTTTGACACATATGCAAAAATAATTCATCAAAAATACAAAAATAAAAATTTATGCACACATGTCACACTGTTATTGACAGGAATGTAGGAGCTCCTGCATACATGATAAGGAGGGAAGTATTTTCCTATTTGAATTGGATTTGAAATTGTGGTATACATGAACTGTACGTAGTAGTCCAAACAAACAGTTTAATCTTATAAGTCATTGAAATTTCTAGATTTGAAATCACTCCATCCAAGTGGACCCTAAATGCCACATTAACACACAACAACAAAAAAGGTACAAAGATTAAGAATTGTGTGGAAAACCCAAGAGGAACTAGTGTAACAAGAGCCAAGAGAACATACTATATCTATCAACGTCTCCACACAAACTTCATGCCAAAAAAATAAGTTTACACAAACTGTCTTCTGTTTGATGTTACGAACTTACAACTTTAAATTTTCTTCAAAATTAATAATAATAGATGAGAACTCTCAAAGATTTTCACAAATTAATAAATTATTATTGATTAGGCGGTTTTGAAAGTAGAGCAGCGATCCCCAGACAGTCCATCCACATGTGTTGCTTCGTTTTGATGTATTTTCTTTTAATTTTCTGTAATTAACATCTGTTTCTTTCTCTATGCCTTCTATTATTTTTGAAGACTTTATAGGAAATGACCCATAATATACGTTGCAATAAGGCATGTTAATTCTCTAGGGTTGGAAGCTTGGTATGGAAGTTAACATGGCCCTTTGTGGCAACTTTATATGCGCAAGACCTAAGCTCTCTCTTAAGCAAATGTCTGGTGTCGCCTTTTGTTTGGATTTTAGGCATTTTGGGCTCATTTTGCATGGATGGAGGAACTGGATCATGTATTTCTTTGAATCTTTAAAAAAAGTACTATGTTCCTCCTACATCTCTCTAACCTAACCTAATTATTTTGAGCTTACTTTATGCAACTATATCCTTTTATAATCTTTCTTTAGTAATGAAAATTTCCTTTTGACCAAAAAAAATTCAAGGATGGGCCAAATCTTTGAAGAAAAAGGCATTTTCATAAGAAACGAAGAAAAACTTTAATATTCCAAGTGAGGTATGTCCCGACTTATAATTCTGAATCACGACTCATATATTTATTGGGGAAACGAACTATCATGAACATAAAAGGGCCATTACAATAATAGAGCGATCTAACATTAAAATTAAGACACTCTAGGGATCCTCCACTAACGATCACGCAAGATCAAAGAAACTCTGGCATAGGCATCCCAACTAAGAGGGCAAACTCAGAACAACCAAAAATAGATAAAGCTTGAAAAAACCAAGCTATAACAATACAAATAAAACTCTCACAAAAGAGAGGTGGAAAGCTCTCACAAATGAGAGGTGAAAACTACACAGAAAACTCAAAGAGTCTTTGCAACTTATTCCAAACATGAAGAAATCGCATAAAGGATGGTGGTAGAGATCCAACACTGAAACGAAGGTAGAGATCGAATGCCGAGATGCATCCGCTTGTGATGAGTGAGGAAAATTATTACAAAATGAAAACAAACTCTGAAAATGAGGGAGAAGGGGAAAGGAGCGGAAGAGAGAAGAGGAGAGGGGAGGAAGAACAATGACTTCCTCCCCCTCAAAGTGAAAATGGTTATAGAGTGTTTTTTTGGCAAAGAAGGGACTAGTGCTTTCTTTGGACCTTTTTCATTCCTGTAAGTTTGTCGTGTCACCTTTCTGATTGGGAACTCTACCCACATTGGTTTATTATTGCACGTGGATAGTGGGCTATTCTAGATGGTAAGTTGGGCTAGGGCTGGGATCACAACCAATTCTTGGGTTGGGCTGTCTTTGTCTATGTGCATAGGCCTCATCATTTGGCCCGCGGGCTCATGGGCCGATAGGGGCCCGCTCGGGCCATCGAAAAAAAGCCCGGCCATGCCCGTTATGGGCTTTGAGATGGCCCGGCCTGCCTTTGTCTGGGCTAGGCTTGGGCTTGGGTGTCTGAATCCCAGCCAAAGAAAGCCCATCCTGGCCCACCCACAAAAGTCCGGCCCGTTGGGCCTGCGTACATATATAATTATGTATAAATAAGAGTTTAGGTTTAGGATTATATCACTTAAATCCCATATATAAGTTGTCTCATTTCATTTACTTTTCTTTACTCATTCCTAGTTTATAATTGGATGATTAGCACATTAATTTGTGTCAATTATTAATTCAACAATTATATATATATATATATAAATAAGACGAACAACATATCACATCACCAAATATAATCATATCACAAAACATAATCGTACCACCAAATATAATCATGCTTTTCTTGAACACATCACCAAATATTTGCATATTTATTCATACCATCCTTTTAAAAAAAAAAATCATTCTTATTATTTTTTAAAACGTATTACGGTCTAATTATGTAATAACCTCAAAAATAATACTTGGTTTTATTATTTTTGTGGAAAATCTTATTAAGTTGTGTGACTTTATTGGGTGTTTTATGAATTTGGTTTAATGTGAAAATATTGAAATTAAGTGAGTTTAATCTCAAATTTGGACTAAAATGCCCTTATGATTAAGTTTATGATTTTTTTTTGAATGAAGTAGGCCCGTTTAGGCCCGGCCTAGCCCAATGAGCTTTCTCAAGCCCGGCCCATGGGTCGGCCTTGGGCTTTGAATTTTCTAAAAAAAATAAGGACATGAGAGAGAGAGAGAGAGAGAGAGAGAGAGAGAGAGAGAGAGAGAGAGAGTTACCATGAGAGCGAAACCGGTAACGGTGGCCCATGAATTGGCAAGTGTGGTACCAGCAAGCTCAAGCTCACCAAGGTGACCAGCAAACATGACAAATATCAAGAGGATTGTGTAATAGCAAACATTGGTAAGAATCATTGGCAAGAAAAACAAGACCTGGTTCTTGGCCTCCTCCATGTCCAACAGTTTATTCCACCACCCCCCCTTTTCTTCCTTGTTGAACGCCATGGCCGCTTGACTCCATGATAATTCTCTAACAAAATACACTACAAAAATGCTATTTGACCCTAATAAATAAGGAGGCAAAGGCTGTGACTTCGGTAGGTAGGGATATATGGTTTTATATTATATAAGATTTGTTAGACTCTTCGGAACAGAAATCTCTTTAGGGGACAAAGATATGTTACGATACACAGTGGCGCGGATTCAGGAATTTTCCTTCCAGGGGTCAACACCTAAAAGGCAAAAAAATTCTACACAAATAGAACAAAAAAAAAAACGATAATATTACAATTCTTATTTAATAGAAAAAATCACATTACAATTGTCCACAACAAGTTTTCATGCTCTGAAAATGTTGCATTATAGAGTCATTATCAATACAAATAAACACATCTTTCTCAATGTAAATAAGTAAGCTATCACTCAACCATTGATCTCCCATTCAATTGTGAAGTGGACCTTTCACAATATTCATAGCAGAAAATACTCTCTCCATAGAAGCTGTTGCAACCGGTAAAGTTAAGGCTAATGTGAGAAGCAAATAAACATAATTAAATGTTATGATTAATTTTATGATTTTTTTTTTAATGAAGTAGGCCCGTTTAGGCTCGCCCTAGCCCAATGGGCTTTCTCAAGCACGGCCCATGGGTCAGCCTTGGGCTTTGAATTTTCTAAAAAAAATAAGGACGAGAGAGAGAGAGAGAGAGAGAGAGAGAGAGAGAGAGAGAGAGAGAGAGAGAGTTACCATGAGAGCGAAACCGGTAACGGTGGCCCATGAATTGGCAAGTGTGGCACCAGCAAGCTCAAGCTCACCAAGGTGATCAGCAAACATGACAGATATCAAGGGGATCGTGTAATAGCAAACATTGGTAAGAATCATTGGCAAGAAAAACAAGACCTGGTTCTTGGCCTCCTCCATGTCCAACAGTTTATTCCACCACCCTCTTTTCTTCCTTGTTGAACGCCATGGCCGCCTGCCTCCATGATAATTCTCTAACAAAATACACTACAAAAATGCTATTTGACCCTAATAAATAAGGAGGTAAAGGCTATGACTTTGGTAGGCAGGGATATATGGTTTTATATTATATAAGATTTGTTAGACTCTTCGGAACAAAAATCTCTTTAGGGGACAAAGATATGTTACTATACACAGTGGCGCGGATCCAGGAATTTTCCTTCCAGGGGTCAATGTCTAAAAGGCAAAAAAATTCTACACAAAATAGAACCAAAAAAAATGAAACGATAATATTACAATTCTTATTTAATAGAAAAAATCACATTACAATTGTCCACAACGAGTTTTCATACTCTGAAAACGTTGCATTATAGAGTCATTATCAATACAAATAAACACATCTTTCTCAATGTAAATAAGTAAGCTATCACTCAACCATTGATCTCCCATTCGATTATGAAGTGGACCTTTCACAATATTCATAGCAGAAAATACTCTCTCCACAGAAGCTGTTGCAACCGGTAAAGTTAAGGCTAATGTGAGAAGCAAATAAACATAATTAAATGTTCTATGCAACCTGTTCTCCACCATTTTTCTTGCAAGGCTACCAATCCCTTTCAATTGAGAAAAATTGCTCCTCGTACACATACGATGAATATAAATCACAAGTTGATCTTCAAGTGCCAAGCAGTCTCGGGGAGAAAAATCTTGAGGATAAAATTCAGCAAAACGAAGTAGCTTTTGTTTGTCTAAACTATGAATGAATCATCCGAACTCAAACATGCCAAACAAAGAAGTAACTCAGTATTCATCTCACTGAAATGATGATTTAAGTCCGCAAGTTGCCACTCAATGATTTGAATAAAGATATCCACACAATAATAATGGAGATGTGTTATTCTAGGAGCTCTATGATGTGATCTCCATTGAGCTACATATGCATCATCCATGTTTGGAACCTCAATATCATGTTTGCCACAAAAGGAAGATACTTGTTCAAGCAAGGCTTCAAATGCATTCTCTCTCATGTGTTGTAGTTGGTCCTTGCAATCTTTGACTAAAGACATTGCATTCTCAATATCTTGGTCTTTCCTTTGTAATGCTTGTGACAAATCATTTGTGACTCCCAATATAGATCTCATGAAAAATAGGTGAAATACAAACTCAAAAGATTGTATATCTCTTAATGACCTATTTGTTTCACCTATATTATCGGTGGAGCCATCCTCAATAATCAATTTAAGCACTTTCATCACAGATTTGAACATAGAAATGATACTAAGTAATGTACCATAATGTGAGTTCCAATGTGTATCACCGGGACGCTTGAGACAAGTTTCTTGATTTAAGCCTCGCCCTGTTGGAAGAGTATCTTTTTCAAGAGCTTCCATAATATCTTTTTGTAGTTTATCTCTAAGCATGTCACGACGCTTACACGATGCTCCAACAATATTAACCAAGCTATTACAAGATGTGAAGAAAGTGGCAATATCAACATTTCCCTTTGTCACGGCCACAAGAGCTAATTAAAGTTGATATGCAAAAAAATGAATATAATAGGCACAAGGATTTTCTCTCAAAATCTGTGTTTTAAGATCATTGAACTCACCCTTCATATTACTAGCTCCATCATATCCTTGTCCTCTTAGCATAGAAATGCTCAATTCCTCTCTTGAAAACATGTGTCAATAGCCTTCTTTAGTGAGTTTGATGTAGTGTCGCTAACATGTTGAATGCCCACAAACCTTTCCATTACATCCCCACTTTTATCCACATAACGAAACACCAATGTCATCTGCTCTTTTATTGACACATCTCGCGATTCATCAACTAATAAAGAAAAGAATGCACCAACTATATCCTTAATGATTTTCTTAATAGTTTCAATGGCAAAAGCATTCACCAGATCTTTTTGAATTGTTGGAGTTATTAGCTTGAGATTCCTTGGAGCATTTTCTAACACAATAGCCTTAACTTTCTCATTATGATCAGCAAGGAATTGTAAGAGCTCCAAATAATTCCCCCTGTTGTTTGAAGTGTCACTCTCATCATGGCCACGAAAAAGAAGACCTTGCTTCAACAAAAATCTCACACAATCAAGAGAAGCTATCAAGCAAATACGATAATAAAAAATCCCACACATCAACTATGATATAAATACTATTTAATGCATTCATATTTTTTTTAAATCTATTCTCTATTCTTGTTACTCAGGCTATAATTGTCAAACAACATGCACGCATTTTGAGTAAGAAATTTCAAAATAAATGTTGTTTAAATATTAACTAGGTTGGATTTAAAAGTGTCAAACGGGCTACACCGTATCGGCCCAACTCCTTTAAGTTGAGTCAATTGTTGTTTCATGATGTATGCGTGTTGGCCCATTTACTTTAAACCTAGTCAGTCTTGTGCCATGTGTTGTGTCATGCATTAAGTGAGCTGGGCTTATAAGCTCAACTTATTTTGTTTTTTTAGGGTTTCAAATTTATCCTATTATTATTTTTCCTTCATATACTCAAACACTAAGATTATTTTTGCTTGAAAACTTAGTTTTCTTATAAACATTTTGTATAGGAAAGGAAAACATAATGCATAATGAGTCGTGCCTAGTTTGGGCCCATTTCATGTCTAGTTTGGGCCCATTTCGTGTTGAGCTCGTACCGTGCCTAATGCGTTAAAAATTCTGGTCGAACAATCTAGCTCATGTATTATGTCAGGCTTGATGTTACCATGCCATTCCTTGCACATTTTAATCATGCCATGCCTATGCCATCTTCAAGCCAACTTGGTTTGTTTTGACACCTCTAGGTGGCTTAGAACAAGCGCCCAAATTTTGATTATGAGCTGGGTTGGGCTGGAAATATCACATCCTGGATCGGCTTCACCGTAGCACGATATTGTCCCCTTTGGGCCCCCCTCTCTGCCCTCACGGTTTTGTTTCTGGGAACTCATGAGCAACTTTCCAGTGGGTCACCACAACCATCATGGGATTCGTTTACCGCTCATCACCTCATGAATGCTTTCATCATGTTACTAAATTCTTCTAAGACATTGACTTTTGGGTACTTGTTTGTTTTATATAATTTGGACGTCTTTTGGGCATTTTGGCTCAGCAAATCTTGTGCACTGGTTGCATTATTGATGTTGTTGAGGTAACCTTACCCCCAACAACGTCAATAATGCAAGCACCAACATAGGATCCTTAGGCCATCTCCAGTCATAGGGTTAAATGTAGTCCAAGGCTAAAAATTTAGCCCTTCAAAATATTAATTTTTTAAAGAATAGTATAGGGCTAAATTTTTCTATCTCCAGTCATGCAGGGCTATATTTTAGGGTCCTTCATATTTTATTATTTTGAGAAAAACTATGGTACAACACATACATTCCACAACTATGTATTGTTTAATTTAATTAAACTACTATTTAGAGACAATATTCCATGACCAAGAATTTTTGATAATTTTTTTAAACAACACTTAAAACATTTGAAAAGGTGACTACAATTTTTTTTTATTTAAAAAAGATGGGTTTCAATGGTTTTACATCCAATGGTCATGTAATTTTTTATAATTTTTTTAATAATTGAAAACATTTAAAAAGGCTTTTAAATAAATAAATAAATATATATATATATATATCCAGCTGACATCATCATAAAAAGCACATGCATGGAGCCCACAAAAAATTTGGCCTAGGACTAGGCCAAAGCTGGGCTAAATGTGGCCCAGTTGGAGGGCTAAAGGGCCAAATTTGGCCCTCCAAATTTGGCCAAAATTTTGTTTAGCCAATGACTGGAGATGGCCTTAACTTCTCATCTTACCTTCCCCAGTTCACACATCAACTATAATATAAATACTATTTAATGCATTCATATATTTTTTTTAATCTATTCTCTATTCTTGTTACTCTAGCTATAATTGTCAAACAACATGCACCCATTTTGAGTAAGAAATTTCAAAATACATGCTGTTTAAATATTAACTAGGTTGGATTTAAAAGTGTCAAACGGGCTATACCGTATCGGCCCAACTCCTTTAAGTTGAGTCAATTGTTGTTTCATGATGTATGCGTGTTGGCCCATTTACTTTAATCGTGTTTGTATTGGTCTAATTAGTTAAGACCTAGACTCGGCATGGCCCACAACCTAGTCAGTCTTGTGCCATGTGTTGTGTCATGCATTAAGTGAGCTGGGCTTATAAGCTCAACTTTTTTATTTATTTATTTATTTATTTTTTATAGGGTTTCAAATTTATCCTATTATTATTTTTCCTTCATATACTCAAACACTAAGATTATTTTTGCTTGAAAACTTAGTTTTCTTATAAACATTTTGTATAGGAAAGGAAAACATAATGCATAATGAGTCGTGCCTAGTTTGGGCCCATTTTATGCTGAGCTCGTACCTTGCCTAATGCGTTAAAAATTTTGGTCGAACGGTCTAGCTCATGTATTATGTCAGGCTTGACGATACCATGCCATTCCTTGCACATTTTAATCATGCCATGCCTTTGCCATCTTCAGGCCAACTTGGTTTGTTTTGACACCTCTAGGTGAGCTAGAACAAGCGCCCAAATTTTGATTATGAGCTGGGTTGGCCTGGAAATATCACATCCCGGATCGGCTATGCCGTAGCATGATATTGTCCCCTTTCAGCCCCCCTCTCCGCCCTCACGTTTTGTTTCTGGGAACTCACGAGCAACTTCCCAGTGGTTCACCACAACCATCATGGGATTCTTTTACCGCTCATCGCCTCATGAATGCTTTCATCAAGTTACTAAATTCTTCTGAGACACTGACTTTTGGGTACTTGTTTGTTTTTATATACTTTGGACGTCTTTTGGGCATTTTGGCTCAGCAAATCTTGTGCACTGGTTGCATTATTGACGTTGTTGAAATAACCTTACCCCCAACAACGTCAATAATGCAAGCACCAGCATAGGATCCTTAGCTTCTCATCCCACCTTCCTCGGTCCACACATCAACTATAATATAATTACTATTTAACGCATTCATTTTTTTTTTTTAATATATCTATTCTCTATTGTTGTTACTCAGGCTATAATTGTCAAACAGCATGCACCCATTTTGAGTAAGAAATTTTAAAATACATGTTGTTTAAATATTAACTAAGTTGGATTTAAAAGTGTCAAACGGGCTATGCCGTATCGGCCCAACTCCTTTAAGTTGAGTCAATTGTTGTTTCATGATGTATGTTTGTTGGCCCATTTACTTTAATCGTGCTTGTATTGGTCTAGTTAGTTAAGACCTAGACTCGACATGGCCCGCAACTTAGTCAGTCTTGTGCCATGTGTTGTGTCATGCATTAAGTGAGATGGGCCTATAAGCTCAACTTTATTTTGTTTTTTAAGGGTTTCAAATTTATTCTATTATTATTTTTCATTCATATACTCAAACACTAAGACGATTTTTGTTTGAAAACTTAGTTTTCTTATAAACATTTTGTATAGGAAAGGAAAACAAAATGCACAATGAGTCATGGCTAGTTTGGGTCCATTTCGTGTTGAGCTCGTACAGTGCCTAATGCGTTAAAAATTTTGGTCGACCGGTCTAGCTCATGTATTATGTCAGGCTTGACGTTACCATGCCATTCCTTGCACATTTTAATCATTACATGCCCATGCCATCATCAAGCCAATTTGGTTTGTTTTGACACCTTTTGGTGAGCTAAAACAAGCGCCCAAATTTTGATTATGAGCTGGGTTGGGCTGGAAATGTCACATCTTGGATCCGCTCCATCGTAACACGATATTGTCCCCTTTGAGCTCCCCTACCTGCCCTCACGAT
This sequence comes from Prunus salicina, assembly GCA_020226455.1. NCBI lineage: Eukaryota > Viridiplantae > Streptophyta > Magnoliopsida > Rosales > Rosaceae > Prunus > Prunus salicina. Next base: position 13,962,093 of record CM035345.1, on the reverse strand, counting down.
TTTGTTTTTGGGAACTCACGAGCAACTTCCCAGTGGGTCACCCATCCTGGGATTGCTCTAGCCCCAACTCACTTAACTTCAAAGCTCCCATGACTCCGAAGCAAGCGAGCTCTCAAAAGGCATCGTACTAGATCAAGGTGGGCATGTACATATAAGGCACATAACCCCTTCTCTGTTAGCCAGTTTGGGATGTTACAATCCACCTCCCTTAGGGGGTCCGACTCGTCGGCACACTTGCACCACACGGCAGAGTGGCTTTGATACCATTCTGTCACATCCCAAATCAGCTCCACCGTAGCACGATATTGTTCCCTTTGGGCCCCCCTCTCTGCCCTCACGGTTTTGCTTCTGGGAACTCATGAGCAACTTCCCAGTGGGTCACCCATCCTGGGATTGCTCTAGCCCCAACTCGCTTAACTTTGGAGTTCCAATGACTCCAAAGCCAGTGAGCTCCCACATCAACTTCCCCGGTTTACACATCAACTATAATATAAATACTATTTAATGCATTCATATTTTTTTGTTTTATCTATTCTCTATTGTTGTTACTCTGGCTATAATTGTCAAATAGCATGCACCCATTTTGAGTAAGAAATTTCAAAATACATGCTGTTTATATATTAACTAGGTTGGATTTAAAAGTGTCAAATGGACTATACCATATCGGCCCAACTCCTTTAAGTTGAGTCAATTGTTGTTTCATGATGAATGTGTGTTGGCCCATTTACTTTAATCGTGTTTGTATTGGTCTAGTTAGTTAAGACCTAGATTCGACATGGCCCACAACCTAGTCAGTCTTGTGCCATGTGTTGTGTCATGCATTAAGTGAGCTGGGCCTATAAGCTCAACTTTATTTTGTTTTTTTAGGGTTTCAAATTTATCATATTATTATTTTTCCTTCATATACCCAAACACTAAGATTATTTTTGCTTGAAAACTTAGTTTTCTTATAGACATTTTGTATAGGAAAGGAAAACATAATGCATAATGAGTCGTGCCTGGTTTGGGCCCATTTCGTGCTGAGCTCGTACCGTGCCTAATGCGTTAAAAATTCTAGTCGAACGGCCTACCTCATGTATTATGTCAGGCTCGACGTTACCATGCCATTCCTTGCACATTTTAATCATGCCATGCCCATGCCATCTTCAGGCCAACTTGGTTTGTTTTGACACCTCTTGGTGAGGTAGAACAAGCGCCCAAATTTTAATTATGAGATGGGTTGGGTTGGAAATGTCACATCCCAGATCGGCTCTACCATAGCACGATATTTTCCACTTTAGACCCCCTGTCTGCCCGCACGGTTTTGTTTCTGGGAACTCACGAGCAACCTCCCAGTGAGTCACCCATCCTGTGATTGCTTTAGCCCCAACTTGCTTAACTTCGGAGTTCCCATGACTCCGAAGCCAGTGAACTCCCAAAAGGCCTCGTGCTAGATGGAGGTGGGCATGTACATATAAGGCACATCACCCCTTCTCTGTTGGCCAGTGTGGGATGTTACAATTCACCCCCCTTAGGGGCCCGACGTTCTCGTCGTCACACTTGCACCACACGACAGAGTGGCTTTGATACCATTCTGTCACATCCCAGATCGGCTCCGTCATAGCACGATATTGTCCCATTTTAGCCCCCCTTCTCTGCCCTCACGGTTTTGTTTCTGGGAACTCACGATTAACTTTCTAGTGGGTCACCCATCTTGGGATTGCTCTAGTCCCAACTCCCTTAACTTCGGAGTTCCCATAACTCCGAAGCCAGTGAGCTTCCAATAGGCCTCGTGCTAAATGGAGGTGGGTATGTACATATAAGGCACATCACCCCCTCTCCGTTGGCTAGTGTTGGATGTTATAGAAAACTGGAAAGATAGCCATGCCAAATAAAGACCATGCGATTGGAGAAAAATAAATGAGATACGCCCCTAATAGCTTTCCCCGTTGTACAAATTCAACTAGACAGGAAATTCAGAGAAATCGAATAGTGGCTGAGGAATGAAACGTACGCAATAATACAATGCAAGAAAACCATCGTTTACTCAAAATGCTGAAGTAAATGTTGCAGTCAAAGCATTTTTTTTTTTAATAAAAACATTGCAATGTGAAACTCGAGAGTCAGCTAGCTTTAATTTTCACCACTGGGGCATCAAGTACCACAGGACACGTCTTGCCATTCACTGCTCCAAAAATATGAAGTTGAATTGCACTTTGCTTGACAAACTCAAAAACCAGTGTCCCCAACTGAAATCTGGTTCGCTTGACAACATTCTCCCCAACCTGTCGTGAATTCCACACGTTTGCAAGATGTCTTGGGACGGATTACAAGTTTAACAAGCCATAATCTCCCATTTGGATCTCGAAGCGTTACATTCCTTGCACTCTTAAGACCTTCAGCTATGGCAAGTTTCTTCGGAATCATCTGCAATTTGGAACATAATTGATATCTAAGGACAAAAAAAGTTCAAGCCTACGAAGATAAATTGGCTGGGAAAACATGTTGAATTATAAGTGCTTAAGTTGATTTCAAGATTAATAGTTTTGTTTTCTGCTTATTTGTATTTCTTTATACTTAGTCCAGGTGTCATAGGGTGTTTGGTTAGATAGTGAATGGCTGAGATTGCTTTGATGAAATGCAACCAGCTGGTACTGTGCATAACGGGTATTTCTCCTCACACTAAGAGTGTGTGTTGTTGTACTGAAAATCTGAGCTAATGAGAATGTTCTCTCTGCTACACGTATAGCAGAGCAGATTTGGATTTCTTCAGTTTGATTCTTAAATTCTCTTCTCACTAAATCTCATACACAAATTCTAAAACTCTAACATGGCCTCAGAGCCAGGTTTCAAGATCTGAAGCTGGGCGTTTGTTCTGTGAAGAAAATCGATCGAGGTGAAGCTCAGTCTTAGCTCACGAAGCTGATTGAGCTCGATCAAGTGTCGAATCTGAAAACAACTTGTTTTCAGGTGAATCTGAAATTCGAAATGGCTGGATCTGGAAGCTCAGAGGCTAGAATCCCCATTTTCTCAGGTGAGAACTATGAATTTTGGAGGATTAAGATGATTACCATATTCAAATCATATGGGTTATGGAGTTTGGTAGAGAAGGGGTTTTCAATTTCAGATTCGAAGAAGGAGTCTGAGAATATTTCAGATGAAGAGGTTGATGAGAAAACAGTTGTGACTCTCATGAAGGATGCGAAGGCATTAGGTATCATCCAAAATGCTGTTTCTGATCAGATTTTTCCACGGATAGCACATGCAGACTCTGCAAAGATGGCTTGGAATCTGCTGTACTCAGAATATCATGGTGGAGAGCACGTCAGATCGGTAAAACTTCAAAACCTCAGACGTGAATTTGAGTATACTAGGATGCGTGATAATGAATCCTTATCTGAATATCTTACTAGACTAATTGAATTGATTAACCAAATGAAAACATTTGGTGAAGTTCTGTCAAATGAGAGGCAAGTTCAGAAGGTTTTAATTAGTCTAAGTAAGAAGTATGACCCTATATGCATTGTGATTGAAAACACAAAGACACTAGAAACTGTGGATTTGCAGGAAGTAATTGCCATTTTGAAGAGTCAGGAGCAAAGGCTTGAAATGCATAGTGTTGATACAGCTGAGAAGGCATTTGCCTCATTCACTGTGAATCCAAAGGGTCAGAACAAAAATGCTTCTCAGTCTGGTTCATCCAAGTCACAGGGAAATTGGAATTCTAAAGGAAAGCCATGGGAATCAAAAGGCAAGCCACAACAGAGCAGCTATTCTGCACAGAATGTCAATTCCACAAACCAGGAGAATGCTAAACCTCAATGTAAGGTGTGTTCAAAGCATCATTTTGGTGAGTGCAGGTACAAGGGAAAACCAAAGTGCTATAACTGTGACAGATTTGGACATTTTGCTAGGGATTGCACTGTGAGTAAGAATGTGCAGAAAGCTAATTGTGTAAATCAAATGGAGGTGACAGGGAACTTGTTTTATGCAAATTGCACAACCACTGAGATCAAAACCAATGGAGAATGGTATGTTGATAGTGGCTGTAGCAACCATATGACAGGAAACTTAGAGTTGTTGGTTGATGTGAGAACGAATGTGGCTGGGAAAGTACAAATGCCAACTGGTACACTTGTGAGTGTAGCTGGAATTGGTTCACTGAGGATTGATACAGCAAAGGGCAGAAAATACATTAGAGACGTAATGTATCTGCCAGGATTAAAAGAAAATTTGCTAAGTGTTGGGCAGATGGATGAGCACGGATATTGTCTGGTGTTTGGAGAAGGGATGTGCAGGGTATTTGATAGTCCATCCATGGATTATCTCATCATCAAGGTACAAATGAAGAGTAATAGATGCTATCCTGTATCCTTTCTAACTGAAAAACAATTACTGATGAAGACTAGTTTTCTTCAATCCACATGGATTTGGCATAAGAGACTTGGTCATCTGAACTTTAAAGGTCTGAAACAGTTAAGAGAGAAAGACATGGTGCATGGCTTACCAACATTGGAAGAACAAAGTGGTGTGTGTGAAGGGTGCCAATTTGGAAAACAACACAGGAATGTTTTTCCAAAAGAACAAGCTCAAAGAGCAAGCAAAGCACTCGAGTTAGTACATGTAGACCTTTGTGGTCCTATGAGAAATGAATCGGTTGCAAGGAACAGATATTTCATGCTGATTATAGATGATTTCACAAGAATGATTTGGGTATACTTCTTAAGAAACAAATCAGAAGCTTTCAGCTGTTTCAAGAAGTTCAAGTCTATGACTGAATTACAAACTGGACACCAAGTGAAATGCATAAGAAGTGACAGAGGTGGAGAGTTTCTATCTACTGATTTTGTGGAGTTTTGTGAAGCTCACGGCATTCAAAGGCAGCTTACAATGGCCTATACTCCTCAGCAAAATGGAGTGGTAGAAAGAAAGAATAGGACTGTTATTGAGATGGCAAAATCAATGTTACATGAGAAAGGAATGCCTTATTTCCTATGGGCAGAAGCAGTGCATACAGCTGTTTATTTGCTGAACAGATGTCCTACCAAAGCTCTCCATAACATTACCCCATTTGAATCATATAGTGGAAGGAAGCCTGGAATTGCACATCTGAAAGTCTTCGGTTCTCTGTGTTATGTTCATGTGCCAGCTGAATTGAGGCACAAGCTGGAGCCTAAGAGTACAAAGGGAGTGTTTGTGGGATATGCAGTCTGTGAAAAGGGCTATAGAGTGTTTGATCCAATTTCTAACAAGCTGATATTGTCAAGAGATGTGACATTTGATGAGGAAGGGGCTTGGAATTGGACAGATAACCATAGCTCAGTTATGCCAGCATACTCAGTTGGAAATCAAGTAGAGGTTGATGAAAAATTCTGGAAATTCAAATGACAGTAGAGCAGCTACTCCTTTAACTCAGAATCTGCAGGAAAGGAACTTGTCAACTACTCATCACACTCCAAGTAGTGAAGAAAGGAGAACTCAAGCCTATGATCATACTCCTTTAAAATGGAGAAAGCTAGATGATGTCCTGGCTCAGTGTAACCTGTGTATCATGGAACCAGAAAAATATGCTGACGCTGCTCAGGATGAATCTTGGCTTAAGGCTATGGAAGATGAACTGCAGATGATTGAAAAGAATGAAACATGGGAATTGGTGGATAGACCAACTGAAAAACCAGTGATTGGAGTTAAGTGGGTTTACAAGACAAAGTTGAACTTGGATGGCTCTGTACAAAAGAATAAAGCAAGGTTAGTGGCTAAGGGGTATGCTCAGAAGCCTGGACTGGATTATAATGAGACTTATGCACCTGTAGCCAGATTGGACACCATCAGAACACTCATTGCTCTTGCTGCCCAAAAGAACTGGAAATTGTACCAACTTGATGTGAAGTCTGCTTTCCTTAATGGAGTGCTGCAAGAGGAAGTTTATGTCAATCAGCCTGAAGGTTTTGTAATTAAAGGCAAAGAAGACAAGGTTTATCGTTTGCATAAAGCTCTTTATGGTCTGAAGCAAGCCCCAAGGGCTTGGTATGGAGAGATAGACAGCTACTTCACTCAATGTGGTTTTGTGAAAAGCTTAAGTGAAGCAACCTTGTATACCAAGGTAAGGGGAGATAAGGAGATTCTAATTGTGTCTATTTATGTAGATGATATTGTGTATACAGGGAGTAGTCAAGCATTGTTGGCTAAATTCAAAGAAGACATGATGGCTAAGTATGAGATGACTGATTTGGGCCTACTTCATCACTTTCTTGGCATGGGAGTTATTCAAACTGAGTCTAGTATATTTCTACATCAAAAGAAGTATGCTAGCACCTTGTTGAACAAATTTGGCTTGACTGAATGCAAATCTGTAACCACACCTCTTGTTGCCACTGAGAAACTAGCTAAGGATGATGGGAGTGGAGCTGCACATGAAGAACAATACAGAAGCATTGTTGGTAGCTTGCTGTACTTAACTGCTACAAGACCAGACATCATGTATGCCTCAAGTCTGCTAGCTAGATTCATGCACTGCCCTACAAATAGACACTATGGAACAGCTAAAAGAGTTTTGAGATACATCAAAGGAACTCTGGACTATGGTCTTGAATATGTGAAAGGCAAGAGATCATTTCTAATTGGCTACTGTGATAGTGATTGGGGAGGATCAGTTGGTGATTGCAAGAGCACATCAGGGTATGCCTTCAGTTTTGGAAGTGGAGTATTTTCTTGGGCCTCAGTGAAACAAAATTGTGTTGCACTGTCTACTGCTGAAGCTGAGTATATCAGTGCAGCTGAGGCTACTACTCAGGCTATTTGGCTACGTTTTGTGCTAGAGGACTTTGGAGAGCTTCAAACTGAAGCTACTCCATTGCATTGTGATAACATCTCAGCAATAGCAATCACTAAGAACCCTGTATTTCATCAGAAGACAAAGCACATTGACAGGAGATACCACTTCATCAAGGATGCTTTGCAAGAAGGAGTTATCAATCTGGAATATTGTCCTACAAATGAACAATTGGCTGACATTTTTACCAAACCTCTGGCCAAAGATAGATTCAATTACCTCAGAGGCATGCTTGGAGTGAAATCACCTCAAGACTTAAAGGGGAGTGTTGAATTATAAGTGCTTAAGTTGATTTCAAGATTAATAGTTTTGTTTTCTGCTTATTTGTATTTCTTTATACTTAGTCCAGGTGTCATAGGGTGTTTGGTTAGATAGTGAATGGCTGAGATTGCTTTGATGAAATGCAACCAGCTGGTACTGTGCATAACGGGTATTTCTCCTCACACTAAGAGTGTGTGTTGTTGTACTGAAAATCTGAGCTAATGAGAATGTTCTCTCTGCTACACGTATAGCAGAGCAGATTTGGATTTCTTCAATTTGATTCTTAAATTCTCTTCTCACTAAATCTCATACACAAATTCTAAAACTCTAACAAAACAATCAAGCCTAACAAGGGGTAGAACTTCAAGAAAAAATTATTGACGATGTTTTTCCATTAACTTCCATACTGCAACTCTTTTACTATGTTTTCTCCAAAGAAAGATATATCTTTTACTCTAATCCAACCAAATATGGAAAGGTTCTCAAAAAACACAATGGCTCAAGAATTGGTGACAAAGTACTCACCAAGCAATATCGGTAATGCCTCTTCATAGTTTCCATAAAACATCGATTATCCGATTTGAATGAGATGCATTCACTTGATGTTTCCTACATAATCAGTTGTAGGTTTCTTTCCAGACATGGCGTTGCCTATTCATCACCAAATTGAAACATAATTAAGAGAAGGGTGAGAAAAAAAAGCCGTTACAGAAAATACACATACAAATCTTCCCTAGATGTAGGGAAGTAAAATAGAGTATAACTTACGATTTCTTCTGTTAGCAATACTTGTTTTGTTTTCACAGTCTTCATTGTAGTTTTCAGTTTCAAGGTCTATAATTTCCTCTTTTACTCTAACTTGATTTCCTTTACTTTCGATGGAAACTGAACTGCGAATCCCCCTCTCGGCTACCTCTACATCCTTCTCACAGGCACTTCTATCATAGATTGTGACTTTGAACTTTGATTCACCATCATAACGGAAAACCAGGAAATTCCCAACTTCTAAATGATGATCCTACACAAAACCCTGCCAACCCTTAGAGAAGAACAAGCCATTCTCCCTCACTTCCAATTCCACAGTCCTACCTTTCCCACTTGGGCCTCTAAGAGAACATTTGCGAAGTGATCCTCCGTTGAAGTTCTTGATAAACGCAGGTGGTATACGCTGCAAAATTCAATATAGCCTTTTGAAAAACCACGGTACATGTGCTTAAAACAAAGCAAGAATCATTTAATAAACATAATCCAAACTTAATAGCATCGCAATACCAATACAGGAAAATAATCAAACACTTGGAAATCATTAAAGCAATTCTTTGAAAACCTTCCAAATCATTCAAGCATTTCTTTGTTGTAATTTCCCATTACATCCTCACCCACAATTTGTCAAGCAATCCACAGAGAAGCAACTCAAGTCATCTCAAGGTCAAAGCTTGAGTCAAATAAGTCAACTTAGTGAGTTGTATGCTAGTATAGTTGCCATAAATTTTCTCTCAGACTTCTCTCACTTTCCCGGCAACCAAACACATGTAATTGTGATTTTATTGAGGATTGACCAATATAATTAAAAAGAAGTCGACCCAAATATGAATCATGAACAAGGTATTAACTATTAACCATTCACTCAAATTCGCAATTAATCTTGACGTATGAACCCAAAAAAACACAGAAAGAAAACATGCAATCATGCATCCGGTTCAAGACTGTAAAGAACGCTTCATAAGTTTCCTTGCCATTTGAACCAAGTTTTCAGTCTTCAACGAAACCTTCAAAGATCAAAGCTTTTAAGGCGTGGGTTTTCTGTGTAGCTAGCTTTTGTGGGTAAGTTTTATCGGCAGGGGAAACGCAGAACAGGCGACGATTGCTTGCTAGGGCGCCTCTGTTTTTCTCATCCTTGTTCAGCCATGTCATATAAACTTATAACCCAAGGTATTCTGAAAAAGGGAAACATCACTTTTTTCGTGTTTAGGTAGGTTTCAAAAACATAAATTCCCTTTATTCCATATATATGCATGATAAATGCCTTCAATCATGAATTTTTTTTTTTTGAAATATAACTCACAATTTTTTATCCTTATTTTTAGCGTCTTTTTATTTGTAATTGTTTATTAATACTTTTCCTCGTTGAATTGAGGTTTCCTAAAAAAATTATTTTTAACTGTATTTAGGAGTTAATTAGATTTATTTAAGTATGGATGTGTGAGGATTTTGAGAATTACGTTGGTATATGTTTATATTTGGAATTTTTGTTAGCCAGAAGTAGGAAAACAAGTGTGACTAGCAGTAAGTAGGAAGACAAGTGTAGTTTTGGAATTACATTGTTACATTGGTGACGAATAAGGAATTTTTATATAAAAATGTTATATTGGTGATGAATAAAGAAATGTTTTTTTTATTTTTATCGACAGGAAGTAAAGAATTTTTTTTTATAATCAAAATGTGATTGGCAGGAAGTAGGAAGACAAGTGTACCGATTTTCTAATATCAGTCCTAGCAGAGTTTAAACTACTAAAATTGGAACCTAAAACCTAAAATCAAAGCGAAAAACTTTCCTGATTTCCCCTTACCCAAAATAAAAAAACTGTCTCAATTCAATCAAGTAAAACAATCATTAAATATTTCAGTCACTAAAGAGTAGTAGAAGAATGACTGGAAAATGAAAACTAACCAAATAAAATACAAGAACATCATCACTTAGCCAAAATGGATTGCAGTCAACATTTTTTGAAAGTATTGCAATGCGAAACTCTAGAGTAAAAATAGCCTAAGTTTTCAGGCCGGGGTTAACGAGTACAACAGAACACCCACTGCCTCCCACTCTTGCTCCTCTGTAGATATGAATTTGCTTTACACTTCGTTTCACAAACTCAAAAACCATGGTGTCCCCTTGTAAAAACTTATTCATAAATTTTGTACTCTATACTAAAACTTATAATTTTGTATACCCCTAACAAATGGTGGAACTGTCAAGAATGATGTCTTCATGATAGTTTTTCAACAACTTACCTACTGCACACTCTATTGCATACATTTCATCTTAAGTCACATAATTTTGACTCAAGGTTTTGTTCTCTTTTACCATTTACCAACCACAACATTGAAAGGCTTTCGAAAACATGATTGACTCAAGTGTTGGATGACAAAGGACTCACCACTGGATATAGTTATTTAGTCAAAGTTTTTACAAAACATGAATTCTCCGATTCGAACAAGATGGATCCAGTTGATGTTTCTTCTACACAGTCATTTGCAGGTCTCTTTCCAGACATGACATTCTTGCCTGCACATGCCAAATTGAGACACGGTTTAAGAAGAAAAAGCACATAAACGGGCCCTTAGAGTAAATACTAAATAGCACACGTAAAACTTCCCTAGCTGTTCAAAAGTAAATTTAAGATGGAGTAGAACTTACGACTTGTTCTTTCAGCATTGATGGTTTTGCTTTTACTTTCTTTGTTGTAGTTTTCAGTCTCAATGTCAACAATTTCATCTTTTACAGAGGAAACAGGATTACCATTTCTCCTCTTGGCTGCTTCTACATCCTTTTCACAGCCAGTTGGTTCATAAATTGTGACATCAAACTTTGAGTCACCATCATAGTCGAAAACCAAAAAATTTCCGATTTCTAAACAATGATCCCTCACAAAACCCTGCCAACCATCATGGAAGAAAAAGCCATTCTCCCTCTCTTCCAATTCCACAGTCCACAGTTTCCCATTAGGGCCTCTAAGAGCACATTTGGGAAGTGATTGCCCATCTTACTTCTCGATAAACACAAGTGGTAAACGCTACAGAATTTAACAGCTTCTTGTAAATCATAGAACATATGCTTCTTAAAACCATGAAAATCTCACATAACTCAAGTTGCATATGCTAAGTATTTGGTAACTGAAAAGAAGTGGACTTAAACCATGAACAGGGTAGTTAACCTTTCAGCTGAAATTTGTGTGCATCACTCTGAATGTAATATACTGATTAAACTTGAACACATACAGAAAGTTAAGATCTTATTCAAATGAACCAAAAAAGAAAAAGGGAAATCGTGCATTCGATCATGAATATAAGAATTGAACTTGAAAAAGTGGAAAAGAAGGTAGGATGCATGTTACCAGATGCTGATAGAAGTCGCCAAGCAGGACCTTGAAAAATGATTGTTTCTTTAGTGAAGGCTTACTTGGCTTCCTAGCCATTTGAGCCTCTACCAAGACCAAGAGTATCCAAACTGGGACAGATGGTTCTCTGTAGCAATGAGCTTTATTGAAAATTTTAAAATTTTAATTAAAAAAGAAAAGAAAAGAATATGGTTCTTAATTTAAGTGATGAGACAATCCTGCAGCTATTTAGCCTCTTAAATGCTGGTCTTCAGTCATACAACACATTCTGCTGCCATGTGTATAACATGCACTTAAAAATAGCGATCTGTTGTTTTGAGAACCTAAATTCAGACAATTCAAAGCTTTTCAGGAGTGGCTGCTCTGTGTAGCTCATGTTTTGCTTTTCTTCTGTCCCGAGTTTGCGTGTTGTTCTGCTTCTGCCATGCGTATGACATGCACTTATAGGTTATAACATAAATCCAAGCTGGTTTGGAGAAACATAAATTATTTTGGTCAGTTTGGAAAACATTTTATCTTCTTCCGATGTCCTCACTTTTTCCAGAAAGAGATGGATCCTCCAGATCAGTTTCCTTCCTAAAACTTTGACCTTGAACTTAAATACATGCACTGAAATTAGATTTCATTCAAATTATCTTAACCCTTAAATTATATATATACTAAAACCCAATCCAATTGATCCCTGTTAGGGATGGCATAAATCCCCGTCGGGGCGGGTCCCCATTGGGTCCCCGATCCTAACAGGGGGAGATTTCGGGGCCAAACGGGTATCGAGTACAGGGATTCCCGAATTTGAAAAATCCCCGACGAGTATGGGGAGGGGATGGTATTGGCATCCCCATCCCTGAACCCGACCCGAAAATATATATATTTTATATTTAAATAAATAAATAAATAAAATATTTATATTTAACCCTAAGTTAACCTCCCTCTCCTAATTCTTCATAATCTTCTCTGGAATTTCCTATTGATGTGATTTTGAATAGGTGAGTTGAACTTTATAGTTAATTTCGATGTATGAATGATAATTTAATATGAAATTTAATGTTAAAATGTATGATAAATATTTTTTATGCAAAAAAAATCGGGGATTAGGGGCGGGTATGGGGGATAGTCCCCCGACGGGAACGGGGACGGGGATTCCCCGAAACCTATTAAACGGGGATAGATTCGGGGATGGGGGCGGGGATGGAAAGTGAGGACGGGGATGGTATTGTCATACCCGGCCCCTACCCGACCCATTGCCATCCCTAATCCCTGTAGCTAAGCACAATAAATTTACGAAAATGCCTCTATTTTTAATTGTTCAGCCAGCTCCTTTTCTTTTCTCGCACAGTAAAATCACGATTTTATCCTTGGTTGGTTGCTTTGTGTTTGCCCCATTTTGCCCCTCCTCCTCTTAAAAGAAATAGTATAGCCGCACGGCTATACGGGGTTTTCCCAATTGTTTTTAAGGTATTAAAAGAAATAGTATAGCCGCTCGGCTATACCGGGTTTTTGCCAATTTTTAAACGGCTATACATGGTTTTTGCCAATTTTTAAGGAAGAAATAGTATAGCCGCCTGGTTGTACTCGTTTTTTCTAAAACAAAACGTATAGCCACCCGGCTGTACTAGGATTTTAAAAAAATATTTAAAAAATAAATGTTATAGCTGCCCGGCGATACTCTGGTTTTTATTTTTTTTAGAAAGAAATAGTATCGCCGCATGGCTATACGGAGTTTTTTATTTTTTTTTTAAGAAATAGTATAGCCGGTCGGCTATACTAGGTTTTTTTTTTCCAATTTTTTCGAAAAAAAAAATATATATATATAGCCACACCGCTATACCAAGATAATATTTCAAGGGACTTTTATAAAAAAAACCCAAAATGGGGCTTGAAATTATAAAAAAACTCAAGCACTATTTAAACTTAGAAACACACCCAAAACCCATCATTACACACACTCAAAACCCATTTATAAACACACCCAAAAAGTTGACTTTGGGGTTGATTTTGGGTGTGTTTCTAAGTTTAAATAGTGCTTGGGTTTTTTTATAATTTCAAGCCCCATTTTGGGGGTTTTTTTATAAATTTGTAATATTTCAATACTACATCCGTATTTTATAAACATTATAAGGACTTGGTAAAATTCACGTTTTTTCAAAAGCGAAGGTACAATACTTTTATTGAACATTAATATTACGGATGTATTTTTCATGTTTAATACACATATTTTTTTTAAAATTCACATATTATATTATTGAATAAAAATAATATATATTAAAATATTACATAGTGGCAGAACTTTTAAGTTGTAATTTTCCAAAATTTTGCCGACTAAAACATGTATGTATCGAATTAATATCTATCAATTATAAACTAATGCAACTAGAAGGGTATTTTTTTTCATAATTTTTTTTATAAAAGAAATAGTATAGCCGACCTGCTATACTGGGATTTTTCCAATTTTTTTAAAAAGAAAATAGTGTAAGCACGGCTATATGCGGTTTTTTTTCCTATATTTTAGAAAGTAATTATATAGCCGAGTAGTTATACAGTTATACTAGGGTTTTTCTTTACTTTTTTATTTATTTAAAAAAATATAGCCACACCTATATACCAAATTAATATTTCAATACTACATCCATGTTTTGTAAACATCTTAAGGACTTGGTAAAATTCACATTTAAAAAAAAGTGAATGTACAATACTCATATTAAACATTACGTATGTATTTTTCATGTTTAATGCACATATTTTTTTTACAAAATTCACACATTATACATATAATTATCACATATTATTGAATACAAATAATATATATTAAAATATTACATAGCGGTGGAACTTTTAAGTTGTAGTTTGCCAAAATTTTACTGAATAAAACACGTGTGTATTTTATTCGTATTAATATCTATAAAGTATAATAAAGTAATGCAATTAGGAGGGTCCTTTTTTATTTTTTTCTTTTTTATGAAATATAAATAGTATAGTCACACGACAATACCATTTAAATATAATGTATTTAATTCGGTTTTTTTTCCTAATTTTTGAAAGAAGTAGTATAGCCGCCCGGCTATACAAGGATTTTTTATTTTTTTTATTTTTTAGTTAGAAGGCTATTCTGGGTTTTTTCCTCTTTTCTTAAAAAAAAAAAAAGAAAAAAGAAACAGTATAGCCGCGCGGCTATACGCGGGATTTTCAATTTTTTAAAAAGTAAATAGTGTAGCCGTTCGGCTATACGGGCTTCTTATTTTTTTTTTAAGAAAAAGTATAGCCGACGGGCTATACGGGGGTGTTTTCCAATTTTTTTATATAAGGAAATAGTATAGCCGCACGGCTATACTCGGTTATTTCCAATTTTTGAGAAACTATACTGGGGTTTTTTCAATTTTTTTAATGAAATAGTATAGCCGGGACGGCTATATTATGTTTTTTCCAATATCGGAACAGAATCTTCCAAAGACATGTGTGTCAACTTACATGATCTTGCATGGACTTTCTAGTGAAGCTATAGGCCATCACAAGATAAATTAAGGAGTTCAATTTACTGTATAATACACAGTTTATGGAGATGAATGTGGTTTTAATATCCGTAATCCAACCAAATCACGTCATAATTGGCTTGCTTAAGGCAAATTTGACGAAATCATATTGCCGCAACACTTACTAACTTGAAAGTCTCAATATTTGAGACATCTTTTCAATTTAATGATGATCGCTTATTTCTTATATTTTACAGGCATACATGCATAGTTTCGGTAGATAATTACATATATACTGAGATCTCAAAGCATCACACGAATAGACGGATAAAAATCAGTCCTTTGAGCAGTCCTCGGAAGCAAACTGGAGTTGTCGCGACTTAAGATCATATACAAAGCATGTGCCTTGTTGCTGCCATGCCCCGATCACGGTTCCCTCAGTTGAAGGCAACATTGCTACACAAAAGTAGCGTTTCTCAGTGTTGTGAAGATACATGTATAATGCTTGTACAACGAAATCAGCACCTTGAAAATGAAATGCCATTCCTGCATACTCTCTAAACCCCGGCTTTTCTTCAAAACAAAGTTCTAATCCTTCAGACGAATGTAAACTCTTTGAAGGCAAAAGCTGAGGAAATAGGTTTCGAATGCTCGTATCACAACTCTGTAAGGCTCTCGAACTAGATGAGATCTCCAACAAGTTATAATTGATGAGAGAAGCATATATTGGAGTTTATTTCTGCATAGATAGGTTTTGTTTAATTTTCACTTAGCAGTGACACAGAGACGACACTAACCAAACATATAATATATCAAACAATTTTATTCAACTATATATTTTGACAACTATAATAACATCCCTACTGTATTAATTAGAAACAAATCTAAAATACAAAACCCAAAATAGTGGATAACACAAACATGGTGACACCCAACCCAAGTTCCGAAAAATGAAGAGCAGGACCGCTACTTAGAGCTGAGCTTGGCAACATCGCATCAGCAGGAGAGGCTGAAGGTGTCGGACTTGGACCTGTAAATGAGTCATCTGGTGTAGGTAAGGTGGCCAGAATCTCAACCCTTTGTCCGGCTTGACAATGACCAGGAGCACCACACAAAAAGTAAAAGTTGTCGGGCCTTTCAAGGGTGATGGTGTCAGATCCGGAGGCATAGACTGCAATAGGAGAAGCAGGGTTGCAAGATTCGTAATCTTCGTTAGTAACTTGCATCACGTTATGGAATTGATTGTTGTAAGAAAATGTAACTGTGTCACCAACATGGAAGTCTTTTGTTGAAGCCCACTCGTTGTAATCAACAAGGCCTCTAGAAGTCCACCCATTAGAATCACCAACTCTATACACAGCACCCAAACAAACACCACATAAAGCAATCATAACCAAGCAAATCAGTGGACTTTTTCCCAAAGCCATGAGTAGAGACAACAAAAAGGAGAGAGGATTATACAGAAGAAAAGGATCGAGTGATTGATCAAATTTATGCTAAAGAAACGAAGAGCTGACTGAAATTTTTCGTGAAAGTAGAATGGGGTGCCCTTGCATATATATAGCGAATGTTAGCCAACTCCAACATGGAGTAGGGTTTCCAACTACTTGTTGGAATAGGATTTGTTTTTTTTTTTTTTTTTTCACAACAGAGTTAATTATAAAGTTTGAATGCCCAACCCCAATCCAAATCGCATTAGTACTGTTTAGTGTCAGATAATAGCTAGATAAACCTTCGTTTCCTATATAGCAAGTGTGAAAAGGAATATGGCCAGATAATGATTTATGCCCATATAGTTGGGGATATATTTCACTTGAATTATTATAATTATTTTGCCAATACTTGAGCCAAGTTATCTAAGACCCAAAATATATTAAAATTTCAAATTTTGAAAAACGAAGACACATTATTTTGTAAAAAAAAACTTTAAAAGCAAAATGGAGTTGTTGCAAGTTGTTGTTGCCATGCGCCCCACCGGAAAGGATTTAATGCCGCAAAAAAAAGAAATTGCATTGCTCTGTTGTTGTGAAAATACACGTATTTGGGTTCTAATGAAATTAATCTACACCTTGAAAATGAAATGGCCATTCCTCCATATCTAGTGTCTAAAGTTGGGCAAAGTTCTAATCCTTCTGTAGCCAAAATGATGAGAAATTGCTTGACTAAAACAAAGAATTTTTATTTGATTGTGCAAATTTATTCATCATGTATAATTTAATTTTGAAAGGCTTGATTGGACGAATCAGAATAAGGGGATTTCAATTCTAGTCCAAAAAATTTCGAAATTAAAACTCTCTTCCAATTCCGTTCCAAAAAATTTCTAAATTTCAACATCCATTCCGATTCAGAAAACTCATAATTTTCAAAATATTTCGAAATTTACATATTTCGGGATCTAGTAGTTGACAGTCAAACTGTTATTATCATTTTGTGTGTGATGATATGAGGAAAGTTGTTAAGCATTTGCAACTGAAGTACAAGAAGTTTGTTTTTTATTTTTCATTAGTGACATATTGGACTCAGACTATCAAAATCGCACGTACAAATTACACCCTTGTCAAAAAATTTGTTGTGTTCAGTATTCAACAGGGGCACAAACCAAAGAGAAGAAACCAATATAAATTGACAAATATAATAAATCAAACAATTTATTCAAAACTACGTTATAAGTCAAAACATTAAAACTACATCCATCTGCCTCACGAATTGAATGAAACATTAACATCCCTACTATATATATTAAGAAAAATATCTAAAATACAAAACCCAAAATAGTATATAACACAAACATGATGACACCCAACCCAAGTTTTGAAAAATGAAGAGCAGGACCACTACTTAGAGCAGAGCTTGCCGATATCACTTCAGTAGGAGAGGCTGAAGGTGAGGAACCATAAGGTGTCGGACTCGGACTTGCAAATGAATCATCCGGTGTAGGTAGCGTGGCCATGATCTCAACCCTTTGTCCGGCTTGACAATGACCAGGAGCACCACACAAAAAGTAAAAGTTGCCAGGCCTATCAAGGGTGATGGTGTCAGATCCCGAGGTATAGACTGCGACCGGAGAGTTAGGGTTGCAAGACTCAAAATCTTGGGTAGTAACTTGCATCACGTTGTGGAATTGATTGTTGTAAGCAAATATGAGTGTATCGTTAACATGGAAGTCTTTTGTTGAAGCCCACTCGTTGTAGTCCACAAGGCCTCTAGAAGTCCACCCATTAGAATCACCAACTCTATACACAGCACCAAAACAAACACCACATAAAGCAAGCATAACCCAGAAAATCAATGTACCTTTTTTGAAAGCCATGATTTACGTAGACAACAAAGCAAAGCGAGTTTAAGAGCAGAGAGAGATAATTTTATTTTTGCGTGAAAGATAGTATGTGCATCCATTAGCCGACTCCACCAACATGGAATAGGTTTCCATCTACTTGTTGGAATAGGAATTTTATTTTTTATTTTTTTAATAACAAATATATATCATTATAGAGTGTGAATCATGACACAGCTAGTCCGTATGTGCGTGTGATTCAAATTTTGTGGTCAAAATATTGGCTGCACTATTTTTTTTTTTTAAAGGGTGACCCTCTTTCACTAATGTGCCACGTGTCAAAACAAATGTACAGCCGCCTGGCTATACTGTTTTTAATTAAAAATAATCGTAGTATAGCCGCCTGGCTATACATTTTAAATACATTGTGTTTAAAAGGGGCTATTCCATTTAATACAAAAATAAAAAAATAAAAAAGGACCCTCATAGTTGCATTAGTTTGTCCCATATAAATATTAATTTGCTAGTTTCAACATATCCAAAGTAGATATTAATCTTCCACTATATGATATTTTAATGTAATTTTAATAACATATGTTATTCTAATTCAATAATATGTGAAAAGTATTTGTATAATACACGAATTTTGTGTGTCTTACTGAAAATTTTGAAAAAAATACGTGTATAAAACATTACAAATACGTACGTACAAGTACAATATGACAATTGTCTATTTGCTTTTTAAAAAACGTGAGACGTGTATAGAATATGAATGTATTATTGAAAAATACATACGTACGTACATATATATATATATATCTGTATGTATATATGTAAAAGACTATAGCCGCTCGTCTATACTATTTATTAAAGACAATTTTATACCCAAAAAAAAACAGTAAAACCTGCCGGCTATACTATTTTTAAAAGAAATGAGACAAAATTCGCGTATAGCCGAACGGCTATACTATTTACGAAAGGATAAATCAGAGCAGTAAAAAAGAATTCAACAAAATGAGTATCGCCATGCGGCTATACGAATTTTAAAATAAAAAAAGAGGAAACCCCAGCTATTTGTCGTCACGTGTCAACACAGTTTTATTTTTTCAAATGAACTAAAAACACGGAGTACAGCCGTGCGGCTGTACTATTTTTTTTTTAAAAAAAGGATGACCCTCTTTCGCTAATGCGCCACGTGTCAAAAAAAAGTGTAGCCGCCCGGCTATACGTTTTAAATACATTGTGTGTAAAAGCGGCTATTCCATTTAATGCAAAAATAAAAAAAATAAAAAAGGACCCTCCTAGTTGCATTAGTTTGTCCCTTATAAATATTAATTTGTTAGTTTCAATATATCCAAAGTAGATATTAATCTTCCACTATATGATATTTTAATGTAATTTTTATAACATATGTTATTCTTATTCAATAATATGTAGGAATTATTTGTATAATACGTGAATTTTATGCATCTTACTGAAAATTTTGAAAACAATACGTGTATAAAATATTACAAATACGTACGTAGAAGTACAATACAACTATTGTATGTTTGCTTTTTTAAAAACGTGAGACGTGTATAGAACACGAATGTATTATTGAAAAATATGTACGTAAGTACATATATAAATATATATCAGTCCCTTTCTATTGACGGATCCCTCAAATAATTTTATTTGAGAGACACACTTTAGGGTACCCTACGAATTTATTTTCAACAATCCAAACCATTTATTTTTTAAGTCTATATTCATAGATCATCCTTGCAAAAAATTAGACAAATTGGAAACTGTTTCGACATCTAATTGTGTCATACAAAATCAATGAACATGGTGCTTTAAGAAAGTACTAAAATTTCAAGAACTCAATTGAGTGGTCAAATGATATCGGATTCAAGTGATTTTTTGTAGAGATGATCTTTGAATGGGTATCTACAAAATACATGGTTTGGATTAGTGAAATACAATCTGGAGTGAGCCCTACAAAAGGTGTCCCTCAATGGAAGCTCTCTGCATATATATATATTTATATTTATTTATATATGTAAAAGACTATAGCCGCTCGTCCATACTATTTATTAAAGACAACTTTGTTTTTATTTTAAAAAGAAAAACAGTAAACCTCCCGGCTATACTATTTTAAAAAGAAATTAGACAAAATTCGAGTCTAGCCGCACGGCTATACTATTTACTGAAGAATAAAATAGAGCAGTTAAAAAGAATTTTAAAAAAATGAGTATAGCCGTGCGGCTATACGATTTTTAAAATAATAAAAGAGGAAACCCCAGCTATTTGCCACCACATGTCAACACAATTTTATTTTTTCATATAAATTAAAAACACAGAATATAACCGTGATGTACTATTTTTTTTCAAAAAGGATGACCATCTTTCCCTAATGCACCACGTGTCAAAAATAAGTATAGCCGCCCGGCTATACTAATTTCAAATGAACTAAAAACACGGAGTATAGCCGTGCGGCTGTACTATTTTTTTAACAAAGGATGACCCTCTTTCGCTGATGCGCCACGTGTCAAAAAAAAGTGTAGCCGTCCGGCTATACCGTTTTTAATAAAAATATTTGTAGTATAGCCGCCCGGCTATACGGTTTAAATACATTGTGTTTAAAAGTGGCTAGTCCATTTAATAAAAAATAAAAAAAATAAACAGGACCCTCCTAGTTGCATTAGTTTGTCCCTTATAAATATTAGTTTGTTAGTTCCAACATATCCAAAGTAGATATTAATCTTCCACTATATGATATTTTAATGTAATTTTTATAACATATGTTATTCTTATTCAATAATATGTGAAAAGTATTTGTATAATACACGAATTTTGTGTGTCTTACTGAAAATTTTGAAAACAATACGTGTGTAAAACATTACAAATACATACATACAAGTACAATACGAATATTGTAGTTTGCTTTTTAAAAAATGTAAGATGTGTATAGAACACAAATGTATTATTGAAAAATACGTACGTACATACATATATATATATATGTAAAAGACTATAGCCGCTCATCTATACTATTTATTAAAGACAATTTTTTTTTAAACAGTAAAACCTCCCAGCTATACTATTTTTAAAAGAAATTAGACACAACTCGAGTATAGCCGTGCGGCTATACTATTTTTTAAATTAAAAAAAAGAGGAAACCCAGCTATTTGTCGCCACATGTCAACACAGTTTTATTTTTTCAAATAAATTAAATAGAAGGGTCCTTTTTTCAATTTTTTTAATGAAGTATAAATAGTATAGTTGCACGGCAATACCATTTAAATATAATGTATTTAATTTGTATTTTTTTTTCTAATTTTTGAAAGAAGTAGTATCGCCGCCCGACTATACTGGGATTTTTTATTTATTTTTTAGTTAGAAGGGTAAACTGGGTTTTTTCCAAATTGTTTAAAAAAAAAAAGGAAATAGTAGAGCCGGCAAGCGATACTCGATGTCTGAATTTTTTAAAAAATAGTATAGCCGTTCGGCTATACGAGCCTCTTATTTTTTTTTTTAAAGGAATAGTATAGCCGCCTGGGTATATTGGGGTTTTTTCCAAATTTTTTTAAAAGGAAATAGTATTGTCGCATGGCTATACTCGGTTATTTCCAATTTTTTAGAAACTATACTGGCGTTGTTTCAATTTTTTTAATGAAATAGTATAGCCGGTCGGCTATACTATGGTTTTTCCAAGATCGGAACAGAATCCTCCAAAGACAAATTTAAACTGAGACATGTGTGTCAACTTGCATGGACTTTCCAGTGAAGCTATAGGCATCACTTATATATGCATGCATCACAAGATAAATTAAGGAGTTCAATGTACTGTATAATACAGTTTATGGAGATGAATGTGGTTTTAATATCCGTAATCCAACCAAATCACGTCATAATTGGCTTGCTAATTAAGGCAAATTTGACCAAATCATATTGCCGCAACACTTGGTAACTTGAAAGTCTCAATATTTGAGACATCTTTTCAATTTAATGATGATCGCTTATTTCTTATATTTTACTGGCATACATGCATAGTTTCGGTAGATAATTACATATATACTGAGATCTCAAAGCATCACACAAATAGACAGATAAAAATCAGTCCTTTGAGCAGTCCTCGGAAGCAAACTGGAGTTGTCGCGACTTAAGATCATATACAAAGCATGTGCCTTGTTGCTGCCATGCCCTGATCACGGTTCCCTCAGTTGAAGGCAACATTGCTACACAAAGTAGCGTTTCTCAGTGTTGTGAAATGTCATTCCTGCATACTCTCTAAACCCCGGCTTTTCTTCAAAACAAAGTTTTAATCCTTCAGACAAAAGCTGAGGAAATAGGTTTCGAACGCTCGTATCACAACTCTGTAAGGCTCTCGAACTAGATGAGATCTCCAACAAGTTATAATTGATGAGAGAAGCATATATTGGAGTTTATTTCTGCATAGATAGGTTTAGTTTAATTTTCACTTAGCAGTGACACAGAGACGACACAAACCAAACATGTAATATATCAAACAATTTTATTCAACTACATATTTTGACAACTATAATAACATCCCTACTGTATTAATTAGAAACAAATCTAAAATACAAAACCGAAAAGAGTGGATAACACAAACATGGTGACACCCAACCCAAGTTCCGAAAAATGAAGAGCAGGACCACTATTTAGAGCTGAGCTTGGCGACATCACATCAGCAGGAGAGGCTGAAGGTGTCGGACTTGGACTTGTAAATGAGTCATCTGGTGTAGGTAGGGTGGCCAGAATCTCAACCCTTTGTCCGGCTCGACAATGACCAGGAGCACCACACAAAAAGTAAAAGTTGTCGGGCCTTTCAAGGGTGATGGTGTCAGATCCAGAGGCATAAACTGCGATAGGAGAAGCAGGGTTGCAAGATTCGTAATCTTCTTTAGTAACTTGCATCACGTTATGGAATTGATTGTTGTAAGAAAATGTAAGTGTGTCACCAACATGGAAGTCTTTTGTTGAAGCCCACTCGTTGTAATCAACAAGGCCTCTAGAAGACCACCCGCTAGAGTCACCAACTCTATACACAGCACCGAAACAAACACCACATAAAGCAATCATAACCAAGCAAATCAGTGGACTTTTTCCCAAAGCCATGAGTAGAGACAACAAAAAGGAGAGAGGATTAAAAAGAAGAGAAGGATCGAGTGATTGATCAAATTTATGTTAAAGGAACGAAGAGTTGACTGAAATTTTGCGCGAAAGTAGAATGGGGTGCCCTTGCATATATACAGTGTATGTTAGCCGACTCCAACATGGAATAGGGTTTCCAACTACTTGTTGGAATAGGATTTTTTTAATTTTTTTAATTTTTCACAACAGAGTTAATTATAAAGTTCGAATGACCCAACCCCAATCCAAATCGCATTAGTACTCGTTAGGGTCAGATAATAGCCAGATAAACCTTCGTTTCCAATATAACAACTGTGAAAAGGAATATGGCCAGAAAATGATTTATGCCCATATAGTTGGGGATACATTTTGCCAATACTTAAGCCAAGATATCTAAGACCCAAAATATATTAAAATTTCAAATTTTAAAAAACGAAGACACATTATTTTGTCCAAAAAACTTTAAAAGAAAATGGAGTTGTTGCAATTTCCCCGATTATGTTTATAGGAAAGGAATTAATGCCGCAAAAAAAGAAATTGCATTGCTCTGTGTTGTGAAAATACATGTATTTGGTTTCTAATGAAATTAATCTACACCTTGAAAATGAAATGGCCATTAACTCCATATCTAGTGTCTAAAGTAGGGCAAAGTTCTAATATTTCGAACTCTTTCAAGGCCAAAAAGAACCAAATAGGCTTCGAATCTTCTTAGAATTCCATAAGGACTTTACTGACCACTCTCTATGACACAGCCCCCACTGTATCTGTAGCCAAAATGACGAAAAATTGCTTGACTAAAACAAAGAATTTTTATTTGATTGTGCAAATTTATTCATCATGTATAATTTAATTTTGAAAGGCTTGATTGGACGAATCAGAATAAGGGGATTTCAATTCTAGTCCAAAAAATTTCGAAATGAAAACTCCCAATTCCATTCCAAAAAATTTCTGAATTTCAACATCCATTTTGATTCAGAAAACTCATCATTTTCAGAATATTTCGGAACTTACATATTTCGGGATCCAGTAGTTGACAGTCAAACTGTTATTATCATGTTGTGAGTGATGATATGAGGAAACTTGTTAAGCACTTGCAACTGAAGTACAAGAAGTTTGTTTTTAATTTTTCAGTAGTGACATAAGTTGTGGACTCAGACTATCAAAATTGCACGTACAAATTACACCCTTGTTAAAAAATTTGTTGTTTTCAGTATTCAACAGGGGCACAAACCAAAGAGAAGAAACCAATATAAATTGACAAATATAATAAATCAAACAATTTATTCAAAACTACGTTATAAGTCAAAACATTACAACTACATCCATCTACCTCACGAATTGAATGAAACATTAACATCCCTACTATATATATTAAGAAACATATCTAAAATACAAAACCCAAAAGACTAGATGACACAAACATGATGACACCCAACCCAAGTTTCGAAAAATGAAGAGCAGGACCACTACTTAGAGCAGAGCTTGCCGATATCGCTTCAGCAGGAGAGGCTGAAGGTGAGGAATCATCCGGTGTAGGTAGCGTGGCCATGATCTCAACCCTTTGTCCGGCTTGACAATGACCAGGAGCACCACACAAAAAGTAAAAGTTGCCAGGCCTATCAAGGGTGATGGTGTCAGATCCCGAGGTATAGACTGCGACCGGAGAGTTAGGGTTGCAAGATTCAAAATCTTGGGTAGTAACTTGCATCACGTTGTGGAATTGATTGTTGTAAGCAAATATGAATGTATCGTTAACATGGAAGTCTTTTGTTGAAGCCCACTCGTTGTAGTCCACAAGGCCTCTAGAAGTCCACCCATTAGAATCACCAACTCTATACACAGCACCAAAACAAACACCACATAAAGCAAGCATAACCAAGAAAATCAATGTACTTTTTCTGAAAGCCATGATTTACGTAGACAACAAAGCAAAGCGAGTTAAGAGCAGAGAAAGGTAAGTTACCGAGCAAATTTGTGTAAAAGAAAGAAGTTTCGCGTGAAAATAGAATGGGGTGCCCTTGCGTATAAATAGTATATGCATCCATTAGCCGACTCCAACATGGAATAGGTTTCCATCTACTTGTTGGAATAGGAAATTTATTTTTTATTTTTTATTTTTTATTTATAACAAATATATATCATTATAGAGTGTGAATCATGACACAGCTTATCCGTATGTGGGTGTGATTCAAATTTGGTGGTCAAAATATTGACTTCATGCCTCATCCAGGTTTGGGGACCAAAATGACCCAAATCCAATCCAAATTACATTAGTACTGATACTGTCAGATAATAGTTTGATGCACCTAGATAATAGCTTGATTCCACAAAAAACTTTGTTCCCTTCAAAATAATTATTTAGGTCCATACAGTTGTGGCTATTTGATACTACTGATTTGATTTCTGAGCACATGCCCTAATTGCGTGACTTCGTTTTTCCTTTTCTTTTAATTAAGTGTACGCAAGACACATTTTGTGTATGCTAATATATATATTATTAAGGTCATCAACTAGCAATTAGTTTACTGTTCTTATTCTTCTACAATTTCATAAGTTGTCCCAAGTTCGATTTTCAAGGCCTGCAAAGATAGAGCAATTTTATTTTATACAGAACATTCGAGTCTCTTTCAATTCTGTAGGAAGTTTGTTACTTGAGCCTAAGGATCTAAAATATAATAAAAAGGGTAAAGTGTTATCGCACCGCATGAGCTTCCTCGTTGAGATCTCCTCCAAATCCACTTCAAGAAACAAATGGCGTGAAAGGTGTAACACCCCGTCACGATTAATTATTTTATTTTGCGAAGTTACATTTTTATTCTTGAAGTAAGGTATTTTGGTCAGTTTTTATTTGGAAATAGTTTTGGAAATTAGAGTTGCACCATTTCATAGAGCTCGCTCTCACGAGTTCATGGACATGTAGTGAGCTCAAATTGGTTTTTTAATGAGGAAGTTGTGGTCAACAGAGTGCAGTGGCACAATTGAAATTTTTCGAGCAGTCAAAATTTAAAAACCCAAGGTCAGACTCTCCCACACCCTCCTCTTTTGATTCCCCTCGCCTATCTCTTATAGTTCCCAAGTCTGGTCAGTTTTCATTTCAAACTCCCACACAATTATACCATTCTCTTCCGAAAGAATTCTCTCCCAACTCCTCAAAAGTTCCAAACCTGTCAATCTAGTTGACTGCTTCAAAACCCCTCTCTCCTGAACTCAAAACGAAATTTCGTCGACTTCAAACTTGTTCCTCTGGTTGTCTAGTAGGAACATTCGAACATTAGCCCAATCCAAGAAATATAATCACCCGAAAAACCAGTTTGAAGATGAACCGCTCATCTCTGCCTGGTACTTTGTGTTATGCACGGATTTGGCTTTTCATGTGAGTTTCCATTGCTCTTTTCACCTCTGTCCTTCACACAAGTTGTTTCTAAGGTCAAGAGATACAACATATCCAAAAGGCAAGACCATTGAGGTCTTTAACCAGCTGAAATCGTGTTCAAGGTGAGACTAGTTTTCTCATACTTCCTATCTGTTGGTTCCACACTATTGTCAACTTAGTAAATCTTGCATAGAGCTCTCCCATGATCTAATGACCCTTCATGAAAGTTGTTTTTCTATGTCTTGGCTATAATGTATCAAACTTTGAGCTTCATCCAAAAAGTATAGCAATCCAAACATTCTATAGGAGTGTAACATGTTCATCCTTGTCTGTTGTGTTGATGTAGGCTCAGATTATGTCTTGCATGTCGATTTCCCTTGCTCATATGAGAAAGTTTCCTTTACAAAAGTCTTTGAGAATTTTGTTCTCTACAACATATCCAAAATATATAGTCATCCAGCAAGTTTAGCCCTCTTGGAAGGGTTACAAAATGAAACAAGCTTCTTTGTTTCCAAGTGCTATTTTGGTGGTTGTTCTCCTTGGGGGGTGAATTGAGGATTTCAGACCAATTCAGAGGATTGAGGTAAATATTTAAGATTTTTTTATTTCTAGAAATATGTTACACAAGTTATATTCTTGAGGTTTTGAATTGATGAGTTGTTTCAAAGTTAAGTGGAATTGTGAACCTATAGGAATGTCAGGATAAAAGATCAAAGGTTGTGGGTCCCGAGTGTCCGAGTGTCCGGTTGACCTAGATAGTGGGCCACGTTTACTCGGTTGACTAGATGTCTTCTGAAATCGTCTTGGCCCTTAGCACTACAAGAAAAAATGCCAGTAGTGACCAATTTGTGACCACATGAATAATGATCACAAATACAGTGAATTTTAATGACTAATAATACTACATGGGAAATAAAATGATTTACCCTTATTTTTTTATTTTTAATGATCAAATTTTCTGACCAGTATTTAAATTAGTCACTGAAAATAACTTAAATTATATATTTAGTGACGAATACATATGCCAAGTTAGCCTTACTTCTCTAATTTAATACATCAGTGACAATTAACCTTTTTAAAACTTTTTTATTTTCCAAAACACGCTCGCGTACCACATCAAAAAGAAAACAAAAAAGACGAAGCAAGACCAAAGCGACAGAATATCATAGCGAGCGCGTGATCAAAGTGAGGGATCAGAGCGAGCTAGATGTCTCTTGAAATCGTCTTTGCCCTTAGAACACTTGGCAAACCTCGAAACATTTTCCTTAGGGTTGTGCACACACACTAACTGTTATTATCATGCGTGAGTGAGTGATGATATGAGGGAAGTTATTAAGCACTTGCAACTTCCAAGTACAAGAAGTTTCTTTTTTATTTTTCATTAATATTATAAAATTTTTGACCTAGACTATCAAAATTGCAAGTACAAATTACACCATTGTTTAGTTTTTGTTGGTTTTAGTATTCCAACAACTTAAATTGATGAGAGAGAACTTGTATGACAGAAATCAAGAGAGCATATACTGAAGTTTATTTCTGCACAGGTGCGATTTAGTTTAATTTTCATCATGTACACAGTGACAAATATAATTTTAAACAATATATTCAAGCCTTCCAATTCACATAAATTGAATGAAAAACATTAACATCCCAACTATATTACACATCCCTAAAATACAAATCCCAAAAGAGTAGATAACACAAACATGGTAGCACCCAACTCAAGTTTCGAAAAATGAAGTGCATGGCTGAGCTTGACGACATCTCTTCAGAATCAGAGGTATGGTAAGTTATCGGGCTTGGACTTATAAATGAGTCATCTCAACCCTTTGTCCGGCTTGACAATGACCAGGAGCACCACACAAAAAGTAAAAGTTGCCAGGCCCATCAAGGGTGATGTTGTCAAATCCTGATGTATAGACTGCGACTGGAGAGGTAGGGTTGCTAGATTCATAATCTTGGTTTGTAACTCGCATCACGTTGTGAAATTGATTGTTATAAGAAAATATGAGTGTGTCGCCAACATGGAAGTCTTTTGTTGAAGTCCACTCGTTGTAATCAACAAAGCCTCTAGAAGACCACCCACTAGAGTCACCAACTCTATACACAGCACCAAAACAAACACCACATAAAGCAAGCATAACCAAGAAGATCAGTGTACTTTTTTCCGAAGCCATGAGTAGACAACAAAAGGAGAGCGGTAAAGAGCAGAAAAGGATCAAGTGATTGATCAAATTTGTGTTAAAATGAACGAAGAGCTTACTGAAATTTTGCGTGAATGTAAAATGGGATGCTCTTGCATATATATACTAGTGTATCTACTAGCCGACTACAACATGGAATAGGGTTTCCAACTACTATTGGAATATGATTTATTTTTTTTTCACAACACAGTTAATTAGAAAGTTGGATATCTAAGGACCCAGAATATATATATATATATATATATATATATATTTTTTTTTTTTAATTGAAAAAAAATGGAATACACATATGTTTACTTAAAATAATTGATCTACTGTGCAATCCTCAAAAAGCTTGCAATTTAAGATCATAAACAAATCGGTTGTTCAATTAAAAAAAAAAAAATTTTAAAAAACCACAAATCAGTTGCGATGCCCCGATTATGATTATAGTGAAAGGATTTAATGACGCAAAAAAATGCATTGATCAATTGTTATGAAAATACATGTATTTGAATTCTAATGAAATTAATCAACACCTTGAGGATTTGGAATAGTGCAACTTGTCTCAAAGTGAAAGAAACATATGGTCAGGGGCTTGAAACATATATTTGTTGTAGCCAAAATGCCAAGAAATTGCTTTATCTGAAACAAAGAATTTTTATTTGATTGTGCAATTTTAATTCATCATGTATAATTATGAAAGATTTATGTCCTTTGAATGGCAATCTAAATACAAAAGCAATGTCAAGGAAAATACAATCGCCAAGTTAAAAGAACAAAGACCTCAATATGGGTTACGAATAGTACAATTCTCTAGAGAAAACTGATTTACACCATACATATATGTTTATATATTGTTGAAGTTAAATTCTTCCTTGCAACTGTGAGAAGTACAAGAATTTTTTTTTAATTTTTGGCAGACCCAGACTATCTAAATTTGTCAGTTTTGGTTAATTTAGTAGAGGTCTCTAGCATCGACGAGAGAGATTAATTGTATGACGAAAACCTATTAAGCATATGTTGGAGTATATTTTTGGTAGATTTAGTTTAATTTTCCTGTACAATTAGTTTCCGCTGTGACACAGAGATACAAACCAAAAAGAAGAAACCATATAAATTGACGACATATATATAATAATATCAAACAATTTATTCAAAAAACTATGTTATACATCAAACCATTAAAACTACATCAAACCATTAACATCGATCCCTACTATATTATTAAGAAACATATTTAAAATACAAAACCCAAAAGAGTAGATAACACAAACATGGTGACACCCAACCCAAGTTTCGAAAACTGAAGAGCAGGACTAGTGCTTAAAGCTGAGCTTGGCGACAGCACTTCAGGATGAGAGGTTGAAGGTGATGATCCATAAGGTGTCGGGGTTGGACTTGCAAATGAGTCATCTGATGTAGGTAGGGTGGCCGTGATCTCAACCCTTTGTCCGGCTTGACAATGGCCAGGAGCACCACACATAAAGTAAAAGTTGCCAGGTCCTTCAAGGGTGATGGTGTCAGATCCGGAGGTATAGACTGCGACGGGAGAGGTAGGGTTACAAGATTCGAAATCTTGGTTAGTAACTTGCATCACATTGTGGAATTGATTGTTGTAAGTAAAAATGAGGGTGTCGTTGACATGGAAGTCTATTGTTGAAGCCCACTCATTGTAATCAACAAGGCCTCTAGAAGTCCACCCATTGGAGTCACCAACTCTATACACAGCACCAAAACAAACGCCACAGAAAGCCAACATGAGCAAGAAAATCAGTCTACTTTTTCCTAAAGCCATGAGCAGACAACAAAGGAGAGCAAATTAAAGAGCAGAGAGAGATCAAATTTGTGTAAAAGGAATGAAGTATATAGCTGACAGAAATTTTGCGTGAAAGTAGAATAGGGTGCCCTTGCATATAAATAGTGTGTGCATCTATTAGCCGACTCCAACATGGAATAGGTTTCCAACTACTTGTTGGAATAGGAATTATTTTTCATAACAGAGTTCAATTAAAAAGTTCGAACAACAACCCAGCTAATCCGTATTCTTTTTTAGAAAGACTTCTCTATTAGTCGTATTCTCAATCCTCTTAAACTGAAGCTTCACTCTTCCCATTCCTTCAATTTATTCCTAAACTAGCTTTTACAGTTTTTTTAGCTCTTGTACCTTTCCATTTCCATTTGGCTATTTTGGAAAACCTAGCTAGCTACTTGTATGAGAAAGTAATCAATATGATGGAGAAATATGATGAATATTTCCCTCTCATCATTCACATAATAACTCAAGATACAATTACATGGATGAATAGAAGTTAGGAGAGAAAACTAAAGGAGAAAGATAAGGAGCAAAATCTTACCAGAGTTTTTGTCACTATCGGGTCAAATGACCTGACACACACAGATACACATATCAAATTAAATATATTAAGCATAACAAACATTTTGTTCTTGAGAATAATTTTATTTTATTTATTTTGATTGATTTATTAATAAATTGCGTTATTTTATTATTTTATTATTATAAATATGTTAAACCCATTAAACGTGAAAATTTATTGTATAGAGGATTTCTCATTATTGATTAATTTGATTTTATATTTATCAAAAGGCTGAAGCTTTCATTGTCAACCACTTATAAAACTAGATTGTCAAGATAAATGTTGAATAATAAAGTTTAATTTTGAAGATAATCACAAACATTAAAAGGAAAAAAAACAAAAAATCGTATAAAAGGAAAGAAATTTGTATGGATAATGCGAAAGAGAAAACATGGATGCTGAGCTATAATGTTGAATAATAATTTTGAAGATAAGCACAAAGATTAACACACTTCCTCATTGAATTTGATCGTAAAACCCCCAACACCCACAATCGGAGAGAGCATTTTGCTCACCACTTTAACTCAAGATGTTCTCTCACCACCCTATCAATATTTGACACGTGTCTATGGTTTAAGGTAGACGCTCATAATATTGTTTAAGTTCAATTCTTAACTGCTTACAACTTAAGTACAAGAAGTTTCTTTTTGTTTTTCTATTAATGCTTTAATACTATGATCAAGATTGCACCTACAAATTCACACCCTTGTTTAACTTGTTCTTTTTAGTATTGATGAGAAAGATAACTTGTATGACAGAATCCAAAAAAGCATATATTGGAGTTTATCTCGGCAGGTACGTTTGAAAACCCATTTGAATGAACAAATATAATAAATCAACCAATTTATTCAAAACTATGTTTTATGTCAAAGCATTAAAACTACATCCTATATATCTACCTCATAAATTGAATGAAACATTAGCATCCCTACTATACTAAGAATAAACATATCTAAAATACAAGACCCAAAAGTGTAGATAACACAAACACGGTGACACCCAACCCAAGTTTCGAAAAATGAATGCTTAGAGCTGAGCTTGGCAACATCATTCCAGAATGAGGAGCAAGACCACTACTTTGATCAGAGCTTGGCGACAATTCTGAATGAGAAGCTGAAGGTGAGGATCCATAAGGCGCCGGGCTTGGACTTACAAAAGAGCCATCTGGTGTAGGTAGGGTGGCCATGATCTCAACCCTTTGTCCGGCTTGACAATGGCCAGGAGCACCACACAAAAAGTAAAAGTTGCCAGGCCCATCAAGGGTGATGTTATCAGATCCCGAGGTATAGACTGCGATCGGAGAAGTAGGGTTGCAAGATTCGTAATCTTGGTTAGTAACTTGCATCACGTTGTGGAATTGATTGTTGTAAGCAAATATGAGTGTGTCGCCAACATAGAAGTCTTTTGTTGAAGTCCACTCGTTGTAATCAACAAGGCCTCTAGAAGACCACCCACTAGAGTCACCAACTCTATACACAACACCAAAACAAACACCACATAAAGCAAGCATAACCAAGAAAATCAGTGTACTTTTTTCCGAAGCCATGAGTAGACAACAAAAAGGAGAGCGGATTAAAGAGCAGAAAAATGATCGAGTGATTGATCAAATTTGTGTCCAAGGACCGAAGAGCTGATTGAAATTTTTGCGTGAGAGTAGACTAGGGGTGCCCTTGCATATATAGTGTGTATCTATTAGCCGACTCCAACATGGAGTAGGTTTCCAACTAGCAGTTACAATAGGAATTTTTTTTTTTTTTTTTTCATGTTACAACAGAGTTAATTATAAATTTTGAATGGCCCCAAACCCAATTTAAATTGCATTTTCTTTTTTATCCGTATCCAAATTGAACTAGTGCTCATCTGTCAGATAATAGCTGGATTGTTCCCATAGAACAATTGTGTAAAGGAATATGCCCAAATAATGATTTATTCCCATATAGTTGTTGCTATTTTTCATTTGAGCCAAGTTACCTACATACATTTAAAAAAAATATAAATTAAAAATTAAAAGAGAGAACTATATGAAATTAGGATCCCTTTGTGTAATTAATTCCTCGCATGCATACATCCATAGCACTGCAGTTACTTGGATTGGATATATGAATTGGTATCACAAAAACAGAAAAATTAAAATAAAAGAAAAAAAGAAGCCAACAATTGGAAGCAATTTGTACTTTAAATTGTAGTAGTCATGAGAGGGAGCTGTTTTAGGTTTTGAATGAAAGTGAAGTGGAGGCCAGGAGTGGTACTGTGAGTTTTTTTTTTTTTTTAAAAATCGTAGCCGAACGGCTATACGTTTATAATATTATATTGAATCAGTATAGCCGGACGGCTGTATTACGTCAGGGTATAGCCGCCCGGCTGTACTTGCGGAAAATATTATATTTAAATCGTATAGCTGCGCTCGGCTGTACTATTTTTAAATAAGAAAACCCGCGTATAGCTGTGCGGCTATACTATGTTTTTAAAAGCAAAAAAACCCCAGTATAGCCGCACGGCGATACATTCCGAAAATATTATATTTAAAGAGTACAGCCACTCGGCTGTACGATTTTAAAAATAAATAAATACAAACCCCGAGTATAGCCTGGTTTATTAAAAAATAAAAAACCTGAGTATAGCCGCGCGGCTATACCCTTTAAATACCCCTTTTTTCTATCTTTTTTTCCGTGATTTTTGTTTATCAATAAAAGTGGTTTAGAGCATTATCCATTACTATTATCCATTAGGAGTCTCTATTATCCCTTTTTAGTTTTTACCCATATGAAGAATTTAGTATTTTTACGTTTAAATTCTTATTATACGCATACATACGTATTTTTCAAGAATATTTTCATTTTACCTACACATCTTAAAGACTCGGTAAAATACACGTTTAAAAAAAAGCAAACATATAATACATGTTTTGTATACGTATATGTATGTACATATTTTTTATTTTTAATACACATGTTTTTTACAAAATTTTCAATAATACACACAAATTCACTTATTATACACATAATTCTCACGTATTATTGATTAAAAATAATATATATTAAATTAAATAAATTTATCATATAGTGACCTAACTTTTAGTTGTTACTTGCCAAAATTTTGACAAATAAAATTCGATAAGATTATTTCTTCCTTGTTGTAACAAAAATATGAGATGGTGATTTTCAATATCTTTGCAACCAAGAACGACAATTTCAAACAAAGATTTATTGGTATGGTATTAAGTGGGAGCTGTTCTGGGGTTAAGAAAATTTAAAAACCGGAGTATAGCCTCCATACTTTAGTATAGTAGCATGGCTGTACTATTTATTGTTAAAAAAATAACAAAACCGAGTATAGCCGCACGTCTATACTATTTATTTACATGATTCAAATAATATTTCTATTTTTGGTCAAGGCTGCAAATATATATTGGTTAACTGAAAACGAAGAATGATTATTTTTTCAATCAATGTGTATTTATTCACCCTATATAATTAAATTGTTCAAGGGTTAACTTAATTCTTTATTGAAATTACACATTTTTAATGTGCGCAAGTGAATATGAAGTTCTATTATGTATTCTCCCACTCACGTTATGACGACAACTCTCAACTGCTTGCACACAAGAAGTTTATTTCTTTTTCCATGAAGGACCAAAAGGCTTTTTTTTTTTAATTTTTTTAATTTTTTTTAATCCTTTATTTATTTATTTATTTATGATGATGAATACCTACGTTTATCAAAATCGCATGTAGAAACTAAGGGCTTTTCATTAATAGGTCCATTTTAGCATGACATATTATATAATTACCCGTATAGAGTTTATTTGGAGGGAAAACCTCAAAACATGCCACTTGTTATTTTCTAATTGGTTTTTAGTATGTTAAAAAAATTTCTAAAACCAATTGAAAAATGATAAGTGGCTAGTTTTGGGTTTTTACTTCCAAATAGTCTCTATATGGGTAATTGTATGAAAAAGTGTGAATTTACCATATTATCCTCATTTAATTAATAATTTCAATTCTTAATGTTTGCATTAACCAAGAGCATTTTCTGGTATTTTGAATGTTTCACCATTCTCTAATGCAAAATGGGCTTATTGCTAAAAACTTATTAAAGTAACCCCTTATTTAGATTTGGTTGTTTTTAGTTAAAGTTTCGGCATTCTTTTGTGGCATATATAAATTATATGAGAAAGTTCATTGTTGCAAATTAGTTGTTTAATTTTGTAGTACAAAGCAGTTACAAGGGACACAAATCAAAAAATATAGAAACCCAAATAAATTGACAAATGTTATCTATCAAACCTAACCCTACATCTTCATCTTCCGACCAAAAAACAAAACCCTACATCCTCATCTACCCCAGGAATTGAAACATTAACACCCGTACGTACAATAATATTAAGAAACCTGTCTAAAATACAAAACCCAAAACGCATAACACAACAGTGGTGAACTCAAGACGAAGAGTAGAGGCACTGCTTAGAAACACCACTTCAGAAGAAGGCGATGCTCCATAAGATGCCGGGCTTGGGCTTGCAAACGAGCCATCTGCAGATATGGGCAGCGTGACGTTGATGTCGACATTTTGTCCGGCTTGGCAATGGCCAGGAGTACCACAGAGAAAGTAAAAATGGCCGGACCTATTAAGGGTGACAGTGTCAGAGCCAGAGGTGTAGGTTGCCATAGCAGAGGTTGTGTTGCAAGATTGGAAATCTTGGTTGGTAACTTGCATCACGTTATGGAATTGATTGTTGTAAGTAAATATGAGGGTGTCGTTGACATGGAAGTCTTTTGTTGAAGCCCACTCATTGTAATCAACAAGGCCTCTAGAAGTCCACCCATTGGAGTCACCGACTCTATAAACAGCACCAAAACAAGCACCATAGAGAGCCATTGTTGTCACCAAAAATATCAGTGTAATACTTTTCATCAAAGCCATGACTAGCAAACAAAGGAGGGCGAATTAAACAGCACAAAGAGATCAAGTGATAGCTGACTGAAATTTTGCGTGAAAGGAAGTGTGTGTGGCCTTGCATATAAATACCTTGTGTTTAAGCCCATTTCTAAATGGAAAAGGTTTCCAAATACTGGTAGGAAATATATGTACCAAATAGTTAACCAATTTCCTTAATTTCCTTTCTTCTTGGCCATTTTGGATTTCAACAAGTCTGTAGGCTTCTTGGTTGCGTGTCTAAAGCCCTTAATTTTCTACTAACAGACAAACTAAGGATTTCATTAAATTAAACAAATATCTAGGTATTTATGAGGGTCAGTGGGCTATAACTTTGTCGGTTGAGCTCTTCCATCTCTACCTATGTGGTCGGAAGTTTGAAAGCACTAGGCACCCAATGATAATTTGTGTAAACTCCCTTCCCCAATTGCTTGTACTAAAAAGGAGTGGGGTTTTGGGGGGATAAAAAACACTATTTTTTGGTAGAGGGGTCCAAAGGCCCAAAAGAACTACATGCAGGCCCAAATTAAACATACTAGGGCTTGCACAATTTGTATATTTTTCGATGAGGCTATATAATATCTTATGTTGCACAATTTATTGAAAAAGCAAAAACTTGGTTCCAAAAAATTATTCAGAAGTTTCAAAGCACCAAACAGGCAACTGCAATGCAAAGTCAAAGGAACCAAAGAAAAGAAGAAAGAAAGCTGAGAAGAATACAATCAATTAAGGATGGTCATTAGCACAAATTTCAGGAGTAAATTGGAGCGCATTGTTGTTGAGATCGTAGATGAGCCTCATATTTTGCTGATGCCATGCTCCTAGTATAGATTTCCCATTTCCTGGCATCATTGCTACACAAAAATAACCTGCCTCATGATTATAAAAGTTCACATATCTTGGATCAACAACATAATTAGAACCCTCAAAATGGTATGTCATGGGGGCAAATTGAGTAAACTGCGGCGTATAGCTGTAACATAACTGAAACCCTTCAGGCACTCGACCAATTCTTGTAAGATGGAGAGAATCATAATAGTTTTGAAATGCCCCCATAACCTCCCGGTAAGTGTTACGTCCATTGGCATTTTGATCAAGTTGAGAGATTAGGGCACCTGAATCAACGAAGAAACCACGGGTACCACTTTGACTAAATGCAAAGGTACCCGGTGGAAACCCTAACTTGCGTGATCCAACACTTATATCCAAAAGATTTAAGTTGTAAAATGGAGATCCTGGTCGTGTTGCAAAAGGAGTTGTGCTAATACCTCCAGGTGGTGCGGGTATATCATCCCCAAACCTTACCACACTAGGAGCCATTTGTGCTTCAGTAAAAGGAACCAAGCAATATGAGAAACGTCTTTGGGTTTGATCAGCCAATTGGGACAACAGTGAATCAGGGTTCAAGCTTAACCCCAACACCCCCGAAATGACACCATTTTTCGCAAATTGAATGTTTCGATTGTCATTCGAACAACCGAAGACTATGTCAGGGATGCGTAGAGTGGTTGTGATGTTAAATGGAAATGTGAATATTTCAATAGAAGCTATACCTCTAGTCAATGCCCCACCACCATAATTGATGTTGTAGACACATTCATCGTTAACACATTGATAAAGGGCCCGGGGACCTTGACAAAAAGGGTGGTTGCAAGCAAGCTTTCGATAACTCGATGATTGTGTTGAATCGTAAATGGGAGTTGCTTGTATGTAACAATTTTGACAAGGTTTGCACTGCGTCCAAATTAGGCTGCCGCCGGTATCCAAAAGTAGGAACACAAGTGTGGCTGGGGATCCAATGCCGACTTGCACCATGTAGAAGAAGTTGTCACGAAGCAAAGTAAGACTTATATTGTCAAGTTCTACGGTGGAATTTGATGAAGATGAAATTAAGTCCAAATAGTGAGATCTGGCTTCGGAGAACTTGATCATTCTTTGAATTCGTTCAAGTAGAGTGAGGTTTCCAGGGTATAAAGGAGATTCAGGAGCGTCTCTAGGGATGACCTTGAGGCTGAAACCATTTGGTTTTGAATATGTTGGATGGAATGCAGAGATTGTGAAGAGACAAAGAAAGAGAGTTATGTCAAGAACAGATGAGACTCCAGCCATTTTGGTTAATGTATGAAGCATTTGGGGACTACGATAGCTAGACTTATAAAGTAATCTCCAAATGCATATATATGTCAAGTCATCAAAGCACCATATCTAGGCTGTTTTCTTTTTTTTGGTAAGTCATGTGAACAATATCATGGCCAATTTAATAACACATTTATTCCCGTACATGGAAATCTTTTTTCTCCTTTTATTTATATAATGATTTTCCCATGTAAGTCTTTTTCTCCCTTTTATGTCTTTATGTGAACATAAAAAAAAAAATGGAAAAAATGGAAATTTTTTCACTAAATCCAAAAAGAAAATTGAAAATATATATTATGGATACATAAAACATGCACGAAAAAATTAACTTGGGGTTCATATCGACTTCTAAGAAAGGAATTAAACATGTTAGAAAAAAAAAATAATTCAAATATTGGTATAAAAGAGGATTGAGAAATTGGATTGCCATGCAAACCTGCTTACCAATTACCATGTATGGTGATGACAATTTACAGTGAATCAAGATAGAAAACTTAGCACATATGTATACCCCCAAACTGGAAAAAGAATTATTTTTTACATTGCTAGAGCTGGAGTATAACCTATTTGGCATGAGACTTTGTGAAAATCATTTTCTACATCGGACGGAAACATATATTTCAACCAGAGTTAGGATTAATCATTTAAACAACCTACCAAAAGCTCAGATATGATGAAATTCATTAAATATAGTAAGGGATGGGATCCCCAAAAATCAAGTGTAATATAAATAAATTAAAGAATATTAATAGTGCTAACGGGCATTTTATTTATTTATTTTAATACAAGTCTAAATTATAAAGGATAGGGGAGTTTCTCACACACACACACTATTAAGGTGTCATGGAGGTTTGAACTTGAGGCCACTGCTCTACAAGTCAAGGCCCTTTTCCATTGGGATAGACCCCTTCGGGGCAGACATTTTAGATGTACATGAAAAGACATGTAATAATTAGAGTGCTACTATTTTCACCTTCTGTCCTATTTCCTCACCCACCTTAACTTAAAAAATTTAAAGACAAATTTACCCATTTGTAAAATGACTTTTAAGAACTTAGGGAAAAAACCTAAACTCACATAACCAACCTATTCTACCGTTTGACAAAAAGGAAATAAAAAAAGTATAAGACCCATCGTCTTCTTCTCCTCCCTCCAACAACACACATAGCGACACCATAACCACTGGAGGACCTATTAAGGGTATTTTAATAATTAAAGGGTGGAAATGCTTGAATTAATAATTAAATGGTATTTTAAGAATAATGGTTGGTGGAAAGATAGGATTGTGTTTTTCCAAATTTAAATGGGTGGGAAGATATGGGTGAGGAAATAGGACATGAGGTGGAAATAACAGTACTCTAATATTAATGCTAACTTGGTGACATGGACAAAAGTGATAACGCCTAAATAAAAAATAACAAGGTCGCTTTCACCAAAAAAAAAAAAAAAAAGGCCATGAATGTTTAAATACAAGTCAAATCCGGATCCTCTACTTGATTTTTCTTTGCTTGAATCTGCTTGACTTTTAATGAATTTGTCATCTCATTAAAAAAACCATCCAAAGACTAAAATGTTGATATGCATATTCTTTTTCTTAAAAAATATGAAATTAATGATGAAAAGTTATTTTTTGTTGATTTCTCAAGGAAAAATTGTTTTCAAAGAGTCTGACCCTTATTGGAGATTATGCAACTAGCAGAATGAGATAAGTACCCTTCCCCAAATCAAATTCTTCTTCTTTGGGAATCTCTATTCAAGTTTCTTGTTTGGTTTTTAAAATCAAGTTCTTATTAATGGATTCTTTTCTTCTTTCATTTTGATGCCTAAGAAGGCTTGATTGGAGACGTGTGGGTTAAATATGGTTTTCTTATGAATTGCATAGGTTATATGATGAAGAAGAAGAAATTCATTTTGTATAAATAAAAAATAATAATTATAAATATAAAAAAAGGCCCAAAAGCGTAAAAAATAAATGTGAGGATTCAAATAAACAATTTGTGGCATAGGTTTGGCCAATTGGCCAACAGTGCATGCCCACCCCTTTGCAACCGAGTTTAGGCCCGTCCTGACAGAATAATAAGATATCATTTTGTAAAGAAAAAAAAAACTTGCACTCATATTCTTGCAAGTAATGATAAAATGTTTTGCACAATACATTGAAGAAGCAAAATGTAGTTCCCATAACTTTGTTGCAAATTATTAAGAAGTTTCAAAACACCAAACTAGCCACTACAATATAAAACAAAAGGAACAACAAAGAAAACAAGCTTAGAACACTGCAATCATTTAAGGATGGTCATTAGCACAAGTTTCGGTAGAAAATTGGAGTGAGTTGATGGCGCCATTGTAGGTGACCCTCATATTTTGCTGATGCCATGCTCCTAGTATAGATTTCCCAGTTCCTGGCATCATTGCTACGCAAAAATAACCTGCCTGAGTATTATAGAAATTCACGTACTTTGGATCAACAACATTACCACCTTCCAACTGGTATGTCAAGGAGGCAAATTGATTAAATTCCGGAGGATATTTGTAACATAATGGGAACCCTTCAGGCACTCTACCCAGCCTTTGAAGATGGAAAGAATCATAATGATTCTGAAATGCCCTCATCACCTCCCGGTACACGTTGCGTCTATTAACGAGATTTTGATCAAGTTGGGAGATTAGGGCACCGGAGTCGATGAAGAAACCACCGGAAAAACCTATCCTAGCCGTAAAGGTGCCAGGCGGAAACATTAACGGGCGCATTCCAACACTTATGTCCAACAGATTTAAGTGGTAATAATGTGATCCTCCTGGTGTGACAAATGGAGTTGTGTAAACATTTGAAGACGGTAAGGGTATGGTATCCCCAAACCTTAGCACACTAGGTTGCATTTGTGCTTCAGTAAAAGGGACCAAGCAATAAGAGAAACGTCTCTGGGTTTGATCAGCCAATTGGGACACCAGTGAATCAGGGCTCAAACTCAACCCCATTATCCCCGAAATCACACCACGTAATGAGAATTGAATGTTTCGATTATCATTCGAACAACCGAAGATTATGTTATCGATAGTTCTAGTGGCGTCCAATGGGAATGTGAACGTTTCAAAAGAAACAACACCTCGAGTTGATGACCCGCCACCATAGCCAATGTTGTAGACACATTCATCGTTAACACATTTGTACAAAGGAAGATCACCATGGCAAAGAGGGTGGTCGCAAGGA
The DNA here is from genome assembly GCA_020226455.1 of Prunus salicina. Taxonomy (NCBI): domain Eukaryota; kingdom Viridiplantae; phylum Streptophyta; class Magnoliopsida; order Rosales; family Rosaceae; genus Prunus; species Prunus salicina. The sequence continues at coordinate 13,920,813 of CM035345.1, read as the reverse complement.
AGCCTTCGATAAGTGCTCGATTGGCTTGGAACAAAAATGTGAGTTTTAGTTTGCGGGTAACAATTAATACAAGGTTCGCACTGGGTCCAAATTAGGCCGCCGCCAGTGTCCATAAGTAGGAACTGGAACTCAACCGGAGTCCCAATGCCAACCTGCACCATATAAAAGAAGCCGTCACGAATCAAACTAAGATTGTTAGGTTCTATGGTGGAATAATTTGAAGATGAAATCAAGTCCAAATTGTGAGCCCTGGCTTCGGTGAACTTGATCATTCTTTGAATTCGTTCAACTACAGTGAGGTTTCCAGGGTATAAAGGAGATTCAGGAGAGTCTCTAGGGATGAGCTTGAGGCTAAAACCACCATTTGGTTTTGAATGTGTTGGATGCAATGTGGAGATTGAGACGAGGCAAAGGAAGAGACTTGTGACAAGAAAAGGATGGGCTCCACTCATTTTGGTGTTCAAGAGTGAGTCTATGAAGCATTTTAGCTACACCTATATATTTGTCAAAGCACTGTTTTGGTTTTTTTTTTTTTTTTTTCTTTTTTTGGTAAAACATACAGAGTTTAGAAACGCATGAACGTTTTGTTTGTTAGTTCCATATAAATCTTTTTTTCATTTTTGCCAATAATTTTCCATTTAAATTTAAATCTTTTCCTCCCTTTATGTAAATGTTTTTCTCCCTTTTATGTCAGCATTTTCCCTTGTATACATCTTTTTCTCCCTTTACATCTTCAAGGAATTTTTGTTTTATTTCTTTGTCTACATCCTTTGGATATTTCATTGAATTTCACCAATTAAAAATTAAATAAAAATTAAGAAGTTGTTGAAATTTTTATACATCTTTCTTTTCACAACTATTTATCACATTCTACTTGATGGGATTATTAATTGTTAATAAGAGAAGGATATAAGCTCCGCCATGATGATTTTAAATATTATATATAGACGACTCGTTGTTCGTTGTACGTACCCAAAAGCACACAAAAACATCAGAATGTTATAGAGATCCTATATTGGCAATTTTTTTTCCCAATTTTTGTCATGAATCTTACCATATCCTCCAATTTAGTCCTTATGTTTTGGACTCAAACGCATTCTTTAAAGCAAATGTGATGGAATGTCTTATATATTGGTAAGCATACACGAACTTATAGACCAAATTATCCCCAAATAATACTCTCTCTCTCTCTCTCTCTCTCTCTCTCTCTCTCTCTCTCTCATATGAACATTTTTTTTAATGCAACCGATAGTCCAAACTACAGATATATGGGGGTTTCTCTCACACACCCTATCAAGGTGCTATGGGGTTTGAACCTGAAATTACTGGTCTTTAAGTTAAAGCCATTTTCCACTAAACTAGACCTTACCTCACTGACATGAACTTAATTGTCCTTTTGGTGCGCTCGCCTTAAAATCAGAAAAATTCACATCTATCTAACGATTTATGGGTCACATTCCATTGAGGTATCTCTTAAATAAGTTTATTTGGGTGAACCTTTTGAAACTCATTCCGCATCATATTTAATGATCCAAATTGTCTATTTTTCAAGTTGTCATTCATAGAACATCATCACAAAAATTAGTAAATCGTAAACCAATAAGACATAATTTTGTTTATAAAACGAGTAGACAAACATGGTTTTTCTTTTGTTCTTTTTTCAAAGACCAGACAAATATTTAATCAAATGATTTTCGATGTTGAATTTTTGCATGAATGATCCTTGAACAACGACAATAAAAATTGACAGTTGGAGTCATAAAATACAACTTATAGTAGGTCCCACAAATAGTAGCTTATTTGAAGCTCTCTCATCTATCTATATCTATAAAAGGATAAGGAGCATTTGATTAAACTTTCAAAATGCTTATTTGTTGAAATGCCCCCGGTGGTTTCCAAATGGTCTCAGTTTTCAGTTTCAAATGACTCAATTTTCCCCCTGAACTTCCATTATGTGACCAAGGTTGCCCCATTTCGTTAGTTTTCACATAAAAACCATTAAATCAGCTGAGGTGGCATGGGTATTTTGGTAAATTTAAAAATTAAAAAAAATTAAATATAAAAAATGATTGAAATTATTTAAAATAGGTAAAAAAAATTAAGATAAAAATATGTGAAACCTTGTATTTATAAAATTATATAATTTGAAGATTTAATATTTCGCCATTTAATTTATAATATATATATATATATATAAGAACCCATATTATTTGCATGGCAATGTGCAAGTGAGGTCAATCTTAGTATATTTTGATAGATATTTAAGTTGAGTGATAGATTTGGACAAACCTTCTTATCATCAATTATATTGTATTTTATTGAAAACTTAGGAGTTAAGGCTTAAAAGATATATTTGCTATTAGCATGAAGTGTTGGATCAAGAGTATTATAGCTAGAGATGGTGCCACCATTCTTGCTAGGTGGCAGGACATGCAAAGATTGAGGATAATAACCCTTAAGTTGTTGTTATCCTATATTGTTGCCAGGACATGCAAGATTGAAGATAAACCTCAAGTTGTTGTTATCCTATATTGTTGCCGCCAAGAGTATTAACCAATGAGAGATTTCTTGTTGCCTACTTTTACTACTATAAAAAGGAGTCTACATGTACAAATGATTTACTACACCTAGAGAAAGGCATGCATAGTTTGCATGAGAAATGAGAGAGGGTAAGAGACAAAGAAGGAGAGAGAGTGATGATGAAACTCTTGGAGCTTGGTTTGGGTGATAGTACATGAAGATAGGTAGATGGGTTATCTTACCAATTTATTTTAAGGGCTCTCATTATCGAGGTGAGTGGTTTATGTAATGTGTTTTAAAATTTCTTATTTTGTGATAAAATATGAAAACCATGAATTATTGTGGATTTGTTCTATTTACAAATATCTCTCTATTTCAAGTCAAGCATGTCTAATTTGGTGCAACATTTCACACTATATATATATATATATTGATTGGAATATTTGTGAAGTATGTATTATTCATGGAACATGAGAACTTCAATGTTGGGGTATCCGAGGGATAGATGTACCGCACGGGGACATAGGGCAGTGAGGCCAATAGGGGTCATGTGGTTGGTTATATGCTATAAAAGATAACAGAGATATGAAGGGATGATGTGATATGATCTGGATTAGTGTATCTTTTCATGATATTTTCTAGAGTTTGTAAAACAGCATTGCTTGACTAGCATTAGGGCTGGGCACGGTACAAGATGACACGGGATGAAGGTCATCCCGGTGTCAATGTAATATCCTGACCCAAATTTAAAGGATTCAATACTTTAATTAATTTAATAAAGTATGAACTTACAATTTTGCCCTCGGGGGTAGGAATATTTTGGTCACTTTTTAATCCGGAAGGATTTTGGGGAGGTGACTAGTATTTTTACGTTCGTAGACACGTAATGGGCTCGAATCGGAGTTGTAATGAAAAAGATACGATCAAAATACACTCAGTGACATAATCATAAATAATTCGAAATTGGTTTTTAAAAACCAGAAAATTCCTTCTCCTCCCCCCTCCCCCCCTCGCTACAGAACCACCTTCCCCCCTTCCCCCCACCTCCTTTTTTTTTTCCAATTCAGTCGGTGGCTTCCAAGAGCCGCCGCTGCAGGCCACGAGATTGGACCCATATTGACCCCCTCCTCTTCTTCTTCTAGCCCCACCCTTCCTTAGCCTCGATCTGCTACTGCCATCGCCAGAAATTGTCAAAAACAGGCCAGAATTTTCATGTTTTTTTTTCGGGAGCTCGTTCGAATGCCTCCGACCACCAAATTTTGCAAACTTGGTATGCTTTCTCATCCTTTCAACGTGTTCTAGTTGTTGGTTGTGGTATTTAGGAGAAATTTCTGAGTATTTGGTGGGTAATTAAGCTATAGAAGTTTTGGCCCATTTCGGCCTCCGATTTCGGCCACTTCCATCAACTTTCTAGGGTAGGTCCAAAAACAAAAGTCGCTCCACTCTATGTGATGGTCATGTAGGTATAAGTCTTGACCGGCAGTTTGGAGATTTTCGGATCATCGGAATCGCTTGCGTGGGCCACTTTTTGGCTGGTCCTTGAGTCCTAAAATAATCCTCACGTCATCCTGAGCACAACGGTATGCTCGAATAGGAATTTGGTTACCGTTTGATTATTGATCGAATATCACATATTAGGTGTTATCCGGGTTCGATATGTTAGGACCGTTGGATCGACTCCATTTTATTATATGTTGATTTAGGCATTCCTAGGATCATTTAGGAATTGGCGAATCGTGAATCGGAGCCCTGGATGTTCCTATTCAATAACTTAAAGCTTGCATTAAACGATAACCATTTGATCGTGCGATCTCGAGCGATTCGACTGTCTGCTCTGGACCAAACTTGCAGGACATGTATCCTAAACTTTGTGGAACCCATAGGAACTTTCAAATCCGAAATTGGAGGTCGTGGACCTTGCGGGCCCGGTTGACCAAGTTTGGGCAATTTGACTCCTAGGTTGACAGTGAGTCTTCCAATGTAGTTTCACCCTTCGAGGAGTACTAGAACGGTCTTATTAATGAGTCTTTACTGTTATTTGAGTTTTGTTGACTATGTTGGGATTTTGTGATTGTTCATATTACCGTATGAAATTCTTGGATTTATTAGTTTGTGTCACGAGATTTGAAAATAAAGAATATTCTAGAATCTAGGTGCGTGAATTGAAAGAAATAAATAAAAAGACTGAAAAATTGGTTAAAATACATTACCATTATATATATGAAAAAAAAAATTATAATAAAAGTTTATCACTCTAAACTAATCCAATTTCTTTGGTTTCGGCATTGTCTTGCTCACTAATTGATTTGAAAAACAAAATAGGTGAGGGATGAGCAAACCACCACTCAGTGAGTAGATTATGTAATATGCCAGTCAAGCAATGCCATTTTAAACACTCTAGAAAAATATAATAAAAAGATACACAATCCAAACCATATCACGTTATTACTTCATATCTTGGTTATCCTTCACAAATTGTACCTAGTACGTGACCCCTATTAGCCTCACTGTCCTATGTCCCCGTCTAGTACATTTATCCTTCGGATACCCCGTCACTGAAGTTCTCATGTTCCATGAGTAATACATACTTCACAAAAACTCCAAATAATACATATTGTGTGAAATATTGCACAAATTAGACATGCTTGACTTGAAAATAGAGAGAGATTTGTAAATAGAATAAACCCATGATTTTCACATTTATCACAAAATAAGAAGTTTTAGAACATATTACATAACCCACTCACCATGATAAGGATGAAATATTGCAAGACAAACAAACACGCTCTTCATCTTGTTTCTTTTTCTTCCTTCTCTCTCTCTCTCTCTCTCTCTAACACTACTTCATGGTAGAAATTTATCTTAAAGGATTGGAATGAATGATTGAAGTAAGAAAGCATGATACTTATAGGAGAGGCTATGGATGCACCCAAATAATATTTATATATACATTATTTTAAACCATCAAAAGATAAGATAGAAAAGTAAGGGAATAATGTGACTCATCCCCTTTTGGCTAATGACATCACAATACCACCACCAAAAGATAAGATAGAAAGGTAGGGAATAATGTGACTCATCCCCCTTCGGCCAATGATATCACAACACGACCACCAAAAGATAAGGTAGAAAGGTAAGGAATAATGTGAGTCATCCACCTTTGGTCAATGATATCACAACATCACTTGTTACTAGCATGTAAGGTGGCATGGCAATGATGATTGGATTAAAACCAATTCTAATTCTCTACACATGGATAACAAGAATGGTGTCATCTTTCAACTAAAGGTGTAAACTCGTACTTGGCTTAAGATTTAATAACATATAAGTCTTTACAATAAATATTTAAATAAGAAAAATTCATATTAATAAATAATTAATATGTAGTATGAATAATTATTTAATATATATATATATATATTACAGGTTCTCACAGTTTGTTAATTGAAGTTATGGGTTATGAAAGTGAGTCTTGAGTCTCGGTTATGATATTAGTAAATAAGTGGATGTTGGATTTTAAGTGGATGTCGGATTTTAAGTGTACTTCGTTCTTCTAATATGGAATTTCTTGCATATTGAGTTTTGGATTGTAAATTGATTTAATATGGGTTAATGAGGTAGGGGATCTCTAAGGGTTATTCTTATCATAAATTATTATTATTATTTTGAATTATTTTTTGGGTCTTTATAGAATCTATGCTTGAGAGTTATTTTCAATACTATGAATAAGTATTTGGGAAAATTGAATTAAGGATTGGAATAACATTTTTTATTATAATATATATATATATATATATATGAGGTTATGAAAAAGGGTTATTGGTGCGGTCTCGACTTTTATCTTACAACACGAGACTTTCTGTTTATATTATTCATACGATTATCATTATTGTTGTTGTTGTTGTTGTTGTTGTTGTTTATTAGTGCCATTGACATTGTTTAGATACGGTGTTTCGGATTTTATTATCTTGTTTTTGGGGAGTTCAAAGATTTTATGTTCCTGAGTATTGGAATAGTGTTTTGAATGTTAATAAAATCGAAATGGTTTACTTAGGTTTGGTAATGGGAATTTCGATTAATGAGGCTTATGTTTAATTTGAAATATCATTATTTTGATTTGATTTAATTGGCTTGCCTCAAAAATGGATTTTCATGACTATTGGAATGGTGATATGTGTATATTTAAATATATTTAAATATCGTTCAATTATGGATATTTTGTTGTGGTGATAAGTGAAGTTACTTTTGTTTGGTTTATGAATTCTTATGATTTTGGAAAGGATATATATATATTTATGAATATATATAAATATATATGTAAGAATTATGTGTGGCTTGATCCCTCAGTAAGGGTACGTAGGCAGCCTGGGGTCCCACCTAGGTGCAGCTGCAAACTAAAGATAATTATGGAACTTTATTTTAGTCGTTTGGATCTAATCTAATTTCTTTTGGTTTTTGGATGAGTTTGGTGCCAACCTTATCAGTGGTTTTAAAGCTCGATTGAAAACAAGGCTTGATTGAATGAATCTTCATTTTCCCGCTAGACTAAGTGAGTGTTGTTAAAATGTGGTTGTGGCCAAGACAAGTTTGACACCCGTTTTGGATTTGGGCCGAGTGCTTAAACTACTTATGCTTGTGTTGGGTTGTTAAACATCACTTGATAAAAATTGAGAAGTTACTTTATGTTATTCATGGTGGGCATGCATAATTTAGTTTGAGTTATTATTATTATTTTTTTGCTATGTTAAATCTCATTACTTGACATAAGAGCTTCACTGGTGGTTCTGTTTGAAATTATTGAAGGTTAGGGGCCTAGTTGTAAACTACTTGAAGGTTAACTTGTGCATCTTGCTAGTTGTGGATATTAATTGTGTTTTTATCAGGTTGAGAATTTGGGCAATTGTCCATTTTCCAGGGGAGACTCTGCCGAAATTTCGGCAGAAGGTCTTGTGCCCTTTTTCCTTAATTTGGAAAAGAGGCTATAGTATTAGTAGGTGGGCCCGGCATTGGTGTGATGTTGGAAGTTCCATAGGGTTCGTCCTAGGTTTCGAGGAAATTAGGGATTGTCCCACATTAAAGGCTATGGGACAATCAACGATAAGGAAGGGAGTGATGGTGGTGCTGAATCGATAGAGATAGAGAGGTGGATGCTTCCAATAGGTTGGACGACATCACCAGAAACGCTCACAAGAGGTGTGATGCGTCTGTCAAGCAGGTGAGCAGGGACTTGGAGCTCGTTGAAAGCATCATAGAACATGACACTGACCGAACTGTCGGTGTCGACCAGGATGCGCCCGACCTCGAAGGTGGAGATATCTGTCCGAATGATCAGTGGGTCGTCATGGGGGAGGATGACACCACTCTCCTCCTCGCTGAAGGTAATGGGAGCCTAACCTGATTTGGGCGTCTTCGGCATACGCCCGCGCTCAGTACTAAAGACTTGGTATGCGTAGGAAGATCAAACATAATGTTTGATGGAGTTATTGGATGTTCTGGCCAATGTAGGACCACCACTGATGGTGGAAATCATGTTGATCTGCCGTTTGTGAGGGTTCGAGGGAGGTGGGAGGTTGTGCACATACTTGTCTAGTTTCCCCTCACGGATGAGTCCTTCAATGATGTTTCGTAGGGCGATGCAAGATTCTGTATCATGACCAGTAAACTAGTGAAAACGGCAGAAGACGCCTATGTTCGGCATGGGCTTGTTGGTCAGTCTCCAGGGGGAGGTTTGGGTATAATGGGTGCCTCATGGCCCAGGACGTTTTCATAAGTGGTTTTGAGGGTGGTGAATACTTCGAACCTGGGCTTGGGCTCGAAGGGGAGCGGGGCACGACTATTTGTCCATGAAGGGTTATTGCCACTGGACTGATTGTGGTTACCGTGTCGGCTGCGCTTCCCATTACTGAAGGTATGTTGGTAGCCATCCTTCCTCTTGGGTTGTTGGGGTACTCTGATTATCAGGGGCAGAAGCAAAATCGTGAAATTTTGCTAGGGTGGGTGATGAAGTAGGTGGGGGATTGCCAAAAGTGCTCAATGACGGGTTGGTTGGGCCACGTTTAGAGTTAAAGTATTCGGCCTTCGCATGGACTGCTGCCTACTTCATGAGTTCGGCGTAAGTGTTCTATGGGTTGCTGTGGACGAGGTAGCGGAAGTTGGATTCGCGAAGACCACTTTTGAAAGCTCCGTAAGAAGCCCGGTCATCTATCTCTGGGTAGCGGGAATACTCGTGGCTGAAATGGGCGGCACACTCCCGAAGGAGTTCGTCCTCACCTTGCCGAAGAATATACAAATCATCTGCGGAGTACAAGCGATCAGTCTGGAACATAAAATGGTTGAGGAAGGTTTGCTTTAAGCTGTCAAAGGAGTTGATAGTACAGGAGTTCAACCGATAAAACCAATTTAGAGCAGCGCCACTGAGAGTAAAGGGAAAAGGAGGCACATGCCTTCGTGGCTAAGACCATTAAGCTTACCATTATCATGATCAGTTAGGCTTGGATTAACCTTGCTAATTGCTGATGAAGAAACCCTAAAACAGACCAAAGAGAAATGCCTAGGGGCCACAATCTGAAAACTTTTGTCCATCCCCACAAGCCCTTCAAAAATCTTGGCCATTTTCACATGGCTTCTAAGAAAGTTCCTAAGGTTGCCCTCATCATGGCTAAGCATAAGCCATAATTTGATGGCCATGAACCTCCTGCTCAAGGCCAGTTGTCAGTCCTTGTAGTCCACCACTTGCTTCGAATTCGTGGCCTTGTTCCTCAGATACTCCGGATTCGTCGAAAGTGAGCTCACCAAAGCACTTAGATTCTTAACCCAGAGGCAACAACAGTTGAGGGTTGTGAAGAACCATTTGTGTGCATTGAGACAGAACGAATCTGCACCCTCAACGCCATCGATAAAGTATCAAAACTCTAGACAAATGCAAGCACTTCCAGCATATGCAGCGTCCACATGAACCCACATGCCATGTTCTTTTGCCACCTCGCAGAGTGGCCCAACGGATCAACAATTGTTATTGCGATTGTTCCCACTGTGGCACAAAGAAAAAATGGCACAAGCCCAGCTTCTATGTCTAAACAAATAGTCCATTTAGCACCTTAGGTGATAGTGCAAATGATATTGATGTTGTGGTCTCTATGGCCCTGAAATTCTTTGGGTGAACCCCAACAATTTGAGAGGCTTTTTGAAACGCGCTGTGTGTTTGGTCTGATCCATACACAACTAGCTTCCCAATATTCTATCTACCAATTTGGCTTAGCATTTGATCCTAGGCAGCTGTCATGGTACAAACAACGGCCTTACAAGTAGTGCCTAGCAATACACCGCCGCCGTTGCCAGAGAAAAGGAAAGACTTGGGAAGTTTGAGCATATCTCCAAGCCAATCCATGATAATGGTTTCAAGCTCAGTTGCAGTTAAGGATGCCATTTAATTGAATCCGAAAACATTGAAACCAGTGGTGAGCATTTCGTCGAGGAACGTTGTGGTGCTATTAGCTACAGGGAAGTAGCCAAAGTGGTTAGGACTTTGCCAATGTGTTAGGCCAGGGACAATGTGATCCTGAACATCTTGGAGGATGGTTTCAATGGGTTCAGGGTCGTATGGGGCAGATTCTGGCGAGCGTTTTTTGAGATAGCCCGGTTGGACTTGGCAAAGAACTGGGTATTTTTCAATTGTTTTGTAATAGTCTACAATGAAGTCTATGACCATGTGGCCTTGCCTTCTGAATTCCTCAGGGTCTAGATGGCTAATGGCCATGTAGGCAGAATTGATTTCTTGTGGATGCTCGAACTTGAGGCTACCCGTCGGGTGGATGAAGAAATTAGTCAACTAGGAGATGAACTAAAAGAGTACTGAAATTGAAAATGGTTGTTGATGAGTTTTCCACTTGGAATTGAGGTTTTCTATACAAGTGTTGTGTGGAATTCCTGTGGTTGTTTGGTGTGGTATTAAAACCTCAATTCTACCACAGGAATTCCACACAACACTGGTATATAAAACCTCAATTCCAAGTGGAAAACTCATCAACAACCATTTTCCATTTCAATACTCTTTTAGTTCCTCTCCTAGTTGACTAGTTTCTTCATCCACATGATGGGTAGCCTCAAGTTCGAGTATCCACAAAAAATCAATTCTACCCACATGACCACTAGCCCTTTAGACCCTGAGGAATTCAGAAGGCAATGCCACATGGTCATGGACTTCATTGTAGACTATTACAAAACAATTGAAAAATACCCAGTTCTTTGCCAAGTCCAATCGGGCTATCTCAAAAAACGCTTGCCAAAATGTGCCCCATACGACCCTGAACCCATTGAAACCATCCTCCAAGATGTTCAGGATCACATTGTTCCTGGCCTAACACATTGGCAAAGCCCTAACCACTTTGGCTACTTCCTTGCAGCTAACAGCACCACAACGTTCCTCGAAGAAATGCTCACCACTGGTTTCAATGTTGTCGAATTCAATTAGTTGGCATCCCTAACGGCAACTGAGCTTGAAACCATTATCATGGATTGGCTTGGAGATTTGCTCAAACTTCCCAAGTCTTTCCTTTTCTCTGGCAACGGCGGCGGTGTATTGCAAGGCACTACTTGTAAGGCTATTGTTTGTACCATGTCAGCTGCCAGGAATCAAATGCTAAGCCAAATTAGTAGAAAGAATATTGGGAAGCTAGTTGTGTATGGATTAGACCAAACACACAGAGCGCTTCAAAAAGCTTCTCAAATTATTGGGGTTCACCCAAAGAATTTCAGGGCCATAGAGACCACAACATCAACATCATTTGCACTATCACGTAAGGTGTTAAAATGGACTATTTGTTCAGACATAGAAGTTGGGTTTGTCCCATTTTTTCTTTATGCCACAATGGGAACAACCGCAATAACAACCGTTGATCCATTGGGGCCATTCTGCAAGGTGGCAAAAGAACATGACATGTGGGTTCATGTGGACGCTGCATATACTGGAAGTGCTTGCATTTATCCAGAATTTTGATACTTTATCGATGGAGTTGAGGGTGCAGATTCATTCAGTTTCAATGCGCACAAATGGTTCTTCACAACCCTCGACTGTTGTTACCTCTGGGTTAAGAATTCAAGTTCTTTGGTGATCTCACTTTCGACAAATCCGGAGTAACTGAAGAACAAGGCCACGAATTCGAAGCAAGTGGTGGACTACAAGGACTAGCAACTAGCCTTGAGTAGGAGGTTCATGGCCATCAAATTATGGCTTGTGCTTAGAAGCCATGGTGTGAGCAACCTTAGGAACTTTCTTAGGAGCCATGTGAAAATGGCCAAGATTTTTGAAGGGTTTGTGAGGATGGACAAAAGGTTTCAGATTGTGGCCCTTAGACATTTCTCTTTGGTCTATTTTAGGGTTTCTTCATCAGCAATTAGCAAGGCTGATCCAAGCCTAATTGATCATGATAATGGTAAGCTTAAGGCACATCATTATGAGTTGTTAAATGGTGTAAAATGTGTAGTTAACGAGGTGAATAGCAAGTTGCTGAAGGCGATTAACAGGTCGAGTTTGGTGTACATGACCTAACAAGACCCAACCCGAATTCCACCTTGGAACTCGTGTCAAATCCTGCTATCCGACTGATACCCGAACGATGTCGAACCCACTACTAAATTTACACCTTTTACCCAAACTTTTAAGATAAAAGGGTCGAGACTTCTACTGAAATTTCGGCAAAATCTCCCTTGTAAAATGGACTTTCCCCAAATTAACACCTACAATTACCCACAATCTAATAATCTCCACTGGCAACACACACAACATAAGGCACACATAAAATTCACATGGCCTTCGGCCTCAAATTCAATCCTAAGTGGGAAATATCAGAGCAACTACTAGAGTTGAATTTACAAAATTATTTTCCAAATGAACCATGAGAACGGAAGATGAAGTTTCCGACTTAGAATTATAAGGACTTCACCGGCGCCGGAATAGCTTACGTAAATGTTCAAACATTGAGCTATCTACTTCCTGGGGGCGCAAAACAGTAAAAGCGTGAGTGGACAAAAAGAAAGTTTTTCTTGAAAGTAATTATACAGAATATACTAACCCCTCTGTTTTCGCAAATCTTTGGAAAACTCATTAATACACATGTAAGTATACGTACATGAACAAAATATACTCAACACATATGCAGGTAAAATAAACTCGGAATTAACTAGTAAATAAATTATCATTGACCCAAAATTTGTACTTCAATTAACATTTAAATCCAATACAACTCATAAAATAATTTAATAAAAATCAAGTTTCAAACCGTTCTTTGAATCCAATAAACCAAGCAAGCTCAAATACAAATCATCCGAAATCCAGTTTATACAAAAACTCTCCACCCAAGTATACCTATGGGGAAAATAACTGGCCAACCCTGTGTAATATATATCAGCAAGGTGGCATGGGAACATCCTGGGGAAAATCACTAGCCGGACACTCGCATTTGTGATACGAGTACAGGCAATACACTGGCCGGAAACCTACAGAAGGACCTTACTGCAGGTACAGGCAAACCACTGGCCGGACACCTGCGTGGTCAACACAAGTACATGCAATATACTCTGGCCGGACACCTATAGAGTAGTCTATGTAGGTACAGGCAATCCTAGTCATGTGCACAGACTTAACCGAAGGCAACCATAATTTCCAAAGGCAACTTATTACACTTTTTCCGATGGCAACCAATTTATCTTTTCCGAGGCAACTCATTAATTCCCAAGGCATCTCATAAATTATGAAGGCAACCAGGAATAGGTTCCTAGGGTGGGTTTGAAATCCAATTCCAACACTTAATCATAAAAGCCCTATTTTTCCACAAATCCTTGTTTACCACACTCTTTCTCAAATCCCTTCTTAGTTATCTCAAATAAAACACAAATCTTTCAAAACCAAATAAAGTTCCAAGTGTGCATTATAATTAATTAAATAATCAAAATCCCCTTTAAAACCGAGATAAAACCCCAAATTTCGCGATCTTGACTTCCAACCAATTAAACTTATCATACCATTCTCGAAGTAAACGAATAAAAACCCACAAATAAAATCTTTACTAAATAATGAATCCACAAACTCGCATAATTACTAATAAATCCTCCTGAAACATATTGTAAAATTAAATCATATAAAAGCATTTTAACATCAACCTCAAGTACTAAACCATGAATAAACTAAATAAAAATCATTCCAACCAAAACCGAACGCTTAGAAATTAAATACCATAAACAATTTATTAACTTAACTCAAGCCATATATAATCCTTCAAAACCGTTCTCAAACCAAATTCGAATATGCATAATATTCTATTTAGAAAAACTAGTAACCATAAATCATCAAATCCATAAAACAACACAAATAATAAACACAATCCAAGAGTTTCATAAAACCATTTAGAAAACAAATGTCCACTCACACACGGTCCAAAGCGCATTCAACCCTCCGCAGTTTCGTCCAGAACAATTCGTAGCGTCAAAGAACCTATTTGAGAGAATACCAAGATTCACTGAATAATCATACCCAACACTGAACTTTAATTCAAAATCCTATCTCTCGGGACTCGCAGTGAGTGCACGTCTTTTAAGTAAAACCCTAAGGCCATCTTAGTACATAACAAGAGACGAAACGGTCTCCAAAGACCCCTGGTCAACTGTCCAATCCAACTAGTCATATTGGTCAACCAATAGTCAACCGGGCCTACGGGGCCCACAACCTCCCATTTACAATCCGAAAGTTCCTAAAGGTCCAACAGAGTTTCCTAAACACGTCCCGAGAGTTTGGTCTCGATCGAGCAGTCGGATTGCTCGCGATTGCACGATCGGATGGTTATCGTTTAACGCAAACTTTAAGTTATTGAATCGGAACATCCGGGGATCCGATTCACGATCCGTGAATTCCTACACTATCCTAGGAATGTCTAGATCAACATATAAAGGAATGGAGTCTATCCAACGGTCCGAGCATATCGAACCCGGATAACGCCTAATATGCGATATCCGATTGACGATCAAACGACAACCAAATTGAAATCCGAGAATACCGTTACACTCGAGGCAACACAAGGATCATTTTAAGACACAATGACATGCCAACACAGTACTCACGCGCCACCCCACGCGCCGGCAGCGCGTGGGTGTCCAAAGATTTTTCCGGCGATCGGAAAAACTCCAAACCGCCGGCCAAGACATCCAGTATAGGTTAAGCACATGGAGTGGAGCAACTTTTGTTCTTGGAATTACTCCAAAAAGTTGACGGAAGTGGCCGAAATCGGAGGCCGAAAACCGGCAGAATTTCAATCGCTTATTTAACCCTTTAAACGCAGAACTTTCTCAAATCTAACACAACTGGCAGCAAGAACAGCTCGAGAGGTTCAAAATCCATACCTTACATGACAAATTTGGTGGAGAACTGAGAGAGAACGAGCGGTTTGAAAATTCGGGAAAATCCGGGTCGTTTTCGACAGATTCCGGCAATACCAGCGGAGGATCGGGGCGGCAAAGGGCTGGGACTTGTAGAGGACGAAGAGCGGTTCTTTTGGGACCGGTACCGATGAAAATGGCGGCCGGACGTGGCGGTGGTGGGGTGAAAACCGGTCGGCTGTTTTGAGAGGGAGAGGGGCTGTCGCGACGGGGAGAGAGAGAGAGTCAGATTTATCAAACCCAACTTCGAAATAATTACGATTATGCCATTGAACTTGTTTTGATCGTAACTTATTCATTACAACTCCGAATCGAGCCCACTATGTGTCTGCGGATTCAACTCAATACAATCTACCTAAGAATACTAATTGTTGCCCCAAAATCTCTCCGAATAAGAAAATAACCAAATTACCCCTACTCCCCAGGGCAAAATTGGAAATTCGAATTTTTAGCAATGAATTAAATTCCCAAATCCTTTTATTTTGGGTCGCGATGTTACATGACCCATCACCCATTCTGTGGTTGGAAGGATGTATGTGTTACGTTGCGCCATTGGAGCAAGTCTCATTAAGGAAAAGCACGTAGCCATGCCTTGGAAGGTGGCGCAAAAGCATGCATATGCCATCCTTGGAACTAGGATTATTGTGGATCAAACTTAGATAATTTGTCTAGTTTTTAATTGTTTATATATCAGAAACTAGGATTATTGTGGATCAAACTTAGATAATTTGTCTAGTTTTTAATTGTTTATATATCAGTGCAATTGTCATTTGTGGTTTTTGTTTTCCGAAATAGATTGTCATAGTGTTATGTATTAAATTATTGATATGTTCATAATGTCACGTGATTTTATATCCTTTTTATTTAGTTTTGTTGAATTAATTTGGACTAAAGATGCTGAGTTTAGTTATTTCCTGGTTTTTCAGCTTATGAGCCACGAAATATATAAATTCGCCAAATATTCATTATAACAAAGTTTGACATGATTCTAATTGGATATGCAAAGCAGCAGCATCCTGAAGTTTATCCATGAATATTTTCATAAATTTTAAAGACTGCTAAGGTACCCATTTTTAATTAGACAACTCAGCATAAATCTATTCCCGGAGAATACGGAGTCATCAGGAGTATTTTGGCCATAACTCACTCATATGACATCGGATTGAGGCACATGACATATGGCTGAAAAGAAAACATCCAGAGCTTTCCAAAGAATGGTCATACGCAATTTTTGGAGGTCAAGAAGGTGTCCAAATTGCATTCGTAATGAGAATCACGTGCAGTTTCTTGGAGGTTTTAGGAAACTTAGTTTTAATTACCTTTTCTAGTTAGGAACTGACTTGGAAATCAAGTCTTCGTGTGAGGCCACTTGTTTAGGCCCATTCTAACTAGGTTTTAGGTTCTTTTAAGAGGAAACGTCGTGGGGGCTCAAAAGATACACCAGAAATTTAAGACTTCAACCGTGGAGCAAGGAAGAGTGACTGTGCCTCTAAACTCTAAAGGTTTTTCTTATCTCTTTCTCCATGTTTTATTTTTACTTTGTTATCATGATTATGAGTAACTAATTTTCTTTCACTAAGACACAATGTAAACCTTTTCTAATTATTCAAAGCTTAGTTATGTCATGCTATTAGAATTTCCATTTTGTTGAAATTTAATCACTGTGCTTATTTTCTTAACTAATGATCTTGATGCTTAGCTACCATCTAGGTTTTTGGTTAAGTAATTTGATGCATGTTAGGGTATATGCCAGGCCTAATATGAGTTTTGCTTCTTGTGATTAAATTCATGAATGCACCTAAGGTAAACACCATACTCTTAGGGGGTTTTGTGATGGTGTGAAGTTCTCATTGAACCTAAGGTCTTCTTATATGTTTATATTTATGCATCACGCCAAGGATAAATTGCTTGTAAGAAGAAGTGGCTAATACTGTGAAAAGAGTTAATCATAATTATGGAGAACTAATCATCAACATAACTTGGGAATTTTGATAGTATGCATGCTAAGGTTTGGATAAGAGGAATTGTGGTGAAATTGTTGTCTTGGTAAGCTTCTTTAAAATCTTTCACAAACTTATTTAGTTCACGTTTTTCTTCGTTCTCTTATCCTTTAATTTTCTTGTTTTCAACATTCTTTTAAAGAAAATCTTTCAAAACCAACTTTCAAAACTCCTCTATTAAGTTCTAGTTGAGTCATTAGTTTTAAGTTTATTAATTAGGGTGTCTAGAATAATTTAGGATTTAAATTAGTTTATAATTCACAACAACTTGAGAATTTATTCAGTCTCTGTGGGAACGACCTTGTACTTGCCTTGGCTATATTGCATTAACCTGGTGCGCTTGCAAGTTTATTTCTTGAATTTAACTATCTAATTTTCAAGTAGTAAAATTATACATCAATTATCTATAGAAGTATCTGAATTCTTTGTTTTATAAAATATATTGTCCTGGTCTTATGTATTAACTTTGCAAAATAAATAAATAAATAAAAATCACTACTAAAAAAAGGACAATAGCCACTGTCGGCTTAGCCATAGCAAACCAGCAATGTCTATTTTGTGGTAAGCTTATTCATCTGACCACATAGTGGGCCACATGTATAGCCAAGTCCACATCGGAATTAATAATTTGGATTTATGTGCAGTGGAGTTAGTCAGGTCCATGAATGGACCCACAGTGGGGTCAAACGACCCCATGGAAGCCATGGAAATAGTCTTGGAGGTCCACTTAAGCTGGCTGTGTGACCCCTTGAATTGCCCTCCAAGTGCTTGATGTTTTGCCTAAGAGGAAGAGGGAGGAAGCTACTCGCAGGAGGAAGAAGAAGCAGCGCAACGTGTTTCTGTTTTTTTTAAAACACCCTAGGCAAAATGATGTCGTTTTTGCCCAGGAAATTTTTTAAAATAAAAAACCGTTCCATATTCCTCCATTCTCCCACATCTGTTTCCTAAGCAGAGAGTCGTAGGTTTGACCCCTACTTGGTGCATTTTCTTTTTAATCTTTTTAACCTATTTTGTTGTTGGAATCAGCCAATCAACTTTGTTCCATTTATTATTATTTCTTCCTCCCAAATTCCAATGACTGGCTTAGAAATTAGAATCCATGAATGATGAGCTTTACTTGTAATTTTATCTAAGGATGACCACAACATGGTTTTATCACCAGTAGTTAACACTTACGAATTTCTCCACACAAACAAAAACAAAACAAAAAACAAACTTGTTTTTCTTAATTGTAATTAGAACAAAATGCAGTAACCAACAGATTGGAACCAGATGTGCAGGTAAAATATATGACCCAATAAAATTTTGGCTTGTTTTTCTAACAGTGCTAAAACCAATATTACAAAAAAATCTAAACAATAAAATTTTGGCATGAAATTTTATGAATTGAAATTACTCAAAAACATACATAAAAAAATGACAAATTGAAATCATTCAAACTATATTTTTCCAAGAAAGGAATAAAATTTGGAAGAGAAAAAATAGATAAGAAAAGTAACTCATTCTTAAATTTTCTTAGGAACAATTACACTATGACACTACGAGGTTCGAATCCTGGGTCCGTCACTGGTCAGGTCAATGGCAAGGTGTGGCTAGTCTGTTGGGCCGGTGGCCACACCCAATCAAGGTGTGGTCGGTCTGGGTCTAGTTCTAGTTTGGGGTCTCGCTCTGATACTATGTTAAATTCAGAGAGACGGGTTAGCGGCTCACTACTAGCACACTGATATTGTCCCCAATTTAACCCCTACAAAGCCCAGTAGGTATGAGGTTTTATCAAAAAAGGCATCAGTGATATTAGGAGTGGAACCACTTATTATAAGTTATAATTTATTTAATCAAGTTTCCGATGTGGAACTTTATATTCTTCAATAGGACCCACAGCAAATTTGGCCACAAATTGGTTATGTTGTGGAAAAACGCATTAGAAACATCAAGTCCATGTAAGAGACACCATGACAGGATTTGTGGTCAATCAGTGGCCAAAACCCTTTGGCCACGGTGTAACATCCCACGTCAACCAATAGAGAAGGGGTGATATGTCTTATATGTACATGTCCGCCTTCATCTAACACGAGACCTTTTGGAAGCTCATTGGCTTCGGAGTCATGGGAACTCTAAAGTTAAGCGAGTTTGGGCTATAGCAATCCCAGGATAGGTGACCCATGAGGAAGTTGCTCATGAATTCCTAGAAACAAAACCGTGAGGGCAGAGAGGGGGGCCCAAAGTGAACAATATTGTGCTACTGCAGAGTCGATCTGGGATGTGTCAATTTGGTATCAGAGCCACTCTGCCGTATGGTGTGAATGTGCCGATGAGGACGTGGGGCCCCTAAGGAGGGTGGATTGTAACACCCCACATCGACCAACGAAGAGGAGGTGATGTGCTTTATATGTACATGTCTGTCTCTATCTAGCACGATGCCTTTTGGGAGCTCACTGGCTTTAGAGTCATGAGAACTCTGAAGTTAAGCGAGTTATGGCTTGAGCAATCCCAGGATAGGTGACCCATTGGGAAATTGCTCGTGAGTTTCCAAAAACAAAACTGTAAGGGAAGATATGGGGACCCAAAAGGGACAATATTGTGCTACGGCGGAGCCAATCTGGGATGTGTCAGTCAATCCCGAGTAGGGGAATCAAGATGGGATGACAAGGGATGAGAGTTTTTGAAAACAAGTTCAAATCATACCGGACTCAAATGGGGCCGGTAAGATTCGGTATCAATGTTGATACTGTAAAAAATCTCTTCCCTTGATACTTTAGCCAGTTCTGCTCCCGGACAGAGCCTCACTCCACCACCAAACACTGTCACTTTTTTGCTCATCTCTTTGTAATCTTCCCATATATTTAAATAAATAAATCTCAAACATTTGTCACCATTGATATTCAAAAAATTAAAATCAGAAGCTATATACTACCCATCTCCAAGGATCAAACTCCATGGGATTTTCGTGAAGAGCTTGATCCAAATGTGCCCTAGAAAAGATTGGAAGAACCTTTCATCCTGATGGTATGACCAACTCTGCACCAACAATAATCCAATAGTTAATTAACATCTTAATCATTATGTCATGTAATTAATTAAGCAATGGAAAGACAAAATAATTAACCTTTAAATTTCACATCGACAAGAGCTTTCCTGTGCAAAAATATAATTAACCTTTGATACACATAATTGCAAACCAAATGAATACCTGAGAATCTGAGATCAGACTGAAATTGGTAGCAAAGGGAAATGGGTTTGAAGAAGATTTGGTTCCAGAGCCACCTCCCAAAGCTCTGCTCTACCACCAACAATACGATCTTCAACAACCCCCTGATTTTCTACACAGAAACTCAGAGAGACTTTGGGTTGGGGCTTTGCTTTTCCACTGGTTTGGAGAAGAATAGAGAGAGAGAAAGAGAGAGAGAGAAAGAGAAAGAGAGAGAGAGAGAGAGAGAGAGAGAGAGAGAGAGAGAGAGAGAATAAGGAGGAGGAGGAGGAGGAGAAGATGAGGTCGATTGATGGTGGAGGATTTGGGAATTACGGCTTCAAATCATGATTGAGAAAGGAGAAGAGAATAGAAGAGAAGAATAGACAAAGGAAAGGAAAGGAAAGGACACAAAGAAACAAAGAGGAATCGAAGAAATGTCTGTGGAGAGTAGGGGTGGAACTGAAATTAAATTAAGATTAATAAAATTCATGTACTGTTCGGTACGGTATGACACCATCCGGGATCGCAAATGTGGAACCGATGTCATACCAAACAGTAACGGAATGACATGGTATCATCCTGGTTACACATCAATACAAAACGGGACGTCACAAGATTGGCATGGTTTGGCATGGTTTCGGGATGGTTTGGGTATTCCGGTTTTGATGCCCACCCCTAACTGGCATATTACATAATCTACTCACTAAGCGTTGGTTGCTCATCCCTCACCCTATTTAATTTTTCAGATGAATTAGTGGCAAGACAATGACTAAACCGATAGTGGCTGAATTAGATGAGAATGATAGAGCTTTATTTATTTATTGTAAAGTTGTATGATTTTGAATCTATTTTTATAAGAGAAGTTTATTTTAAACCCATGTTTCAGCTTCTTTTTATTCTATTTTTATTTTTATTTTCTCACGCACTGAGCGGTGGGTTTCCACTGAGCCCCAGGTCCGGGGCATGACAAAATATCTCATCTTTTCTTTCTCCCTCTATTGTCAGCACCTACCACCTTTTCCCTCATCATGACCAGCCCCACCACCCAACCAACCCCAGCACCCACCTTCCTCCTCCCCATTCCTCTGTCAAAACAAAGGTACCCAATAAAAAAACCCAGCAACCCATCTTCCTTCTCTCTCCCCTCTTTCTCTCTTTGGTAGCCAAAAACTCAACTCGCCCTCCACCATCTCCACCGTCTCCTCCTTTCTTCAACATCAACAAACCCTAACGAACAATTCACCTTCTGTCTCTCTCCTCCCAATTCTCTCTATTTCTTTGGCAGCCAACGAAGGAAATCTGGATTGGCACAGATGCGAAATATGATGTCAATTTAGTGATTTTGTTTGTGGGTTTTGAGCCTTTTGATAATTGGGGAGAGGGGGTTGATGGAGGAGAGAGAGAGAGAGAGAGAGAGAGAGAGAGAAGGGTGAAGGTGGGGTGGGTTTTGGCTGGGTATGGATTGGTTGGGCGATGGAGCTAGTTAAGATGAGGGAGAAGGTGGTGGGGGCTAATGATAAGGGAGAAAAAAATAAGACATTTTTATCTTTATTTTTTATATTTAATTTGAATTTTTAAATTTTTAATAGTTAACTTTACCAAAATACCCATGCCACCTCAGCTGATTTAACAGTTTTTATCTTAAACATAACAGAATGGGGCAACCTTGGTCACAGAATGGAAGTTTAAGGGGGAGATTGAGTCATTTGAAATGTTAGGAGGCAAACTGAGACTATTTGGAAGCCACCGGGGGCATTTCAACAAATAAGCCCTTTCAAAATTCCAACAAAAACATATTATTTAGAAAAATGCTAATGACAGAAAGTAGGGACGGACCATAGGCATGGTTAATCTGGGCTACAACCTAGGTGGCTTTTTTTTCCCTAGCCCATAAAAAAATTATAGCCAATTGAATAAGCTACCATCATAAAGAATTCCTTGTAGTGCACGTGGAGAATAAAATGGAGAAAAGGAAAGCTGCACATCTCTATACATAGGGAAAAAAAATGCACAGCCAATGGAAAAAAAGAAAGAAAAGTAGAAGAAATCGTTTATGTCCCCCATTGACTAGATGTATTATTATTTGTTGTTATCAATGAAATTACATCATACGGTCGAGTTTTCTATCTACTTAGTATGCTTATATGTAAGTTAAATTTAGCCCAATCAAATTTGAAATCTTGGGTCCATCCTTGGAAAGTCTAATTCAACAAAGATAAATTAGCAAAACTAAATCAATAGAGAGAGAGAGAGAGACAGAGAGAGAGAGAGAAATCACACTGGTTAGCAAACGAGCAAAATGTTGCATTAAAATATGATAAATTTAAAATTTGAATTGTCTATTTTACCCGATTATCCAATCATCTTTACAGAGAATTAAAATGAAAAATAAAATCTTCTCGCTAGATCCAATAACTATAACACACATCCTTGGAACTTTAAGCACTTTCTGTTGACATATTGGCACAAATTGTACCCACATGCATGTTTGCTTTAGATGTCTTTGTTTATTTGCATAATCTGAAGTTGTCTTATGTATTGCTAATATTGGAGCACTAATGTGAGCAAAGTTGATTGGCAGACAAAGCTAATTGGCAGATAAGGTGGAAAGCAAGTTGAGTGCAACACTAAAATCAATAAATGGGCTTTTGCCTCTTGGACTACCATGGAGGCAATATTGTTGAGTTATAAGAAAGATAGCATATGTGAAGTGCAAAGAAGAAGTGGAGAGAAAACAGCAAGAAGCCATTCGGCCAAAGAGAAGAAAATTCTCTCAAATGTTCTTTGCTTTGTAATTATCGGTTTTCTCTTCCTATTGTGAATGTTGAGCTTGAGTTATTGGGTCTTTGGAAAATTGATGATAAACACTATTGTATGTTCTCATTGAATATAATGGAATACTCTGTCATCTCCAACTGGATGAGGCATTGCCGAACCAGTATAAATCTTGGTATTCTTGTTGGTGTTGTTTTTGTTCCTCTTATCTCAGTTATTGCAATTTCTTTTCACTCACAGTTGGTTGACACTTCCGCACAACAAGTGGTATCAGAGTGTTGCGTCTACCCAAGTGCAAGTAGTCACACGTAGTAATAATCTTGGAAGTCCAAGTATCGTATCCTCAAGGAGCAGGTAGGCAAAGTTCTGCACACAAAGAAATAATTAAACGTACCACAATAAAAGTGACAAGCAAAATGGAAAAGTAATTTGATTTGATTGTTGTGGAAAATGAGTTTAAAATTAAATATCAATAATGGAAATGCTAAGGCATCAAGGTTCAATTCTTTAAACAAAATATGTTTCATGCTCTTTAATCCAAGTTATAAACTCGATTAAAATCATCATTGAGAAACTTTAAAACCGGAAGATAAAGAAATTAAAACCAATTTAATTTTTCAATGTAATCTTTTATTAATGATTGTTCAAAAATGGAGTTTCTTAATATCTACTCTTTTAATTTAAAAGCATGCCAAGTCAGTTTCAAACAATGAGAAAAATATAATGAACTCATGAAAGAAAAGCACTTAACATCAATCAAATAAAAGGATATGAAAATATTGAACAACCAAAATAAAAGAATTTAACAATTCATACCGTATATTGGATTAAAGAACAATTCACAAACTACTCAAAGAACATTCCCTTTAGCCTTAGCTAGAGTTCTAGCAACTCATTATACAAAGGAAAACATAAACTAAATGGATAAAGAAATCTGTCGTAGGGGTGCCCTTGCCAAATAATTGATGGGTGGATTTATAGTAGTCAATGAGGTGAGTGGGAAGTTAATACATTCATGGTGGGTGATGAAGGGTTTAATTTGAGGGATTAATTGGATAAACATGTGTTGATGGTGAAGAGTTAGTGGAAAAGAAATAACGTGAGTAAGTGGGCGTTAAATGGCTATGAATGCATGAAATAGGCTCTTTAGCTTCAACGGTTTTGTCTTCACTTCTCCCTCTTTACTTCTCTTTATAATCACAATAATCTCACAAATCAATTCTCAATTAAATCCACAGCAATTCTCTTCGCACCTAGCTTGAACTTGGACAAATGTATGTCTTCATCTTTTGGCTTTCCAACTTCCTAACAAAAATAAATTCACCCAATAAGTTCACCAAATTAATATAGAAAATTCATAAATCCAGTTGGTGAGAATAAAATGTAACAACAAGTGAAATTATATTCATTAAGCCAAAATTATATCATAAAGTCTCCAAAATAATAGTAAAAAGATGTAATTTGAGACTCTCATCACAGAGCTCCAGTTTCGACTGGGGTTTCACTTTGAAATTGGCGGTGCTATAGTAATCATGAACAATACCATGAATAGTGCCAAGTGGATTTGATGGCTGAGATAAAGACGAACCTGTGAAGGAAAATGAGTCGGCATCGTCTTCGTCGGCACGTACATCCAATAGATATCCAATTGCTACTACAAGGTTAGAGGTTGATAAATTCAATGACACTAATAATTTTGGTGTGTGGCAACATGAAGTTAAATTCATTGCCTGATGATTATGATCATTTGACAACTACTTTGTTGTATGGAAAATCTGACGTAAAACTTGATGAGGTGTTTGCGGCATTGGTGAATCATGAGTGTCGCAAGAAGGAACATAAGACTCAAAATTCACAAACCGAGGCACTTGTTGCAAGAGGCCAAACAAAGGAAATTATAATTTTGCCCTCGAGTAAGGTCACGACAGTCATTTTTTGTTCGAAAAATAATTTGGGGAATTGAGATATATCGTCGCATCGGGCTTGTCGAAACGAGTTCGTGGACGTGCGGCACGCTCATTTCAAGTGATAACGTAACTTGAAAAGGGCTAAAAATTAAAAGGGGTATTATAGGAATTTCAAAATTTGTTGGAAATACAAAAGGAAAACTCAGTTGAGCAGAAGCACACGCGTAGAACCCCCTCCCCTTCCCCCTCTCTCTCTCTCTCTCTCTCTCTCTCTCTCTCTCTCTCTCTCTCTCTCTCTCTCTCTCTCTCTCTCTCTCTCTCTCTCTCTCTCTCTCTCTCTCTCTCTCTCCGCTTCTTCCATGTGAACACCATGGGGGCGACGGTTTTGGGAGTAGGTCGTCGCCGTCTGGCGACACCATGGTACGGGACCGGTCGGGATTTGACGGCCAGAGACTGGCGGTCACATCTGGGTCATAGTTCAGTCTCGATGGCCACTGACGGCGGTGCTGGAGCACGATAAAGGGGCAGATTCCCTGGAATTTTCAGTCGCCTATTTCGGCGATTTTCAGCTACGATTTATGCCGATCCATGTACCATTCTTCATCCTCTCCTTGTGCTCTAGCTTTTGGTATATGTTTTATGAATGGATTTTGAGTTTTGGGAGCTCGATTTTTAACCTTTAAATTGGCCAATTTTTTATCGGGTTTTTGGGTAGCTTCGGCTGGTTTTTGCCATGGAACCAGGACCAAAAACCATTCCCCTAGTTGAGTTGGATCTTTTAGCATAGGTCTTGACCGGTGGTTTGGAGATTTTCTGACCGCTGAAATTTACTCTGGGCACCCACCAGCGCGTGTGGCGGTGAGTGGGCCACTTTGTGTTTGTGCCTAATAAAACACAGCCGTGAGAAGGGGCCTCCTTTCGGCCTTGACACCTGTTCGTAGAGAGGAACGGCCGCGTTTTATCAAAGTGCCTTGCGCCCCTAAAGAAGCACGAGGCAAATACTAAGGCAGGGTCATCTCGGCCTCTCGACCATAGCCTTATAGGCCGAGGCCGAGGATCATGTAACACACGGTCGAAGATATTATGGTCAGAAAGTCACATGGCTTCTAGGCCCTACGCCCCATTTAATGAAGCAGTGCCTCTGTCCATCGCAGCAAATCCACTAGGGCATGAAGCATTTAATGCATGAGGGCAGAAGGGAAGTGATTGAAGTCAGGATTTGGTAATCAGAGTGGTTCGGTACAAACATTCTTGCAAATGTTCTTGCAACTGGCGGTCTCTTCACCAACCACTAAACCAGAACATTTAATGCGTTCCCACGGCCAGAGGTGCAGAGCCCTCGATCGGGGCGGTAGCCGAGATTTGCCGAGATTTATGGGGGTCACACCACCATGCTTCACGATCCCAAATGCTGATCAGACCCAGCCATGCTTGCCCTAATTAGACCCCACCATGCAGGTCTTGTCACGCCTCGATTGTCCCTCTAGGACCCCTACTATAAATACTAAGCTCAAGATCACGCTCAAGGGGTCCAACACCAAAGACCAAAAGCCTCCCACGGAGCAACTTATTTTTCTATCACGCACTTTCAATATCTTTATATGCTTTCCTAGGAGTAGTGGTAGATCGTAAGAGACATCCATTCATCAATATATCATACGACCCTTGATTCTTCAAGGCGCCGGAGCATCATACTTGTTATCGCCTCATTCACCCCACATATCATATGACCGTCGCTCCCCGAGCAACGCGCCGGAGCACCGCCCAAAATCCACCACCTACACCACCATTAAACGGCCTTGTAGCTCAGGCCTTGAACCTAACGGCCGAGACCAGTTCCTTTCTCGACCACAATCGTTTGATTAGAAGCCCAGACCAAACAGGCGCAACACTTAAGACATATTCTACCCAAACATTCCACCGAACTCGACGCATGGTAGACCGTGCTGGCATGCCCTCGCACAAAGCCGCACCGCATCCAAAAGTAGGACTCCTGTTCGCGCACATCCCCTCTGCCCGGATCACCAGGCCGCGAGATTTGCGACGCCAACACTTTAGGGCCGGTCTTTAGGTTCTAAAATGAACCTCATGTTGTCTTGAGCGTGACGGTATGCTCGGATTTGAATTTGGTTATCGTATGACAGTCGATCGGATATCGCATACTAGGCGTTATCCGGGTTCGATATTTTCAGACCATTGGATCGACTCAAATTTAAAAGTATGTTGATATAGGCATCTCTAGGATCGTGTGGGAATTCACTGATAGTGAATTGGAGCCTCGGATGTTCCGATTCAATAGCTTAAAATTTACGTTAAACGATAACCGTCCGAATATATGATCGTGAGCGATCCGACCGTTCGATTCGGACCTAACTTGCTGGACATGTTTATTTTACCTTGTTGAGCTTATAGGAACTTTCAGGTTGGAAATCGGAGGTCGTGAGCCCCGCGAACCCGGTTGACCCAGTTTGGGCCATTTAACCTCTCTGTTGACTGTGAGTCTTCCAAGGTAGTTTCACCCTTCGAGAAGTACTAGAACAACCTTGTGACTATGTTGGGATTTTGTGATTGTTTTATATTATCTCATCAAATTCTTGGATTTTTAGTTTGATAATTGAAGTTATGGAAAGGATGAGTATGAGATGTTTGATCGATGGGTTATGAAAGCGAGTCTTGAGTCTCGGCTATAATTATTAGTAAATAAATGGATGTTTTGATTTTAAGTCTATTTCGTTCTTCTAATATGGAATTTCTCGCATAATGAGTTTGAATTGAAAATTGATTTGATATGGGATTTCTAAAGGTTATAATTTTGTTTTCATTAGTATTATTATAAATATTATGATTACTATTATTATCAGTGTCATTAATATTATTTATAAAGGATTATGGTGACTTGGTGTAAGATACGGTGTTTTAGATTTTATTAACTTGTCTTAGGGGATTTTCAGAGGTTGTATATTCCTAAGTATGTGAGTAGACTTTATTTGAAAGTGCATGATTTTAATTGATTGAAATAATATACATTAAACATGGATTTTTCGGAATATGGGATTCATATATTGCTTAAATGGGAATTTTGCCTATTTCGATAATTGAGAATCATGACTGTTTTTGGATATGGAGTTTATGTTTTGAGAAATTGCAATTCATACTATGATGAAGTATTTGGGCAAAATATTAATATGAGTTTGAGGTACTATATGGATTGGTTATGGGATTCTGTGATTGCACTATGCTAAGTACCCTCCCTTGGTTGTTGTACCCACACGTGGCATTGGATGATCCGGCGTGTGATGATGTTGTCTGCGCGCATAGAATACGGTTTGGTTGGGCCACATGTGGCGTTGGATGTTCCGGTGTGTGTGCTCATAGGGATACCGATTACTGTACCACATGTAGCGATGGATTATCTGGTGTGTGGTAAAAGATCTATACGCTTGGGCTACTGTTACTTTACTATGCGTGGTGTTGGACCTTCCGACGTGTAGTAATATAACAGGGAGATGAAAAAAGGATTATTATGCTATGTCAAGGAAATATTAATGTTCAAAAAGGATTATGATGTGTATGACGTGTTTTAAAGTAAATGAAAAGGGATAATTCTAGAATTTACTTATTAGTATTGCTGAAATTGATTGTATGTTATTTTGAACTGGGATTTTGTCGTTAGAACTACGTGTGGCTTAATCCCTCACAAGGGGGTACGTAGGTAGCCTAGGGTTTTACCTAGGTGCAGCCGCGAACTAAAGTTATTTTTGGTACTTTGTTTTAGTCGTTTGGAGGTAGTCTTGCTTCTTTTGGTCTTTGTATGAGTTGGTTCCTACTTTGTCAATGGTCCATAAGCTCGTTTGAAAACGAGGCTTGATTGATTGATTATTCGTTTTCCCGTTCAGCTAAGTGAGTGTTGTTAAAATGTGGTTATGGTCAAGACAGATATGAAACCCGTTTTGGATTGTTGTACGATTTGGGCTGAGTCCTTAATCTACTTGCGATTGTGTTTGGTTGTTAAACATCACATGATGGGCTTTGGGAAGTCATTTTATGATAATTACGGTGGGCATGCATAAATTAGTTTGAGTTCATTAAATGCATTGTTTAATTTCATTATTTGGCTTAAGAGCTTTGCTGGTGGTTTTGCTTTGAATTATTTGAAGGCCAGAGGCCGATTATGTAAATTGCATGTTTTTGACTTGTGCATGTTGCCGGTTGAGTTATAACTGTGTTTTAGCAAGTTAAAACTTTCGGGAAATGTCCATTTTTCAGGGGAGACTCTGCCAAAATTTCGTCAGAAGGTCTCGTGCCCTTTTTCCTTATTTTGGAAAAGAGGCTATAGTACTAGTATGTGGGCCCGACATCGGTGTAATGTCGGAAATTCCACAAGATTCATCTCGAGTTTTGAGGAATTGGGGGCAGGTCCTGTCAACGAATGTGCCTTTTGTAGCCAAAAAGGTCATTGGAAGAAAAACTACCCCAAATTGAAGGAGAAAGCGGGTTTTAAAGCAAATATTGCAAAATTTGGAGATGATGATTTTGAGTTTGCTTTGGCTAGTTCATCTACTGATGGTCACTCCAAGGACTGAATTTTGGATTCAGGTTGCACCTATCATATGTGTTCCATTCGGTAATGGTTTTCTAGCTTCGAGGAGCTAGATGGTAGAGTTGTTTTGATGGGAAATAATAATGCCTGCAAAACACAAGGAATAGGCAAAATCTGCTTGAAGATGCATGATGGAACGATTAGAGAATTGAGTGATGTTTAGTATGTATCGGATATGAAGAAGAATCTTATCTCATTGGGCACAATGGAATCCAAGGGTCTCAAGATCACCATGGAAGGTGGAGTTCTTAAAGCTGAGTATAGGCACTGGTGGTGATGAAAGGTACAAAATGAAATAACTTGTATTTCTTGTAGGGGAGTATAGTTATTAGTGGAGCAGCTGTCACCAAAGCTGCTGATGCAGATAGCACAGATACTACGGGGTTATGACATATGCGTTTTAGGCATGCTGGGGAAAAAGCGTTGCAAGGATTAGTGAAGCAAGGCTTATTGAAATGTGCAAAGGCATGCAAATTGGCATTCTGTGAACACTGTGTGTTGGGTAAGCAAACTAGAGTAAAATTTGGCACCGTTATTCACCACACTAAAGGCATTCTTGATTATGTTCACACTGATGTTTGGAGACCTTCCAAGAATACATCTTGGAGAGGTAGCCGTTATTTTGTCTCCTTTGTTGATGACTTCTCTAGAAGAATTTGGATGTACACCATGAAGCGTAAAGATGAAGTCTTGAAGATATTCCTTAAGTGGAAAAAGATGGTTGAAACACCAAGCGGTCGAGGGCAAAACGAGGGCAAAACGCCCATGGAGGTATGGTCTAGTAAACCTTGTATTGATTACAAGTATTTACATATATTTGGTTGTCCTGCTTACTATCATGTCAGGGAAAACAAGTTTGATCCAAGAGCAAAGAGAGCTCTATTTATGGGCTTTAGCACTGGCGTGAAGGGATACCGACTCTTGTGTCCATATGAGAATAAATTTGTTGTAAGCAGATATGTGACTTTTGATGAGGCTGCTACGGTTAATCAGAACAAGCATGAAGGTGAAATTGAAGCGACCAAGACTATGAGTAGTTCAAAGCAGATGGAGTTACTAAATACTCCAGTTGTTCCAATGAAGTCTGATGTTACATACACCAGTCCTATAGTTGATTATGATAATGAGGACGAGGATGATGAAAAGGAGGCACCTACCCAAGAGCCTCCACCACAACAAGATTGTAGTACAACCAGAAGACAGAGAAGGGAAATTCAGAAGCCACCTCGATTTACTGATATTATGGCATATGCACTTCCCATTATTGAAGATGATATTCCATCTGCCTACAAAGAAGTTTTCAGAAGTTCAGATAGCGTGGAGTGGAAGAAATCTATGGATGAGGAGATGAAATCTCTTCATAAAAATGAGGGTAAACTGCCGAATTGCCTCTTGAACTTGTACATAATTATCAATTTACCCCTTGACTTTTTTTTTTCAAAAAATTAAGGACTCGAATTAAATTTTATTCTCAATTTCCCCCTTGTCGTCTAATTTCTCAACATTTCATTAAATTTTCTGTTAACTCATTAAAAATATATTTCTTTTTTTTGGAAATAAATAAATAAAGAAAAGAGAGCCCCACCTCTCTCTCTTTCGCACCAGCCATCCTCCCCTCGTTCTTAACCCAAAACCATTCAACCCCAAAATCTTGACAACCCCGAATTCCCGCTTCCAACAGCAAAAAACCATCGCTCTCTCACTTTCTTTCTCTGGGAAAAACTCAATCGCTCAAACATCAAGGAATTTTTCTCCAGCTTCAAGTTCAGATTCCTTGATTGGTTGCAAACCACTTCCTAGGCCTCCACTGCATATGTTTCTTGCAATTGAGACACTTCTGACAATTTTATTTCTCTTCATCTCCATTTCACCATCAAGCTTCAAAGGTTGTGGCACTGAAGTTGAGCTATTAACCTTGTTCTTGTAAGTAGTTGTTGCCTTCACAAATTCCTACAAAAACCCGGAAAAAATAAAATCAATAATTAACCTCTAGAATCCCATATCAATCAAGATCAAGGGGTAAAAATCAAAAAGTAGGTAAGAGACCTGATAAGCAGATAGGCAATCAGGGTAATCAAATTCATATGAATCGGCCCCCCTCTCTCTCTTCTTCACCAAGCCCACTACCCAGCTCCTCCCCCCCACCCCGTGACATTGCCCAGCTCATCCACCATGCCTAGATTCGTCATGGCCACTACCCAAATCCACCCTTCTCTCTTACACTAAGTCTAAAACGACCATGGAAATAGATCGAGAGGGCTAGCCATCTCTAGCCAGCCGCCACCACGCTTCTCACTCTACTGGATGACCACCACCGAACCGTAGCACCGTTGGTGGGTGCAAAGTGCTAGCGAAGGTGGATATGGTTGGGGGAGGCACAAATGGGTCTTGGGTCGCAGAGAAAGAGATAAGGCATAAGGAAAGAGGCAGAGGTGAAGGAGGTAGGGTGGGTGGGTCCCACTCTTTTGTTTATAAAATACTTTTTTTCATTTTTAATGTCATTTTATTTTATTTAAAAGTATTTAATTATTTTTAACATATGAAATGACCAATTTGCCCTCATATTTAACAGTAAATTAGATGAAATGTTGATGATTTAGACGGCAGGGGTAACATTGAGAATAAAATTTAATTCGAGCCCTTATTTTACTAAAAAAAGTTTAGGGGGTAAATTGATAGTTATGTACAAATTCAGGGGCAGTTCGGCAATTTACCCTAAAAATGAGACTTGGAAGCTGGTTTAGTTGTCAAAGGGGAAGAAAGCAATTGGTTGTAAATGGGTATATGCGAAGAAGATAGAATCTTTGAGAAAAAGAAATGTAAGATTCAAAGCCAGATTGGTAGCTAAAAGCTATGCTCAGAAGGAAGGCGTTGACTATAATGTGGTATTTTCTCCTATAGTAAAACATTCTTCTATTCCTATTTTGTTGGCTTTGGTTGTGCAGTTTGGCCTCGAGTTAGCTCAACTTGATGTCAAGACGGCGTTCTTACACGGTGATTTGGAGGAAGAAATTTTTATGTCTCAGCCGGAAGGTTTTAAGGTTGCTGGCAAGGAAAATTGGGTTTACAAATTGCGAAAATCATTGTATGGCTTGAAGCAGTCTCCAAGACAATGGTACAAGCGATTTGATGGGTTTATGATCGAGCATAAGTACACAAGAAGTCATTATGACCATTGTGTATACTTTCTCAAGCTACAAGATAGAACCTTCATTTATCTGCTTTTATATGTTGATGATATGCTTATAGCATGTAAAAGCAAAGTGGAGATTGAAATGTTAAAGACTCAACTCAATAATGAATTTGAGATGAATGACTTGGGAGAAGCTCGAAAGATACTTGGTATGGAAATTGCAAGAGATAGAGCGAAGGGCAAGATTAGTCTGTGTCAAAAGCAGTATTTGAAGAAGTTACTACAATGTTTTGAGATGAATGAAAATTCAAAACCGGTTAGTACACCTTTTGCCCATCATTTAAAACTTAGTGCTTCTATGTCTCCTAATACTGATGAGGAGAGTCATTACATGGCTCAAATTCCATATGCAAGTGTTGTTCGTAGTTTGATGTATGCTATGGTGTGTGCTAGGCCTGATATTTCACAAGATGATAATGTTGTCAATAGATATATGCATAATCTAGGAAAAGGGCATTGGCAAGCTGTGAAATGGATTCTACGGTATATTCTAGGTACTGTGGATGTTGGTTTATTTTTTTAGTAGGATAAAGTTACTAGTGAATGTGTTGTTGGATATGTGGATTTTGATTACGCAGGTGATTTGGACAAGCGTAGGTCTACTACAAGTTTTGTATTCACTCTTGCTAGAGGTTCAGTGAGTTGGAGGTCGATTATGCAATATACAATTGCTTTGTCAACTACTGATGCAGAATACATGGCGATAACAGAAGCTATAAACAAAGTCATCTAGCTTCAAGGGTTGCTTGATGACTTAGGGGTTCAACAGGACCATGTGAATGTTCATTGCAACAATCAGAGTGCTATTTATTTAGCAAAGAATGAATTTCATCATGCACGTACGAAACACATTGACGTAAGGTTCCATTTTGTTCGTGAGATTATTGACAAGGGAGATATTCCTCTTGAGAAGACTAGGACCGCCGACAATCCTGCAGATATGTTGACAAAGCCAGTTTCGTTGCTCAAGTTTAAAAATTGCTTAGACTTGATTGGGATTTGTAAAATTTGTTGATTGCCCCTTGGGGGATTGGGAGACGACCATTGGAAGTATTATCACTAAAGGTTGGTACATTTTGAGCCAAGGTGGAGATTGTTGACATATTGGCACAAATTGTACCCACATGCATGTTTGTTTTAGATGTTTTTGTTTATTTGCATAATTTGTAGTTGCCTTATTGTATTGCTAATATTGGAGCGCAAATGTGAGGCAAAGTTGATTGGCAAACAAAGCTAATTGGCAAATAAGGTGGAAAGCAAAGTTGAGTGTTAACACTTTCATCATCAGTATATGGCTTTTGCCTCTTGGACTTACACAAGGGGGCAATATTGTTGAGCTATATAAGAGATAGCAGATGTGAAGTGCAAAAGAAGAAGTGGCTGAGAAAATAGCAAGAAGCCATTCGGCCAGAGAGAAGAAAATTCTCTCAAATTGTCCTTTGCTTTGTATTATCGATTTTCTCTTCCTGTTATGAATGTCTGAGCTTGGGTTATTTGGGTCTTTGGGAAATTGAGTGATAAACATTATTGTATGTTCTCATTGATTATAATTGAATACTCTATCGTCTCCTAACTGGATATAGGCATTGTTGAACCAGTATAAATCTTAGTGCTCTTGTTGGTATTGTTTTTGTTCCTCTTATCTCTTGCCAGTTGTTGTAATTTATTTTCACTCACAGTTGGTTGACGCTTCCACACAACACTTTCTTCGTCAAACTTCCACGTATTTTGACTTTTCCTCTTACAACAACTAAACCCTAACATATTCAGACAATAACTAAACCCTACACAGGAAAAAACAAGCTACTCTTAATGGATGGAGTGTCAAATGGTAGTTGGGAAGCATCCAAATGAGTTATAGGTCGATCGCTTGAGTTTTTTTAAAAGCTTTTTACGAGTTTGTCTTTGAGATGGTTTTGATTCTGTTCGGTAAATCAACACCAAATGTGAATCAAGATTTTAGTGAAAATATATCGTATAGATCTTTCTTATTCATTCAAATGCTACCAAACAATCTAAAGAGTTATTCATTGTATATAGATTTTTCAGTGACATTCCACCTAATTTTGTTTAAATAATCAGAGGGTTTTGTCTAACAATAGGAGTTTAATGCATATTTCTTTTTCTTTTGAAGGAACAACAATAAGGTGATGCCACTAATTGAGCAGTAACTTGTGGCTGTGGCGGTGCTTCCAATCAGATAACGGAAGTGTGGGTTGATAGGTTGTTCATGTTAGCGAGATCCTAGTCTTATTAGGATATTTCTTTATTATTCTATTAGGATTTTATTTATTTCCTTTTTGTATAGATATTATGTAATTAGACTTTTCTTATTTCCTAGTATAACCCTACTAGGGTTTGTAACCTTGTATTATAAATACTCCTTTCCAATGAAATAAATCTGAAAAAATATTCTACCATATTGTTTGACTTGGTATCAGAGCCTACTTTTCTGGTAACCTGTGTGTTGTGCCCACCAGTGTTCTATCCCATATTTTTTTTCTCTGCCTGTGCCTTGGTGCCCTCCTGGGTTTGCGTGTCGTGTCGTAGTGTTCGTGCATCTACTGTGTTCCTGTCATTCCTGTCTTCGTGCATCTGCCGTATTTGTGCCTTTGCTATGTTCCGCTGTGTACTCTGCTGTGTTCGTGCCTGTCTTCGTGCATTTGCCGTATTTGTGCCTCCGCTGTGTTCTGCCGTATACTCTGTCGTAATCTGTTGAATTTCTGCTGCAATCATGGGTGATAACTCCATTATTGGTGCTGTTGCTGCTGTCTCTACAAATTTGTGTGTCTCTGATTCTATTCCAGGTACTGGCTCCAATACTTGGATAATTGACACTGGTACTTCTGATCATATGACTTATGATGCTAAATTTTTTGATGAGTTGTCTCGTAACACCCATGACCCATACATAACTAGTGCTAATGGCTTGCCCTCTCCAATTACTAGTGAGGGCACAATCTCTCTCACTCATACTCTGTCCTTGTCTCGTGCGTTACTAGTTCCCAATATCCATTGTAACTTGTTATCTGTTGGTCGATTACTTGATACACTTAATGCTTCTGCTACTTTATATCCTACACATTGCTCTTTTCAGGATCTCAAGACTCACGAGACGATTGGGCATGGTAAACGGATAGGGGGGGTTATATTATTTGACATTGCCTTCTGCACTAGTTCGTGATCGTGTCGTTAATACTGTTCAAAGTTGCAGTGTCAAAGACAAACAGCAAATTTGGTTATGGCATCGTCACTTGGGACACCCGTCATTTGGCTACCTTAAGCATCTGTTTCCATCTTTATTCCGCTCTTGTGATGAATCAAGTTTTAAGTGTGAGACATGTATTTTGGCCAAGAGTCAGCGCACTGTGTTTCCTTTGAGTGACAGTAAAGCTGCAAAGCCTTTTGATTTAGTGCATTCTGATGTGTGGGGTCCGGCTCGCTTTACTTCGAACGGATTTCGTTGGTTCGTCACATTTATTGATGATTGTACCCAACTCACTTGGGTTTTCTTGCTGAAAAATAAACATGATGTTGCTTCCATCCTTCCAGAGTTCTGTACTGTGGTGTCTACTCAGTTTCATGCTCAGGTCAAAGTATTCCGGACTGATAACGGAGGCGAATATGTGAATAACACTTTGGCATCTTTCTTCCGTGCTCAAGGTATTATTCACCAAACGACAACCCCATTTACTCCTCAGCAGAATGGTGTGTCTGAACGCAAGAATCGTCAGTTACTTGAAGTTGCCCGCTCCCTTATGTTGGACATGTCTGTTCCCCATCATCTTTGGGGGCATGCTGTTTTATCTGCTGCATATTTGATTAATCGTACTCCTAGCCGGGTTCTTGATTTCAAGACTCCACATGATGTGTTTGGTGACCATGTTTCCCCTGTCTCAGTCTCCAAGTTGCCCTATAAAGTCTTTGGGTGTGTTGCCTATGTTCATGTCTACTCTCATCAACGGAGTAAACTTGATCCTTGTGCTCTGCGATGTGTTTTTATTGGTTACTCGTCTACTCAGAAATGTTATAAGTGCTATCATCGACCTATCTAGAAGGTGTATGTTACTTTGGACGTGACTTTCCATGAAGAAGTGCCCTATTATGTATCTCCCTCCTCTCCAATTCAGGGGGAGAGAGTGATCGGTGCATAATTACATATCTTTTTGTACCCTTCTAACTTATGATTTGGTTATGTTTTTTAGTTAAACTTGTGCTTTTAATAAGTTTTGTGTTTGTTTCAGTGTAATAAATTTGAGACTCATTAAATGCATTTTGGAGACAAATTAGCTCAAAACAGTGTCTGCAGATCATTCAATTTCACGGATTAACCTGTACTTGCTCAAGAAGAACCAGATAATGAGCCATACATCATTGGAAAGATACGGAAGTCTAGTTTCCGTAGCATTTTACGGTTCATGATTCTGAGTCTTCTAGAGGAAGTTATACATAATTTAGTACCTCAAGGTCAAAATTCGGCAGCATCTGCGTTACTGGGCCACAAATGACATTTGAAGGTCTTTCCGATTTTTCCTTGAGTTGGGCTGCATATGCTTGGAAAGATAAGACAAAGGGCTTGAAGATCCATATTTTTCCAGATTTGTTCGGAGCAAATACCAAGCCCAAAACCTGCCCACAATCTGACTGCAATGTCATGCATGATGTATTGTTGATTGTGGGAAGGTTAGGTGAAGCATATTAAATTCTTATAATTGAAGTGGGAGCTGCAACACTAAGTTTAAAGAAAGAAAAATTGTTTTCAAATGTAATGGTGTGTTAGGTAAAGTTGGTGAAGTGAGTGTGGTAGGTAGAATCAATACTTAATTCAAATTTTCAACTTCCCTTAGGCCTATAAATAGTGAGGTTTCCCAAGCTTGTAAACACACCCCAAGGGGGGGAGCTCTCAAACATTTCTCTAGAGCTCCCCTCCCTTCTCTCCCTCAAATTCTCTTAGTTTTCCTTTCTAGTTCTCAATTCTCGTTTTCCTTTTGCTTCTTAGTTGTAATTTATTTTTTTGTAATGTAAATTCTTTTCTTTAGCAATTCAAGTTTGAGTAGTTTCCAAGTTCTCAATTCTAGTTTGAATGATTGATCACCATTAAGGCTTGCATGTTAGCTATCTTGGTTTGAATTAAGAGTAGACACCATGCTTTAATTCGAATTGAACTATGAATAGGAAGAGTATGTATGGACATTCGACAACAGGGATTAGATACATGCTTGGTTGTTTAAAATGTTCTTCTATGCTTAATGGGTTCCTAATGCTTAATTTAGGTTAGACAACAAATGATCAAGTTAGGGAATTAGGAACACAAGGTTAGGATCAGACACCATGGCTTAATCATACTTTAGCTAGAATCAATCCGTTAATCTAAATTGAACTTGGGAACTTATTCGCTTGAGTTAATTTCTTTTCTTTCTGTCTTGTTTGATTTATTTTCTTTCTTTTTTTCATTTCTGTTTTGTACAGGGGATCGACCTCACACTTACATATGCTAAACTACCAACGGCTCGTGCACTTGCGAGTATCACAAGTTGAGGATGCAGCTGAATCTATTTTGGTGCAGCTGAATCGACGCAACAAGTTTTTAGCGCCGTTGCCGGGGATTGGCAACATAGTTTGGTTCTATTTCTTTTCCCTACTTGTTTTATTTTATTTTTTTTTTCTCCTTTTCATGTCTTCCTAGGCACTTTCATGTTTTAAAATTAATGATGTTAATTGACAAGTTGTGTTTGTAGTCCAACGGAACAGGACAATTGCCTAACAAGCAAGAGAACTGGGTTTAAGTCCCGGCTTACACAACACACAAAAAAAAAAAAAAAAAAATACTTTGAAGCATGGAATTAGATGTGTGTTGTTTTTTTTTTCTTTTCATTTTAGTTTTTATGTCCTAATCCTTTTAATTCTCTTTGAAGTTTTTGTTTGTATTTGTTTTAGCAATTTAGATAGCTAAATAAAAAAGGAGAGAAAATGCAACTCCAATCATGATGAGAAGTGTGGAGTAGTAGGAGAAGTCGCAACCTCCAAATACATCTATGCTCGACCTAATTGCTTCAAGGGGGAGCATTCTAATCGTTTCTCTTAATTTATTTTCTTATTATTTTAAAGTTTATATTTCTTTTTATACAAAATTTATAAAAAATAAAAAATAAAAGATTTTTCATATGAGTTGACTTATGGTAACTCCAATGAGCATCTCTGTTAATACAGTGTCTAGGAGTTCTTTAGGCGACACCTTCGGTTTCTAAGAAGTTTGGTTTTTAAGAAGGACCATTGTGACCTCTCCAAACTTCCCGGATCCCCTGGCTGTGTTTTCTGAGGTTCTTAATTGGTAACCCGTGAGTCACTTGTATATTCGTATGTTTTTAAAATAAATTTTTCTCTTTCATTTTTCTTTTTGAATTAAAAAAATTAAATAAATTAAATTAAAAAATTAAAAAAAAATTATTTTATTTTATTTTATATTAGTGTTTTTTTTTTGTTGATAAAATACTAATATTTGTAAATGTTTATTAGTGGCTAGATATTAAGTTATTGTGGACTGCCAAACATTGAAACACTACCCACATTAACCCTAAAATTAACTCTCCATCTTTCATTTTATCTAGCCGCCCACTAACCCCTGAACATCTCAACTTCCTCTTCCTCCCGAATCAAACCTTCTCCAAATTGTTGCTTATTGTAGATCTTGTCAATGGAGAAACTCCAGGAAGCCGTCAGTGGAAAGCTCAAGGAGAAGGAGTCCGAATTGAGCATGGTGAAGGTGCCTAGCCCAATGGTTTTGTTGAGCTCACTGCCAGCTATCCCACCAGAAGATCCTAAGGGAAAGGATACCATTGTGCAACGGGTGTTTGAGGTGATTGAGGTGCTCGTGGTTGTGTTTGCCATGGATCCCTCAGAGGTTACCATAGATGCCTTTCTGTTTCATAGAGGTAGGGTGATAGAGGAAATTGAAGACATGATTCCAAATTGGGATCTGGATTGTGGATTAGAAGAGATGCAACTTGCGGCGCTGGCACATTGTCTAGATGCTTGGAGGGTATATCTGCTAGATAGGAGGTTTGTGGCAAGAACTGTTGTGTTGAGCAGTCATATGTATTGTACAGGTAACATTCGAGTTGAGTTTGATATTTACTTAAGTGTCCTTAACGAGTTTGACTTCCAGTTAGGGTATATGACCACAAGGCTCCGAGATTTCGTGGAGCAGATGGATGAGTTGATGATAGATGGAGCCATATATGATTCGTCTGTTTCAGACCCTTCGGAAAGTGAGTCAGAAGAAGAGCCATGGGTGAGCTCAGCCATCGATAGCATTTTGAGAAATGCTATGTTTGAAGGATGAACCATGCAGTGCCAGGTTACCCTTAACTCCTGTTTTCTGTTTTCTTATATGCTTTCACATTGTGGACAATGTCCAATTCAGGTCTGGGGGTATTAATGGAGGTTTTCAATTTTTATTTTTATTTTTTTCATTTGTGTTTTCAATTTTCAATTTTTGTTATTTGATTTGTGTTTTCAATTTTTGTTCACTTGTATTTCAATTTTTTTTAGAATGTCATACAACCAATGCTATGGAGCTGCCATTGAGATTTTCATATCAAACATTTTACACTTCACAAAGCTTTTGCTCTTAGAATTCTGGTGGCTAAAGTACCATGCTCAGATTCTTGAAGGAGAATAGTGGAGACTACCCTAGTGAGCTATTTCGAGCCTAATTGCCTTCTTGAGAGGGTTTAAAGTGTTTCTATTCCTCATCTCTACTTATTTTCTTCAATTCACTCTAAATGATCTCATTGTTCCATTTTGATTGAATACTAAGGATGATTCTATTTGCAGATATCAGGTGCATGTTCTCACTCATGAATGAACTCATTGAAGTGATGCTAGGCTATGTGTGTATAACCATTCTCTGTGCTTTCTTTTCACCCTACCCATTCGTGTGTTCCATCAGCTCTCTTCTAGCCAAACACTTCAAGCCATTTTCTTCTATCACCTCATGATTCCCCTAACTTTGTATCTCAATCTGAGATATTTAAACCTATTATAGCCATACCCTATAGCTTAGAAATATACCAAGGTATGCCAAGATAAAGTTTGAGTAAGGAAGGTGATGCCCCATGCCTAAATGTAAATTGTTGTGAATCTGTGCAATAAAGTTAAAGAAGAAGTAGATCAAGTCAAAAACAAAAACAAAACAAAACAAAAAAGATAAAGAGAAAGTGTTTCGATTTGATCTAACTGTGAAATATAAGGTCTATGCCAGATGATGCTATGAAGTTGCAGCCATACCATTCTAAATCAATGATAACTTACAGATCAACAAAGAATGCAACCTTGGTATGTTCTTAAGTTAATCGTGTTCCTTCCAATTCTTCCATTTCCCCTAACCTTAGTCTTTCATTACAACCTTGTGAAAGACCTAGCTGATCTTTGAGGATGCATTCATGGGTGCTGGTATGCATGAGTGTATCTGTATTCTTAGTATTTGATTCCCTTCTTGAGATCTAACCAAATATTGTGCTTCTATTTCATATACTCATTATGCTTGTTTGAGAGAATAAAACCATAGGTTCTGAGTGATTGAGTGCTATATGTGAGAATTAGAGTTGAAGCATGTTCTTCCTTCAAGATTTGAGTATGTGTACTTTGAAGCTGTGTGCCTTTGAGCTATAGCTTCCACTTTACAAAATTATTGATCATCTATCTTGGCAATTCTATGGTGTTGGAGGTATGATTAAAATTTCCTTTTTTTAGTTGTTTTCAAAGTTAGTTTTTTTCAAAGTTAGTTTTCTAACCTTTTGTTTTGTAAAGTCAGTAAAACGTTTGTGGGTATCGTTTCTGTTAAACCCTCAGGAGACACAACTCCTCCTACTAGGGATGCCTATAGGTTTAGAGGCTTGTTGCATGCGCTCAATGCAATCGAGTTACCCACGAAAGTGGTCTAATAAACTTCTCGTTTTGTTTTTATCTTTGTTTTCCTTTTGTTTTACTCGAGGACTAGTAAAATCTAGGTTTGGGGGTATTTGATCGGTACATAATTACATATCTTTTTGTACCCTTCTAACTTATGATTTGGTTATGTTTTTGAGTTAAACTTGTGCTTTTAATAAGTTTTGTGTTTGTTTCAGTGTAATAAGCTTGAGACTCATTAAATGCATTTTGGAGACAAATTAGCTCAAAACAGTGTCTGCAGATCATTCAATTTCACGGATTAACCTGTACTTGCTCAAGAAGAACCAGATAATGAGCCATACATCATTGGAAAGATACGGAAGTCTAGTTTCCGTAGCATTTTACGGTTCATGATTCTGAGTCTTCTAGAGGAAGTTATACATAATTTAGTAGCTCAAGGTCAAAATTAGGCAGCATCTGCGTTACTGGGCCACAAATGACATTTGAAGGTCTTTCCGATTTTTCCTTGAGTTGGGCTGCATATGCTTGGAAAGATAAGACAAAGGGCTTGAAGATCCATATTTGTCCAGATTTTTTCGGAGCAAATACCAAGCCCAAAACCTGCCCACAATCTGACTGCAATGTCATGCATGATGTATTGTTGATTGTGGGAAGGTTAGGTGAAGCATATTAAATTCTTATAATTGAAGTGGAAGCTGCAACACTAAGTTTAAAGAAAGAAAAATTGTTTTCAAATGTAATGGTGTGTTAGGTGAAGTTGGTGAAGTGAGTGTGGTAGGTAGAATCAATACTTAATTCAAATGTTCAACTTCCCTTAGGCCTATAAATAGTGAGGTTTCTCAAGCTTGTAAACACACCCTAAGGGGGGAAGCTCTCAAACATTTCTCTAGAGCTCCCCTCCCTTCTCTCCCTCAAATTCTCTTAGTTTTCCTTTCTAGTTCTCAATTCTCGTTTTCCTTTTGCTTCTTAGTTGTAATTTATTTTTTTGTAATGTAAATTCTTTTCTTTAGCAATTCAAGTTTGAGTAGTTTCCAAGTTTCAATTATGGTTTTTTTGTTCTTATTCATTATGCTTATAAGTTAATATGCTAGTTTGAATGATTGATCACCATTAAGGCTTGCATGTTAGCTATCTTGGTTTGAATTAAGAGTAGACACCATGCTTTAATTCGAATTGAACTATGAATAGGAAGAGTATGTATGGACATTCGACAACAGGGATTAGATACATGCTTGGTTGTTTAAAATGTTCTTCTATGCTTAATGGGTTCCTAATACTTAATTTAGGTTAGACAACAAACGATCAAGTTAGGGAATTAGGAACACAAGGTTAGGACCAGACACCATGGCTTAATCATACTTTAGCTAGAATCAATCCGTTAATCTAAATTGAACTTGGGAACTTATTCGCTTAAGTTAATTTCTTTTCTTTCTTTCTTGTTTGATTTATTTTCTTTCTTTTTTTCATTTCTTTTTTGTACAGGGAATTGAATTAAATCAATCTATCATCAATCCTCGTGGGATCGACCTCGCACTTACATATGCTAAACTACCAACGGCTCGTGCACTTGCGAGTATCACAAGTTGAGGATGCAGCTGAATCTATTTTGGTGCAGCTGAATCGACGCAACAGAGAGGGAGTGAATTGGAGAGTCTTGGATTAGAGAATGATGTGTTTGAAGATGCTGCTCTTGGGAAGGAAACGACATGTCGCACTGAAGCAAGTGACCGGTCACCCATATCTGAAGATGAAACTTGTGGTCCCTGTGAAGAAACTACTGATCGCCCTTTGGAACTCGATCAGTCGCCCATATCTGGAGATGAAGCAGGTGCTCTCGGTGTCACTGAAGCAAGTGACCAGTCGCCTGTATCTGAAAATAATGACAGTGATTCTTGTATGGATGAGTTCGATGTAATATCCTCATCTGCCCTGCCATTCCCCCAATCTACTCTCGATGTAATTTCTAATGATCTACCTGTGTCAACTTATCAGTTACCCCCACGAACCACTCGTGGGAAACCTAAAGTATAATATTCTCCTGATATACATGCCAAGTCTAAGTATCCCATTAGCCATTTTGTGTCAACTCATCGTTTGTCTAAGTCATATGTATCATATTTGTGTCAATTATCTAGTGTATGTGTGCCAACTAAGCTGCAGGATGCTTTATCTAACCCAAAATGGATGGATGCCATGAATGTTGAAATGGATGCCTTGAACAAAAATAAAACATGGGATTTAGTTCATTTGCCAC
Organism: Prunus salicina; assembly: GCA_020226455.1. Classification (NCBI taxonomy): domain Eukaryota; kingdom Viridiplantae; phylum Streptophyta; class Magnoliopsida; order Rosales; family Rosaceae; genus Prunus; species Prunus salicina. The sequence goes on along the minus strand of CM035345.1, from coordinate 13,877,035 downwards.
GAGGGAAGAAAGTTGTTGGATGCAGATGGGTGTTTACTTTGAAGCATAAAGCTGATGGTTCCATTGACCGTTACAAGGCTAGGTTGGTAGCAAAGGGTTATACTCAGACCTATGGAGTGGATTATTTGGAGACCTTTGCTCCAGTGGCAAAGCTCAATACTGTGCGTGTACTATTGTCCTTGGCTGCTAACCGCGATTGGCCTTTATTACAATTCGATGTCAAAAATGCATTTCTACATGGTGACCTCAAAGAGGAGATTTACATGGATCTCCCTCCTGGTATTCCTGTAACCTCTAAGGAGGGTGTTGTGTGTAAGCTGCGGAAGTCTTTATATGGATTAAAGCAGTCCCCAAGAGCGTGGTTTGGGAGATTTGCAGCATCTATGAAGAAATTTGGGTATGTACAGAGTAACTCAGACCATACTTTGTTTCTAAAGCGTCATAAAGGTAAATTGACACCTTTAATTATTTATGTTGATGATATGATTGTGACTGGAGATGATCAGGCAGAAATGCAAAATCTTCAGAAGTATCTGGCTTCCGAGTTTGAGATGAAGTCATTGGGTGATTTGAAGTACTTTCTTGGGATTGAAGTTGCTAGATCTAAACATGGTATTTTTCTATCTCAAAGAAAATATATTTTGGATTTACTTGCAGAGACTGGAATGTTAGATTGTAAACCAATTGATACCCCTAGTGAACAGAATCATAAGTTGGGGTTTTATCCTGATCAAGTCCCTACAGATAAAGAGCGTTATCAACGACTTGTGGGGAAATTGATTTATTTATCTCATACACGTCCTGATATTGCATATGCAGTGAGTGTAGTGAGTCAGTTTATGCATTCTCCTAGTGAAGATCATATGGGTGCTGTGATGCGCACATTGAGGTATCTGAAAGTAACTCCTGGAAAGGGGTTAATGTTTTGCAAGTATGGTCATACAGATGTGGAAGGGTATACGGATGCTGATTGGGCTGGTTCAGTCACTGATAGACGTTCTACGTCTGGGTATTTCACATTTGTTGGTGGTAATCTTGTTACTTGGAGGAGTAAAAAGCAAAAAGTGGTGTCTAGATCTAGTGCCGAGGCCGAGTATCGTGGGATGGCTCAAGGTGTGTGCGAGTTACTATGGTTGAGAAGATTGTTGAGAGATCTTGGGTTTGGACCCCAGAAGCCCATGGATCTGTATTGTGATAATAAAGCTGCAATTGCAATTGCGCATAACCCTGTGCAACATGATCGTACAAAGCACGTGGAGGTTGATCGACATTTTGTTAAAGAGAAGTTAGATGCTGAAATTATTTCTTTTCCGTTTATATCATCCGAGTACCAACTGGCAGATGTTCTTACAAAAGCTGTGTCTACTACGGTCTTTCTCAACTCGCTTGAGAAGTTGGGCATGCATGACATCTTTGCCCCAACTTGAGGGGGAGTGTTAGCGAGATCCTAGTCTTATTAGGATATTTCTTTCTTATTCTATTAGGATTTTATTTATTTCCTTTTTGTATAGATATTATGTAATTAGGACTTTTCTTATTTCCTAGTATAACCCTACTAGGGTTTGTAACCTTGTATTATAAATACCTCCTTTCGGAGAATGAAATAAATATGAAAAATATTCTACCCATATTGTTTGACTGTTCAGTGGCTTTGGATCGATTTTCAAACAACGTTTCGGTTTATCCGAAAATCTGTGTTAGGGTTGGAATTTTATTTTACTTGCTTTTGTTTTACTTTTTAGTAATTAATAGGTTGGTTGGGTGTATACAATGGCGGATCTGTGCAGGCGCAAGGAGGTGCACCTGCACCTCCGGTGGCCGGAAAACTCCACTACAACTGCTGGAGTTGCACCTCTATTAGACGCACACAACCTGTTTGATGAAATGCCCAAACCACTAGCCCAAACTGAATAGAGAGTTGTTGAATAAGCAAATCAGTTGTTTAAAGTTAGTATGCATGGATGGGACTGTAGGTTGCTTTCTTTGATCTTATCTACTCATGAATGGTCTGCTTAAGCCAATAAGATCAAAAAGGCTATCTCTGAGTGGCTAAAAACAGTGCGGCACTTTCCTTCAAGTAGGAACGATGCAAAGCTTGCGCACTTGTTTTTGTTTTTAAACGAAGCCTGGCCAAAACAACGTCGTTTTGGACCAAGGTTTTGGACGACGTCGTGGGCTTTTCAAAGGGCTTGTATAATTCCTTACTAATTGGGTTTTAATTGAGAGTTCCCTTTATTCAATTGGGTTTTGGGAATTCCTTATTTAAGTGGAATTAAGAATTCTCTTTATAAAAAACCAATTTAACATTGCCCAATTTCATCAAAGTGTGTGTACATCACAAGAATTTTGCGTTTTTTCTTCTTGAGTACGCCAATCCAAAGTAAGTCGAATGCATATTTATTTTTTTCTTGAGCAAATGCCAATTTTGTTTATTCTTTTTTTTCTTTTCTGAATAATTTTTTTCTTTCTTATTTAGCTCTCTCTGTATTAGTAAGATCAGTAGGAAACTCGAGGAGGAAGATGCTTAGTTGTCTTTTTTAATTAATTATGAAAAACATTAGTATTGTTTAAATTATAAGGATGTTTAGTTGCCTTTTTATTTTTATTTTGAGCTCTTAACTTTTAAAAATTGCACCTCCACTGAAAAATTCCTGAATCCGCCGCTGGGTGTATAGATAAAATTATATAATGTATTGTGGGTTCTTCATATAGAGTGTGGGGCTGGGCGACCGCACATGACCTCCAGAAAAATAAAACCTCCTATAAAATCTTTAGTCCAACAATTAAAAAGGCCTTGAAGGTGTGTGACTGATACTTTTAAAGCTATTACTCTGAAATTTATCGAGCCTTTTTCTTTGATTTTCTTATAGCATGTCTTTTTTATTTAAACTAACCAACTTAGCACCTAAACGTAGAACTTTTTATTTTATTTTTGTACAAAAGCAATTAAGTGTTTAATATAAAAGGCTTCAACTTTTATTTCTGTTTAGGATTTTCAAAATCAATGAACCAGCCCAATTAAGTGATTTGGTTGGTTTCGACGACTCACCAATTTTTTGCTCACCCTCACAATTTAGACCTAGTCAAATGGCAAGACATGGTTTGTTAAGCAGACGTGGGTTAGGCTAGTGGGCTAAAGCATTGTGTCCGTCCCTTGCACTTAAGTTTGATTAACGTCTTCATACATTATAATAGTTTAGAATATCGATTTGTGAAAAAAAAAAAAAAAATACATGGTTTGTTGAGATTGAGAACAATCTAGCAAATACACCCAGCCGCAGCATATAGAAACCTACAAAATACCTTTTAGAAACCAAGACGCATTGTTTGTAGTCTGTAGTACTACCTGTGAAAGTAGAGAAAGTTGACGAAATACTTTAATGCAAAAGATGCGCACACACATGACTATTCGGTAACACTTCTCTGTGGACTGAGATTTCAGAGAAGAAAGCCATTGTATTTGTAGATTTCGAAGTCTCACAAAACACACCCAACAAACCCCTTCCACCAAACCCAACCGTCAAAAAGAAATAATAATCAAAATTAAAATTCAATATTTCTGTCTGGCTGCTGTCATATATTTATTAGATTACTCTGTTCTACGAAAGCTACCCGATCATAAAATATGAGGGAAAAAAAGAAGTATTTTCCTACCCTTTTCTTTTTTATATTATTCAAAGCTTTGATCTTTACTATATATTGAAGATCTACAGTTCCGGGTTCAACTTTCAAGCTTTTTTCAGGTCAAACAAAGCCAAAGTTTTCTTTTTCTCTCCTTTGTTTTTTGTTCAGCAGCCGTGAGTTGTTATTGGGTTCCAACTCTTCTCTCCAAAAACCGACTCTGACCCATTGATCTGTATTGGGTTTTTTCTGTGTTTCACAGAAAACCCACTTGAATTTTCACGCCAGAAATTCAAGCTGTTTTCACCATGATCTGCTCTGTGAAGCAATACTCAACTATAACAAATGGGTCTGATATCTTTTTGCGGCAGAGCACTCGGCCGCCGATGCAAAGATCGTTGCTTTTGCCCTCTCTTCCGGTGCAAAAGTCTCAGAGATCAGTTATTTCAGTGCAAAAGGCCTTACATGTGTCTGCGATCGAGAGTTTTGGGTCTCCAAAGCCTCGAACAAGTTTGATCAAATGCCAAGCTTACGAGGCCGACCGATCGCAGCCGATCGAGTCGAACATCGAGCTTCCGAAGGCCGATACTCGATCAGAGGCGGCGAAGAAGCTGAAGATCGGTGTGTATTTTGCTATGTGGTGGGCTCTGAACGTGGTTTTCAATATATACAATAAGAAGGTGTTGAATGCCTACCCCTTCCCTTGGTTGACCTCCACTTTGTCCTTGGCATGTGGGTCTTTGATCATGTTGATCTCCTGGGCTACTAGGATTGCTGAGGCGCCCAAGACTGATATGGACTTCTGGAAGGCTCTGTTTCCTGTAAGTTGAATTGGGTTTTATTATGGTTTTTTCTGTTTTTGTTCTTTTTGTTTTCTGAGAATGGAGGAGAATGATAGAAAGTGAAGTTTTTAACTGGTTCTGCTTTATGGAGTTTTGGTATTGAAAGTGAATTGTGATTTTTGAATGTCTTTTATTGTGACAATAACCATTTTGTTTGGTTGCTGAGAAAATTAAGGAAATTAAAAAAAGTGATGTTTTGGTAGTGAAAAGAAAAGGAGTAATTGAAATAAATAATGCCTTATCTTTAGTGGTTGCCTTTGTTTGAGAGGTCTCAAATGTTTGCTGAGTTTTACAGTTTTGAAGTCTTTTGCCAGATGACTTACAGACTTTCGCTGTTTATTATCATTTTGCTTGAAATTTCTAAGCTTTCTTTTTTGGTTATTGGTTGTGACTTTCTTGTTGCTGTTTTCACAACAGGTTGCTGTGGCACATACAATTGGGCATGTAGCAGCGACTGTTAGTATGTCTAAGGTTGCAGTTTCTTTCACTCATATCATCAAGAGTGGAGAGCCAGCTTTCAGTGTATTGGTTTCAAGGTTCCTGTTGGGCGAGTCCTTCCCTACGTCCGTCTACCTGTCCCTCCTTCCAATCATCGGTGGGTGTGGTCTTGCTGCCTTGACAGAGCTCAACTTCAACATGATAGGTAACCATTCTTTTTCCTAGAGGGAACAGAATTGTTAAAATTCTTGGTTTATTGATCTTATTATTTTCTGAATTGTTAGTACTCTGTTCTCTTTCTTTTACAATCTGTGTCATGGTGCGCTGGAAAAGAAAACCAATATATATTAAAATTAACATCTTTGTTAGGGAGTTTTGCAATAAAGCTAGTTAGGCGCTAGCATTTCATCAATAAAGATCTAAAGTTCTAAACATGTAATTTACATACCTTATCTTTATATTCTTCTTCCATCAAATTAAATTTCCACTCTTCAAATTGTATGCTTCTTTATCCTTCAGGATGAGTTTTATCCAGTTGCAGAGTTTTGGTATGGTTAAAACTTAAATTTCTGTCATTAAATTGTAATTTCTAGTTATTGAGGTTTGAAATGAGTTTGCTTGTTTTTCTTTAAGGTTCTAGAGTGTTAAATTTGTCTTTTTACTGTTTGTTTCAGGATTTATGGGGGCCATGATATCTAACCTGGCATTTGTCTTTCGGAACATATTTTCAAAGCGGGGCATGAAGGGAAAGTCTGTTAGCGGGATGAACTATTATGCCTGTCTATCTATCTTGTCGCTCATAATTCTCACACCATTTGCAATTGCGGTGGAGGGACCTGCGATGTGGAAAGCTGGATTTGAAACGGCATCTCTCAAATTGGACCCAACTTAATATGGTAATTACATGCTATCTACTAAATGTGATATTTCCTGGTTCCTGCCCTGATACCAACTGTGATATGTTTCTACTGTTTGGTGTCTTCAGTTCTAGGTATGCATTTGTTTTACCATGTTAGAAAATAAGGCACATGATCCCTAAATCAATAATGAAAACTTATAATCCGAACACCACAACTTTTATGTGTTTATTTTAGGAGTGTATGGATTTGTTTGTTAATTCAATGCATTTTCACTTATTTCACTTACTGAATCCAAATTCACAATCTGTCCAAAGTCAAATCTCTTCTAGAGACTACTACCTAAAAAATTAATTTCCAGAGATGTCTTGAATGGCCGTGATAGAATGCACATGATGCAAGGGACAAGTCATGTTGGTTTTGGTTAGGTAGTAAGTGCTAGAAGTTTATCTAATTAGATTATCACATTTTTACTGATCATGAACTTTTTCTACATGCAAAGTAGTAGGTTTTGAACACTCTTTGGCATCGAAATGATAGTTACAATAGGTTCCTGCAATCCACTTCTTTGCTGAATGTTTGTAGCTTCATTATTTATGTTACAGGGTCTTTTTACGTCAATATACTGGTATTTGGAAGTGTTCATCAGATGAGCCAATAGTGAAACTGTGTTCAGTGTTTAGTTGTTTCCATATCTGCAGTTATTGTTAATCATTATATTGAGCATTCCATACTTTTTATTTCTTGTACGGAGAATAAGATACATCTGGCAATCTTGTTGCAAAGACCGTGTGTTGTAAATGTTGTTGACCTTGAATCACTATATAGGAGCAATACTTTGTTTTGTTCTTGTTGACACCATGATCCCCTTTGTTATTTTTTATTTATACAAATGCCTCCTTATACTTATGAATTGCTGTCGGTTATACATAATAGGTGGATGGCGGCCCAGAGTGTCTTCTATCATCTCTACAACCAGGTGTCATACATGTCCCTGGACGAGATTTCTCCCTTGACATTTAGCATAGGAAACACCATGAAACGTATTTCTGTCATAGTGTCCTCCATCATCATATTCCACACACCTGTTCAGCCTGTCAATGCTCTTGGAGCTGCTATTGCAATTTTCGGAACTTTCTTGTATTCCCAGGTAAGCCCATGTTATGCATTGAGCTTGATTGTTCATAATTTATTTACAGTCTTTTCTGATTTATCACCCCTATTAACTTTTTGGATATTCATGATAAATTTTTGGTTGCCATTATTTCCAAAACTTTGAACTACTAGAATACAGACCAATTGTTGTTTATATATTCTAACATGCTCCTTTGCGTGTGGGCTTCTTTCCCCCAACACCTGGGATTCAACATAAATTGTGAGGTCATAGTATCGTGGATTTGAACTAATGATCTCCCGTTTTGATACCATGATGAACCTAACATTTCTCGTTATACTACTCAACATGTAGAATTATTCTTATATTGGGAGATTGCATTTAAAGAGATTTGAACTCCATATGTTTGAATCACGTACTCTTAACATCGTATCAAAACTGTTGTATGTTTACCATTATTTCCAGAATTTTAAGTTGTTAGGTGTGGCCTAGCTATTGTTATTATATTGCAACACTTTCTCTTATGCAAATTCGCCAACTCTATAGATATGGACAAAATTATTTGCTTGCTTTCTTTGCATGGCTTTTGTTTGTATGTTAAAGATGCCAACAGGTATTTGGGGGATATTTTTGTAGGTATGGGTTGTGTCACGTGCTTATGATAGTGATGGCATTGCAGCCTTAGACTATGTGTATCTTTTTAAGTTAGACTTTCTACTTTCTTTACCCTACCTTTCACATGAAAGGTTAGGTGTAGCCTTGGCTCATAACCAGAGCAACTTAGGTGTTAGATTTGCCTGATGTAAATACTGGCAAGGATCATTGCCACTAATTAGGATGTTGATTTATGTAGTGTTAGGTGGCCTCTTTCATGCTTTGCTTGGACCATAAAAGTCTACCTAATTTTACTTTGAACTTACAAGTTTGTTTCATAATTTTACACCATTATTTAAAGTCGAGAATGATGGGCGCCTAAGTTGACTCTGACAGGATGATGTTGGGAATATGCTTGGTTTCTCCCTTTATGATACTAAATCCAATTCTTTTGGCCTAAACATCATTTTATTTCCCTGTTTCTTCAGTCAAAGCAGTGAGAAGCTTGGCCTCGAGGAGGTTTACGTTCATGTAACATAAATGATGGGGAAAGGAAGGCGGCGATTTCTGGTGCAGGCAGAGGCAGGGGAAGAGTTTCTATGAAGATCCATGGTTACTGGATTTTGGTCATATGAACCAAGAGTGTAATTGTAGATACCAATAAGGATTCAAACATAATCACCTGTTATACAAGGAGTTAGGCAGTATTTTTTTTTTTTGGGTTTTTTTTTTATTTGACCAGGTTGGAGAGAGAAATAATAATTCAATAATATCCAAGACTGTCTCTGCTTTGAGAAAGCAAAATGTCAATGTGGGCCTTAGGCTTATTCGCATTTCGTGTTTAGAGTCTCAGACTATGATTAGAGCATATTCCATTTGAGTTGGTGGGTATGCTCTAGAAATCATGAGCTTTTGTAATTTCGGATTTAATATAAGTCAGCAGCATCTGTTTGGTGCAGGTTTTGTTTCAAGTGTGCTTTGAGATAATTGCAAATGCATCTTTTTAATTATTTAGTCACCTACTCATGTTAATTAAACATATTTGACCAAGAAAAAGAAAGGACAATGGGTCAGATGCCATGCTACAACCATGGTCATAAAAAGGTTTTTGGTCTTTTTATACAACATCCTCTATTAAAGTGGAGCCACAAGATTTTATCAAAGCTTTCGAAGAAGCCTCTAGGGACTTGTAACTCAAATTATTAAGAGCTGTTATCCCCGAATCGTAGGTTCTAAGTTCGATTTCTCCTTCCCTTATTATTGTTTGTATAAATAAAATTATATTTTGTTACAATAATTTTGAGAACTTATTCTTTTTGTTAAATTTCAGTACATCCCCTTTTATGAGTAGCTAGTCATACCCACGTCAAAAGTTTTTATTTTTTTTTCTAAAGGCGTCGATAAATAAATAAAAATATATTTTCTTAGTTTTTTTTTTAATTGCATTCTTTGCAGAGATCTTGGCTGTAGAGATTGAACAAGGTTGTAGCAGTACTGTTATTGTATTAGAAACAAAACAAAGTTTTAGATTAAGAATATAAAATGCCAAAACAATATACGTGTGCTAAGTTTGTGTTTGTGTTTTTGTCTACGAATGCATGAAGGGGACAAATAAAATATTTCTTGTTCATGTACAAGAAAGAAATCGAAATCTCTTTTGGGTAATGGAAAGAGTCTCTTGTTCATGTCGTCTTGTCCTCTTCTTAAAATATAAAAACTATGACCCCCTTGTTTTTTTTTTCTTTAATGAATCTCACATAAATAATTTTTTTAAGAACAAACAGAAATTCATTAATAAAGGAGTAAATACAAGAGATGTACAAGAAGAACACACTCCAAAATGAGGTTCTTGCATACAATAAATCGGGAAAAATAAATCCAGCAAGATAGTGGGTAATAAATATTACAAAATCAAGCCCAACTCACTTAGAGTTGACAGATAGAGGATCAAGAAGACTTTTTACTGCACCAGTGCTACAAAAAGATCATAAGAACTAAAGTTGTAAATATTTAGTTTTTTACTATGAATATTATGATTACATACCCTAACGAGAATTCAAGGCTAAATGAGAAAGCTTTGAGGTTGGCAAATAGTCGACGTTAATTTTCCGGTCATGGGGATATGAACAGATCTTTTCCAATTAAGAAGAGTTTTATACCATTACGGCATTATGATCTTTTCCAATTAACAAGAATATATATATATATATATATATATCCGTGTTGTTTTTGGTAAAAATCACATAGGATAGATATTTTTTGTATGTATGAATTTGGCCTTTCAAGAGTATCAAAGGTTGCCGTCAAAATCACATAGGTTCTATCATTTTTCATTTGTTTAAAGACTTCCCACTGTGTGTTGCTCACAGCATTGCACCAAACAAGATCTTGAATCACTTCTCCTAGGAAGAAGAAGGTCATTTAAGGCTTAATTGCTACAATGCTCCAGAAATTATGGTCAAAATGTCATTTAAGGCTTAATTGCTACAATGCTCCAGAAATTATGGTCAAATCCCACGTTGACCCTTGAAACTCAAAATGACCCGGTCATTTAAGGCTTAATTGCTACAATGCTCCAGAAATTATGGTCAAATCCCACATTGACTCTTGAAACTCAAAATGGCCCACTTTGCTCTTTTCACCGATATTGCACAATAAGAGGAAAATGTGACCCACTCCATCAAATTCAGCCTCAGTAACAGTAAGGGGAATTTTTACATTAACTGGTTTTTTGTATATTTTTATTAGTTTAATTACCACATCCACCATTATTCTTAAACCATTCTTCTCCCTTGCGTCCGTCGGTTTCGAACCCAAAATCATAGAAAACAAATAGAGAATTTGAAAGGGCTAGATTCTTTAATGACGACTGAATTTTTCTGAAGAAATTGAGCAAAGCCTTCGCAATAGCGATCCATCATAAATATTCAGATATAACTAGATTTGCAGTCTCATTGAAATTCATAAAGTTACATTATACAGCAAAAACGAAGAAACTTACATCATTACAAAAACTGGTCTTGATGCTATGTGGATACAAAACTTTCCTTCAAATAAGCAACCCACTGTTATTCCACTTTATTCGTTGGAGACATCCTTGACCTATCAGCAAATTGCATTTCCAAACTTGCTCTATAACGGATGATTTAATAGACACATTATGGAAATAATAAAATTTATTTCCTATGGTTCCTTTAGCTTTCTGGAGAGAGACGATCCTTTGGTTTTGCTCAATGATGGTGACATCAGACCTTCAAGTGCTTGATGGCAGTGTGAACATCCTTATCCCCTCTGCCACTGCAGTTAAGCACAACCTTGGCCCCGTCAGGGAGTGTAGGGCACAGCTTCTCTAAGTAGGCCAGTGCATGAGAAGTCTCCAAAGCTGGAATTATTCCCTCCAGTCTTGACAATCGTTTAAAAGCTGCAAGGAGAAAAAATAAATTACGAAAGCTGGATAAGACTGATCTAGTAAAATCTAGTTGTGTGTGCTTCACATGTAATGGAAACGAGGGACAAAATATAGTCCAACGACTTAAGACCAAGAACATGACAAGGACACTGCAATAAGAATGATAAACATCACAGCTTATTACAGGTCTCCACTTGTTCATGGTGTCATCTGTGGACTGCACATTAAGCTTGAGAGGAAATGACATATTCCATATGTCAAACTGATATTTCATTTAAAGATAACCAATCGAACGCTATGCATAAGCACACTACTTCCCCCTACCCAAAAAAGAAAAGGTCAAAAGAGTATAAAACAAATCTGAGCCAGAGTCCAATACCTTCCAAGGCTTCTTCATCAGTAATGCTATAGTATTCAGCACGGTCTGTGTCTTTCAGAAAACTGTGCTCTGGACCAACTCCAGGGTAATCCAGGCTAAATACCACAAAGAAATCAGAGTTACTACATTTCAAAGCCACAACAAAATTAATTGATAGCTAAAAAGATCAATGAACTCTCATACCCTGCACTTATAGAATGAGGCTCAATAATTTGTCCATCGTCATCCTGCAATAAGTAGCTCATAGCTCCATGCAAGACCCCAACTTCCCCTTTTGTCAAAGTTGCAGCATGCTTTCCACTGTCCAATCCAAAGCCTGCAGCCTCCACCCCAATCAATCGAACATCTTTGTCTTCGACAAACTCATGGAAAAGTCCCATGGCATTTGAACCCCCACCAACACAAGCTACCAGCACATCTGGTTTCCCTCCCCACTTTTCCAGTGCCTGTTTTCTTGTTTCTCTACCAATCACCTTGTGGAAATCCCGAACCATCATAGGGTATGGATGTGGGCCAGCAACGGAACCCAAAATATAATGAGTTGTCTCTACATTAGTTACCCAGTCCCTTATAGCTTCTGAAGTAGCATCCTTCAATGTAGCTGTCCCAGAATGGACTGGTCTAACCTGTATTTCAAAACAGCAAAAGAAATTAAAGTTCAAAATAATTAGGATTAGTAAGAGCGATGCATTGGACTCAAATAAAAGGAACAGTTTATGCCATTTCACGGGAGAGTCAAGAAAACGAAATTCAAAAGAAATGGCCATGGCAGTTAAATTCAGTAATTTGTCCCCTAAAATGAGTGCACATTTCTTGTAAAGAAAAGATACAATCTGTAAAATGTATCTGATCAGCATACCTATCTTGCTAAATCACGCCAAAAGAAATTATCGAAAAAGTAAAATCACCCTTTCTTGCACAGCAAAAAAAAAACTGTCAGCTAACCATTCATGAGATGGCAGAATGGAACACTGAAACAATCAAGATTATATATAATCAACAGAAACTTAAAATATGCTAAATAAATTCCCTGAGAGAAAAAGAACCCAAGAAAATTTAAGTATTACATAGATCGAAAACCATGATTTGATCTCTGACACAAATCTAACAGGTAACACAGAAGGGGCAATAAGCAAGAGTCGTGCACAACATAATAATTATGGAGCATTCCATAGAAAGAAAATTGGCTTCTCCCCTTCTGGGAACCCTGTTCTGGGAAAATATTATTGGTGGAATATGCAAGAAAAATATGCAAATCTCTCGGTACAGTCCAGTTTCATAATTCATTGGATGTTCAGCTTATAGATGTAATGAAGTGAGTTTCAGAATAATAACAAACCTCTGCTCCAAGAAGCCGCATTCTGAAAACATTGAGGGATTGCCTTTCCATATCTTGGGCACCCATGTAGATGATACACTGCAATCCAAACCGAGCACAAACAGTGGCAGTGGCAACTCCATGTTGACCCGCTCCAGTTTCAGCAATAATGCGTTTCTTTCCCAATTTCTTAGCAAGCAAGGCTTGGGCAACGGCATTGTTGATCTTATGGGCCCCAGTATGGTTAAGATCTTCCCTCTTCAGATAAATGTGAGGCCCTTCACCATTAGGGCGTTTGTAGTGCTCAGTTAGCCGCTCTGCAAAGTAGAGAGGAGTCTCCCTGCCAACGTAGTCCTTCAAAATGCCATTCAATTCTTTCTGCAATATCATATATTTATTAATCAGTTACTCAGTTGTATACCACCAAAAGAAAATTAAATTTCTCTCCTCTTTCAGGTTCAGGAAACTCAGATTCAGCCAACAACCAAGAAATAAAAGGGGTTCTATGGTCAGCAACACACCAAACATATTCTTTGTAAGTGAAAAACCGAATAATCTTCATAAAAAAAATAAAGAAATCTTCTTCCTCATTTTGGATACTTTTTAGTGCAAATTTCCAAAAACTATGTTTGGCGTATGCATCCTACAATATCTCAAAATTGAATGGTAACCAAAAATTGTAACTAAAGACACCACATCGCAACTAAAATCACAAATTTTATTTGAATGAAACAAACAACAAATCCAACGAATCCCTGAATTCCCTAAAGCTTCGCTGAGCTCTATGACAAAATACAACATAAACTAATTGCATGCAACCTTTTTTCGGTAACAAGATGCAGCTTTGAAATGGGTATATACCATACACTGTCACGTACCCAGCTTGATTCAATTTAAAGGACCTTGTGGCCACACTGCTCAAATAGTTTTTCATTCATTTTCCTCACAAATTTTTATATTGACAACAATTCCAACTACGAAAAACCAAATCAACATGCACCAATGTCCAATTCATTCATATACAATTCTCACCACATCAAAATTTTCACATTTGATTCTCAAAACAGAACAATGAGGGAAAAGGTCAAAAACAGAATGGACGAATCGATTTTAACAGTACCTGAAAGTCCTCGTCATTAGCAAGAGCATGAAAGGCAGCCTCGAGCTCGGTGAGGGCATGCATTAGGGTTTCGGGGACGTACTTGCCGCCATACTTACCGAACCGGCCGAAGGAATCGGGTCGGGGCGGAACCGGTAAGGACCCATTTTCGTGCTTGTCCTCCATCTGAAGAGGGGCTGAATCTCGGGTGAGGGTGCAGCAAATGGAAGAAGGGGTGGTGGCACGGGGGGTAAATTTGTGGAACTTGAAGGGCAATTGGGAGGAGGAGTAGGGTTTTGGAAGCGGTGGGGTGATCAGTCGGTGGGTTTTGCAAGTGGTGGAAGCGCTTGTGGAGGCTGCCATTTTATGAAGGAGGTTTTTTTAAGAGAGAGAGAATTGGTTTTGGTGTTTTGCAAGAGTTTTGAAATTTGACCTCTTTTCGTACGTTTTTATATTATAACAGCTGTGGTGGAATGGTAAGGGAATAGTCTGGATTTTGCATTTATTGCCTCTCTAAAAAAGGAAAAATTTACCTACCACTCTCTGTCTTGGTCTCATGTATTGTGGGCCAAATATGGAATTGTGGTAGTGAGGACGTGTTCTTCTTCTGGGAGGGGTTGGTATTTGTGGTCGATAAATAATATGGTAGCTGAGTTCTTGTGTTTTTTTTCTTTTTTTGATACAAGGTTTGTGGAGGAGGTGACATTTATTAGCTTAATTAAGAGCAAATGTAAAAGAATGAAATTTGTGTTTTTAAATGATTCTTTGTATGTAGTCATTTTAAATATATTTTAAATACATCCAAGCTAATTATATATATATTTTTAGCAAATTTAGCATTCTCGTCAAATTTAAATCATTTCTTTTAAATTCCTATTTTCAAATGAAACCTAAGGGCCTGTTTGGTTCGCGGATTGAACTTCTTGATAATTAAATTCTCATGTCCAATTCCACGATATGGGAATGAAGAATGTTCATTCCCATGTTTGGGATGCTGGGAAATGAGAACTAGGTAATGCAATTATCTCATATTCTCATGTTTAGTTAGTGCAATATTAGGAATGAAAAGTTATCGAGTTTCCAACAATATCCTTGGTTTTCTTGTTATTAAAGGTTATCAATATGAAGAGTTTTTTAAGGGTAAAATGTGATATTTAAAAATAATAACATGCGTATGAACTTCTCCCCTACATATGAAGTCCATACCCACTAGTTCATAATTGCATTCCCAATAGTACACTTACCAAACATGGGAATGCAATTTAAAACTCATTTCCAAACTCCTAACCTTTGAATAAAACAGGCCCTAAAAGATTAGGATTAAGCACATGTAGGTAAATATGATAGAAAAAGAATGGGAAGATTCACCCAAAAATGAAAAATGAGTAGTTAAAGTGTTCCATACCCAATGTGGTACATACCCAATGGTCAAATTTTTTTGGGAAATGACCTTCAGTAGCACTGTTTTCATAACTTCAATTAAAAATACCATCGGTTCCCATTTTTTTTACAACTACCAACTATAAATACAAAATTATTGTACCCCTATTGCTCTTCTAACACTTCTTTTGAAATTGACCTCCCGCGAATCACGTCCCTCTCGGCTCCGTCGCTCACTCTGCTCTCACTCTCTCGTCTCTCAGCTCCAACTCTCTCATCTCTCATCTCTCGTCGTCCGCTGTGAGTCTCTCGTCTGTCTTCCTCTCCCGGCGAACTCTGGTCATCGAAGAGCAGCTCGTTCACTGCAAACAGGTACTGTTCAGCGACCTTCTTTTACGGCTTAGGGTGTGCAATGTTTGTATGAAATTGGTTGATGGGGTTGTTTGAAATTGGTTTAGGGTTTGGGGTTTCTCTGAAATTGGTTTAGTGGGTTTTCTGAAATGGGTATAGGGTTGAGGGGTTTCAGTTAAATTGGTTTTGGCTGTAATTGGTTTGGGTTAGGTGTTGTTGAATATCCATGCTCATTCATCTGGGTTTGTACCAATTGCACTTAGATTGGTCTGGATATGTGAATCTTGAAACTTGGGATTTTCCATTTTATGTAGTAGATCTGTATAGTGTGATTCTGATGTCTTCCTGTTGAATTATTCTGAATTAGCCTTCTGCTACTGCACATGCGTATTGTTGCTTAAGCTGTCATGATTATGTGCTGTCTGGAGATGTGTCTATACATATTTAGTTAATTGTCAATGATCATGTAAGGAGAAGACTTAAATCCTTGTGAGACAGAAATTGGAGTGAGAGACAAGTCATTTGAAGGACACATGACAAACTGAGCGAGAGACAAGTAGTTTAATGGCATTTTTTAGGAAGCCTTGTGAAGAGAAAATATAAGAGAAGCAAGTGGGAAAAGATAAGAGCACGGCTTGTGGACAGAAAATATAACATAAGGAAATTGGAAAATATAAGAGAAGGAAATGGGAAAATATCAGCGGAAATGACCTCCAATGCGGCCCATTTGTTAATTTTAACTACAAATACCACCGCTTCCCAATTGTTTTCTCTCTCTGTAGCACAACTGTCTGTCTCTGTCTTTGCTCTCTTTCTCATACCGCAGCTCTTTCTAGCTCTAGCTTCGTTATGTCTCTTTCTCCCCATATTCGGTCTGTTGCTCTCTGTTTCGAATCGCGAACCCCTCCCTTTAGGTATGTCTTCTGAATAGGTGCTTGCAACCGTGAAGCTCAACTGGATTGCCGACCTCGAAAACGTAGTGTTGATGGTTATTTTGTTAATATCAGTGGGATTATGTGAAATGGGTTACATTTTGATTGTTTGGGTTTGTGTTCAATTTGGATTTGCTTTAATTGGTTTGGGTTAGGTTTTGTTGAATATCAATGCTCATTCGTCTGGGTTTGTACCAATTGCACTTAGATTGGTCTGGGTATGTGAATCTTGAAACTTGGGTTTTTCCATTTTATGTAGTAGATCTGTATAGTGTGATTCTGATATGGTACACCAGTGTTCCTCTGATTTTACTGTCGTATTGCCATTATATTGCTGTTATATTGCCATTATATTGCTGTTATATTGCCATTATATTGCTGTTATATTGCCATTATATTGCTCTTATATTGCCATTATATTGCTGTTATATTGTGATTATATTGCTGTTATATTGTCATTATATTGCTGTTATATTGCTATTATATTGCTGTTATATTGTCATTATATTGCTGTTATATTGCTAATGTATTGTATGGTTATTGTGGGTATATTGTGTTAATGAACTGTTTTGTCATGGTCAGAAAAATGGAGACAAGTGTTATTCTGGTGTGCTACAATGGAAAATGGGTCACCTCGAAGAAGATTTGCAAATACGAAGGGGGTGACTCAAAAGGCTTAGTAGTTCCACGGACCATCAAATTTGCTGAACTGTTGGACCGTGTGCATCAGATTGGTAATACAAACAGCAGGGAAGACAAGGTTTGCTTAAAATTCTCAGTTTTGGTGGCCTCGAATGAGTGGAAGCATATAAAGATTGAGGATGATGATGATGTCAATTTTTTTATGAAGTACAATGCTGAGGTAACACCTTCAAAACTAGCTCCCTTACTCGTCAGTATAGAAGATGAAGGACTCACAAATGATGCAGTTGATAGTATGCATATCACGACAAATAGTAGTCGGATGGGTCGTTCGTCAGTTGACGTTGTTGAAAGCAATGAAGTAACTTGGAATAATACAAATGGCACTGATGTGGGAGGTGAAGTAGGGACAGATTTTATGGATATGATTGATTTTAGCGAGCTGGAGGACATGCATGGCGGTGATAATGGTACTGAAAGAAATGAAGTGTCAGTGTACTCTGCCCCTCCTATTTTGGGCTGCTTGAACACATCAGCCCAACTGCCAACAATGCGTTTAAGAGGAGAATCTGAACCCATTCGTGAACATTATTGGAATGAAATAGGTGAACAGAACCGGTACAATGAAGCGGGGGTAAATGATGGAGAAGCATATGTGGATAGCGGGTGTTCGCGAAGTGATTGGAATCCGAAAATTAAAGTGGGGCAAATTTTCTCTAGTAAGAAAGCATTGTTGACGGAGTTACAGCTGATGGCAATAAGAGGCCACTTTGAATTTAAGGTGCAATTCTCTTGCACTAAGAGGTTGCTTGTGGTTTGTGGTCAACGTCCATGCCCATGGCGAGTCCGAGCATCGAGATTTGGAGAATACAGCTTCATTATTGTGAGGTGTTCAACTGTCCATGAATGTGATTTGAGGTTCATAAGTGACAAGCATCGTCAAGCAACCGCAGCAATTGTAGCCACTTCCTGTGAAAGGAAGTTGAAGGATTCTCGGACAATATACACACCAAGTGACATTATGAGAGATGTGAAACACAACTTTGGTTTAAGAATCCATTATTCGAAAGCTTGGAGAGCAAGGGAGTTAGCTCTATTGTCCATTAGAGGATCAGCGGAGGAGGCATATTATATTCTTCCAGCTTATTGCTATGAATTGGAGCGTATGAATCCCGGAACAAAAACACACATCGAAACTGATGAGAACAATCACTTTGTGTATTTATTTATGGCGGTTGGCGCATGTATTCGAGGGTTTTGTTCTTCCATGCGCCCAGTGATAGCTGTGGATGCGACTCATTTGAAATCCAAGTACAAGGGTGTTATGTTTGTAGCAAATGCATTCGATGGTAATCGAAATATATATCCTCTTGCTTTTGGGATCGGGGATTTGGAGACGGATGCATCATGGCATTGGTTTTTCACTAAACTTCATGAAGCCATTGGTGAGTGTCCCAATCTTGTTATTATTTCAGATCGAAATGTTAGCATACAGAATGTGTGGAACAAAGTTTTTCCAACTGCACAACATGGCATATGCTTTTATCATATGAAGGGGAACATGAAATGCACTTGCAAGTTGAAAAAGCGTGATCCAATACTTATGCACTTTGAGCAGGCTGCAAAATCTTATTCCATTGCTGAATTTGATTGTCATTGGCGCAAGATCAAGCGAAAGGAACATGTTGCTCAATATCTTGAAGAGGCAGGGTTACATAAGTGGTCTAGAGCTCACATGGATGGACGCCGCTACAATGTAATGACAACCAATATTGCGGAGTCAATCAACTCAGTCCTTAGGTTTGCAAGGACGCTGCCAGTGGTGCATTTGATAGGGGAAATTATGAATCTCCTTGTGAAATGGTTCAGCGAACGTCGTGAGTTGGCTTTCAATTGCACAACAACATTGTGCCCCAATTTTGGAGAGAAGAAGTTGAGGAACAGATTGGAGGATGCTGCAAGGATGAATGTGGTTAAAGTCAATAATGCACAGTTTAATGTTTTGGACGGTCATATGGACGGCCTCGTAGATTTGACGAACAACACTTGCAGTTGTAGAAAGTTTCAGCTTGAGCAGCTACCTTGCAAGCATGTAGTTGCAGTTTGCCGCTTCTTGAAAGTAAATGTATACTCAAAGGCTTCTCGGTATTACACTCGGCAAACCTGGATGGATGCTTATTCGGATAGCATCTACCCGATACAGCCTCATGGAATGTGGGATATTCCTGAAGATGTTCGAAGTCGAGTTGTGCTGCCTCCCATTGCAAGGGTCATGCCAGGCAGACGAAAGAAGATAAGAATTGCCTCGCAAGGAGAGGGCACCATTAGAAGAAAGTGCTCACGGTGTGGTTCCGCAGGCCACAATAAAAGCACCTGTAAAAACACTATTCCATTGCGCAATGTATCTTAGACAATATGATTTCTGTTGCTTTCGTAGGTCATGTAAACTTGCCTTTGATTTGTGGTGGGTTTGTGTTCTGTTGAATGGGATTTCTGTTACATTTGCATAATATGGGTTGCATTGCTACAGCATGCTGTATTGCTTCCAGATTGCCATTATATTGTACTTGTATTGTACTGGTATTGCTTCCAGATTGCTATTATCATGTCTGTGCGAAATTAAATGGCCTGGAATTTAATTCCAAATGGAGCCAAAACATTAAAGTTCTTACAATTCCTTTATTACAGTTACCGTGGTACTCCGACTATACCTTGTTTTGTGATTACAAATTCGGCCGATGCATAGGCCAGATGTCTGTTGCTTTGGTAGGTCATGTAAAGTTGACGATTATTTCTGGTGGGTTTCGTGGTCTGTTGAATGGGATTTGTTTTACATTTGCATAATTTGGGTTGCATTGCTACAGCATGCTGTATTGCGTCCGGATTGCCGTTATATTGTACTTTTATTGTATCGGTATTGTATCCATATTGCTATTATCATTTCTGTGCGAAATTAAATGGCCTGGAATTTAATTCCAAATGGAGCCAAAACATTAAAGTTCTTACAATTCCTTTATTACAGTTACCGTGGTACTCCGACTATACCTTGTTTTTTGATTACAAATTCGACCGATGCATAGGCCAGATGTCTGTTGCTTTGGTAGGTCATGTAAAGTTGACGATTATTTCTGGTGGGTTTCGTGTTCTGTTGAATGGGATTTGTTTTACATTTGCATAATTTGGGTTGCATTGCTACAGCATGCTGTATTGCGTCCGGATTGCTGTTATATTGTACTTTTATTGTATCGGTATTGTATCCATATTGCTATTATCATTTCTGTGCGAAATTAAAGGGCCTGGAATGTAATTCCAAATGGATCCAAAACATTAAAGTTCTTACAATTCCTTTATTACACAGTTACCGTGATACTCCGACTATACCTTGTTTTGTGATTACAAATTCGGCCGATGCATAGGCCAGATGTCTGTTGCTTTGGTAGGTCATGTAAAGTTGACGTTTATTTCTGGTGGGTTTCGTGTTCTGTTGAATGGGATTTGTTTTACATTTGCATAATTTGGGTTGCATTGCTACAGCATGCTGTATTGCTTCCGGATTGCTGTTATATTGTACTTTTATTGTATTGGTATTGTATCCATATTGCTATTATCATTTCTGTGCGAAATTAAAGGGCCTGGAATGTAATTCCAAATGGATCCAAAACATTAAAGTTCTTACAATTCCTTTATTACACAGTTACCGTGATACTCCGACTATACCTTGTTTTGTGATTACAAATTCGGCCGATGCATAGGCCAGATGTGGGGCAAATACAAGGTGAAATTTCCTATGTGTTTGACTACATATAGTTGTTGAAGGAGCATTACGAATGTTAACCCCAATAGATTGCTCATGTCTTGCCAAGAACACTCTTGAATTTATGCAATGTGCCCAAGCCAGTCCCAAAGCTGGATTCACCCGTCTACCTGATGTGTGCAGGGACTCCAAGTTTCCCAACCTCACCCCATTCACTCCATCACGTGGCCCGATAAAATCCACCACTTGGTTGGTGACAACCACTGCCAACCCAAACTTATTTGCTAAACCCTTCAATGTCCCACATATGTTGAAGAACATTTCAGACCGCCGTTTCAAATCTGCCAGAGTTGTCTGATACTGTGATCGGAACAATGCAGCAATGGAGTCAATGACAATGAGTTTCACTGGTAGGCGGGTGTGATCAATGGCAATAAATGCTTCTAGGTCTCCAAGGACATGGATGAGTTGTTCAGCATCATGAACACCACGAACATATATGTCTTCCAATGCCTCCAACCTTATCAAGTTGGGGTACGATGCATGA
Organism: Prunus salicina; assembly: GCA_020226455.1. Taxonomy (NCBI): domain Eukaryota; kingdom Viridiplantae; phylum Streptophyta; class Magnoliopsida; order Rosales; family Rosaceae; genus Prunus; species Prunus salicina. The sequence continues at coordinate 13,855,758 of CM035345.1, read as the reverse complement.
TAAAGGTTGCCTAGTTGTTGCAATCGACGAAATGAGAAGCTGAATTCTGTGAATAAGTAGACGGAGGAGCCCCCTAGTCCGCCATGTGAGGGTGGGAGCTGAGCTCGTACTGTAAGTTGGAGACAAAGCTGCGTCTTCCCAGAGCCACTCTCCCCTACCAATTCTGTTATGGAGTTGCAGGGTATCCCACCCCCCAAGCAGTCATCTAGGATTGGGCATCCAATGGATAATTTAGGGGTTGAAAGAGGAAGGACAGCAGGTTTTGGGGTGTCATGTTTCTGTAATTTAGGGGGGGATGTGATGGTGCTACAAGGCATGCATTATATATATAGAGTTCATTTTGAAGGTCTGTAATGTAGGCCATATGTCTTTTAAGGGATGTATAATTCATCCTTTTTCCAGGTTGCAATTACATTTTGATTTATTGTATATTTTTTTTTATTTGGACCACATAATTATAAAAACTTTCTGATGCAGTACGTACTGTAATATGATCATATTGTAACCCTATCACCACTATATTGTACTCTTATTGACATAATATTGCCATTACACGTATGTTTATTGTATATTTATTGCTGCTATATCGCCACTCAACTATACACCGAAAAACTGTATACGCACAAATACACAAAGAGGCATCATCATTCCATAAAATCCTATTTCCAAACTTACATAATACAACAGGCCACCCCATCGTTACATAATACAAAAAGAGGCATCATCATTCCATGAAATCCTATTTCCAAACTTACAAAATACAAAAGGCCACCCCATCGTTACATAATACACAAAAAGAGGCGACCTCATAGTTCCATTTCCCTGCTGTTGACAAATTCAAAGTTTGGGTTCTCTTCAAGTGCGGCGACCGCGACCCATGAAATTCATGACCCCAGGCACTGTGATGTTGTCCCAGTTTCCTGCTGGATCCACTATTTTTGCAAACTTACGAAATAGTTCGAATCCTCTTTCCACTGTTTCTTGCTTCAACTTGGCCATTTCTTCTGATTCCTTGAATACCATAATTGCTGTGGCAGGGGCAATTTCAATTTTTCCTTTCATTGCCTTTATATGTAGGAGATGCATGCGGGCATGATAACGAGACCGAATTGTGCGCTTTTTTATGACACCCCATCTAGCTTGGCCCTCCACAATTTTTGAAACTATGTTTGCATGGAGATTTTTCCAAAACATGGTATTGCCTCGACATTGCTGCATGCCATGGACCAAGTCTGCAGTGAGTGAATTGGGTGAATTGGCTTCTGTTTCACTCTTCCCTCCTTCAGTAATTGAAAGCGTTGGGTTTGGTGTGAAGTTATGGTCCATGGTTAGGTGTGAAGTTTTCAGTTAACACAGGTGGGTTGATTAATATAGGGAAGCTTTTACTGACCTGGAGTAATTGACACATTTATTGGCGGGAGGGATGAGGGGTGGCGGGAGGGATTGGCGGGAGGGATTGGCGGGAGTGTTGGGTTGATCTATGCCTTTTTATAATATATTTCTAATTTCGATGTTCCGAACTTGGTCATTTTCCCATTATGTAATTCAAGTCAGGGATTTGCCTATTTGCCTAATTGACCAACTCATTCAAATTGACCTATATGGTTATTGTCTTATTTCTCATTTCAGCAATCGCATTTCGTTTCCATATTTCAATTTTTCATATTTTCCTATTTTCCATGTGTCATCCAATAAATCTTGCCTATTTTTGCCTATTTTTCCTATTTCGTATTTTGGTATTTTGCAATTTCCCAAGTTTCCTGTTATACTATTTCCAGTTTTCCCATTTTTCAATGTTCCTATTTTCCCATTATGTAATTAAAAATAGTTGCCTACTTTGGCTAATTGAGAAAGTAATTCAAATTGTCCAATATGGTAATTGTTTTCTTTCCCATTTCCACAATTTCAATTCGTTGACAATTTGCGTATTTTCCGCGTGTCCCTGTTTCCTATGTCCATTTTTCCAATTTTCAGTTATTGTCAAATTCTCCAATTTTCTTTTTTCCAATTGCCCTATTTTATAAGTTTCCTTTTTTTCCTATTTCAAATTTTCAATTTTCAATTTTGCGAATGTGCCTAGTTTCCAAGTGTCCTTTTTTCCTATTTCCTTTGTTGAATTTTCGAATTTTCCTTTTTTCCAATTTTCATGTTTTCAGAGTTTCCTTTTTTTCCTTTTTCCTTTTTCCTATTTTCCAATTTTCCTTTTGTTCAATTTCCAATTTTCCAATTTGCCAAGGGTCTTTATTTTCCAATTACCCAATTTTCGAAGTGTCCTTTTTGCCTTTTTCCAAATTTCCAAGTGTCCTTTTATCCTATTTCCTAGTTTCCTGTTTCCAATTTGCCTTTTTTCCTATTTCCAATTTTCCAAATTTCCACGCTTCCATTGTTTCGTATTTTCGTATTTCCGTATTTCCGATTTTCCAAATTTCCAAATTTCAAATTTTCCAAATGTGGAAATTTCAAATTGTGGAAATTTCCAATTTTCCAACTTTCCTTATTTCCCATTTTCCAAGTTTGCACTTTTGCTAATTTGCTATGTTCCAATTTGCTTTTCTGAAATTCGCAATAAATGCTTTGTTAGATAGTCCTACTTTGGGTTCAACTCCACACTTTCCAATTTCCCATAACAGTTTGCATTTTCCCGTTTGTCAGCCCATTTTATTGTTGTTAATGTAATGCTGGCCTGCTGTCAATTACAGCCAACTACAGCCAACGAGTGAATGCTCTACTTTGCAATCCCATCAATTTAATTCACCACCTTGCTTTTTCCCTTTTGTCAGCCCATTTTATTGCTGTCAATTACAGCCAACGAGTGAATGCTCTACTTTGCAATCCCATCAATTTAATTCACCACCTAAATACCCAATATACTTCATATCAATTCCTACATATAACTCAACCTTCCTATACATAATTGCAACGTAGGCAACTTCTTAAGTGGAAAGGTAATGAGTCTTACTCAAATGCAAACATTCACTCCCCAGTTGTGAATTGTCCCGATCAGTAGTTCCAAATGTCGGATGTACGCCCTCCCAACGACCATGGCAGTTACCCGGGGGACCACCCATGGCATGTGCCATTCCCATCTCCATCTCCACCTCCGACTCCCAATCATGATCCCACTTCATCTGGAAGTGAGGCTGAGAGCAATGATCCGCTTGACAAAATCTCTGCCGTCAAGCACGACCTCGAATATTTGTCTAAGGCAACCGATTGGTGGGAGACAAAATGTGTTATTCATGGCCAAGTTATGGGAAACTTGGCCAACAAGTTGAACAAAGCATATGCTGGAGAAGTGAAGCAAACTCTCAAAGCAAAAAGTCGGAGCAAAGAGTTAGAGTCGTTGAAGTTGAAATTGGAAGAGAAAAAGAAAAATGCTGTCGAAACATTCAGAAAATCAGAAGAATATAACCATGAAATGGTTGAATGTTTCAATAACGGGTTCGAAATGTTCCGAGATTATGCTTCGGTCATCTCACCACACCACAATTGGAGTGAAATTGATGTAGCTGGTGTGTGGGAGGTGCTGAATATGGGTGCTGAGGGAATGGCTCATCATACCCTGGTGCATGCAGCGAGGAGGAAGCAGAAAGACATGGATCTTTTGATGGACCTGTAGTAAGGATCTGTGTGTATTGTATGGATATTGACTTAGTATTGCTGTGATATTGAGTGTGTATTGCTTTATATTGTGTTTGTATTGTAACTATAGTGCCTGTATATTGCTATCGTATTAGCCTTATATTGTTCTAATATTGGCCTACTATTGCCATAGTATTGCTGTAATATAGTATGTGTATTGCTTTATATTGTCTTTGTATTGTATCTATAGTGCCTGTATATTGCTATCGTATTAGCCTTATATTGTTCTAATATTGGCCTACTATTGCCATAGTATTGCTGTAATATAGTATGTGTATTGCTTTATATTGTCTTTGTATTGTATCTATAGTGCCTGTATATTGCTATCGTATTCAATGTATACTGTAATACTATTGCTATCGTATACAAAACCACCGAGACAAAAGGTGAACAGTGGCTACTACAGCATCCATACAGAGCAACTGTATTTATATAGGGAGATGTACAAAATAGGTAACCTTCAAATTCGAAACACTGTGTTTCCCATGTAACGCAATTAGCCAATGCATCTACAATGTACAATATTACACCTCACATAATAACTAAACCTCTACGAAAAAGCCACGAATTTCCAGCGAAGCACCTATGTCTGCATCTTCATATAAACGAATTCCTGGCATAATTCATGACCACAGTTAATTCCCAATTCATAAGTCCAGAGTGAACTGAATTCACACACATGAACACATTTACGTCATACGTATGCCTCCCCCCTTAAACACTCTATTGCAAGCTTCAGTCGGTAATATTGCATCTTCAAAGGGTCAATTGTCTGCAACGGAATCCCAGCACTGAGATGCTCGATGAATTTTACGGTCAGGATTCCGCAAGACGCACTGTCATGCCAATAAGTTGGGGTATTAGAACTGCAGTTATGTAAAGTATCGAAAAACTGCACTAAATTCAAAAATCTTACCCATCTCGTTGTTGTGGCACACCTGCAATGCTGCACAGTGAGAATGGCGTACAACTTGACATCTCCAGCCCCTTTTTCTGAACCTCTTCAACCTCAGAAGCTTCATAAAACTGCATATTGTACAGCACTGTTGCCAGCGTCTCACATATAGGGTGCAGCAGTCTAACCAGCTTCGAAGGAGCGGTATAATCAAGTACGAGTCATACACAGTCACAGTATGATTGACAAAATGAATTTCTATGGCAACCCAGTGGGACCCTTTAAGATTATATGGCAAATACACCTTCCGCACTTTGGTCCAAGCTTTGCCATACCCGTGCTGCCACGTACCGCGCACGAAGTGATGTATATTGTTGAGCTTGGTGGGAGAAAGGTCAATCATGTTTGCAGCAGCAGCCTTCTTCGATCCACGGGTCCTGCCAGTCGCTTCGACCGGCTCTAGCAATTGCTGCAGACATTAAAATGAAGCCAGATTACATAATGACAACTGAAAGTAAATAAAGCAGTTACTTTAACATTGTAACATGTTTACCTGCAAGCACTGATCTGCCGTTGTCCAGTCAGTTCCGAAAACCAACGGATGAGCGGCTTGCCTTTTACGCATGAGGAAGGTTGCCATGTCCAGGTGCTGAAAGTGGACGTATGTAATATCAGGTTAATGTCATACAACTGTACACGTAATAAAGGTGATAAAACAACTGCATTTTCGTACTCAAGTACAGATTTGTGTATTCTTACCCTTGAGCTAAGCCATTCGGATTCATTGATCAGTTTGTAGACAAAATCTGCACCCACTGAACCTGATTCCAGCTCCACCTCCGCACTACAATAGGCAAACTCGCAACGGTTAATTTTGTACTCATCTCATAAATCTGACGTTGTTCATGACAAATTTAGACATGTATATTAAACCAACGTATGCATTTTCTCATGACTATATCAGTACATACTAGCATAACATGAATTCATGACTATATCCAAACAGATGAATAATAAAATATTTTCCCAAATAAATTAACAATTTCCTTAAACACATTCCGAATTTTTAAAAAGAGGTTTAATCTACTAATAATAATAATAATAACTTCATTTTTTTTTCTGTGATAGCCTGTCAAGTTGTTCTTGTATCATGAAGCTTCCCTTGATCTTAGTAATGTCTGAATTCAGAACATCCTGCTGTGAATTGAATATTAAAAAAGGTTCACAGACCCCATGAGAATATGCTTGTAATCTGAATGCCTCTTCATGAACCATATGAGCTGTTCTTACGAAGTCAACTATTGTTAAATGTTTATTCCCTTGTTATTTTTGCTTGATATATCATATGTTTATTAATCTGTCGGCTTTGCTGTCGTTTCTATGCTTTCACTTTTATTTATTAATTATCTGCATATTGAAACTGGTTTTATCTGTGTGTTTACTTCCTAACTTATAATAATTTTTTATATTGTTGACCCTCCATTCTAGGGAATGAAAATCTCTGTCTTCTGTCCTCAAATGATTGGCAGGTTTTAAAAATTGCATAGCCCCCTGTACATGTAACTTCTTTAATCTTGGTTAAATTAATGAGGCAACTGTAGAGTAATTTTTCAATGTAACCGTAACACCAAAAAATCTTGTTAACACATTCATGTTGACATTGATCAAAATAGTGGTATGTTAACGGAGTAATTTTTCGATGAAACCGTAACACGGCAAAATCAGGTGAAGTATGTATGTTAACGGAGTAATTTTTCGATGAAACCGTAACACGGCAAAATCAGGTGAACAGACTTATTCAAGTTCATATTGATGAAGATAGTGTTTACATTACTGTGCAGTCGTCACCAAGAACAAGAGGTGCATATTAAGGGGTGTCTCTTAAGCACTGTAAGTAATAATGGCCAGACAAAGCTTGGGACAGATGTAATCCAAAATCGGTTCGAGAAATTAATGTGCATTTGTAGATTACAAGTTGCTGAGCTGGATTTTGGCTAGAGAAGGTTCAATTGAATGAATATACTCAAGAACTCAACCATATGAAGGCAAAACATTGGTCCCCCTAGTTTCGCAGTTGCAAGGAAGAACACATCAAAATTGAACTTGCATTCAGAAAAAGGGTTGTTGTGGGGCTTTGCTAATCAATATTTCTACCCTTTAATTAATCTTAGCTTATTATATTGGTCCACAGTGTACCATGCCATAAAAGAGAAAAAGATAACGGTTGAGTAGAAGGCCTAATCTGCAAGCCTTTTGCAGCGAGAGAGTTGTGTGGTGATGTGATGTACAATCAAAAATTTCTAATTTTTAAATTATAATTTTTTTTAATCGGGGGAGACAGTGAATTTGTTTATTCAATAGTCATCACAACACCATCATTGTGTTCACAGCTTTCCCTTAAACTGAATGCATTTTTCTCTTTCTTTTTTCTTTGTTTTCCCATCTTTTTGCATGTTTCTAAATTTGTAAGAATTGAATTACATACTAATATAAGTGTGTCATGGTTTCTCTGTTGATTTGAAGTCATTAGCATTGAGTCATAATTTCGACCAAGTGAAATATATCAGTGAACAGTTGTTGGTACATCAGCTTTTTGTCCCAAGTTCAGTTTCACATCAGCATTGTGTCACATTTTCGAGGATTATAAGGGAGTGGAAGTGGTAGAGTTATGGGATAGAGTGAAGTTATGGGCTGCCCTGTGGGCATCAACTTCCCCTGCTTTTAAGGATATATCCTATCCTATAATCATGCGCAGTCTAATGGCTGTAGTATCTTAAGGGGCTGTCTTTGGTTGGTTGGTTTAGTTCTGTGTTGAGTGCTTCTGTGTCTGCTTCTCCGGCAAGTGTGTATTTTTGTCTGACTTCTCTTTGAAACAATTTTATCCTTTCAATTTGAATAAAACTGTTTATATTAAAATTTTAAAAGAATAAAAACTAAAGCATCCTAACCTGATATCTTGTTTCCACGCCGTGCAAAACTCGATTACAGCCTTCACATCTTCAATTGGCAGGGGTTTTGCTGGATCAAAACAGGGCGGGGTTGCAATCGCATCCGACCCACTGATCGTCCTCTTCTTCCTCAAAGGATCCGTAAAAGGACTCAAGATTGTCTTGGCCGGGCGCTTTTTTCTGCACCCTTTACCTTCCACTTGTTTACCGTCTTCATCACCACTCATACTAACTGTCGGTAAAGTTGGAGGATTAATCGAACCTCCCGCTGGGTTACTTGGAGTTATTTTCCAATCTTCTAACAAAAACAAGAGTCTTTTGCATATTTCGTCACACCCGGCCACATCTTCCGGGGTAGGCAGCTTCTCGACATTGTAAGGGAGGAACTGAAGCGGCAAAATCTGCCTCTTCGACTACCATGGCTGTGGTGGGTTGGGATCCATCACCCGCATCTTGTGTTTCAAATTCTGCCGGTTCTGCAGGGGGAGTAACATCATCATGTAATGGCGAAAGGTCCTTGTCGCCTCCTTCTTTCATATGAGTAGTACGAAGGTCCTCATGTCTTTCCCCACCTTCTTTCAACCCACCATTCTGTTTTTTCAGCTGCTCGATCTCCCGCTTAAAGTACTGTTCCATTGATGCGAGGGTCTTGCCGAAATCATCCATACGCTGCTGATTTTTTGCCGACTCTCTTTCAAGTTTAAATGACTCCTTCCGTAGCATTTCTTCCAAGTCATGCACTCTTTTGCGAAGCGCTTGATTTGAACGGGCTACATTGGCCAATTCACGCTTCAAAGTGCGTACCTCATTCGACGCAAGTGTACCCTGCATTCAATTACAATGCAAGTGTTACAATATTTCCAAAATATATTCCAAGTACAGCAGTTATTTTCCTATTGTATTATGACGTAAAGATTGCAAAATAGGTAATGCTTGCCTTAGAAGAGGACGGAAGGGTTGCAGCGGAGTCAATGTCTTCATCTTTTTCTTCGACAGAGGCAGCAGTGGTGGTTTTCTCTTCAGCGTCATCACGCCACAACTGAACCATTTCTGCACTGTCGTCAGTTTCGTCACCCCAACTCCAATACGGCTGTTGCTTGTCAATTTCATTTGGCCGGAGGAGTTGGACATCAACCTGCAATTTCCACACACAATATGCATATTAGTACACTGATTATATTTTAATATGCCTAGCATTATCATAAAAAACAGAACTTACTGCACAGTTCTCGAAGACTTGGCTCATTAACTCGTGAAACCGAGCCGAACTATTGCTCCTCCAATGTAGGATACGGGGTATGTACGCATTATCTTCACGCACCACAAAATGTAGTGCAGCCAATGCAGGAAATACCTCATAAGCCCATATCTGGTTTGAGGAAGAAAACGTCAGTCATTGTAAACAATTGAAATTTAACTTCAACATTAATGGAAATGTGCTCACCTGAAGTGCAAAGGGAAAACCTTTCAGGTGGTACTCTCTTGGTCTACCGGTTGCCATTGTTTTTGCTTTCTTATCAGTTTTTTTTGTTTTTGCAGCTCTTTTGGGCCCTTTCACTCGCTGGTAATCTGCACACAGTGCCCTCAGCAGTGACGCATTTGTCTTCGCATAAGACACAGCCCCCCATGGATACTGCTCAAACTGTTGAAGGTCTTCGGCCAACTTCAAATACCGCATGTCAATGTGAACATGCTTTTCACTGCCCAACAGCACAAACACAGCGAAGTATACGAATCCGAGCTTCAATACATCGTCCGCATCATCGCATTCGAGGAAGGCATTTTCTAATTCCAACAGGCTGACAGTTTTATCATCGCCAAAATACTTCCTTTTTAATGCGCAGTTCTCATTGCTGGCATTTGGAATGAAGGGAAGGTTTCCAAACCTTAGCCCTGTCACGACGCAGAACTGCTGAGCCGTGAATTGGATGACCTTATTGCCGACGATGAATTTTATCCCATTCACTTGGGAAACTGTCTTCGGATCTGCCTTCCTCAGCAACAAGCTGTGGACAATTGCCGAAGTCCACTTCAAGTCCTCAATCATGAGGAGATGACCAAAACAGCTCTGTTCAAACCTTTGTAGCTGTTGCGGACTCAATTTCTCCTTTATCGTACTTATTACTGTCTTTGTATAGGAAAGCGACATTGCTTTTCCGGGAAATTTTTCTTCCTCGGCAATCATCAACTTTATTTGAGAACCCATATTTCCCTGCACACCAACATGATAAAACTAATTTCAGTCCATTGCTATCTATGTAAACCCAAGCAATAAACAATCAGCAATTACCAACAGCCTATTATAGGATATCAAGCGCAAAAATAAATAAATACAGAGCATAAACAAAACCCCTGCTATTTACAACTGACCTACTAATTCAACGGCTCAACGCCAATTAGAAACTTGTCATATCCAAATACATAATAAAGAAATAGTGCTGTTTATAACTATTTTATCAGTTACAACTGTTCAGTCAGCCAGTTGAGATGGTGCAATGTAATTGAACAAACCAGAATATCTAATTTCTTAGCACAAAGCAATAACATAACAATAGAATGACAATAAAGGCCAATAAATTATCAATAGAATACAGAGGCAATCGAAGGCAATATAATAACAATAAAGACGCAATATAATGACAATAAAGACGCAATATAATGACAATAAAGACGCAATATAATGACAATAACAGGGCAATATACTGGCAATAAAAGGGCAATATACTGGCAATAAAAGGGCAATATACTGGCAATAAAAAGGCAATATACTAGCAATAAAAAGGCAATATACGCCAATACAGAGGCAATAAAATGAAATTAAACGAGCAATCAAAAACAAATGTGACTTTCCAAGGTCAGAAATAATTTCCACTTCTCAGACAACTTAAGAAGATGACAATTGCATGCTACTAAGTACAAGCTAACTGCAAGCAATGAGTTCACCTACAGCTCATACAATTGCTAGTTCTGAACCTACTATAATTGAACGGTCTTGTTGACTTCACAGAAGAATCTCGAATACACAACAACCATGAAATAAAGCATTGTGTCATAAGGCTCCAGAAGTGGTTTTGGACAATTACCCATCCATAAACAACGTCCCTTAGCTTTGATTTGAACAAGTAAAATCAGAATATTGTGGAATGAATTTTTGTAGAAACCACACAGCCCAAACCTTAAAATCTCATCAAACAATATACATAATTGGGACTTACCCAGTCAACTGTGAACGAAATGAAGAGTTTGATTGCTGTCAACAGTTCCTGCGAGCAACCCTGCGAGCGACAGTGGGTGTCAGTTATTACCCAGTTCATACAAACCCATAAACCCAAACCCAAATTCTGAGCAACCCCTAAACACTAAAACCCTAATCCAATTTCACAATGCACAGTACCTAGTCGATGTCAACTGTGGAGTTAGCTTGGATGCACAGCCACCGCGGAGGGAGAACGCCGATTCCGTCGAACAGAGGGAGGTACAGGAGGGAGATAGTCGGGCGACAGAGAGAGAGAGCGAAGCGAGAGAGAGAGAGCGAAGAGAGTTAGAGAGAGAAGCAAATTTCTAAAGTTGTGATATGGGGGCAATAAGGGCACAATAAATTTATATTTATATGTGGTAGTTGTAAAAAAATTAGGAATGGGTGGCATTTTTAGTTAAAATTTTACAATGGGTGGCATTCACCGCTATTTCCCAATTTTTTTTTGGTCTGATTAGTGTTCCATAATATGCGTACAATTTAATTTGACCACCAACAAATTATAATTTAGTGTTTGAGGCGGTTTGGACATTCTTATTTGAACCAGAATACTCAGTACGTGTACCCAGTGCTTATACGGAGGAACCCATGCCTTGCTATCCACAACCAGAACCAAGAACTAGAAGCAACTTTGTACCAATTTCCTACATCTTTGCCTTTATTTCTTTCTTCAAACAAAATTTCAACGTCCACAAGTCAATAAAAGAACATCGGTACCTAGGAATATAATTTACACAAACGGAGCTGTTATTGGCACTCTGAAAGAGTCGTTGCACTCCTTTCATAAGAGAGGAGTGCAATACGACTTTTTCGGAATGCAAATAACAGTTCTCTACTATTTAACATTTCCACACAGATAATAATTTGTGCTTGACTCACCCTTGGTCCAGCTGTTGGCAACCATTTATAGTGCTGCCCAAGGATACATCCAGATTCATGAAAATCACAAACCACGAGGAGATTTAACATACCATGCATAATTTACAGTAACATCCATGAAACGTATTCAGAAAATTTGATGCTATTCATAAAATCCACCCATTCCCATACATCTGATCTGCCGGAAAAAAGAAAAGAAAATACTTCTCATGCATCAACGATCCCCAAATGTTAAACGGAAGGGCATTCAAGTAGCCAATTGAGCCCGTCAATTCATAGAGTTCTCGTGCAGTAGTACATATTCTCGGCTGCAAAAACCAAATTATAAGAATGACATCAAAAATATGCCACAAAAATATTAGAAGCAATACAGCATGGATCACAGATTATATCAGAGACAGCACACAAGAAATTCCCCAGTAAAACTACAGATTTTCTCATGAAGCATACTTCTAAGCCTCATGAGGAAGTGATGAAACACAATTACAAATCACTTCGGAAAGCAGAATCCTAAGATTCTCCGTTCAATTTGAAATAGATCATATAGAAACAAAAACCATCTTTCAGTCAGTCGTCATAGTTTCTGCTTTAGAAACCTAAGAGTCTAAGACAGCTCAGTTTGCATGACAGATATAATCTTCAAAGACTACACACATGTACTCACAGAAAATGGAGCAGCCAGAAGAATGTTATGGTTCCTTCTCTTATTAGCTTTTTTAAACTCTTACAAAATTAAACACATCATGCTGCAGATAACTCTTACCAGTTGACATTTGAATGACTTTCGGAACCTTCCACAACCTTATTATCTTCAAATATTACCCTAAAAATTGTAACTATAAAATTCATAATTAATGATACAAAAAATGAGGGCCCAATTATGAAAGGGAGAAAAGCAGGCATCAGATATGACTTAAACTAATCAAGGATCAGATGACTCAAACTAAATCAAGCATGACCTATGATTTCAATTTGTATAATCAGCTGCAACTCTACAAACCTTAAACATTCGCATGATCAAATGCTCTAATAGGATCAAGCTGATCACTATGCCAATACAAAACTTACTGACAGCCTGACTTCAAAAGTACGCACTTGTAAAGAAAATATAGGGTTGGTGGTAGAATAATCTGAACATGACTTGCATTAAAATCTCCTCATTTTTCATGTTAGAGTTTTGAATTCCAGTGCTTACATGAAACCTCCATTAGCTACAACAGCTTCCTCTGCTCTCATGTTTGGTATGCACTCTTTGGGAATGTGCTACCTTTTACATCCCCCCTCCCCCATGGGTTTACCGTTCCAATTGCCTGGAATCCTTTTACCATTTACTATGATTCTTTATGACCAGCGTAGTCAAGTCCAACTAACAACTTTACTTGTCATGCAACTCCCAAATTTAACAAACATGTAGGCCCTTAACCAGCACATACTGAACCAAACAACAATTATTGGTTTCTAAAACCAATTGTTTCAACTCAATTCAAACATAATAACCATAGAAACCAAACCAATTCAATTCAGGCATTGAGCTACAAGTATCATTACAGTATTCATTCAGGAATAACACATGAATACCAACAGAAAAAGAAGAAAATTTCTAGGAGACATCAATCTAAGAACCACAAAACCTTAAGTTGGATTATTGATTAGTGACCTACCTACTATTACCAAATCTAATGGTGTCTTTTTCCATTAGTTCATAATACCGTTGAGGTTCAATTGCAGTATCCTGCAAAAGAAAAGCAAATGTTAAATCTAAATTCTTGCAAGTACAGGAAAGCCTCAGCTTACTCATACACAAGACAAATGCCAAAACTATAAACAAAAGAAAGGAAGACAATATATCAATTTAGCCACTTACGTTAAGAAAAGTTTTATTTGTGCTTCCAAGGTCCATTAAGTAAGGCCTGTGACGGTGCACAAAGGAAATGAGATATGAGATTTGAAAAATTCACCCTTCTAAATAATGGAATTAGCCGCAAATTAACTGTCTTACCTTACTTTCTTTGATAGCGTACCATCAGGTTGCTCGATTTCAACTTGCCTGGCATGGCGGGAAAATAAAATATTATATTAGTTACTAACCAAGAATGTAAATGGCAAAAAAAAAAAAAAAGATATTTAGTGATATACCCATTTTTAGCACTAATATTATAAATAAACTCTACACCATTGAATTTCTATAAACAAACCCAAAAAATGACAGCTGGCTTTATTGAATTTAATATTGATTATTAAATTACTTTGAAACCCTATTGAATGTTTTGGGTATTTTTATGAGATTTTGGGGTTGGGCTTGTTTTAAGAAATTGATGGCAGTTTTGTAATTTATACGAAGTTAAAAGCCTCTTTGCTATGTTGTAAATGGGCTTTGGGTGTGTTTCTAAAGTCCATTTCATATGGGGTATTTTTATAATTTAGGCCCCTATATTGGGTATAATAGTGAATCTCCCAAAAAAAATTGCAAAATTCAAGATCTACCTGAATTGTATAACAGCATGTTGCTTGCTACAGGATGGGTGATCTGTAGGGACGTCTGCCACCCTTCTTTCCCTCCCAAAGAGGTAACAGCTTTGCCGATGTATGTACAGGGGTTCTGTAGATCATATGTACATCAAGGAGAACATTTTGATCACCATGAATAGAATCCCAAAGACATGGACTCAGAAATCCCAACAGAGAGTACTATTAAAATGCACAAGAAAAATAATTGCACTCTTTTGCATGCTTGCCAGATATGGAAAATCACCAAAAACTAAGTCATTACCAAAAGAAAATAGAATAGCTCAGGTTGGGAGTAGTAACCATTACACAACGATAGCTTGCCTAAGTAATAGAACTTGACTGGTCCAGAATTTCATTCCTACTCGATCATCCAAAGTCAATAAAGTTTAAACACAGTTTTGAGTTAAGAGCAACAAGATGCATATAAGTACTCAATACCAAAGGAAAATCCACATAAATCCAACAGTTTTGAGTTTAAATACACTACTCAAAACTATTGGATTTGTACCTTTTTTCTTTTGGGAAGAAAACTACCAAAAGCTTAAAAATCTAAAAAGGAAATTTCTACAAGTACTAAAAACGTTAATGTACAACAACCATATGTGCACAAAAAATAGAAACATGCACTATATTTTGGGCCACAAAAATATGTTTCTTCTCCAATATATTGCAACATAGTATCTATGAACAGAAAGTCTCAAATATTTCTTGAACTGTCCAATATTCATTACTCACACCTTTGCACCCAATCCGATAAATGATTTGAACTTGAAAGAGATGTTTCCATTAGGAGAAAACATACAGAATTACCACAGGCTGCTTGTCTCAGCAATCAGTGTATTAAGGAGAGGTTAAGTACGTAATGGAAGAAGTTATATGGATGCTAAAACGTTGTTACATCCTAAAGTCACTTATTTACTGAAATGTAAATTGATGCTGCATTGTAGGTTGCAGCCAAGGTCTTGCAAAAACAATAAGAGAATCTTCAGTCATTAGCCCTTCAGCCTTTGAGATTTAAGAATTTTGACAGTTAATTGGCTTGGAACTAGGTACTTTGATCAGACATGACAAATGAGGTCTTTTAAAAGCACTGTACGTCTAAAAAGAAGCAACCTGCAGTCAGTACTCAGCAGCTACTTCATTATCATTCAACTACTCTAAGTGCTTCACCGTTAAAGAAGCATATGTAGGTCTCAAGAAAGGCACAGAAACAAGAAGATAACTTCCAGTATTAATCTCCAAGAGACTTACCGTTTAACACTTCACCGCCCTTGAAAACATAAAGCCGCCATCTTACATCAGGTTTTCGTCCATCTGGAGGCTCAGTGAATAAAAGTGTTATACCTGACAAAATAATAACCATATAGAAAACAAAACATATATTATTATCTTTTTATTTGTTATAATGAATAAACATATAGAAATGCACAATCTCTGCAATGTATATATAAAAAATATCAGAGAATTAAAACTATACTGTAATTAGGATTCTAAGTTAATTAGAATATTTGGTTTCCTTGTTGTTTAAGGGTGCGATTTGGTTGTTATTTAATTTCACGTTGTGATTGTACTTAATTTATTTGCTTATTAAATGAGTGTTGGTTAAGGAATGTGATCTAGTTTCCTAAATTAGGTGATTTTCTAATTGAGTGTTAGTGATTTGTATTTGGTACAGAATTTATTAAATTCAGTCTACCAGAGGTTTTGGTTGATATTTGACCCACATATTTAAATTTTCTTTTGGGGCCCAAAAGCGGAGGCTATATGTTATGATGAGGTACGTGTGCCTATCTTATTCATTTTGTGGAAAAATCATTCAAGATGGCACAAGTTTATGTCTTGATGTTCTTAATTATGTTTCTGAGTTATGTAACAAGCTGGGCATGATTATCATCTACGCTCCAACTTCAAGGGAAAGTGTTGGAGAACAAAAGTTTGTTCTAAATAGGAGTTTTAAGATAAGTAGAGTATTGCTTTCCAAGTTTGTTTGGGGTTGTGATCTAGCTTCCTCAAGTAAGTGATCTGGTAGTTATTTCATTTCCTATTGTGATTAGATTGTACTCTATTTAAGCCCTTTAAGGGTTCGGATTACTGCATCTATTTCTTCCTATTTTCAAAAACAAAAGAGAACAAAAAGTTCAGACTTTTGTATCAAACCCCAAGGAAAAGGTGATCTCACCCCTGACTCTATTAGTTTCTGCAGCAAGCTTTCCAGATAGCTCAAACGAAGGTTTTTCCTGTAAGTCGAGTAGTAAAAGGAGGAGCAAAACGTAAGTACAGTTTCAACCTTCCACACAATTAAACAAATTATTTGCACTACATAATACTCAGAAATAAAAGCAGTATGGATAAACAAGCCCTATCACAGCTTGCACCGGATAGCTGAGAAAATTTGGCATCGTAACAAAAATGTGATGATGATAGTTATGATTGAAGAAAGACACCAAGCTATGCATTACTTACCTTTTGCTTTGCTTCCAAGGCCTCCTCAGCAGCCTTCATCATAGCTACTGCATCATTCTCATCATCCCTGCCCAAGAAAGCAACGAACAGCTCATCAAAAGCTACATCAAAGCTTATGTACATTAAAGCATGAGCACTCATACATTAAAAATTTCAAATGAACAGAGCCCAAAGTGAAGTAACCTAAAGTTATGTGATCTACCTCAACAAATTAACAGACATGAACGTTTACTATGTTAAATTGGCAATTAATGCTTTATCACTTTTACTACAGAAATTAAGAAACTGGAATTGAGAAAAACTAAAATATTTTTTCCAATGACCCTTATCTCGTATTATTAAGAATTGGCATGTTTTATTACTTTTACTACATCATGAAAGTTTACTTTGCTAAATTGGCAAGAACATATTGCTTACACCGACCTTTATCTCTTCTCATTCACCAGAACAAATAAATAGAGTGACTAAATATATCAAAGTGCAATAACATTCCAGAAATCATTGATCCATTGCAAGAAAAATATATTTAGACATCAGATAGTTTTATCAATGGTTCAGCGAAGTGTAAACAAAAAGTTTAAAAGATACCCACCTATGCTCATCTTCTCTTGAATTTGGCACCTGAAAATGTTTACCTCTGGTTAGACACTTTAGATAAGAATCATCGCAACTAGAAACAGAAACCACTTATAAGCATCACAGATAATTGTCCCAATGAATGCAAACGTAATTGAATAATTAATTTGTGTGTTTTCCTTCATTCAAAAGAGTCTTAAAACATACTACCACTTCCACTTTTCCACATTAACTCCTCCTTGGAGTGAGTTAGGAGGTGATAAATAAGAAGAAAGATATTTTGAAATGGAAGTTATTAGAGAATAAACCTATGTAAAAGAACTTTTGAAAATCTACAATATCAGTGAAATTTAAGAAGCATCTTATAAAAATAAAAATAAAATGAAATTTAAGAAGCAATAATTTTCAATAATGGAATTAAAATTATTGGGGAGGGGGATGAGACATTTGAAGGAGTGGATATCACCAGACACCTCATCACGAGCTCTGGTATTGGCAGCTTGTTGAGGTGAAAGAGATCTTCGTCTGTTCTTGTGGTCCCGATCCAATGGAGAAGTAGATCGCCCATGTCTTGTTCTTGAAGACCTATGATCAGTACTGTCTTTTCCTGACTTTCTCTCCACTCTTTCACTATCAGTTTCCCTATCTGAACCCTTTTCCCTTTGCATTCTTCTATCACTCCCTCTGCCATGATTCCTTTCACTGTCATTCTCAATTACTTTCTCCACGTCTCTGGTAACACCAGCAGGTTGAGGTGAGGGAGATATATGCCTACTCTTTCGCTGTCGATCTGATGGAGAAGTACCATGTCTTGGTCTTGATGATTTACCATCAACATCGTCTCTTCCCGACCGTTTCTCTTTCCTATCACTCCCGAAATCTCTCTCTGAAACCCCTTCCTTCTGTAAACCCCTATCAGTTCCCCTCCCGTTACTTCTTTCATGTTCTTTCACAGCCTCTCTGCCAGCTTGAGCCCTTCTTAACCGTTTTGTCCGAGGAGAAGGAGAGCGAACAGGAGGAGAGGGGGACCTGGCATGCTTTGGAGACTTAGGGTGACCTGAATGTTTCTCTCTTGGTGGAGAACTACCCCTGTGGGACCTCCTATGTCGAATAGGTGATCTTTCAATTCTGGATGGGCTTTTCCTAGATGGGCTCCTCCTACGAGGAGGGTCCCCAACTGGAGATTCTGAATGATTTGAAAGGTTACGCCCCATCAATGAATTTGCAAATGCACGACTGGACTTCTCCTGACTAAGAAAAGCTGATAGAAAAACTAGAAGTTAGAACTTCATTGATTACAGAATAAAGACTTGTCTAAAATCCATATGAATAATGTGGTATAAATTTGGACAAAACAACATAAAGAACTCAGCACAAAAGCTAAAGGTGATGTACCAGTCTACTATGTATCCATATCCCAATCAGCAAAAGTTTGTTAATGGGAATGCTTAATCAAGATAATTCAACCATAAATTATATACTATACATAGGGACAGACACCAGGATTAAAAATGAGGTGGGCTGAAATTTCAAGCCTATTTTTCTTAGTTGAAATTTCATCAGAATCTCTTTTGTTTATACGATATTTCCCAAATTATACAGAAATTGATAATTACTTCTTCCGACAATTGCAGGCTGCAAGCCCACAAATTGATAAGCTAACAACAAGAGGAAAACTAAAAGGATGAAATATGAAATAAAACAATGACTCAAATTCAAAATTCAAAACAGAGCAAAGAAAAAAAATTTGCGTGCACCCTTATGTTGCAAGCCACACGATAAAATAACACTTAAAAAAGACCAAAATTTCAAATCTACGTTGGAATATTCAACACTGAACTCCAACCAACCCTGTAATTCTCACATCATAAACTAAGAATAAGAAAGCCAAAAGCGATCCATATGAAGCCAAATCATAAACTAACATATCTATATACACACACATATAACAGAACAAACTGGAAATCATCAAATAACTATCTTAAGCCGGTGTAAGTAGCATAAAGGAGAACAATGGCGGTACCTGCTCTGCAACTATCTTAAATGGAGGATTTTCTTAGCTCGTCGATTATGGATGGAGTTGTTCATGCTAATATATGCTTCACAAGCAGAGAAGCTTCACCTAGAATCTTCTTCACCAAGTGCTCATTTGGGCATTTGGGTTCCCTAAAATAGTTGGGTTCACTAAATCCCTAAATTCCTTTGTTCCTAAATCCCAACATTAGAAAGAAATAATAAAAAGAAGAAGAGTACTAGAATTGAAGAACCTAAAAAAGAAGAAAAAAAATATTATGACCAGTTTATGGGAAAAAATACAGCTTTATGCTTTGGAGGTTTGACCCCCTCGAAATCTATTTGCCTATTTCCCTTTTCTATACCAATTCAACCAGTTTATAGGAACTTGACCCTATCAGGCAAGGGCCCTAAAACCCAAATGGAAAAATGCCATTCCCATGCCAATACGTAATATAGAAAACCAACAGCAGCTACAATTGAAAGTTAAAACCCTAGAAATTAAAGAGAAAGAGGGAAGAATGAAAGTGAAAATAAATAAACATAATATGCGCCTCTTACCTGAGTCTTGTGGCTCAGCAGTGCGCTTCAATTGATCCAACAAGAAAAAACTGTAGGCAGAATGGAAGAGAAGGAAAGGAGTGAGCTCTGTGGAGAGAGCGTGAAGAAGCAACGTGATGGGAAGGAGACGACGCAATAAGAGGAGAGAGCGTTAAAATAGATTGGGGTATTTTTGGAAGTTCGAAAATTTTATTAAAACCAGCACCTCCTCAAATTAATTGCTGCATAATCAGAAAATATAAGCAACTTTTCCTTATCATTTTCTCCTGCAATTTATAAAAATAAGTGATTTTTTCATAAATTATCAAACGGATTTGGCTTCTCAAATTATCACTTAAGCCTTCTCCAACCCATTTGGTCATAAACCCAAATTTCTCATCTCCAAAAAGTAACTATTTGGATTTTACCCGTATTCAAACTGTTTTTTCCCCAACCCTTCAAACTCAAAATTTAAGTCCATAATTTTATTAAATTGTTTAAGAATGGTTTAAGTCTATTTTTTTTTTTTCATGGATAACTTTTCTTTATCTATATATATAAAGCAAAAGGCAGAGAATGGTGAAACATTCAAAATATCAAAAAATGCCCTTGGTTAATTCAAACATTAGAATTGAAATTATTAATTAAATGAGGATAATATGGTAAATTCACACTTTTAAAATAAATTAAAATTAAAAGAAAAAGATAATGGATCCTATTTTTACGAAACACAACTACCCATTATCTTTTTAATTCTAAAAAAAAAATTCTTTTAAAAAGGGCCTCTCGCAGGCGTGGAAGCGCATGCAGAGAGGCTAGTTTACTTATTAATTTAATTTTTTGAACAATTTAATCTAAAAAATATTGAAATTCCATAAATATAATTTTATTTGAGAAATAGGTGGATATTTATAGAGTTCTGAGTGAGTGTTGGGGTTGGATATTATTTAGATTAATTTAAAATATTATTTTAACTGTTGGATTTAAATTTCAATGGTTGAATCTCTTTTTTTACCATTAAAATAGTTTGGATTTAATATGGATCGTTGATTTGGGTTAAATAAATAAAAGTGATTCTATATATATAAAGCAAAAGGCAGAGAATGGTGAAACATTCAAAATATCAAAAAATGCCCTTGGTTAATTCAAACATTAGAATTGAAATTATTAATTAAATGAGGATAATATGGTAAATTCACACTTTTAAAATAAATTAAAATTAAAAGAAAAAGATAATGGATCCTATTTTTACGAAACACAACTACCCATTATCTTTTTACAAATTTATAAATAAACCCAATCCTAGACATGTATTTATAAAAAAACCCAAGCATTATTTAAACATAGAAACACACCCAAAATCAACCCCAAAGTCAACTTTTTGGGTGTGTTTATAAATGGGTTTTGAGTGTGTGTAATGATGGGTTTTGGGTGTGTTTATATGTTTAAATAGTGCTTGGGTTTTTTTATAATTTCAACACCCATTTTGGGTGTTTTAATGAAACTCCCTTATCTTTTTACAGTCCTGATCTCTTGGACTACCGGGGTCCAAGAAATTTGTGGTCACTCACCGTTGGATGTAAATTCAACGGTTCACTCACTCTTGCACTCCTTTTAAGAAACTTTTTTGAACCATTGGATTAATATCCAACGGTGGGTGACCACAATTTCTTGGACTCCTGTGGTCCAAGTGATCGGGACTGTATCTTTTTAATTCTAAAAAAAAATTAATTCTTTTAAAAAGGGCCTCTCGCAGGCGTGGAAGCGCATGCAGAGAGGCTAGTTTACTTATTAATTTAATTTTTTGAACAATTTAATCTAAAAAATATTGAAATTCCATAAATATAATTTTATTTGAGAAATAGGTGGATATTTATAGAGTTCTGAGTGAGTTTTGGGGTTGGATATGATTTAGATTAATTTAAAATATTATTTTAACTGTTGGATTTAAATTTCAATGGTTGGATCTTTTTTTAACCATTAAAATAGTTTGGATTTAATATGGATCGTTGATTTGGGTTAAATAAATAAAAGTGATGCCCAACTAGTGCGCGACAGCTTCCGCAGCAATAGCAGCGGGACACTTAGCATCAGCCTTGAGTGGGCTCACCAAAAAGTTTTCCAATAAAGGCAATAGTTGGACTAGTATTTGGTCCAAAGTTTGGGTTTTTCCAAATTTTGGCCCCGTACTTTTCTTAGGTTCAGAGAGGAATTGGGCTAAAATTTGGGATTTTTTAGGTTTGGCCTTATCACCCCAAATAAGACTTTACTTTCATACCCAACCTAAGGCTGACAATGCAATATAGCGCTAACAATTTATTAGAAGACAATATTTTGTAAATTTAAGTTGTACTCACACAGACGCACAAATAGCAAGCAAGAAGATGACTTGAACATGTATATGAAACCATAAGCTATGTAGTTTCCATGAATTCATAACTTCCAATTTTCTTCGAGGTGATAGCATAATGAAATCTACTTACCCGAGATAGAGTCCAGCTTTCACCTTCAACGGCAATGGCGAGCCTAAAGCCTTTTTTGTCATTGAAAATCCCTAACATAAAAAGTTTGTTTCCTCTCTCTGCAAACCCTAACTGCAAAAGTGCGAGGACAAATATGGTAATGATGAAACCGTAAGGGGTGTAAGAACAGAAGAGACTCATACTCTGCAATCCCAAACCCTAATTGTAAAATTTGCAGTGCCTCCATGTTACTAGAATAGGATAACTCATAATTCTTGTGTTATAATATAAATCAATGTTTAAGTTGAAAAAAAGAAAACTGATTGTAAAACTCATAAAAGGTTATTTCGTTCTCTAGACCATTTTGGTGGTGCTCTTGTCTTGTTTTGATCCATCAAAACCACATAGTTCTTATCCTTACTCGATTGTCACCCATAACTTAGTTTTGTTTTAAGCCAGAATTGATACAAGGTGGTGACAACTTGTAGTTTTGGTCAATTTGTTTTACTTTTTTTTTTTTTTTTTATGAAGGTCAATTTGTTTTACTTGTTTTCATTGTTTACTATTTTATTTATTTTTATCACCCTTTACCTTTTTGTATTAGAGGAATTATGAAATCCTTATTTGCCTTAAGGCATAGAAAAGAACCTCATTGACTTAGTTTACCATTTCAGTTCATAGTCTTTTGATTAAGATCATTTACTTGGTGTGGAAGTTCTCTTCTTTTTTTATATTTATTTATACTTCCATTTATTATAATTGATTAATTGCTAATCGCGGCACACTTGCAACCCACACTTTACCAAAGTTTGCTATAGGGCTTTGTTGCATATTTCAAGGTAAACACTAGGATTTCAAATCATAAAAATTGAATCAAAGGTGGTAAAGAAGAACAAGAGGTCATAACACCCAAATTGTCTCTTCTTTCTTTAACAATGCATCCACAAAAAGCTGAAAAACTAACCAACAAAAACATAGCAAAAGAATCATAAGTATCCACCTACCCTAATGTCAAAAGAATTAAAAGGTTATAAGGAATCGAACTCTACCATGGAGTTAAAGGAGGCTGGGCAGCGGCTGCCCTGCAAGTTTTAGAAGGTTTTTGTTTGTTTCTTTCTTTCTTTAATTTTTTTTTTCCAGAATACGTGGTTTTTTAACTAATAAAGTTACTAAAAAAAAAAAAAACCTTTTATGGATTTTAAAATCATTTTTTTATCCACCCTTAAATTAGATCCAAGGGTGGGTGACCACAAACTCCTTAGACCACAGGGTCCAGAGAACGGGACTATCAATAGATATTCACATAGATGTATGGAGAATATTTCCCTATATCCTTAGAAGTAGGAACTCATACTTTTTTGTCAATTAAAGTGTGACATGTGTGTAGAGATTTTTCTTGTTGTATTTTTTATTAATTATTTTTGCAAATATATTAAACTGTAATTTACATGAAGTATAGATGCCTCGCAGTGTTCTAAACGTATACCAATATTACATTATAATTACTCAATAGTAAGTGTTAAGGCCCAAAAAATCCATGGATTGGGCTCGAGCAATTACCGGCCCAATGCAATATGTCACGAGGAAAAATCTACCACGTGCAAGTTGTAATTCACACGCCACGCAAAATAAATAAATTGTCATGCCAGGACCCGTGATAAAATATGATTAACCCATGCTAAAATTAAAACAATCCTTCCCAAGGGTGATAAATTAGAATATGACAAGCAACGTGCCATGCCAAGCCCGAAATTATTATCTCAACCACGCTACAAGCCTAAGTGGGCCCAAGCCACTCAAAAACCCGGGGCTTGCTTGAATGGGTTGTGGCATGGATGGTAATAAATCAACATGAGGCTCATTGATGGGCCGAGAAATGGAAAGTTTCGGGTTGCTTGGGAACCTCGAGACTCAAGCCCATTTTTCGGGCCCAAATATGTGGGTAAGCACAAGGGAGAAAGAGTAGCCCAAAAGCCCAAATAACCCAACCAAAATAAGCCCAAATCAAAAGACCCAATGTTTGATAAAAGCCCATTTGCTAAGGAAATTACCCTAGCCCATATAAAACCCCAAAACAAAGCCACAACAGCTGCAGCTCATTTGAAGAAAATAGGGAGCACGTGAAGATTGGCAGACTCAGCTGCTGGGAGCAAGTTCCAAAGTCAGAATCATTCAAAGAACCAACGAATGCTTTCCTGCATGCTGTCAGAAGCACCCCTTGAACCAGCATATATTTCCAGCCCCTTTCTTTCATTAGACTTGGCTAAAGCAGGGGGAAAAAAAAGGAGAAAAGGCAGCAATCAAGAATGGAAGCCCCCACTGTGCAGCTGCAGGAAAGGAGGACGTTGAGCTTCCAAACCTCCTGAATTTATGCAAATAGACAGAGATGATTTTTGCCAAGATAGGAAAGTTAGAGAAGAGGAGGAGAAAGGAAGGAAAAACTTAGCCAAAATAGGTAGAAACCATTAGGGTTTCTTGGAGAAGACCCATTCCCAGCAGCTATAAATTGAGCCTTCCCTTACCCAACAACGACAACCCACAACCTTCAGAGAGCAAGCTTTCTCTCTAACTTGCAAAAAACCCAACTCGTGCACTGTTCATCTTCTTCTCCAATTTGTTTTTCTGGCAGCTGCCAGAAGAACTCAGCTTTTCTTTTTCCCTAGTCAAATTATTCACAAAACACCCCATTCCTTGCTTAAACACTTTCTTTTCTCATAAACCAAGTCTAATCTCTCTCTTAATGCTAAACTCATGTTGGTTTTGCTCCCATGCCACATGCCATTCATGATAAGCCAAGGAAACTACCTATAAACCTCTGTATTTTCGATTGATGAAGATAACCAAAAATATTTCCTAAGATCTTGCTGGCTTTTCGAGATATTTTTGGGCTTAATTTCTGAACCCAAGCAAAGGGGATAATTTCCTCACTTTACCTTTACAGCAGCCCAGTCCATTAGCTGTAGGAGGAAAAAGGCCCCTACAGTAAGTACGGTACAAGTGTGTGTCACATATGTAAAACCTGATAATCAATGCATTATGTATTTGCAATGATAGGTTTTGTCTTCGAAAAATTGCAATGACCTAATACTACTACAAGTGATTTGATTGTTCAGTGTTTGAGCGCTCCTACCTATGCTTAATTGTCTTCCCCTTAGATTTTTAATTTGAATCTTCTATTGCAAATCTTTGAGTTATATATGCTTCATTTGTAAGACACAATTCGGACAGAAAAAAAGAAGACCAATGAAAACCACAAAGCACAACTTCTACATTGTTCGCGGGAAAGTTCTGTTTTAACATTAACATACTAACCAATTTACATTTGTTGACTGGTGAGACCCTACGCAAACCTTGACCCTAGATTGGGTGCAAGGTAACTAGGATCAAAGTGTGTGAAGTGATTTTGAGATATGGAAGAACACAAGTAAAAAATTGGGAGAATTTTTTCTATTGATCTGATAAAAGTGAGTAATACAATGATGCAAGAGGTTTTTGTATATGTACATGAGAGAAATTCTAAGTGAAAGGAAGAGTCGGTCAGGCCATCTCCAATGCAAGGACTCAAACCCAAATTATCCCCAAAAATCTCTCCCAACCCAACAAAATGAATGACCAAAATTTGGGAAAACCCAAATTTGGACCCAAATATGGGTCCAAGTATTGCATGGACCCAATACTGTTTGCTAGACCCCACGCTGAGGTGGCTGAGGCCATGTGATTCTGAAAATTTGGTAGGACCCGCACTATTGACATTTTCTGATGGGTTTGTCTGCTGTCATGCCACGTGTCGGCGCCTGGTTTTGTAGCCGTTGCAATTCAAATGGCTACTTTTTTTTTTTAAACAAATCTGAAGTAACTTTAAAAAGGCTGGGCCCACTGTTGGCTCATTCCAACCTTAAAAGTGCCGTTACAAATAACTATTCCCTTCTTTTTTTTTCAAATTCCAATAGTAACTTTAAATTAACGATCTAGATTAAATCTAAGTTATTTTAACGGTAAAAAAAAAAGATAGGCAGACTCTCTCTGATTACATGATTCGTCATAATAGAGTTCGATCTCCACATATGCATCAGAGTCTCCAAAATGATTTGATCAATCACCTTTGGAGGAGCTTTGGAGATGGTGAATGAGGTCGACAATTATTTCAATCCTCATTTTGTGTTTCAATTATGTAGTGTGTTTTTTTTTATGTTGTATGTTTACTTTTGGAATAAAATGAAATTTATGGAATTTCAATTTTTTTTTAGGTCAAATTGTTCAAAAAATTAAATTATGATGTTATTTAAAAAGATTAAATGAAGAAAAGTTATCCATAAAAAAAAATATTAGACTTAAACCGCATCTTAAACAATTTAATAAAGTTACGGACCTAAAATTTGAGTCCGTAGGGTTGGGAGAAAAAACAATTTGAGTCCGGGCAAAACCCAAATAGTTACTTTTTGGAGGGGGGAAATTTGGGTTTAGCCCCTCATGGGTTGGAGAAGGCCTCATGTTATACTTAAGATGAGTCCTCTATTTATAGGTGTAGTCTTGGGGCACTTAGCATGGCCTGGGGAGGCGCAACCCACTAAACTAAACAAGTGGGCTATTGCAACTTGTTGCGTCCGAGCAAAGGCCCAATCAGAGGTCGACACGTGGGTAGTCATGAGTGCCTTACGTGGTTTCCAGGGGCGACAACGCTCCAAGTATTCTATGAACTGAGTTTTGTCACGTATGTGCCCCAATTGCGATCAGTCACATGGAAGTGGAAGTGACTGAGTTTAGAGTGTGGGCAAGGATTGGGCAAAAATCTAAAGGTTTAAGTAAATAATGGGTCATGTGGGGGTTAAAAACCCTGTAGAAGCCGAAATATAGTTCAACACTATGGTTGAATGTGCGCGTCCACAGTAGTCATTAGATGGGTCCGCCAATGGACAAACCAATTGAAATCGGACACGTGGAGGTTTCTCGCATTCACCCGAAAATAAAAGTATAATCATTGTCAATTAGAAGATGCAGAATACCCACTATTATAGTGGTTTAAAATAATTACTTCCTCAGATACGGTATTGGGTTACGTTCGAGTTCTAGCATCTGTGTAGGGTGTGCAGTTTAGTATATTATCGGTCATCTCAATAGAAGATGCAAAATACTAACATTGTTTGACACTGCTTGCACACTATTCATGCAGAACTTAGGACTGCGTACCGCCTTATCATAGACCACATATGGATAATGGGTTAAAACATTAACATGTAGAAGCATCATTAACTACCACACTATACGGTAGGGTAACAACACACTTCATCACCCAGTGGCAAAATTGATCCGCAAAGCCCATTCTCCGCATCGTTGCCAATAAATATCTCACTTCATATGGTCGTATGCTTGCACCATATCCAAATTTAAGACCATAAAATTCACCACCACAATTTTTCTTTTTTCTTATTTAATGAGTGGAGGATATCAAAATTAATGATGTACTTTATTTGTCTTCTTATTTGTCTTCCAGAGCCACAAACATGCAATGGAAGATCATCTTATGTTGCACAACATACTCTCACCTAAAAAAACTGCCTTAGTAACATCATGTCCCACAATAGGCCCAAACGTATGAGAAAAAAACTCCGTTCATTAGGTCCAAGAGACTGAGTGCCAATTTGGCATTGCTTATTTGGGGTGGTAAGTGATTTTTCAAAAATTTTAAGAAGCCCAACCCGTTTGGTAAACTATGAGAAAATCACTTATTGTTAAAAATTGCTGTGAGAGAAAGCTATAAGGGAAAGCAGCTAATGAGGTGCTTTCATTTTCTGATTATGCAGGAATCAGTTTCGAAGAGGCGCTGGGTTTAATGATTATACGGCAATCATTTTCTGATTATGCGTAAAATCAATACCAACAATACTTTTAACAAAAATTTTACCAAACGCCCAACTATACTTTCTCTCACAGCTGATTTCTCTCACAGCAAATCTGACAGCGATTATTTTTACAGCATAGCAATGCCAAACTAGCCCTGAGTGGGGTGGATTAATTTGAAAGACAATCTACATATATTTTACTTTAAGTAGTATTAATAATAACAAATTTGTTGGATTTCATTTAAATGAAATTAAAGGGTTTAGATTTGGATTTTTCAGAAAAAGAAGAGAATGTGGGAAAGAAAGTTAGGGAAGGATCCTCTTCTATGAATGTTTAAAGTCACTCTTTGCGCAAGAGGAATGCTAGTTACTTTTCCCTTTTATATCTTCTTATTACACAACACCATGTCCCACCTAACATCGTCTAAATTAAAACGATTTTTATTTGAGGGATTTTTTGTAGAACTGATCAATAAAAAAATGAACACTTATCGTCATGAGATGAGATGACACTGCAGGATAAGAAGGAAAATAGAGAATGTATATAGGGAAATATATGAAATTAATAGTTTATCATCTAATTTCCCTTTGTCAACCATCATATGAAAATCTGAAGAATACCCGTAGGACTAACAAATAGATTTTAAAATTAAAGATATCTCTTTCACGATTTATTTTACTTTTCTCCCTCATCTGTACTCATTTCCTTTCCAATTTATAAACCCCGCATCCACACTTGGGCTATTAGACCGTACATAGTTCATGTTTGTCATTGGAGACGATGTACATGATAACTATCGATCCATATAACATAAACCTGTATAATACAAATGAGCAGTCAGTTTGTCGTCAAGTGAAATTCGAATCGTATGTGTGTACATGTTTATGTTACTTTTACATAGCACAAATTATCGTGCACATACACTAGCAAAATATTATGAAAGTTCGAATCAAGCAACACCAATTTGAAATAACATGAAATGCTGAAGTTTTGGGGGGTCACGGCCACTATAGGTCGAAGTGTGGCTCTGCCGGATGTCCATTGTTGCATTCTAGGAGTTGCATCTCATGAATAAAACCAAGATACATGTCATGTTACACTCTTGAGAGGTAACGGTCTTGCATACACTTCACGGTTTGTATTGGTGACTCACAAATAAGCACATGAGACTCATGTTTCGCGTGTTTATCTTAATGTTTCGGCGCAAAACACAATTAACTAAGTTAAACTTCCCAAATGAAGTAATATTTTTTCTTTTTTGTTAATCATCAACTCGGGAAGTGCACTTATGAGCCTCATATATTCCGTGCCTTTACTTAACTAGATCTCTTTATCGTATTAATTAATCAAACGAGTAGAAGTCAGAAATGAAAATTGCTAGTCGATTGATGTTAAAGTTAATTTTTGGTCATAAAATTATGACATGCAAACATTATACACTTTACGTTCACCATTTTTTTTTTTAAATTTTGCTTCCGTTTATATTAATCTTGTTTGTAATGTTACCATGTAGCATGTATCGTTCTATAAATTTATTTGAGGGATTTTTCAATGGAAGCTTTTTATATATATACCAACAGATCATTTACTTTGATGTCAATCAGATTCTCATTTATTTCTATCAACCAACATTGTCACGTCCACAACCACATGTAATCACACTCTCAAAAACTTTTCCTCTCAACCGCCGCATGTAAAGTAAAATTCAAAAAACTTTTGGATCAGTTTCTAATACCATTGTCCCTTTTCCTAATCTTGAAATAATTAACTTATTTGCTCTCCCCCATCCATCGTCTCCAAAAATCAAAGAGAGACAACTCTTCGCCAACCCCCGCTCCAAACAACCTCCTCCTCTATAAAACCCTGCTACTTCTTTCACTTCAATCCCATCCCACAACACAGACTCAAACATGGACCGCTTCTCAGTGTTGCCCGAGTCCCACCTCTCCGCCATTGTCTCCTTCTTGCCTTTCAAAGAAGCGGCAAGAACCTGCATTCTGTCGAAGCGTTGGCGTCACGTTTGGCGTTCTTCGAAAAACATCGAGTTCGACGAACGTTGCTTTGCCAACGTCGATGCCGATAGAGAGGTCCAAAGACAAGTGTTCATTGATTTTGTGCGGCAGTGGGTTCAAAACTACCAAGAACCCACCGTGGACAGACTTTCTCTCAAGTTTTCGCATCCTCAAAATAACCCAAGGGTTGTCGAAAACTGCATCGCATTTGCCCTCGCCCGCCATGTCAAACACCTAGCGCTTGATTTCTCTGATCCTACATGGGCTGTACACGATCTCGACGATATTGCTCATCCGACGCGGTTTGATCTGCCTCTGTCTGTTTATAACCATCCTCTCGAATCTTTGACTCTGTCTTCTTGCAACTTCAATGTGTCCGAGTTCAAGAATTTTGGGGTGCTTAAAGAAATTTCGTTGTGTTGGGTTGAAATGAAGGAAAGCACTACCAAGGCTTTGTTGGCCAACTGTGGGTGTCTTGAGAGTTTGAGCCTGAGACACTGTTGGGACATGGACAACTTCTTCTGTGTTCGGGTCGGGGAATTAAAGCTGAAAACTTTGGTGGTTTATAAGTGCAGGTTTACTTGTTCTTACTTTGAATTTGAGGCACCAAATCTGCGTTGTTTGAGGTACTCTGGGACCCTGCCAAAATTTTGTTTACTCAGAAATGGAGGCTTGGATGAGGTGGATCTTGACTTTGGGCATGAGACTCATGGGAATGAGGCAGTGTCTGATCTTCTTGGTCAACTCATCGATGAAGTCAACCCCATGAGGGCATTGACTGTTTGCACCTTCATGCTTCAGGTACTTAAGTTTTTAACACTTAAAAAAAAAAAAAGTGAAATCACTTATTATTATGTTTGGTCACTGAAGATATTGTACTTATATTCAGCATCATAGCCGCTTTGTACTTTGTTATGGTTCATTAATAATTACTATCGTTTTTTTTTTCTATATTAAAAAAAAATTACTTGCTTACATTTTTGTAATCTTAAGTTTGGTTGGTTTTATCATATTTTATTAATCAATAATACTATTTTGTATCACATTGATTGACTACTTTGCTTATCACTTCTCTAAAAAAGGTGGACTCCACTAATAAATGTGGAATCCGAAACCTGTATTAGATGTGTAGTCAACAATATAGACAGTAAATATGGTACAAATAACGCATCTTTGTTAATCAAGCTTGAGATGGTGTTAAACTAATGATCAATTGTGTCTGTCTGCAGGTTCTTCCAATGGGAGAGGAAGGCATTGGTTCTCCTTTGGGCATTACACAGTTGACACTAAAAACGACGATGCATGACCATGAACAACACGGCATCCAGTATCTCTTGAAAAACTGTCCCCAACTGGAGACTCTGAAATTCGAAATAGGCAGCCATGCCCGTACCAGAATTATCAATTATGTGAGCCCTTTATATCTTTATATATATATATATATATATTAGTAATTAATTAGACTTTAATTAACATATATACATTCTGGTTTTGTCATGGCTCCAGACGGAATATGAAGCTCCATGTGCTGAAGTGAAACCTGAACATATGTGGGACCAGACCAAGATTATTTTCCCGTGTGTAACGCAGACTCTGAGAGAGGTTGAGATGAAGGGCTTTAGGGCGTCGCCAAACGAGATCGGTTTGCTGTGCTATCTGCTCCACCATGGCCGCCTCATGGAAAAGCTTACTATTATTGTTTCAAGCCAAGCGAGCGGTCGTGGAAACCCACAACTCTACCGAATGGTAGCTGAAAAGACGCGGGATTTACCTAGAACGGTACCAAATCTGCAGATTATAATTATTTAAATACACATACAACAAGACCACATGAGCAGATGTTGTTATGTGAAGTTCGTTTCTACACAGGGGGTTTCTCATGTTTGGGATTATGTTGGAATTGAATGGCTCTTTAATATCCTTGCAGTCGACGTAAATATCGGCTCAATTTTTGCTCATTTGAACTAGGTTTAAGTACTTGTTATTACTTTTAAAGTCAGGACGTTTGGCAAAATGTCGACAAGATTCCCTTTGCCAAGTCAAGTATAAGCTTGAGCGAGTTTCACAAACTAGCAGAGCCAAATCAAGCTCGAGTTTAGGAAAAAATAATCTGAATGAGCTTGAGCACCATCATTATCTAAACGAGTTTCACGTGAAATTTTCTCACACCTAACTTGATCCCTTATCTTGTTAGATTTGAAGTCTTTAGTTAATGTTAAAGTTCATAAAAATTTTGAAGAGGGAATATTATGTGCCTCATTAAGACAAATACCGTGAATCAAAAGGTAGTTGGTATAATTTCAAATAATTTAATCACGGGTCATGCTAGGGAGACTAATTTTTGATACCAACTTGTGTATCATCTCTCTGATAGAGATAGAGCCCATCAATATAATGGATCCTATATTTTATTAAAAAGATGGTATAGAAATTGGTATCCAAAGTTAATTTCTCTAATATCTTCCTTTAATCACACTCGTTGACGAACGTTGACGTGACAATTACAATCACATGAGAGAAAAAAACATTGTCACATCAACAGACACCTGTCATTAACATTTGAAAAGCTAACCGCCACAGTGCAAAGTAACTCAAAAGCTTTTCGATCAATTTATTGTGTGCGTGCCTTTATCAAAAAGAAAATTGTTGCGTGCCCTTATCAAAAAGAAAAACGTTTGTGTGCCCTGTAACCGCCCCTTCCCCACGTTTAGGAAAATGAAGGAAAACGAAACACGAACTTTTTCGCCAACCCACCACCACCCCCAAAACGGTGCCTCCTCCACATTTCGTTCTTCTACAACCGGTCCCTGCAACTTCTCTCAATTCAATCCCATCCCACACACAAACATGGACCGCTTCTCAGATTTACCCGAGCCCCTCCTCGTCACCATAATCTCCTTCTTGCCCTTCAAAGAAGCAGCAAGAACCACTCTTCTCTCCAGGCGTTGGCGCCACCTTTGGCGTTCCACCCAAACCATCGACTTCAACGCGCGTTTCTTCATCAACGTGGACGCAAGCAGAGAGGTGCAGAGACAAGTATTCCTTGATTTTGTGCGGCACTGGATAGCAAACTACCAACAATCCACTATAAGTAAATTCTCTATCGCACTTTCTCAGCCGAGAAATTCCCAAATGGTCGTGGAAAATTGCATCACCTTTTCTCTTGCGCGCAACGTCAAACACCTGGTGCTTGATTTTTCTGACCCCACATGGAATGAAGATGACTTTGAAGGTCTTGCCGATCTGACGTCGTATGATTTGCCTCTCTCTGTTTATGGCCATGAACAAGTTCTTGAATCTCTGACTCTGTTTTCTTGCAAGTTTAATCCTTCTGGGTTCAAGAATTTTGGGTTGCTTAAAGAAGTTTCGTTGGGTTGGGTTGAAGTGGGAGCATGCACTCTCGACGCTTTGCTTGTGAACTGTGGGTATCTTGAGAGTTTGAGCCTGAAACACTGTTGGAGCATGGAGAACTTCCTTCGTGTTTGTGGAAGGGGCTTAAAGCTGAAAACTTTGGTGGTTTATAAGTGCAGGTTTTATTATCCTTGCTTTGCAGTTGAGGTACCAAATCTGAGTTGCTTGAGGTACACTGGGACCCTGCCAAGGTTTGATATATCCAGAAATAATAGAGGCTTGGATGAGGTGGAGCTTGACTTTGGGCTTGAGTCTGTGTGCAGTTGTTCTATGGCTGATCTTCTCTATAAGCTCTTCTTTGAAGTCTTCCCCATGAGGGCATTGACTGTTTGCACCTACATACTTCAGGTACTCAATTTCCCTCTGCAACTTTGGATCTCACTTTAACGTTTGGCTATTTGGGACCTTTTATCATACACTTGTGCTGCGCTTTTTGTGTGTGGTGGAGAAAAGAAAAGGAAAGCGTCTTGAGTTTAATATATCAGGTGTTTATATTTCCGTAGGCGTATATGCATGTTGTTGATTAGTGTAATCAATCTGCTTTAGTGTTAATTATGTTGTTATCTCGTAAACTAGGCGTCTCTAGAAGATCTTTTACTTACTTCTTTATCACGTTCAATGTTTACATGTGACTAAATTAATCCTTATAACTTTATACATTACATCAATTGCGACTGAACCGAATAAAACCGAACTGCACCCACCACTAATCTGCCGTGACTCTGAGTATTGAATATTTAGAAATAGAGCAAAACTTATCCCAATTTATATTTTGTACATCAACATTTAACTCTCACATCAAGTAAGCAAAAATAAATAAATAAATAATCTCCATGAAAATCTGTTATAAATTGCATGCATTTACAAGCTTGACGTCGTGCTAATTAATTATTTGTGTGCAGGTTGTTAGCATGGGAGAGGATTTCATTGGTATGGAGCCGTCTTTTCCCCTTACACACTTGACATTAAAAACAGCAATGCATGACTATGAACAAGTCGGTATCCGATATTTCTTGGAAAGCTGTCCTCATTTGGAAACTCTTGAGATCCAAATAGGCCCCGGCAGAATTTTTCATGATGTGGGTAATTTTTATATTTTAATTATGAAGTACGTAGTCTTTTAATGAACTGCAAGTTACATATATACATAGATCTCTTCTTCAGGATTATGAAGCTCCATATGGTGAACTGGATCCTCATGAACTGTGGATCCGCCATCCGGTAGTTTTCGTGTGCGTGACTCAAACATTGAGGGAGGTTGAGATCAAGGATTTCAAGGGGACACCAAATGAGATTTACGTGCTGAACTATCTGGTCACCTATGGCCGTGTCATGGAAAAGCTTACTGTGATTACTTCCAGGGAAATGAGCAATCGTGGAAACCCAACAGTTTATCGGAATATTGCCAAAGAAGCGTTTATGATCAGAAGTGCCTCGCAAAATCTGCTCATAACGGTTCTTTAAATGACAAATGACTTGATCAACCCGTTGTTGTATGCCTCTAGTGATTGGAATAGTTTCATGTGTTTTGGAGGAGACTTCTTGTATAGGGGCTGCTCATACGGCAACAGCCCTTCATTATTGGAGTCAGTCCCTACCCAAGAATCACTTGTTTTTTGAAGGTCGAAGATGTCTAGATCCAATTAAGATTCGGACAACTAATACATGAGCAGATGTAGTGACTAATGTGAACTATTTCTTTTGTTGTATTTTCATTGGTGAAATATTGGTGCTTTCTATCAAATCATGGAGTGGATGTTTGTTGATTTTATTATCAAACGTTTAAGGAGATTAGTTTTGCATTTACAGCATGTTATATATCGGATTATCCTCTATTGGCGCACAAAAATGATTATGGACTAGTAAAGAGCTTGTACGTTGTTTAAATGTATTTGATGTCATATGTTCGATTTTTTCATCGCTTGTATGAAAAATAATAATATGATTTAAACGATAAAAAAAGAAATTAACAATTTAAAAACGAATATAGTTTTAATATAAAAATGAGTAGTTCCGACGAAATTGAATTTTCTATTGATGGGTACTTGGGATCCCCTCCTCAATACCAAAAGCAGTTTTTCGGGGTCAAAAAAAGCGACTGGAAAAGAAAGTTGCTTTTGTAATGATTCAATTATTCCTCATCAAACTCCTACTGCATAAAGTCATGCTACAAGTTGCCCCATATCCCATCACATTAATTTTGATTCAGTTTCTCCTCATTTCCTGATTTCATGTCCCCTCCAAAGTATGGCACTTTCAAAGTGGCGCACGCATTACAGACATCATTAGGTCTGCGCCTACTGCCTGGGAAAAGCACCAGTTTCTTCTTTATTTGTTTAAAGCTTAATTGTTAAGTACCCCCTGAAATTATAATCAAATTACATATTGATCCCTAAGATGTTTTTTGTCTCATATTGTACTTTACCATCTAAAAAAGTTAAAAATGAACAACATGACCTACTTTTTATTAATGTGAATCCATTTGAATAGACTACATGTATGTGTTTTGTTCTTTGACACGTTTTTTTTCACTGTCATCTATATATATAAAGTAAAAGGTAGAGAATGGTAAAACATTCAAAATATTAGAAAATGTCATTGGGTGGGTAATACAAACATTAAGAATTGAAATTATTAATTAAATGAGGATAATATGGTAAATTCATATTTTTTTCATATTAAAAAAAATTTAAAATTTAAAATAAAATCAGATAATGAGTCCTATTTTTATGAAACGCAACTATCCATTATCTAATTTTAAAATAAATAAAAAACCAATTGGCACCCAGGGCCTAGTACATAAAATAATGGAATTTTCAAACTCTCAAATAAATCAGTGTAATTATTCATGGGGTAAAATTAGTCAGATATGCTCTTCATTTGGGGCTTCACATTTGGTGCTCAATATAGTACCTCTGTGTGTCATGGGTATATATGTTGTTGTATTTGGAAGAAAATGTACTCTCAAAGTTTGTGACGTGCCACCACAAAAACGAATAGGTAAGTTTTTTTGGCTTGGGTAGGTCTAATGGACAGGACTTGTCAGGTCCAAAAGCTCCAAGTACGGCCCAGAGTTGTTATAATTTATAAATCATTTCCTACTGAAACAAGTAACTACCCTAATTTAGGTGGAAATCAAGTATGAGTATGAAGAAATGTTAAGTCATATTACACCGTCTTGAAAATGCAAATTCGTTTTAATTTTTCATTCTTTGAAAATATTGTAAGAAAATATTTTACGAAAACATTACCGAATCGGGCCTAATTTTTTTAGGAATAACTTTTTTTTTTTTTCTTCACAAAAAGTCGCACATAGTGACACAACACAAGAGCAAACGTTGTGCCTGTTTGTAACCGCTCCTTTTCGTCCTCTCTAAAAGAAGATTCTTCAGACGTCTCTTCTCTTGCAGACTAACTTCCCCGCAACTTCTTTCAATTCAATCTCACCCCACAAACACAGAGTCAAACATGGACCGGCTCTCAGCTTTGCCTGAGCCTCTCCTTCTCATCATAATCTCACTTTTGCCCTTCAAAGAAGCCATGAGAACCTGCGTTTTGTCCACCCGTTGGCGTCACCTTTGGCGTTCAACCGCAAACATCGAGTTCAATGAACATTTCTTTGTGAACGTCGATGCAAGGAGAGAAATTCAGAGACAAGTTTTCATTGACTTTGCGCAGCAATGGATTGCAAACTACCAAGAAGACAACATAGATAAGTTTTCTCTCACATTTTCTCACCCTAGAAATTCCCAAATCTTCGTCGAAAACTGTCTCAAGTTTTCTCTTGCTCGCCATGTCAAACACATGGGGCTTGATTTCTCTGAACCCACCTGGGATATATCTGATCCTGGCGACAACCCTCATCCGGTGTCGTTTGATCTGCCTTCCCAGGTCTACAACCATCATGTTCTTGAGTCTTTAACTCTTTCTTCTTGCAATTTTGTTGTGTCTGAGTTCAAGAACTTTAGGTTCCTTAAACATGTTTCGTTGGCTTGGGTTGAACTTAGGGCTTCTACTGTCAAGGCTCTGTTAGTTAACTGCGGGCTGCTTGAGAGTCTAAATCTAAAGGAGTGTTGGAACACCAACAGCGTTGACGTCTGTGGACAGGACTTAAAGCTAACCTCTTTGGTTGTCGATAGGTGCATGTGTTTGGGTTATCAGAGGATTTCAATTGAGGCACCAAACCTAAAATATTTGAGGTTTGCTGGCTTTGTGGCCATGTTTGATGTGAACACAACTGAAGGCTTGGAAGAAGTTGACCTTGATTTTGGTCTTGCGTCTATATGTGATGAAGATAGTGGTTATCTTCTCTATGACCTCCTGTGTGAAGTTTACCCTTCGAGGGCTTTGACTGTTTGCAGTTACACGCTCCAGGTACTCAATTTCACTATTCATAACCATTTCATTTTCAGGTTTACATAACGAGTTTTTCGTCGTTATAATTTGTTCTGATTAATTATGATGTGTTGATTGTTTCAGACTATTACCATGGGACCGGAGCCAATTGGTATGGAACCGCGTTTGAGCGTCACAAACTTGACCTTAAAGACTGCTATGCATTACAATGAACAAAAGGGGATCAAGTTTTTCTTAACTAGTTGTCCTCTGTTGGAGACTCTCACCATCGACATACGCCGTGGGACAATTTTTCTCCATGTGGGTATATATAACGCATTAATTTTTTAGTAATTAGTCTTCTAATTAACATGTATTATAACTTATGTCATCAACATTATATCTTGAAGGAAGATGAAGCTCCATTTCATGTACTCAACCCTTCTGATGTTTGGATTGAAAACCCGATAGTTTACTTGTGCATAATCCGAACCCTGAGAGAGGTGGAGATCAAGGGCTTCAAGGGGACACAAAATGGGTTCTATTTGCTGGCCTATCTGGTCATCCATGGTCGTGTCATGCAGAAGCTTACTGTGGTTACCTCAAGGGAAATCAGCAACCATGGAAACCCTGCAGTATACCGAAGTGTAGCTGAGAAACTGTATGCATTGAGACGTGCCTCACAGCATCTGCGAATTACCATTTTGTAGAGAGATAATAAAATCTGATGGATGTTTTAATTATTTTCATGTGCATTTGAAGTTCGAAGCTCATGTAGTCACTGTACTATTTCTCGATTCTTATTGTAGTTCCTCACTTTGGTTTTTGAATTTTATTGTCTTCGAACGTTTTTAAGAATAAAATGGTCTTTACATGTCGTATTTACTCTCACAACGACGCCGTCAATCTCATTGTTCACCGGAAAAAATAGAACATTGTTGCCACATCTTGACCAGAAAAAATAGAACATTGTTGCCACATCTTGACCAGAAAAAATAGAACATTGTTGTCACATCATTTATATAACCTGAAAGTTCGTTAAATTTTCATGTTGCACAAGCACAAGCACAAGGACTGACTGTTCATTGCCATCAATCATCTCGACTTTTCTGCTGTCCAGGCTCTGATAGTGAACTGTGGGTTACTTCAAAGTCTTGAGTTTGAAAAAATGGTACTTAGACTGTCTTTTAGTTTGTGGAAAAGGACATAAAGCTAAGAACCCTGGTGGTTGATAGAGGCCTGTTTGTTGGTCTTCCACAATCAATGAAGACAGTAGATTTGAGGTATTATTTCAATGTTGGCAGTTTCCCCACAAATGCAGACAAACATTGAAGACTTGGAAGAAGTGAATCTTGACTTTGGGCGTGATCGGATAATTGTCATAAGATAATGGGTGATGCTCTCTCTTCTCTCTAAACTTTGAACCCTGGTGGTTGATAGAGGCTCTTGCTGGTAATGTGAATGTTTCCCAAAGGTCCAAATAATAGCACAATTCCCTTTAAACAACGCCTAAAACTACAGCTGAAAATAGATCTTCGTATGTAGAGTGATTGGGGAGGATGATTAATCCCATATATTTTCAAATAAATAAATAAAATTTGTAAAAGCATGATTGCTCTTCCAGGAAAGTATACGATTGTAGGAGCAATCATGTTAATCCGACGAAGACCTTCACATTTTATTCCAACGAAGACTTGTCTCACATTTGTTCCCAAATCCAAAACCATGAACATGGTTGTTTCCTTTTTCCTTTATAAAACGCTTACTCCCCTGATAAGTTTGCTCTTATAAACTTATATGCCAACAGGGTCGAAAAAGGATCTTGACTTGCTGACTAGTGGTCTTACGTTCGAACCCCCCTCTCTTACTTGTACTTTTTAAATAAATAAAAAACTTATAATATATGGTCCTTCCTACCACACACTGAGGATCCGTTTGGTTCAAGAAATTAGAGCATCCACAATGGGCTCCCTAAACCACCTCCTTAGATAAATTTTAGGGAGGAATGGTAAAAATGCAACTCCAACCACGCTCCCTATCCACCTCCTAAAATAGGGAGTCCTCTAGGAGCTCCTAAATCTGAGGAGAGAGAAAGGACTCTTAGTGGCTCCCTATAATTTAATGCTGCTTTATTTAATGAGTATTTCAAACCTTTATTTAATGCTAACTATTTTTTTTTTTTTTTTTAATAGAGATGGACCAATCAAAAAAGAGTTATAACATTTATGACTCTCCAAATTAGGGAGTATGGTTGAAGTTGAAATTTTTTAGAGAGCTCCTAAAATAACTTTCTTATATTCTTAGCCAAATTTTAGCTAAGAAATAGAGAGCATCATTGTGGATGCTCTTAATTTGAGGGGAAATCATTTCCCATGTAATTTCCCAAGGGATAGGAAATGAAAGATTCATTTCCCATGTTTCGTAATACTAG
This sequence comes from Prunus salicina, assembly GCA_020226455.1. Taxonomy (NCBI): domain Eukaryota; kingdom Viridiplantae; phylum Streptophyta; class Magnoliopsida; order Rosales; family Rosaceae; genus Prunus; species Prunus salicina. The sequence continues at coordinate 13,815,546 of CM035345.1, read as the reverse complement.
GAAAGTAATCGGGAGATAACACTTTATTTCCTTATTAAATAAAATAAAAAAAGAATGCATTTAATGATATATTATAATTTTAAATTGTTAATGAGGACAAAATGGTCATAAAAAATGTGTATTTAATGTTGGTTCATTTCCCCAAACTTTTCTATGAGGAGGGAAAACAAAACCCAAATTGGGAGGATGACTTCATGTTCCCCCCTACTTTCCCATGGGCCAGGCAACGATTTCCCATATCTGGACTTACCAAACATGGGACAGTAATTGATTTTCCATCCCCAGCTCTCCTTTCCCATGAACCAAACCGGGCTGAAGGTGTGTCCAATATCAATTTTATCAATTCATAGCAGTTTTTTTGTCTGTTGTGTGTTCAAAAAGTGATGTACTTGAAATACCAGTTCAAACATTTATTTGTAAGCATATATGTTTTGCATTGTGGGGTATGTGTGTGAAATCTGCTCTGTATGGGAAAGTTAGAAAACCAAAATAAAACCCACATTTTTAAGGCATGCCCTATTAGCTATATATTAGCAATATACATATATATATATATGCACAATGCCTTGTGTAGAACTGTCACGTTTTCATTTATTTATTTGTTATTTGTATGTGTTCAATTGTTTGGAACGAGACTGGAACCATTTGTTTTCACCTCATTTTACTTTTTTTTTTTTGGACGAAGAGACCTCATTTTACAGTAACATTTGACACAGAAAACTACAATGCAGGACTTTGAACAATTCGGCACCAAGTTTGTCTTGAATAGTTGTGTTGATGTCTAAAATTTACATAACTTAGATAGATGTGAAGTGGTGGATTATGTGTGAAGGTGAGGGCCTTAAGTAGGTGTGTGTACCTTCGGCAAGACAAGTGTCATTGGCGGATTCATGTATGCCTTCAGCAGGTAATGACATATGACGGAAGGAAAGTAAGTAAACATACAAAAGACAGATATACGTAGTTCACCTTAATGATCAATAGGCTACATCTATGGAGAATGATATTATCATTATAATTATATGGTTGGTTACAGTATACATATTATTGACCCAAAGATGGAAGAAGGGAAAACCCTTTCTAATGGAGAGTGATCTCCTTTTAGGAATGAGTCTCACTTCTTGTATTCCAATGTGAGACTTGACATGACCTCTAGTTGTGACTTGTGGCAAGGCTTCTTTGGCTAAAGCGATGACCTCTCAAAACATGGCATGTGGCTAATCTTGCTTAGCTAGTTACTCAGTTAGTCACAATATCCAACAAGTCATTTTTGTTTGGAGACTCTTTCCATCTAAATCCGCCCTTGGAGAATTTTTCTGGTACTCATAATGAATGAAACTGTAACATATTTACTGCATGATTCATCATCTCTTCATTTAGTTGCCACATTAATCAATTTTATTGCATGACTTCTTTCATCTACTTGTCATTGTAGACATTTAGTTGTGACCAACAAAATAGATAACACAATGTTCATGAAAATGCATTTCAAATTCAAGTGATCTTTTATAGAAATGATATATTTGGAAAAATATTGAAAAAAAAAATTCGGTTGTTCTAGATTATTGAAATACAATGCAAAGTGAACACTACAAGTGTCCCTCAAATAAGCTTGTTTGAGAGATCTCTCAATTAAAACTTTATATATATATATATATATATATATATATATATACACGCATGATGATATTTTATTAATTAATTCTAATCCTCTTTTCAACATTACAAACCTCCATTTAAGGTGAAGCCTCTTGAGATGTTGAAGGAAACCAAGGTACCAGTTTACAAGTGCATAACCAGAAAATTAAGAGTGGTTGTTGTAGGTTTTAGGGGGTCACTAAATGAACGTGACCTGCTCAACTATCAGCCTGATTTTGTTTCATCGAAAACCGTACAATAGTTACCTCAACTAAAGTGTGTACTAATTAGTACATAATTGCAAAATATACATATTCAAAGTTAAATAGAATTTGCATAAGTGTTTTGTTCATTATATAAGTATAGATAGTTATTCTATCATGTGTGAGCTCACAATAAATATTAATCATGTAATTAGTTGTGTCTAATTGAAATTTACTGTAATGATATTTGATAAGTGCATTCTTTCCTATATTTGTATATCTCTTATATTTGGTTTTTATAGGGAAAGTTAATTAAACATAGTATTAGCTCTTAGAGGGGTTCTGATTGAAAATTGACTTTTCGAATGAATTTTAGCACAAGGCCAATTGGAGAAGAAACATTGAAGATCATTGTGTCAAAGTTGCATAATTTTCTACCAAACTAAATGCTCCAGACTTGCAAGTCAAGATAGCCTAAGTTGAAATTCCGTCATAACTGCACTGCTGTGGAAGATTGAAGACTTAAAGATCTGTCTAATTTTTAATGGAGTGTGATATATGCTTGGAAAGCTTAGAGATCAAGCTACATTTCTCTTGTTTCTCCAGAATTTTCTAGGAAGTGGAAATACCCCAAAATATGCATGCTAATTGACTGATATGTTTCCAAGTCAAAGACGGATTCTTTCCTAGTTTGTTCCCTTAATTTTTTGGGATTTTGTTTTGCTTTAGGAGGGTTTTTCCAGACCTTTTTAGAGTAAGGTTTAGTTCTTTTACACTATATAAGGTCACCCTAAGCTCTCTTTATATACCACATCTTCTTACCATATACAACTTTCATACACCCACAAATATATCAGAGAGAGCCAGAGTTTGCAGCCACGATGCTTTTGGAGCTTGCGAAGGTGTTGCTATGGAGAATCCAGAGATCAAATCCATTTGCCACATTGGTTTTATGACAACAATTCTTTTGTTTATCTTTTCTTTTGTCACGAACTAATTTCTCTTGCTAGGGCTACGATGTAGCCTAGCCATGAATACTTAATTTTTATAATTATATTAATTTATGATTACTATTCCATGTTGAGTATTTGTTATTGTTCTTAATGCCTTAAATATCTAGCTAATATTTAATTGATGATCCAAATGGAGATCAAGATGAGATGTTTGGTGTTTTCTTCTCATAACAAATACCATGTCTTGAATGAGTGCTCGAGAGGGACTAACATGACTCATGCAATTTTCTTGCAGATTTTCATAGAACTTCATGAGTTCTTGATTTTCCAAATCCGTTTCTCAAGAGAAAATGAGTTGTTAATTGAGAATACTTTTGGCTGAGCCCGAGGGGGGATATCAAATGAATTAGGAGAAACCAACTATCAACATGGGTAGTACTTAGGGTTAATCGGCTATAAGTGGAATTGGTTATGGTCAAATTGGATGCTCTAGTGTCTCATCAACTTGATTTTCCACCGTTAATTAAATTTCCATTTTTCATATTTATTTTAATTTAGTTTAATAAATCAATCACTCTCATTAATCATTGTTAAAATAAACTTCTGAATTAATCATAATTGGTACTTATAAGGAAATTATAGTCTTCGTGGGAACGACACTTCACTTATCTCTATATTACTTGTGCGGATTGTGCGCTTGCAATAATTTCACAACAATATTTCCTTTTGGTCTAGCAATTTTAGTGTCCACCAATTCTAGCCTTAATTAATATATTTAACGTATGTGCCTTAATTTTGATCATATAAATTAAATGAATTATTTAAGATTTAAGCTAAAAGTATAAGAACATTTCTAATAGCCTCTTCAACAGCTTTGGAATGCTAAAATAGGTGAGTCATATAGCAAAACTCCCTCCAACAAACTTGTTAAACTTAATCACCAAAATTGCAACCCCTTTCTCTTTCTCCCAAGTTGACCTTGGGCTATTCAAAACATTTATATTTTGCTTTGGAAGAACAAAACCTACATTGAAAAATGCTAAAAACCTACTCTTTTTTTTCTTTTCAAATAATAAATACATAGACTTTCGTCATATGTTCTTGTATTTTTCCTTCTTCTTTTTTTTTTCCCTCAAAATATTGCATTAATTGAATTAAAAAGCATGTTAGGGCAAAAATTATTAAAGGAGCGGATAAACATTTTCAAATTGTCACATAGATAGAGTTTAATTTGCTACTATTGTGGGAGATACTCTAACACTTTTATAAGAGCATCCACAATGATGCTCCCTATTTCTTAGCTAAAATTTGGTTAAGAATATAAGAAAGCTATTGTAGGAGCTCTCTAAAAAAATTCAACTCCAACCATACTCCATAATTTGGAGAGTCATAAATGTTATAACTCTTTTTTTATTGGTCCATCTCTATTAAAAAGTAAAATAAAAAATAGTTAGCATTAAATAAAGGTTTGAAATATTCATTAAATAAAGCATCATTTAATTATAGGGAATCACTAGGAGTCATTTCTCTCTCCTCGGATTTAGGAGCTCCTAGAGCACTCTCTATTTTAGGAGGTGGATGTGAGCGTGGTTGGAGTTGCATTTTTACGATTCCTCCCTAAAATTTGTCTAAGAAGGTGATTTAGGGGGCCCATTGTGGATGCTTTAATAACTCAAGAATCAACACTAAAATCGTAATTAAGTGTTGATTGATTGTTTGATTAACTCTAAAATTAATCATGAATTCCAACAATTTTTCCAACTCTCTCTCATTCACATCATATGAGACCTCACAAAAGACCAGGGGCCATCTTTTATCCACTTACACTCTATTTTGTATGAGGTTGTTCTGCTTGGTAAAGGTATGATGTGGAGAGTTAGAATGGGAGAAGAAATAAAATTTTGGAAGGATCGCTGGATTACTAAGGGCCCTTTGCTGCACTCTGACAGTTGTATAAATCCAAGTAACTTATATTGTAATGTGGTTAGCTTTGTGAAGAATGGGTGGTGGCACATGGGGAAGCTTCGTACTGAACTCAGTGAAGAGATGATTCAAAAAATTATTGGCACCCCTGTCGGTTTCAATAATAGTTTACAAGACACTCAAATTTCGAAATCTACTGCCAATGAGGTGTTTACAGTAAAAACTGCTTATGATATGTTATTCTCTAGGCAAGATTGGAGTGACCCCTTATGGGAGTTCATGGAAATTGACAGTCCCCTAAATTGAAGTTCTTTTGCTGGTTGATGTATCATGGAAAGATTTTATCGAATGAATAGATGGCTAAGCGACAGCTCACTGTGGATGCTTCGTGTAAAAGTTGTGGATGTGGCATTGAATCAGTTATCCATCTCCTTAGAGATTGCCTAAAAGCTAAGGAGGTTTGGAAATATGTCTTACCCCATATGCAAACCCCTTAATTTTTCCACACTGATATGCAGGTGTGGCTCTCTTGTAACCTGCTAAATAATAGTAAGGGAAGTGCATGTTGTTGACGTGAGTCTCCTAATTAATCAAGGAGAATTATTTCCTTGATTAATTAAGGGATTTATTTTTCCATTCCATTTAGGTGACAAATCTGTGTATAATTAGGAGATACTTTCCTAATTCCTGATTGTATCTTATTCCTTGTAAAGCACTCTGTAAACCCATATATATACCTCCTTATGGAGAAGAATAAAGTATCTGAACATATTGAAAACCCGTATTCATATTGTAGCATGGTATCAGAGCAATCGATCCTAGGTTGTCTCTGAATCCTCGTATTGAATTTCTCGAACCCGAAACCCTTGAATCCTGAAACTCTGAATCCTGACACCCTGAAACCCTAAACACACTCTGAATCCTGAATCCTGTATCCCGAAACCCTAAAACACAATCCCGACACCCTACCCATTTTCCTTCCGCTGCCATGGATATCGTTTCCCAAACCACCGAATCCACTCCTGCTGCTCCACCTGCACCGGCTCCTGCCTCTGCCTCTGTAGCCACATCAGGTACCCAAGGTTATGTTTTGCATAGTTCCTCAAAGAAACACACATGGGTCATTGACACCGGAGCCACTGATCACATGACCTTTGATCCGGGGACAAATTATTTCTCATACACCGCCTTCTCAATCGGTGGTGTCTAATGCCAATGGTACCCCCTCCCCGGTGATTGGGGAGGGTTCCCTCTCTCTCTCTGACTCCCTCACTTTGGATTCTGTGTTGATTGTTCCATCCTTACATCATAATCTCTTGTCTATTGCCCAAATTACTACGGCCTTGAATTGCACTGTAACCTTTTAGCCTACTCATTGTGTTTTTCAGGACATTCTCAGCAGCAAGACGATTGGTTGTGGTACTAGGAGGGGCAAACTCTATTATTTGGACCTGGCATCTGACAGTGAAGCCAGCCTCAGTCAAGCTTACAACATTGGGGGGACGAGTGTTGAGAAGAAAACTTCCGAAGTATGGTTATGGCATCGCCGTCTTGGACATGCCTCGTTTGGATATTTACAGAAGCTATTTCCTTCATTATTTTCAGATTTAGAGAGTTCTCGTTTTAAGTGTGACATTTGTGAACTGGCCAAGAGTCATCGTGTTCCCTTTCCCTTAAGTTCCAATAAAAGTTTAATTCCTTTTTCCCTTGTTCATTCTGATGTTTGGGGCCCTTCTAAAGTTACCACTCCCGGGGGAGCTAGATGGTTTGTCACGTTCATTGATGATTGCACACGCATGACCTGGGTTTCCCTTCTCAAAACTAAGGGGGAAGTCAGTTCCAAGTTTCAACAGTTTTATCACATGGTGGAGACACAATTTCATACCCGAATTCAGGTTCTTCGGTCTGACAATGGCGGGGAATTTCTCAACCATGATCTTAATGAGTTCTTCCAAGCTCATGGTATCATCCATCAACGCTCATGCCCGTCCACTCCTCAACAGAATGGTGTGGCTGAACGAAAGAATCGACACTTACTGGAAGTAGTTCGTGCATCCCTCTTTGGTGCACATATGCCTCGTTTTTTTTGGGGCGAAGCCGTCCTCTTTGCGGCTTACCTTATCAATCGGATTCCCTCTAGTATCCTCCAATTCCGAACCCCCCTTCAAACACTTCAACACCATAGCCAAATACCTCCCACCCAAAACCTGGAACCCCGCATATTTGGTTGTGTGGTCTTTGTCCACTTACATGATCACCAACGCAGCAAATTAGATCCCCGTGCCGACAAATGTGTGTTCATTGGGTATGCACCTCATCCGAAAGGTTACCGGTGTTATCATCCGCCAAGTCAGAAAGTATATACTTCCATGGATGTTACGTTCCGGGAACAGGAGAGCTATTTTTTGGATGCACATGAGGATCCTTCTCACATTCCTGAAGTTTTCACTCCACCTCTTTTTCCAGATTCGTTCCAGACCCAGAACAACCGGTCGTTGATCTATAGCGACCGGTCTCCCGACGAAACCGACCGGTCTCTAGCGGCAAACGACCGGTCGCAAACAACTCTGCCTGAAAGCGACCGGTCGCATTCTTCTCATGATCGGTCACCACGCACGTCGCAACGCCCGATCCCGACTCTGCCTGAAAACGACCGGTCGCCTGACCCTAACGACCGGTCGCTCCCCCCAGTTTTTGCTGAACTTGTTCCGCTTGAGTCCGATCCCAGCCATCACACTCAGGAGGAGAGAATTGAAGAGTTTATGCCTGCTCCGGAAAATTCTTCAGCTCCAGTACCACACCAATCATCTGCTGAGGACGTCATTCAGGTAACTTCTCTACCTAAAACTGATAACATTAATGAAATAACTGATTGCATTTCAGAAGGCGCAGAGCCTACATATTAGATTCCAAAAAGGACGAATCGTGGTAAACCCCCAGTACACTACGAAGCAGATATTAATGCAAAGGGGAAATATCCCATCAACAATTATGTATCTCTCACCAGATTATCTGAGTCACGGGTACACTTTGTGAAGCAGTTAGCCGAAATACCTGTTCCCAACAGTGTAACTGAAGCACTAGAAGATCAAAAATGGAAAGAAGCCATGAATGAAGAAATGCGAGCTCTCCAGAAGAATGGCATATGGGAACTCGTGCCATTACCTCATGGAAAGAAGATAGTGGGATGCAGATGGATCTATACTGTGAAACTCAAGGCAGATGGCCATTACATCAGTTTGATGTAAAGAATGCATTCTTACATGGAGACCTGGAAGAAGAAGTATATATGGACTTACCACCAGGATGTAACTTCACTCGTGACAAAGGGAATCAAGTTTGCAAGCTCAAAAAGTCATTGTATGGGTTAAAGCAGTCTCCCAGGGCATGGTTTGGTAGATTCACTAAATCCATGAAGTTGTTTGGATATACACAGAGTAATGCGGATCACACTTTGTTCCTGAAGCGTGATGGAAAGAAACTTACCGCACTGATTGTTTATGTGGATGACATAGTTGTGACTGGAAACGACACAGGAGAGCAATTGAAACTACAGAAGTATTTGTCTCAGGAATTTGAGATGAAGGATTTGGGTGATCTGAAGTACTTTCTTGGAATTGAAGTAGCAAGGTCCGCAAATGGTATATGTCTGTCACAGAGGAAATATGTATTGGATCTACTTGTTGAAACAGGATTGCTTGGATGTAAGCCTGCTGACACACCAATCGAGATGAATCACAAGTTGTGTGAAGGTATGGATCAAGAACCAACCAATAAGGAACAGTACCAACGCCTTGTTGGAAGGTTAATATATTTAGCCCACACAAGACCAGATATTGCATATGCTGTGAGTGTGGTTAGTCAGTTTATGCATTCACCCAGTGTGTCTCATAGGAATGCAGTTGATCGAATCTTAAGGTATTTAAAGTTAGCCCCTGGAAAAGGATTAATGTTCTCAAAAAATAGAGATCTTGAAGTTGTGGGATATACAGATGCTGATTGGGCTGGATCCATTACTGACAGACGCTCTACTTCAGGCTACTTCACCTTCGTGGGAGGTAATCTAGTCACTTGGCGGAGTAAAAAACAAAATGTGGTTTCTCGGTCTAGTGCAGAAGCAGAGTATCGAGGAATGGCTCATGAAGTTTGTGAATTGCTATGGATCAGAAGACTCTTGACAGAACTGGGGTTCAAGCCAGGAAAGCCAATGGAGTTGCATTGTGACAACAAGTCAGCGATTGATATTGCCCATAATCCAGTTCAACATGATCGAACCAAACATGTTGAGATGGATAGACATTTTATCAAAGAAAAAATTGAAAAAAAGATCATCCGTCTACCATTCGTAAAATCAGAAGATCAATTAGCTGATATCTTAACCAAAGTTGTTTGTAGCAGAGTGTTTTATGACTCACTTACCAAGTTGGGCATTGGTGACGTATATGCACCAACTTGAGGAGGAGTGTTGACGTGAGTCTCCTAATTAATCAAGGAGAATTATTTCCTTGATTAATTAAGGGATTTATTTTTCCATTCCATTTAGGTGACAAATCTGTGTATAATTAGGAGATACTTTCCTAATTCCTGATTGTATCTTATTCCTTGTAAAGCACTCTGTAAACCCATATATATACCTCCTTATGGAGAAGAATAAAGTATCTGAACATATTGAAAACCCGTATTCATATTGTAGCACATGTATACCTTGGAGTTCAGTCTTTGCCTTTACCTGTTGGTATATATGGAAATGGAGGAATCAATATGTGTTTAGTGATGAAGAAGATCTACCTTATTGCTCTTAGCGTGTTATCATGAGGCCGGCCCTGACTTTTGGGTGGTCCTAGGCTAGAAATGAAAATGAAGCCCATTTCTCTTTCGTTCTCCTAAATATAATAAAATAACATGGAAAAAAATTATGCAATTAAATACAATTTGGATAAATAAACACGGCTCCAGTATTGGTCATATAATCACTGTCCAATCTTAAAATAAACAAGAATGAGGATACAAATAATTTGCACTCATTCATATTTCCTTGCTAAATAATCTATACTAACAAGAATTTTTGGATAAATAAAAGAATTTCTAGTCCCTAGCTTTCTTTCATTGATTGCTACTTTTAGTAATTAAATACTTTTTGGCAATTAAATACTTAAATACATGCAATTGATGTTTGTATATTACATAATTTTCATTTGGACTCTTCAGAAATACTTGTAATTAGATTTGGGGCCACCAAATGCCAAACTATTGAAATTATTCTCATCTAAAATCATATTCTTCAACTTAATACATATATAATATATAATTTGGGGTCCTACAAATGCAAGGCCCATGGCCATCGCCCTCCTTGCCCACCCTCAGGGCTGGCACTCATTACAGCTGCAAATGAGTGGTTGCTTTAAACTGAATGTGGATGGTGAAAGTACAGGTTTCCTTTGCTTGGGAACCACCTGATGTTGGTTGCTTTAAACTGAATGTGGATGGTTCCAGGAGGTCCATGAGTAGAGCTATTGGGGCTGGAGGATTGCTTCGAAATTCTGAGGGGCTTTGGATCGGAGGCTTCACAGTAAATTTGGGCCTGGGTCAAGTTCAGGATGCTGAAATCTGGGGTCTGTTTTTCGGCCTAAAACTTGCTATTTCCCGTAACTCCTCTCCTCTGATTGTGGAGATGGATTCTGCTCTTGCTGTATCAATGAATGCAAACAAATGATGGATATTCTTGGTTATTGCAGACTTCAGCATGTTTACCGTAAGAAGAATAGTGTTGCAGATTGTTTGGCTAATGCAAGTTTCAGTGGAGACCTTGGCCTTTGTCTTTTGGATATTGCCCCTGCTTGGGTGGCATACTTTTTAGCCAATGATGTATTAAGGGTTCCTAGAACCCGTTTGATTTGCTTTTAGTTGTTTTTGGTCTTGTGTCTGGGGTGTTTAACCCCTCTCTAAATTCATCGAGAAAAAAAAAATATTAAAAAAGCAAAAGGGAGTATAAGTGGATAAAAGACGAGTGAGAAAATCAAAGTGGAAACATACAATTTCTAATAAATAGAGTGTAAGTGGGCAAAAAATGATGGGAAAATCAGCCTTTTTTTTTTCTACGACACGAGAGAGTTTTTTTTTTTTTTTTTTGTCAAGGGAAACTTTATTCATTAATAATGGGAAACATTACAAAATGAGAAAAACTCAATCCAAATGCAGCTCAAAACCAACAAATAAAGCAGGCCCAAAGATACAAAACAAAAAAAAAACAACAAAGCCCAGAAAACTTTAAAAAAAAAACCCTAGATCTAGAACACAAGAGCAGCCGCCACCCAAAGCAAGCCAACACCACCACCAGCAGATCCACCACCACCAAGGAGAAGTAAACGATACCAAGGGGTACCAAAGAGGCCGACGGAAGATGGGGGTGAGCAAGGATGATAAGAAAATTTGGTTTAATTTCAATTTATCAACTTTTTCTTCCCTTGGCTGCAATCTTTTTTATTTCCGTCAAATTTTTTTTTAGTTGCTATTTCAGTTATTATAAAGGATATAAACGGGCTTGTACACCGACGTTCAGTTAATGGTGCCATGGGCTCGGCTCATGTTTTGTTTTCTATCTTTTGGGCTCTTGCCTCCGAATTTAAGTTGTAAGATGTGTCAACTTATTACGGGCTTAAACAGAGGAAGCAAAGCATATTTTTTTTTAATTAAACACCACAATTTTTTTTTCTTTTTCAAACGGAGTTTAGCCTGAGGAAAAATAACCTTAATTTGCAGATCAATAGTGGCAAAATTAAACCGCCTTTATTTATAATTTAAACTATTACTTGTATTAAAAAAAAACCTCTCACTGGAAAGACCATCACCATATATCCTACATAGCCATGATAATTGGTAAATCAACTATGACCACAAGAAAGGAAGAAGAAAAAAAAGACAAAAGAAAAAACTATCACCTCTCTGGAACTTCTTCCATCATTGTGTAAGTAATGATCAGATAACAAGACAGGGGTGAGCACTCTAAGGCCAAAAGAAAAGAAAGAATAAGGGGAATTTCTTGGGTAAATTACAGCTGAGGACTGAAAATAAAATCCCCCTTTTCCTTTTGTAACTCACTTTTCTTTTTTCCTCTTCTTTCTTTGTTTTTTGTTTTTTTTTTCTCCCTCAATTATATATGTACACAAATGGATCAGTGAACTGAGAAATACAACTCAGTAATCGATGATGGGCTCTCCAATATTCAAATTCCTCTCTACTTTCCACGGCAGGTTAAAAAGCTTGGCCAAGATGAACTTGAAGATCTTGTTCACGTTGATGTTGTGGGTTGCACTTGAGAAGAAAAGGGTCGCCTTCATAGCCTTTGCATAAGCCCTGGCCTGCACGAATAAAATTCAACATGCAAAGCTTTAGTCAACAAGTGGCCCCTCTTCTGCTCTTATCCTCCACGCGGAAAGAGGAGAAATTTTGAGTGAGTTTGGCATGTGTTTTCTAGTCACAGAATTGACAAAAGAAGACCCCCACAAGTCTTCCTTTTATTCTATCCCAAACATTCTTCTCCCTCACATGTCACACTTTGAAAACTAAATCATCAGCTACCCTAATGGTCAAGGCAACTCAGTTCTTTGCCAAGACTTGGGTTTCCTTTCTTTGGCTTAATTGCAATTAAGAAGTTTTTTGTTTTGTTTTTATCAATAGGGTTGTTTTTACGGGAAAATAGTATCGACTATATCGTTTGACGTCTATCCGGTAACTCTAACATTATTAATACTAAACAAAATTTGCAGGAAGTTGGTTTACCTGGGTCACGATTGTCCATTGCAGATCAGGGGGAAGTCTTACAAAATCATCGAATTTTGTCCCAATTAGTATGGGAATTGCTGTCTGCAACAGAAAGTAGGAACTTAATTAGATACAAATTCATAACCAGAGAGAACTTAATTTGGCATCAAATGTTTTTAAGCTGGGTTGCCACAATTTTGACATCATGAACAGTGATGAATAGCTTAATTACTCAATGAAGTAAGGCAGTGATTTATGCTTAAAGCAAAGTCCATCATTGCCACAGGTAAGTAAAGCATTATGAATGGAATACATGTTGCCTTTGCAAATATGCAGAGTGCTTTTATTATTTTCTTTGTGGAAAAACCATTTGGGGCAAAAGTAAATGACAAATTCCCCCCAATCAAAAACTACTAATATCAGTAGATAATCACTTGGAAAAAAAAAATTATATATTTGCAAAAAGATGAGCTGTAATTGCAAAGGACTCATTAGTGTAGTGGTTTAGACTCCCCTAGACAAGGTCTTAGGTTCGAGTCCCATCCGGATAGTGTGTGTGAGTTTATTATATTATTAGAAATATTATTACCCTTCTAAATAGGAAAATTCCTCCAAAAAAAAGAAAAAAACTGTAAATGGTACCTGATTCCATTTCCTTGCTTGAGTGTACCATCCAACAACACTGCAAGCACGCCCAAAAACAAAACCCCAGTTAATTAACCATAGTAAACACATGAGTTAATTTTAACTCAGAAATCTAATATCAGAAAAATTATGAACATACTTGTTTAGTGTGCATCTACTAGTAAGATCAAACATGAAAAAAATTGCTACGGCATCTTTACAGGCGATTGGAACATGATCCATCGAACTCTGGTCACCTACAAAGTCCAAAAAATACATATCAACACAAAAACATATAATAACAAATTAAATTCGTAACACCGATCAGAATGTCTGATAAGAGAACATTTCTATGCGTTTATACGAACCTCCTACATCCCATAGACTAAATGAAATCCGAGCTCCTTGAACAATCAGTGTCTTATCCATTAAAGTCACCCCTGTCATCTCCAAATACCTCTGTTCCTGCTCATCCCCAACATATTTGCTCTTGAAGAACCAAAAACAAAAAAATGAATTAGAAATGTTCATCATTAATAGCAGCAAAATTAATTAAGAAACTATAAATTGCTTATATAATTACCATAAAGCTTGTCTTTCCAATCTGGCAATCACCCAACAAGCTGACCTTCAAGCTCACCAAATCGGCATCCGTCTCATACACCTTACAGCTTGTAGTGGCGGGGTTGTCCACTACTAAAACCCCCTCTACGGCTTCCGGGGGAGGTGACGACGTCTTCCCCAGGGGCAATCTCCGGTACCGGATCGCCGGCTTCCCTATAGAACAAACCAGAAACCTGTCCCAGATGAACTTGAAAAATTCCCGAATAATCGAAACCCGGTCGAATATGTTCCAGCGCAGATTGACGTGAACAATTTTTCTGCAAAGTTGTGTCATATTTGTGGCAGCTTCATGAATGTTCTGCGTTCATAGAATTAGAAACTTGCCTCTTGATTTTGTCGTGTTTTTCGTTGGGTTTTGGTAATTTGGGCGATACGTGAGCTTTGAGCTAACCCAATGCTAGGAAAGTCCGGAAGGCGACTGAGTAGCAGCCTAAGCAGGGGAAGGGAGAGAGGGAGGACAGTTGACCGGTATTTTATTGCGGATTCCCAAACCGTCCAAAATGCCGGCTTCTTGAACACTTCATTCAAAAGGGTGTTTTGGTCATTTCAGTTTGAGACTAAAATATTGGTGTCGGGTTATGCATGGGCGTTATGGTAATTTCGGTGAAAGGGACGAAGTGTTGTGTGGGTGGATAAATGAAGCATTTTTTTAAAAAGGAATAAAACTTTGTGGACATGCACACACAGACAGAGCACAAGCAGCTTATTCTAATTGTATGGTGTTTTATTTTAGATAAGAAAATCAAGAATGCGACCTTTTAAATGCTTCTGTTCTGCTGTGTACGTCAAGCTAGTATGGTAGAGAATAGCAACTTCTTCGGCATACTTGTCGGCAAGTCCAAATTTTTCCTTTCTTCCTTCCCAAACAGAAAAACCAGAATAAGAAAGGTAAAATATATAAAGTCAGTGCAAACATTTTGGCAAGCCGTTTTCAGTATTGTTTCTGAAATTGTTATTTGGAGCATGTATTTGTTTTGAACAATCGCTCTTGGGTATGTGCGAGATAATCGTTGACCTATGTAAAACTTTGAGTAACATATATCTATATACATTGACGGCTCATAATCATCTATCTCTTTACAGGAAATTATCTTAACATTCACTTTTGTGATAGTTACAACAACAATTGCATTTTTTAAATTTGTTTTCTTATATATTTATATATGAATCATTTATTGCTCTAAAGTTATTTACTTACAAATCTGACTTTTTTCTCAAATTAATTGAAATCTGACTTCAATTCTAAAACAGATTTTGCAGCTTTTTTTTTTTTTTTTTTTTTGGGAATTGATGGTTTTAGTTTTCAGTGTACAACTGGTAATAGGACATATCATCTCAAATTTTGATCAATGGCACAATTTTAATAAGATTAAAAGTGTATTGTATCGTAATATATTTATGATAAGAAAAATAGATACATAGTTGTATCTGCAACTTATAATCGTGAAGATTTTCTCGAACTTAGATAAATTATATTGTGATCACAATTAGCACGTTATTAACCAGATTAACAATGGTATTTTATACTGTAACATTATCCACCTTAAATCTAATTTATTAGCTAAATAATACATCATCGATGGCATGATTCCTTCCTGACATGAACAAATAAAAAAAACAAAACAAATAGACATTGGTGCCCTTTTGATTGGTGGATCTAGATCAGATGAATTTCAGGCTTTTGGAATAAAGGAGAAAGATTTGAACCCCATAAAAATGACACAAAACCCCTCCCCCACACTGCTTTTCTTCACCCACATCCGAATTTAGAGAGTACGCTAAAAGGAATTAAAAAGAAATACTTTTGTTCATTTCAGTGGTTGGTATAATGGTTACCCTGCCTTCTTCTTTACTCTTTCATTTCTTTATTTGGGGCAAGAAATTCTTCTTTACTCTTTCGGTGATTCTATTTAAGCCTCAAAACAATTATAACTGATGTGTACTTCAAAAAAAATCATCATTATAACTTCAAACTAAAAAGTAAATTTATTGTATTTGTACTTTTTTTAGAGTTATACAATATCACACAAAGTCACGTGAAGTGAGAAACATACTTAAAGAGTGTATACAACTCTGCACGTCGATAGAATATATAAGATGAGAGAGTTGATTGGTTTGAAAACCTAATTAACAAATGGTATTTCTTGGTATTTTGAATGTTTTATCATTCTTTGTCTTTTGCTTTATATATACAAATAATGATAGATAAATGGAATGGTCTTATAATAAATTTCTCCATTATATATATAAAAAATAAAAAATTATGTATTACACATTTCTAATATATGGGGTATCAGAAATAACCCATCTGATCAAGACCTAAAAATAATAATAAATCAAATAAAATACCAGAAGTAATCCATACAAGGCTTTTCTGTAACAGGTTCAAGACAGTGGGTGAACATTTGAAACTTTCCATGCTTTTGCATCTCAAAAGTAGACATCTGGTTCAACTTTTCAAGTTTTTCTGCAGCTAATTTGATGCAGTATTAGCGGTTTCTATTTATATATATATATATATATAATGCAATAGGTTGGCGGGGATGGTCCAATCCATGAATGCATGCCTATATTACCGTCCTTGATTTGTTAATATTATTAAAGTTTAATCAGCAATATTCATGTTGATAAGGGAAAATATAATATTCATTTGGTTGGGAAATATAGGCTATAGGGAGGTCAAATGCTTGTGGACGTCCACAGATTGTAGCTAACTAAGACTATACCCACCTAACCAATCTTAATATTCTAAGTTTTCATGTTTGTTTTCAATGGAGTTAGGGGTAGAGTATCAATAGGTCGTACCAAACTAAAATAAAATAATTTAGAGATTGATTAAGAATGATGTTAACTCACATACAACTTTTCCATATCAATTTGAGACGTCTTTAGCAATGAACCTATTTGAAGTGGCTCATTTCGTACCAGAGAAGCCTATGTATGAACAAGGGTTAATTTTACTTCCCCACCTAGCTATCACAATTATATGTTACGAAATTGTACTTTGTCATGATTGAGTACATAAAATTGCGTCTACATATTCTTTTCCTTTGTATGATTGCATTTAAATGTCATAATTAACCTTGTTAACAAAAGGGTCATTCAACCCGCATTCATTTGCTTTGTTTATCTATATAAAATTGTTATGAATTCATTATTCTCTTTAAGTCTTTTTTGTTTTGAGAACAAGTGATAGTCTAAATTAAAGGGGAGGGAGATTTCTCACACACACATAATTATAATATGTATCGTGAGGATTCGAACCTGAGACATTTGATTTTCAAATCAATGTCTTTTTTCATTGAGCTAGACCTAGACCCCGTTGGCTATTTTCTTTTGATCTACACATTTTAAGAGTACAATAAGATCATAGTACACTAAAAACGATCCTTAACAGCAAAACATATCACTTTCTATAATAATAAGTCATGCATATTGCTAACAATTCCACATCGGGCTCAACAAACGGCATATGATCAAGCTTTAACAAAAGGAAAACTATGATTAGGACCAAAACACAGGAAAAAGAAAGAGGAAAAAGCAGAAAATGTAAAAAAGAAAGAACTATGAGTAGGTGTACTCGAGTTTCCGTGCCAGACATTGATGCTCAACACACGTGTTGACACATCACAATAGAATGAAAAAGATCTTATTTGACTATTATGCCCTTTACTGCCAGCAAGTTTTTAAATTAAAGTTATAAAAAAGGAAACGAGTTTGTAATTTGAGTCGTGGAATCCCAGGTTAAAGTGGTTTCTAGTGCCAACATTTGTCTTAGAAAAAAAAAAAGTTTGGCAATGCCCAATCAATTAGAACTTGTAAGTCGTGTTTTACTTTTGTAATCTCAACATATAATTTGGATTTCATGCCCAATCCTTTGAAAAATCCTAATAAATGCCCCATGTGGGGAAATTCGTTAAGGGTAGTTAGGTTCGGTTTAGGCCTCCAACAACATAACCAATTAATATCTATATATATATATAAAACAAAAAACAAAAAATGGTGAAGCATTTTAAATACTAGAAAATGTCCTTGGTTAATTCAAACATTAAGAATTGAAATTATTAATTAAATGAGGATAATATGGTAAATTCATATTTTTCATATTTAAAAAAATTAAAAATAAAAACAAAATCAGATAATAGGTCCTACTTTTATGGAACATAACTACCCATGTTATTTTTTCTTAATTCTAAAAATAAAATAAAAATAAAAAAGAAAACCAACACATGTGCCAAGGGGTTAGTATATATAAAGCAAAAGGCAGAGAATGGTAAAACATTCAAAATATAAAAAAAAATGTCATTGGTTAATGCAAAAATTAAAAATTGAAAATATTAATTAAATGAAGATAATATGGTAAATTCACACTTTTTCATATTAACAAAATTTTTTTTTAAAAAAAGAAAGATAATAGATCCTATTTTTATGGAACACAACTACCCATTATCTTTTTTAATTCTAAAATAAATTTTAAATTTTTTTTAAAAAAAAAAAGCATCTCGCAACTGTGAAAATGCATGCGGAGAGGCTAGTGTAACATTATGACTCGAATTAGTTTGGTTTGGTTTATTTTATTTTATTATAATATAAGCGATATTAATAGGGCTGTTTTTCGGACGAATCAGAATAAAAGGATTCCAATTCCAATCCAAAAAAATTCGGAATGAAAATTCTATTCCAATTTCATTCCAAAAAATTTCAAAATTTCAATTATGAAAGCTCATAATTTTTGAAATATTTCGGAACTTACATATTTAAGATTTTTTGGGGTAAATATTGGAAACTAGTTCAAAAATCTAAACATTCTCAACCATTTGAAGGATTAAAATTGACTCAAAATTGAAAACTCATATAGTAAGTTTGGAAAACTATTATATACTAGTACTTAGATGTTGTTATCCTTTATTAAATAACTTGTCTATGTCTATTTGGTCATCAAATTATATTTAGTTGAACATAAAATTAGTAATTGTGTGCAGTCTAAGATGGAAACCTCAATATATTCTGGAATTCGTAATTTTCTTGGAAGCTCTAGATACATTCCAATTCCAATCCAATTTTCATCGGAATTTTCGGATTTCGGAACTTTTTGATGTCAGAATTGATTTGGACTTGTCAAAATCAGAAATTTTTGAAACAGAATTGGTCGGAATTGGATTTTCCAATCTAACCTGCATGGTTTTCTATACACTATTAAGGTACCATGAGAGTTTGAACCTAAGATCATTGATTTGCAAGTCACAACCCTTTCTATTAGGTTAGACCTCGTTGACCGAATTAATTTGGTTTAAGCCTCAAACTAATAGTGTAGCCAAACCCAAGGGAACTTAATGTTGATTTGGAAGCACTCACTTCAATAACAACCTAAAAAATTGAGAAATTACATAATAATACTGGAGTACGTTCATGTGGTATTACTTGTAAACATGTAAACAAGTTAAACCACATGACCGCATTACCCTACTACACTATAATTACACGTCACAATCAACCAACACATGAGAAAATGATAAACACATGGAACTCTTGCCCCTCGAAGAGCAATAAAATAATAATCATATTCCAAAAATCTCCCTAAACTATAAAATACATGGTTTAACAATAGAAAATAACCCAGCCCTGTAATAAGAAAGCAACTACCAACAACAACAAAAGGTCAAATTTCCAACGCAAAAACAGAGAAAAATATACAAAAGTTGTTGGCCCGGATACAACATTGAGCTCAAAACAAAGCCCAACCAGAAGCATATATGAAGCCGAACACAACAAAATAAGATACCCATAACAAAAGCCCAAATCAAAGCCCTAGTAGAGGGAGCTTCTACAATGAGGAATTAAAGTGAGGAGGTTATTTGAGGAGACCGATTCGACCATTAAAACACTTAAAATATTTAAGTCCCATAATTTCTTTACATTTGTTGATGGTGAGATTTGACCTCCTTAAATAACCTCCTCGCTTTAACTCCTCATTATAGCTTTTCCACCTAGCAAAAGCCAACTCCATGACGGGTTAAGTTGTTTCTTTTATCCGGAACCGCCAAATTCATCCGACGGTTCCTAAAGGCGCCTTCTCCCGCATCCATCTCCGTAAGTTAACGCGCGCTTTAGAGAAAATCTGGGCAGAGACAGCTCGCTCTCTCTTGCTCGCAGCCTCTGTCCCTAGTTTATTTTGGGCTGAGGCTGTTCTGACTGCCGTATCTTTTTTGAACCTGACGAGCTACTTCGTTTCTCAGAACGCGCCAATTTGTGGTTTCATCGACTCGTGTAAGCTTCGCGGAATGGAGCTTGCTTCATAAGAATACTCATATCTTCTAAGGTATCACGATTGTCCAAAATGTACGACAATACTTGCTTGTTTATCTCAAAGACATTGCACATACTAATTGGATTCCAAGGCCTCACATCAAGTCTTCACTGACATGCATGCTTGAGTAGGGTCAGGCAGAACCGTTGTTGCCTGATGGGAACTTCCCCCATATTTCTATCAATAGAGAGTTCTGTCACTTGGTCTGAACCTATTTATTCTATTCCTATGACTGTTCAGTGATGGGTTTTCTTCTTTTAGGATTAGGTTTCTATCTCATATCGTGTTGTGGGTATTGTACAATTTGCACATAAACTGTTTGTTAAAATGCTCGAATAGCGATTGCTGAATTTTATTTTCACTCACGGATATAATAGAAGTTTCCGATCATACTTTCTCTAACAATAATAATCTGCAGTCTGACTCAATGGATTCAGAAGCAGAAGCAGAAGCTCTTGAGGAGAAGTTGACATCTTTACTTGGACAGCTCCAAGCAGAGAGTGCCATTCTGGAAAGAATGGTTTACAAGAACAAGAACCAGCATAGGCGTGGCTCGTATTTCCAGTACCTTATGAAGGTTTGCAAATTCTACGCCTTGTTTATAATCACAAAGCTTTTACTCAGTTGTTTGGTTCCTGAGATAATTGATGAAATAGAAGGAAAATAAAATACTTTTTACTTGCGTTGAGTATGCTTCATAGCAATGAATGATTAATTGACGAATCTGGGTGGTGGTTTTTTGTTGCATAGCCTCTTAAAGTCAGTTTTAGATTTCAAACTTACCTGTTTTTGTAGTTATAAGCTTCTTACTTTATTGTTTGCTTGCCGAGAAAAATTGATGGATGAAGAAAAAACTGAATTTCAATATACATTCAGGCAAAGTAGCAGTTAATTGACTAATTTTAGGTTACTTAGCTTATTAGGGCCAGTTAAATCTTACAATTTAATTATCTATTCTATGTTTTTCTTTACTGCTATGCATGTATGTACGTGGTTTGGCTCACTTTTTTTTTTTCTTTTCTTTTAATGTCAGGTAAGGAGGGATTTGAGGCTTTTACAATCCACTAAACTGGAGGAGATTTTGGGTTGCTGTTTCCAAAGTCTCACTGGGAAGAGACCCAAGCAAAAAGTACATCTTTTAGAAAGGTAAACGATGAAATTTATATTTTCATCATATGGATCCTATATAGATTAGGCTGATGCTGCATTCCCTTTTTTTTTTTGGGGGAAGGGAGGGGGTGTTGTGGGATAGTGGAGTGGGGGTTTAATCAGTATGTTATTTATATATATATATATATATATGGACTACAGTAATTTTCCTTTCTGTTATGGATCGGGACCTTTGTCCCCAATTTGAAAGTCTCAGTTGTGTGCTTGATAGGCAGAAAGCTTCCACTAGCTTGAGTACATAATTTATATTATAATCACTTTCCAAATCATTGCGTCACAGCTTGAAGAGAAGGAAATGTGAAAGTGGAAAATATAATTTCATGGAGCGACTTCTGGGAGCTGCACGCCTTCTGTCACAGGTGTGTTCTTGTTTTCATATAATGATTTGTTAATTTTGCCTTGTTTCCTTAAACTTCATAGTAGTGGTTAACATTGTTTTGCTCTGCTTTATGAAAACAATGTTAACTGCTAGGGGTTTCATACAAGTGGAGAAACCTTCCAGTTTTGCTAGTCTGGGTTTACAGAGTTATTCAAAGTTTTTCTTGATTATGCGTGACCGGATTTGAGGATGTGGGTATCTGACGTGTTAACTTTCAAAAGTTCAAACATGAGGTCACGTAATCTCATATGTTTCCTTTTGATATCTCTACTTGTAAAAGAAGTAAATATCCACATATGTCAACACATTGCAAAAATAATAACGAAGTACAATTTTCTTGACAAAACTGTCCAAGACATTATTAATTTCCCACTCTTCTAAGCCAATGAAACTGCATCGAAAGAAATGTCTGATACAAGTGAATGCAGGTGTCATGTTCTTAGGTTTTGAGGAAGATTGTATCCTGCAAATCATAAGTATGTATGCTTATTGGTTAGCAATCAACAATGTAAATTGTGTCCTGTAATAAGGCTAACTCAAGTTTTGAGAATAAATACTTAGCAATAAAAAAAACAAAACTGATTTATCTATTCGTTTATTTTTGTCTGTGTGTGGGTGTGGATATTGTCTGTCATAGGACAAGTTCTTTACTGTAGATTTGTCTACTAGGTAAACATCCTTTTTGATGAGCTAAGAATCCAAGATGGAATTCTGTAATAAAGTAGGGCTTAATTGTACTTAGATCCTGCAACTGATTAAATGTTTGTGATGATGACATCATTAGGTGGTCCAACGTGAAGTACTTGCTTTTATTCTAACGTGTTAAATATGTGTTTTGTTTCTGCTGCAGATGGTTGAGCCAATGCTGAAGGCAGCTATGTATCCTTTGCTTACTGGTTACATATAGTAACTTTCTTGTAACTTTTATAAGATCAGAAGTAGGCATCCGAGTCTCATCTTTAACAGTAGGTTCTGAACTCTTATGATAAACCTGGAAGTCTTAGTAAAAAAATTTGTATAACAGAATCGCATGGTTTTACAAGTAAGCTGTAAGTAAATTTACATGGTATTAGATTTGTGATGTATCTTTTTATATTGACAAAAGATATATTTGTTTCTTATTGAAGCATGATTATTTTTACTGCTGCCGGGAGTTTATGTGCTACTTTTCATCTATAGAGAAAATTCAGAAACAGGTCTTTGCCATTCTGTATACAGTAGTTTAGTGCCAAGCATAAATTGAAATATGCATCCCGTGAATTTGTTACCCTTGACTATTCTACAGCGAGATATCTACACTGCTCGCTCGATCATTTTTCATGGGATTTTCTCTGACTATTTTAGCTCTGCTTGCACGACTTCGAGTTTTGGTTCAACAAGTAAATCCAAGTCTTTTTTTCCCCCAATACATTTGAAATTGAAATGTACAGATTATTTATTAAATGTGGGTAGTTTGTGGAATATGTGCTCATGTCCTTATCATTTCAGATGGTTCAAGTGCTGAACCTGTTCATAAATTCCCATAAACCTGGAGAGCACCGTACATGGAACTGAGTTATCCAACAAAACAGCAATTTCCTTGTATTCAACATGGAATACAAGGCAAGCTAGCCAAGTGGGTAGTTTGTGTGGATTTATCATGAGTAAAAACAAAAAGAAATGTACATGCTGCAGCAGCATTTGGCTAGTGATATAATAAGAAACCTAGGTGACTAGGTCTTGGTAATAAACATGGAGTTCAGCTATCAAGCGAATTAATCATGTTCAGGATGTGAAACTTGTCCATGTGGCTAGCCCTCAGGAATGTGTCACTTACAAATTTTGGACATTTCAAACTTTGAGTTCGTCCCTAATAGACTAGTAGTAGTTGGACTGATTTGATGAACTTTTCTTTTGCTATATGTTCTACAGATTTTGCTTGATGTTGTTTCTGTATTCAACATGGTTTCTTCTCTCTCCCAAAAGAAGCAATCCATAAAGATAAATCAAGGAGGACTTGAGGTCACCCCTTCTTTTATTCTAAAAATCACTCTGGGAACAGATTGTTGTTAGATGCATTCTAGCTTCTATGTTATTTACTGCTTTCTTTATGCACAATTGATACAGGTCTTTAGGGAGTTTTACCCAACAAATGAGGAATTTATCATTCTTGAGTGTGTGTTGAAATCAGATAAGTTTGAATTGCTGGAGAGCACACATAAGAGTGAGATTGCTAGTCATGATGGGGATCTTGCTGTAGGGGCATCATCTGTACTATATCAAAGTGTTGAGTCTTTCCTTGGAGGTCAGTATGTTCATGGTGTTTTTTTAGTTTATCTCTCTTAAGTAATGGTATAAGCAGCATATATTGTACTTTATATTTACATCATTCTTACGCAATGATATCCTTGTGTGCATATCTCAATTTTCCCCCATTTGCTCTGTTTATTATTTTGATGTGACATAATTGATATTACTGCTTTTTTAATGTTTGTTGCTTATGATACTATCGATGCCACATGGATAAGGACATTCGGGGGGCTGGCTAACTATTTTCTGTCATCAACATGACCTTTTTATACAACAAAGGGTAGAGGCTGTTAATAGGAATCATTGTGGGTTTTCGATTTCATCTGATTTTTGGTATATACCATGCTTCCTTATTCATATTGATTGGAAGGAAAAAATTAGTTAAGCTTTCTATTATGTAGTTTTCATATGTTATATTGTTATTTTTCTGTCTCTTTGACTTTTATGACATCTTTAGCAATTGGTAGGTTAGAGGTTCTGCACATTTTTAGATGAATAACCCTTGCTTGTATCTTTAGTTGTATCCCATCAATAAAATTTGTGTTGTCATAAAATAAGACCTTTTGGATTTCTGTGTCTCTGCACAAAAGCATAATAAGTTGTGCTTATGCATCCATCTTGGAGCGATAGGCTCATTTGTATTTTATGCATACAAGAAGTCATACATGTATGAAGCACAAAATCATACATTTTCCTGTATGATGCAATTCAAGTTGTATGAATTTCTCCTTAGGCTCGTTTGTTCAAGTCTTTGAAAAGTCGACAAGAAGTCATAAAGAATTTGGTTAAACAAAGGTCTACACTCATCCACTTGGTTTACTCGTGATACCAGATAGAACAAAAGATAAAGTAGTACTTAGTAACTTTGTTCGGAAGTTTTGTTTTTACTCATATATTTTGTTGTTTTGGTTTCCTGTAGTTTAATGTGATTATGGAAATATTATTTGTTGAGAGTCTTGTTAAACTTTTGGATTGTGCCAGATGATGAAAATATTCCCCAGACGACAGATGCAAACCACACTATTGAAAAAGTTCCAATCCACGTCATGGAGGATAAGATTGGTTTGTTGTCAGGCCTGTCCAACGACGGTACTGATGGGAAGCTGGTTGAACATTGTGAAGATGGTTCAAACATTGCAGAGACTCCTAGCATGAAGCTTTCTGAAGAAGGTTGCTTGCTACCAGGCTCAAGCTCACCTTCAAGTTCCGATGCATCAAAACTGAGGTCTGGACCTGTTAAAGTGGCATTTGTACAAGTCAAAAGAACTTTGCCCTCAACAACAAATACAACTGAAATCCATTTTAAAGAAACTGACATCAATAGCCATAACGAGGAAGAAGATCCATTGTTCAGTTTGCTTTCTAGTGGAAATGTAAAGAATAGTCTCTTCTGAATTGTCTTTCTTCAATATGGAATTTTGACATGAAACGTTAGGGCATGGAAGTTTAAGGAGCACGAGCATCCATCTTCAGAATAGTCTTGAATTTTGCTCGTTATTATGTCTAGTCCAGAAAAAGAAAACGCAAAAAATGGAATTTTACTACTAAAATATAAACTCTCCTATTTAAGTAATTTTACCAACCTCTCTCGTAGTTGCATGCACAACTCTCTTCGGAGGATGTCTAAGAATCCTTAATTTTGAATGCACCTATTATTTCGTTCTTCAAGTAATTTGTAACTAAATATTAAAATAAAATGAAAAATATTTTGTTCTACAATATGAAATAAATAATGCTCTAAACTATCGATAAACAAAAATTGGGAAAAATTTATTTTTAAAAAAAGAGTATAGCCGGGCGGCTATATTATTTACCCAAAAAAAAAGGGTAGCGCCCAAATTGCAAAAAAACAGTATAGCCGTGCGGCTAGACTATTTTTTATAATAGAAAAACTGTTGTTTAGCTGCGCGGCTATACTCTTTAAGTATAGTATATTTAAAAGGAGTATAGCGGCACAGCTATACAATTTATTATATATATATATATATATATATAAGGACCCTTCTAGTTGCATTAGTTTATACTTTTTAGATATTAATTTGCTTGTTTCGATATATATACTTTATAGATTTAAAGTTTTTAGTATATATTACTTTTATTCAATAATATGCGAAAATTATGTGTATAATACGTGACTTTTGTGTGTATAATTGAAAATTTGGTAAAAAACCACGTGTATTAAACATGAAAAATACGTACATACATGTACACTACGAATATTAAACGTGAAAATACTAAATTCTTTATACGGGTAATAACTCTGGAAAACTAAAAACTCAAAAGGGGACAATAGAGACTCAGGTAATGGGCTAATAGTAATGGGTAATGTTCTAAATTACTGTTATTGATAAAAAACAATAGAGGAAAAAAAATTTAAAAAAAAAAAAATCTTAGTATCTATGTTAAGCATCTAGCCGCACGGCTATACTATTTATAAAAAAAAACAAAAATCCCTGTAAAGCCGCACGGCTATACGCGTTAAAAAAAATCCGAGTCCAGCCAACTGGCTTTTATAAATAAGGGACCCGCCCAGCACCCAACTAGCAATTAGGACGTGTCAAGAACGTATAGCCGTGCGGCTATACTATTTACAAAAAAAAAAGACCCTAGTAAAGCCGGTCGGCTATACGCTTCTTTTTAAAAAAAAATCCCGAGTATAGCCAGGCGGCTATACTATAGCCTCCCAGCAAACTTAGGCCATCTCCAGCCATAGGGCTAAATGTAGTCCAGGGCTAAAAATTTAGCCTCCCAAAATATTAATTTTTTAAAGAATAATGTAGGGCTAAATTTTTCCATCTCCAACCATGCAGGGCTATATTTTAGGATCCTTCATATTTTATTATTTTGAGAATGTTTTAAATAAGGCAAGTGGGGGAGTGCTTTAATATTTGATGATTGAAAAGCACATGGTGGGGTCCACTATGAATTTAGCCTAGGCCAAAGCTTGGCTACATTTGGCCCAGTTTGAGGGCTAAAGGGCCAAAGGGCCAAATGTGGCCCTCCAAATTTGGTCAAAATTTTATTTAGCCCATGGCTGGAGATGAGTTTTGCATTAATTTAAGGCTATATTTGGGATATAGCCCATGGCTGGAGATGGCCTTAGGTCTTGGGCTTCCAAACCTACGATTCCTCTATCTTGCAAAAGCTGGCCTCATAGGAGTAATCCCTAACCTATCCAATGCTTCCATGCTCACGCAGCTTGAATTGGCGCAAAACTCATTTACAGGGTTTATTCCTAGCATGCTATGTGCCTTAACAAACCTTCAATTGCTTGGGTTACACAATAATAATTTGACAATTGATTCTTCGACTCCAGAAGCAAACACTCTCTCTTGTTTGGTTAATCTTAGAAGTTTGACAACATTATCCTCGGCAGCTAATTTGTTAAATGCCGGACTTGATGATTCCTTTCGGAATTGCTCTGCATCGTCACTCCAATATATTTATTTATACAATTGCAACATGAGGAGTAACATTCCCATTGGTATTGGCGACTTGAGCAACTTGATATGCTTAAATCTGGGATACAATCAATTGAGTGGATCAATTCCAACTTCACTGAGAAGCCTATGGAATCTCCAAGCTTTGGTCTTGAAGGATAACAAGTTGCGAGGGTACATCCCATATCAACTATGCCAATTAGATAACCTAGCTTACTTATATTTGAGTAGTAATAAGCTCTACGGTTCTTTACCTTCTTGCTTGGGAAATCTAACCGCATCTCTAAGATATCTAACATTGGGTCCAATTCGTTGAGTTCCACAATGCCATCTAACTTTTGGAGACTTGCCTATATCTTGTCTGTAGACTTATCATCCAATTCTCTAATTGGACATCTCTCACAAGATATTGGAAACTTGAAAGTTGTGACACAGGTAAATTTATCAAATAACAATTTATCTGGTATCCTACCAAGCACTATTGGGGGTCTTCGGGATTTGGTTAATCTATCCTTGGCAAATAATAATTTGGAAGGCCCTATTCCAAGTTCATTTGACGGGTTGCTAAGCCTGCAACTCTTGGATTTGTCCAGAAACAATATGTCTGGAGTGATTCCCAAGTCTTTTGAAGCTCTGTCACTTCTCAAGTATATAGATTTGTCTGTCAACAGGCTCCAAGGAGAAATTCCAACTGGTGGACCGTTCCAAAATTTCTCCGCTCAATCATTTGTCTCAAACAAAGCACTCTGTGGTGTAGCCCGACTTCAGGTTCCACTATGCAAAAATGGTACACTTGAACCAAATTGGGGAAAGCTAAATATATAATCCCATGGATTATATCAGTAATTCTCTATGTGGCCTCTGTATCTATCTTTGTACTATCCAAGAAAAGGAATGTGGAAGTTGCGGGAAAGGCTACCTCATTGCCTCAACTTCTTTGGAGAAGAGTTTCACATCTAGAACTTCTAAGGGGCACAAATGGATTTAATGAAAACAACCTACTTGGAAGTGCGGGTTTTGGTTCAATATATAAAGGGACACTTTCAGATGGAATAGATGTTGCAGTAAAGGTTTTCATTTTACAGCTAGAAGGGGCTTTCAAGAGTTTTGATAGGGAATGTGAAATGCTAAGCAATATTTGTCATCGAAACCTTATCAAAATCATCAGTTGTTGTAGTGAAATTGATTTCAAAGCCTTGGTACTCAAATACATGCCTAATAGGAGCCTCGAGAAGTGGTTGTACTCTCAAAATTCTTTGAATTTATTTTAGAGGTTGAACATAATGATATATGCTGCATCTGCACTAAAATTCCTACACCATGGTTATTCACTACCTATTGTGCACTGTGATATGAAGCCAAGCAATATACTATTGGATGATGATATGGTTGCACGTGTTGCTCACTTTGGAATTGAAACTCTTGGGTAGAGGAGATTCTATTACCAAAATATCTTTTAATTCTATACATGTTGTACTTAATTATGCATAATTTTCATTTAATATATATTCATGTATAATTCATAATGCAGAGTATGGATTGGAATGAATGGTTTCGACAAGAGGGGATGTGTATAGTTTCTGAATTGTAGTGATGGAAACGTTCACAAGAAGGAAGCCAACAGATGAGATGTTTGATGGGGGAAATGAATATAAAGCAATGGATTGCAAACTCACTTGTATTACCATATGCAAAGATAGATGAAGTTGTGGATGCCAATTTTCTTAGGATTGGGACAGAGCAGGAAGATGATGATCATGTGAAGAAGAGGGATTGCATATCAGCCATTATGAGATTAGCTCTTACTTGCTGTGCAGAATCACCAGAAGAGAGGATAAGTATGAAAGAAGCTGTAGCCATACTCGAAGACAGTTTTTGAAGGATGCTGCTGCATGAAGAGGTGTGCTGTTAAACCGTCCTCTTGTTCAGCAGCGCTTCAATTAATGGGTCCTATTCTATGACATGTATTTCATGCACTTTGATTTGATTCAATTTCAGTCTTTAATTTAGACAATGTAGAGGAAGGCATGCCGTTTTATTTCGGACTTATTTTATGGTGGAGTGTGTAGACTTATTATATAATATACTAGTCTTGGATGTTGTTATGGTATCAGTATGATAAAGTACGCTCTGTACCTTAACAAACCTTGAGGCCATTACATTAGGAAGTAATAATTTGACGATTGATACTTCAACCCCAGAAGCAAACACTCTCTCTTGTTCATCTAATCTTAGAAGTTTGAGAACACTAAGCTTGCTCTTCTACATCGTTGATTCAATATATTTATTTACATAATTGCAACATGAGGGGTAACATTCCCATTGTTATTGGCAACTTGAGCAGCTTGGTAAGCATATCCATGCGAGGCAATCAATTGAGTGGATCAATTCCAACTTCCGTGGAAAGACTAAGAAATCTCCAAGCTTTGTATTTGAATGAAAACAAGTTGCAAGGATACATCCCACATCAACTTTGTCAACTAGATAACCTAGCTTTCTTATATTTGGGTAGTAATCAGCTTTCTGGTTCTATACCTTCCTGCTTGGGCAATCTAGCCGGATCTCTAAGAAATCTATCACTGGAGTCCAATTCGTTGAGTTCCACAATACCATCAACTTTTTGGACACTTGCCTATATCTTGTATGTAGACTTATCATCCAATTCTCTAATTAGACATCTCTCACAAGATATTGGAAACTTGAAAGTTGTGATAGATGTAGATTTATCAAATAACCATTTATCTGGTGTTATACCAATCACCATTGGGGGTCTTAAGGATCTGGTTAATCTATCCTTAGCAAGTAATAAGTTGGAGGGACCTATTCCAAGTTCATTTCACGACTTGCTAAGCCTGCAACTCTTAGATTTATCCAGAAATAATCTGTCTGGAGTGATTCCAAAGTCTTTAGAAGCTCTCTTATTTCTCAAGTATCTGGATTTGTCTTTCAACAGGCTCCAAGGAGAAATTCCAACTGGTGGACCCTTCCAAAACTTCTATGCTGAATCATTTGTCTCAAACAGTGCACTCTGTGGTGCACCCCGACTCCATTTTCCACCATGCAAAAATGGTACACTTGAACCAAATTGGAGGAAAGCAAAATATATCATCACTGGGATTATATTAGTTATTTTCTTAGTGGCCTCCGTATCTATATTTTTACTACGCATGAAAAGAAATGTGGAAGTTGCAGGAGAGGATAACTCATTGCCTCAACTTCTTTGGAGAAGAATTTCACGCCTAGAACTTCTAAGGGCCACAAATGGATTTAATGAAAACAACTTACTCGGAATTGGGGTTTTTGGCTCAGTATATAAAGGGACACTTTCAGATGGGATAGATGTTGCAGTGAAGGTTTTCAGTTTGCAGCTAGACAATGCTTTCAGGAGTTTTGATAGAGAATGTGAAATGCTAAGCAATATTCGCCATCGAAACCTTATCAAAATCATCAGCTGTTGTAGTGAACTTGATTTCAGAGCCTTGGTACTGAACTACATGTCTATTGGGAGCCTTGAGAAGTGGTTGTACTCCCAAAGCTCTTCTCTGAATATCTTACAGAGGATGAATATAATGATAGATGTTGCACTAGCATTGGAATACCTACATCATGGCTATACAATACCTATTGTACACTATGATATGAAGCCAAGAAATATATTACTAGATGATGATATGGTTGCACATGTTGCTGATTTTGGAATTGCAAAACTCTTGGGTGGAGGAGATTCTATGACCCGAACCATGACCCTGGCCACAGTTGTGTATATGGCTCCAGGTGATGTACTTGCTAATTTAATATCTTTCAATTCTATACATGTTGACCTTAATTATGCATAATTTTCATTTTATCATACGCATGAATATAATTCACACATACATAAGTATACTTCATATTGTAGAGTATGGGACGGAAGGAATAGTTTCAACAAGAGGGGATGTGTACAGTTTTGGAATTGTAGTGATGGAAACATTCACAAGAAGGAAGCCAACAAATGAGATGTTTGATGGGGAAATGAATTTAAAGCAATGGATTGCAAACTCACTATTGTTAACAGATGCAATGATAGATGAAGTTGTGGATACCAATTTGCTTGGATTGGGACAGAGTAGGAAGATGATGATCATGTGAGGAAGATGGATTGCTTATCATCCATTATGAGATTAGCTCTTGCTTGTTGTGCAAAATCACCAGAAGAGAGGATGAGTATGAAGGAAGCTGTAGCCACACTCAACAAAATCAAGATGAAGTTTCTGAAGGATGCTGCTGCAGGAGGAGGTGTGCTCTTAAACCGTCCTCTTGCTCAGCGATTCAACTAATGGATCTTATGACTTAAATATAAGCTAAGACATAGTGGGATTATTGGTGGTTGTGGTGGTGGCGGTGGCCACAATTTTTTCCTTGACTTAAATATTTAATGCTGAAGTTCATCTAGGAATTGTTTTCATGTTTGTAAGGAGCTTCTTCAATAATAATTTCAAGTTAAAGGTTGATTAAGGACTTTTAATTTCACCCATCTATTAAATATGTTAGTGTGTTAGCTCGGCCTAAGACATCTGCAACCAACAGATTAGATTGGGAATACAAGATTGATGAGAGAGACTTTGTCTAAAATGTGCCCAATGAGATGATCGGCAGCAAAAAATAGTCGGATGGAGATTTGGGATTCTCAAATAGATTAATTTTCTTTTGATATATTTGTGAAATAAGCAAATCCAATACCCAAGGGAATATATTTGTAAATATTGTTGTATGAATTAATATTATGAGTGTTACATTTTGTACTAAAAGTCATGAACGAGTACATAGGGCTGGCTAGATTAGATTACATAAATCCATATATAGTGAAATTGTTGTAGACTAATAATGCTAAGGCCACAAAGTTAAACAGGCAAGGATTGTGAAATTGTGGCCGACACTATATCAGATGAGATCTTTGATTTTCAAAATTTAGAGTTCTTTTGTAGTTTGATAATAATCTGAATGGCCTCATCCCATCCTTAATCTTCAATATCTCCACAATAGAGTAATGGAATTATATTTACACCTTAACCCGCCTAAAATGTCTCTCAAACAAGCCCTCAAAGTAAGAGCATCTATAATGAGAGGGTGTATAAGGGAGTGTATGTTAAATATACATCCTTTGTTGCCGGAATAATCTCCAATGGGAATATATAAATGGTTGTAAAAATTACACCCCCACCATGGAGATGTAAAATTAGATGCACATTTGTATCTTTTTTTACATCCTTTGTAGGCGGGACCCACAAATGAAAAAGAGAAAGAGAAGGATTGGAATTCAAAATGGTAGACCTAGATTTCATGCAATTTGCATTGCACTCCCAATGGCCCAGATTTCTACATAGATATTTTTATGTTAGTTTGTAGGTAAAATCATATGTTCTCCAAATTTAAATTTTTTAGGTCCATTTATTTGGAAAAATAAAATAAATCTAACACGCACAAAATTAATTTTAAAAAGTTAAAACATACAAAAAAAAAACACACACACAAAAAAGAATTATCACAAACAAATCGAATATGCATCTTTGGATTTACATCGTTTCCCATTGGAGCAAAAAACGTATTTACATCCCCTGGAGGTATAAAGGGGATGTAAAAATGGCTTCCCCCCCCCCCCCCCCCCCCCCCCCCCAACCAACTGTGAATGCTCTGATAGAGCTATATTTACACCTAAATCAGCCTAAAATGTCTTTAGTCAGAATCGCAGAATTGACAAATCGAGTCAAACCGAGTTGAAAAAGAGGGAAAAAAACTGAGTTGACCAAAAGAGTCAACATATGTTCAAAAGCCAAACTTGACTGGTTTGATTCAGTTCCGATTTGGATTTGTAACTTGAAAAGGTTGATCCAAACTGAACCGGATTAGTTGTGTTGATAAATGTCTAATTATTTAGGCCATATCCAACTATTTCTGTAGGCCAACTGAAAAGGCCATATGTGTTTTCTAACCCAACTATTTGAATATAGGGGATGCACGCACGTATGCGCTACTAAGTTTCGCTTTGCAACCTCTTCCTTTATTACAAGCCAAGTCCTTGCTACATTTCTTCTCCATTCAAGTGCACTTTGCCCTGCTCGGCTTGGTCAACTGGTCAACCACCAATCCACATTGTTGACAAAAAAAAAGAAGCTTCACTAACCCACCAACCCATACTCACAAACCATAATGACGAATGTGATTATGGGCACAATTAATGTGTACCAGTATCCTTAATGTCTCCACCACACTAAATTAAGCGTGAGTGGGAAGGGAAGTGCTATTCTGATATAAGCATACATTTGACTATGTGTCTCTTAACTGTGAGTGAGTGGTATTAGGTAATCTTTTCAGACCTTAACAAATAAGAAAATGAGAATATTTTAATGGGCTGTTTCAGCAACTAGTTGATTCCTCTTTTCATTTTGTGAGGCTAAGAGGATCTTCAAGAGTAGTGGCAAATAAAACTTTTTAAATTGAAGTTTATTGACTTATATGGTAATTTGAAAAGCTTTATTTGTTATTGAATAATTTTTGCTTTAACAGACTCTTCAATACAATTAATGCAATGTCAAAAATATGAAAAATATGAAAACATGTGAAAAATGTCTATGTATTTATTATATGAAAAGAAAAAATGCACGTTTTAAACATTTTCAATGTAAGTTTTGTTTTTTCGAAGTAAAATTAAATGTTTGAAGAGCCAAAATCAACTTACCCGTCCTGAAGAGAGAGAAAGAGATTGCAGCTTTGATGACTAAGGTTGAAGAAGCTGTTTGAGAGAGTTTTTATTTTTTTATTTTTTATGTGGCTCACCTATTTTAGAATTTCAAAACTATTAAAGAAGCTGCTGGAGATGCTCTAATGGTGTGGCAAACAGGATTGCAAACCTTGCTTTTGCTTTAACCGATTCGATCACATTGCTTTAACCTCCTCAGCTCATTCATGACGTATTGGTTGAAGATATGTTTTAACTTGTTATGTTTTTTAATATATCTGTTTGTTTCCTTCAACAACAAAAAAACAAATAAGAAATGAGAATTATTATAATGGTTGTTGCAATGAATGGACAAGTTGCATTTGGCTACTCGCGAATTTGTTCCTCCATGGCAATCATGTGCCCCATTCTGGCAATGGCAACTTGTTCTGCCTTCATAAATTGGCATTGCAACAAATTATTCAATCAAACTTGTATGTTTTTGGTGCTCATGGAGAGAAGTAGTTTCGTCTTGTCAATGACGTTGTTGCTGCTGCAGTACAGTTCTGTAGGCACAGGTGCAGCACAAACCAACATCACCACCGACCAGTCTACTCTTCTTGCTTTGAGATCCTATATCACTAGTGACCCTCACAACATCTTGGTCAATTGGTCAACCACCACCCATGTCTGCAACTGGATTGGCGTTACTTGTGGTGCTTGCCACCTCAGAGTAGCATCATTGAATCTCTCGTATATGGATTTCATAGGAACCATTCCACCACACTTAGGCAACCTCTCATTCCTTGTTGCACTAAGCTTCAACAATAACAGCTTCCATGGTACTTTGCCCTATGAATTGTCTTATTTGCGTCGCTTGAAGTTGGTTAGCTTTGGATACAACAACTTTATGGGATCCATTCCATCGTGGTTTGGGGCCTTCCCCAAACTTCAAAGCTTCTATTTGCATGGCAATCAATTTTCAGAGTCCATACTCGCGACTATCTTCAACTTA